>CAJGYO010000006.1:4923663-5520975 GCA_904845875.1 Miscanthus lutarioriparius | reverse complement strand
TCTAGAATCACTCAACTCAACCTAAATAAACCTCTTGTGCGAGAATGCATCACTACCCAGATGCACATCCTTGCAAGCAAGTTCTTTGCATACTTCCTTAGTGAAGTTGAGTCACCTCCCCTTGGGGTTGATAGTCTCTCCTAATAGGTTGTTCATGGCATAGTAGAAAAGCTTCAAGCCCACTGCCTTCCCATCGCCTAGATCTTTCCTCTCATAAGCAAATGCAATATCCTCGCTCTTCATGATGTTCTCTGCTTTGAATGGTGTCCGCATACCTATGTCCACTCCCAAACCCAAGAAGGCGAGCAAATGTAGTGAAATCCACCTTGTAATGAACTCCTTTCGTCATCCAATGGAAGGTCTCATTTGCCACATCATGAAAGAAGGTGGCATGAACTGAGCTAAAATCTCTCTTGTTCCAATCATATTGAAACCCATGATGTCCTTGATTCATGCTCACCACTATATCCATCACTCTCTTGGAGTCTAGAGTGTTCATGCTCTCAATGTGATCCCAATCAATATACTTCATCTGAACTATTTTCTTCTCTTGGCTAGAATGGCGCCTTTGTAGAAGTCAAACTAAAAGAGTGACCAAAACCTATAGTCAATGCCTCTGTCATTCAACCAAGCATAGGGATTTGCTGCCCTAGCTTTCTTGGCCTGCATGCCCAAGTTATGGTAGTTATTGTGCTGCCTCTTGTCGGTGTTTTTGGACAATCGATGAGTAAATTTGTATTTGCGCGTCTGGCTCAGATGGTGTGCTCGGAGGACACAAGGGTTTATACTAGTTCGAGCGAACGTCCCTACGCCCAGCTTCCTGCTTGCTTGTGTTACCAAAGTGACTTGGTTTGCGAGGGGTTACAAATGGGAGAGAGAGAAAAAAAGATCCCAAGTCTCACGGTGGGCCGGAGTGAACGGGTACAAAAGAGCTCGATCGTTGCTTTCGATTGTGTGTTCGGTGTCGTGCTCTTATGTTTTAATCTAAATGGTTTGGTCCTGTGTGGATTTGGATCCCTTCATGGGCGCTGCTTTTCCTTTTATAGGCCAAGGGAAAGCGTGGAGTTCTGATGGAGGAGGAAAAGGAGAACGAGAGAGAGAGAAAGCTTCCAGAGGTCGTCGGGTTCTTCTTCTCCTTCATGCGGGTCCCACTGATCCTGTAGATGTCAACAGGGATGGCTCCACGTAGTGGCCCTGTCCATCACTGGCACCATGCGCAGGCGTCATCTGCCGGTCATGGTGTTCCATTCCGTCCTAGCGTACGTCGTGGTGAACCAACGCACCTCTCAGGGTTCGTACGAGGGTTAGGTAGAACAGTGCCAGCATGCCCGACACTGGTATGGCCCGTCATGGCCATGGGTTACATCGAGGCATGTCAATCTCTTCCCTGGTGTCAGAGTTTTGGCCCAGGCCCATATGCTTGGTTCTGGAGTGGTTGGTGGCAGTATGGGTCCCCGTCAGACGAGACAGAGCCCGTACCCAAGGGGTCGGGTGAGGTGAAAACCATGTCCTTGGGGTTGGGCAAGATGGAGCCTACACCTAAGGGGTCGGGCAAGGCAGAGCCCACTGCCTTGGGGCCGGGCGAGACGGAGCCCGTACCCAAGGAGTCGAGCGAGGCAGAAAACCACGTCCTTAGGGTCAGACGAGACAGAGCCCGCACCCAAGGGGTCGGGCGAGGCAGAAACCACGCCCTTAGGGTCCAGGCAGAGCCCGTGCACTAAGGGGCCAAGCAGTAGCGAGCAGTGGCCTTGGGTGAGACCCCCGCGGCCTTGGGGTCGGACGAGACCTTTAATAAGTCTTACTTCATCCAGTGGAAGTCGATTGGGCGCTTAACCTCCTTGCTTTGGGTATCCCTAATATTGATACCCGACAGTGGCTCCCGAGCCTCACGAGGAGTAGAATACTCCTTTGGAGGCTTTTTCTCGCATTTGAGAGGACTCTAAAGGCCTTGGCCTTCTTTTGTAGCCCGCGTCATGTCCTGGTAGGGCAGCGGTTCCTTTGTCATGATCGGTCTTCTCGGGGCATGTAAAGCAGAGGATTCGGGAGGTCGAAAGATCTTTCTTGATTCGATCCCTAGGATCTAATCGGTCCACCATGGTACTACTGACAGTGCATTCGGTCTCCTTGCGAGTTCAACTTTCCTTGAGCCCCCACGCATAGCGTGGGTCCCACCGAGGGTCGGCTGCGTCTTACGTGATCATCGTCCCTCAAGTGTTTTCTTTAATAAAATAGAGGGGCTAAGCCGTGCCATGTTTTTCCTTGATAGACGAAACATGGTGCTCGATGAGCTGTTAATGGGCTAGTTCGAGTGGCCGCTGGTTTCCCGTTCATGGGGATGTTGGTCGGCGGTTAGTACCGTGGTGGGAAGACGGCGTTGAGGATGTGTTGGCCAAAGGCCTGAGGTCCCAGCATGTCAGGGCTCGGGCTTTGGTCCTCGCCGCTGTCGTAGCGTCCGCCACTATGAGAGTGGTAGCCCCGGCTAGCCTCATCCCTCGCATCACCGTGGGTACACCTTTGGGCATCAAGGGTGTCACACAAATCACGGTGGAGGCCGAGACGCTCATGCACTAGGATCGGGCGCACGCGGATCTGCGCCGCCTGTCGCACTTTGGTGGATTTGAAATGTACTTGTCGAATTAGCTCGAGGGCATGCGTTGGGTGGCGTCGAGCTTGTGTCATCGAGACAGCGAGCTCTCGGCCTGCTGCACCACCGCACGCTCGAGTAGCATGCGAATCTCATGATGGGCCCAACGATCCTCGGGCGTCGCAGGCCCCGAAAGCCCCCGGAGCAAGGCTGTCGTAGCAGCGATGTTCTAGCTTACCCAGGTGAAGTGTGGGAGGGCTTCATCGTCCTTGATGATCCTCCGGTTCATGTTGTGGGCCATGACACACACACGCCCACCGTCTTCATGGCGCTCGATCTCTCGCTCGAGCTCCGAGCATTCCTGCTCGAGCTGGAGTCATGCTTCCTCGATCTCTTGGTGTTGGGCCTTTAGCTGCTCTACCCATAGGTGAGGTGGGGCTCCTGCATCCCCCTTGACCTCGTCGTCGAGGTCATTTATTGGGTAGCCTCTCCCTCGTGGATGCTTTTGACATATCCAACGGGGGTACCTGCCATAAAACATTCACGCGAGGGGTGATGGCTCCCCCTATTGGAGTCAGAGTCGAAGGGCTACTCTGATTCTTCTATGAGGAGGTCATGGAAAGATTCTGTGACATATTCAGTCATCCCCACGAACTCATCGTTCATAGGGGATGGGGGCGTGCATTGCGCCACAAGGTGGCCAACGGTCTCTACGGCGTTGCGGAGACCAGACAGGAGCGTTGTTGGGGCGCTCCGGATGAGGTATTCTGAGGAGAGCGATTCTTCTCCAGCAAGCTGCGTCATGACATTGGTGAACGAGAAGGTGAGGTGGCGCGGGTCCTCCCAGGACAATCGGGTCCCAGGAATACACCGAGCTAGCGCTCTAGCCTCCCATAATCGAAGTCGAGGAGCTAGTCGCCTCTAGGGGCACAAGCCTTTGGTATGTGCAGCTGTAGCTCCTCGAGCGCCTCGATGATCGCATCGAGGCCGGCGGAGTGGAGAGGTTGGACGGTGGTGAGGACTCGCGCCAACTCTCTCTCTATCGAAACTATGAAGTCCAGGTTCCCGAAGCGCACGTGCGTGCCCAGGACCCAGCTGACGCCATGATTAGCCATCCGAGGCCTGATGTGGACGTCGAGACAAGCAAAAAGCCCCTACCTGGCATGCCAAGTGTCAGTGTTTTCGAACCATCGATGAGTAAATTTGTATTTGCGTGTCTAGCTCGGATGGTGTGCTCAGAGGACACAAGGGTTTATACTGGTTTGAACAGAACATCCCTACGTCTAGTTTCCTACTGCTCGTGGTACCAGCACTTGGTTTGCAGTAGGGGTTACAAATGGGCGGGAGAGGGAAAAGATCCCAAGTCTCTGGTGGAGGGAGTGAACGGGTACTGAGAGCTCGATCGCTGCTCAGCTGTGTGTTCGTGTCATGCTCTTATGTTTTTATCTCATGGTTCGGTCCTATGCGGATTTGAATCCCCTTCATGGGGCGCCCTGCTTTCCTTTTTATAGGCCAAGGGAAAGCGCGGGTTACAGCAGAGGAAAAGGAGAAGAACAAGAGAGAGGAAAGCTTCCTAGGTCACCAGGTCCTTCTTCTCCTTCATGCAGGTCCCACCAATCTTGTAGATGTCAACAGGGATGGCTCCATGTCACGGCCCTGTCCATCACTGGTGCCATGCGTAGGTGTCATCTGTTGGTCATGGCGTTCCATTCTATCCTGGCGGACGTCATGGTGAACTAACACGCCTCTCAGCGTTCGTACGAGCGTTAGGCAGAAATAGCGCCAGCACGCCCAACACTGTTCTTGATGTGAATCCTCAGGTATAGCCCATCATGGCCACGAGTTACATCGAGGCATGCTAATCTCTTCCCTAGTGTCAGAGTTTTGACCTAGGCCCATACGCTTGGTCCTGGAGTGGTTGGCGGCGGTATGGGTCCCCGTCAGATGAGACGAAAATCGCGTCCTTAGGGTCGGGTGAGACGAAGCCCACACCTAAGGAGTCGGGCAAGGTGGAGCCCACGGCCTTGGGTGAGACCCCCACGGCCTTAGGGATGAGTGAGACAGAGCCCGTACCCAAGGGGTTGGGCGAGACAAAAACCGCATCCTTGGAGTCGGGCGAGATGGAGCCCGTGGCCTCGGGTGAGACCCCCGCAACCTTGGGGTCGGGTGAGACGGAGCCCGCACCCAAGGGCTCGGGCGAGGCAGAAACCATGTCCTTGGGGTCGAGCGAGACGGAGCCTGCACCCAAGGGGTCAGGTGAGACGAAGCCCGTACCCAAGGGGTCGGGCAAGACGAAGTCTGTACCCAAGGGGTTGGGCAAGGCGAAGCCCGCGGCCTTGGGTGAGACACCCACGGCCTTGGGGTCAAACGAGACCTTTTAATACGTCTTGCTTCATCCGGGGAAGTCAGTGTGGGCGCCAATCTCCTTGCTTTGGGTATCCCTAATATCAATACCCGACACCTCTGGACTGCATGATCATAGATGATAGGCTCTCTCCTCATTGGAGCACCCTGATGTTGAACGCCTGAACCATATAGGACTGATCAAACTCTAGAAATTGAGGAGGCACGTCTGGAGCACCAATAGCAGGAATGGCCTTTCCTCTCTTCCTCCATCATCAGTGGGTCCTTCTCCATGTACAGCGACACCTCGCCTGGCACCATGACTAGCACCACTACTGCTGCCTTGTCCTCCACCTCTCCTAGATGGAGGCTTGCGACTGCCTCTGCCACGGGCCTACTACTCACCGTTGTGTCCATGTTGCTCACTGCCACTCTGTACCTCTTGAATCTCAAGACCTCTGATCTCCCGGTCTACTGGATCATGATTCCCTTTTGATCCTTTCTCCTTTCACTGACTTAGATCACCTTCCATCTAAAGACAAGTGTGTAGAAATAGATAAGAGACCAATGCCAAATATGATAGCAACATTACACAAGATCAGAGTAGAGTTTTGAATCAAACTACGACTGTTGATCCTTCCAGACCATTGAGCCTCCGCGCTCTGGTGGATCACATCCTAAGTTTGACTCAACCTTCTACTCGAATCTTACTACAATGTACTATTAGATCTAGCACTAGAAGGCAAAAACAAACTCATCTACGTACGAAATCGATAGAAAAGATGACCCAAAAACTGAATGCACGATGAAAATAGGGTTTCACCTTAGATGCGAGAACTCAGAGCAGAGAAGGAAGACAACAATCATAGATGGCCTTGAGGAGTGCTCTCCAGCCACGGGCACAGCCAGAGAACCAAGGAGTTGGCCGACGACAGTGATTTCTCCGGATGGCGATGATGTACGGCTTCTTCTTCTTCCTCCTAGGACTCCTCCTAAATCCTAGGCCTCTAGCACCACCACCACAAGCACCCACATGGTAGGGGAGAGTAGGGTGATGGGGTGGCAATAGCGGGAAGGACGGCAGCGTGATGACGACGGTGAGGGCGACGGAGAGGGTAAGTGCGCACGCGAGAGAGGGAGAGCAAGTGCGGCGCGGTCAAGTGAAACCCCAGTAGCTCAGAGAAGTTACTGGGAGGGGTAAAATAGGAAAGATGAAAAAACATTTTGATTTTTACCCAAACCCTAACCGTCTGTCAGGGCACGGAGTCCCGCGCTAAGCCACGGAGCCTCCGGGCCACGGAACCTCCACGCGAAAATGTGGAACCTCTACGAACTGACATCGAGCAGAAACTAGGTCTATATATCAAGGCATTTTCTTAGTGTTGTGATTATGGTCATGAACTTCTTGTCTCTTGTAGCTAGCCAGCACGTCAACAATACATAACAATAGCCACTAGAGACAAGATAGGACATAAGAACCAATATTTTTAAACACTTATGAAAATTTTGCAAGCCTAACTAGTTTGAATAAGAAAACAACAATCAGAGGTGTGCAAGATTTCAAACCACGTTATGAGAGTCAATTATATTTAGTTCACTCCTCAAAGCATAGAACCTTGACTCGTCGTGAGGCTTTGTGAAGATATCGGCTAGTTGTTTTTCGGTGCTCATATGGTGAATTGCGATATCTCCTTTGGTTTCGTGGTCTCTTAAGAAATGATGACAGATGTCTATGTGATTAGTTCTTGAGTGGCTTACGGGATTGTTTGCAAGCTTTATGGCACTTTCATTATCACACAAAAGTGGTATCTTAGTAAAGCGACATCCATAATCATTGAGGGTTTACTCCATCCAAAGTAGTTGGGCACATCATGCACTGGCCGCCACATACTCGGCTTTAGCGGTGGAAAGGGCTACAAAATTTTGCTTCTTAGAGCTCCAAGACACTAGGAACCATCCAAGGAATTGACATGTCCCCGATGTATTTTTTCTTTCTACTTTGCAACCAGCATAATCAGAATCGGAATACCCAAGTAGATTGAAATTGGAGCCCTTAGGATACCACAAGCCAAAGTTAGGAGTGTGTACTAAATATCTCAAGATTCTCTTAACGGACATAAGATGACACTCTTTTGGGTTAGCTTGAAATCTAGCACACATGCACACGCTAAACATAATATCTGGCCTAGATGCACATAAGTAAAGTAGGGAGCCAATCATGGAGCGATATACCTTTTGGTCAACGGCTTTCCCATCTTTATCTAAGTCCAAGTGCCCATTTGTTAGCATAGGTGTCTTGATGGGTTTGGCATTTGCCATGTCAAAATTTCTTGAGTATGTCCCTTGTGTACTTTGTTTGACATATGAATGTCCCTTCCTTCAATTGCTTGACTTGAAACCCGAGGAAGAACGTCAATTCACCATCATAGATATCTCAAACCTCTTTGTCATAATCCTACTAAATTCTTCACAAAAAGTTTGATTAGTACTACCAAATATTATGTCATCAACATATATTTGGCACACAAATAAATCATTCTTAATATTTCTTGTGAAGAGTGTAGTGTTGGCTTTGCCTATTTCAAAGCCTTGCTTGAGCAAGAAATCCTTAAGGCATTCATACCATGTTCTTGGTGCATGCTTAAGCCCATAGAACGCCTTATAGAGTTTGTAGACATGATGACGATGCTTAGGATCTTCAAATCCTGGTGGTTGTTCCACATAGACTAGCTCGGAGAGTGGACCATTGAGGAAAGCACTCTTCACATCCATTTAATATAGCTTGAAACAATGATGGACAACAAAGGCTAGAAGCATCTGAATTGCTTCAAGTCTTGCCACCGGTGCAAATGTCTCTTCGAAGTCTAGCCCTTCGACTTGAGTGAACCCTTGAGCAACCAATCTTGCCTTGTTCCTTATCACCACACAATATTCATCTTGCTTATTTCAGAAGACCCACTTGGTGCTTGTTAACATTTCTTAGCATCACTCTTTACTAAGTTGTCATCCCTAGCATGATGCCAGAAATACATGGTTGGTAATTATTAATGACATTTGTAAACTCAGAGAAAATTATATATGTTAAAGTAAAGTATCCGTAAGCGCACAGATAATATACCATTGTTGCATTTCACCCGGGAGTATACCGAGTATTGTTATTTATATTTTATCCACAAAGAGGAGCTATGAGATTGTTGGCAAGAGATATTGACAAATATATATACTTATGATAAAACCACTCTCATGCTATGGCAGGGGTAAGTCAAATGATAAATAAATGATAAGTATGAAGCATTGATAATAATTTTAGAGATAGAAATAGAGACTCATAAAATATAGTATGACTAGGCAGGAAATTCGGTAAGAGTAAAAAGATTCCTAAGTCATTCCTTATTTACTAAGTCTTTTATACACCCAAGTATATACACTCTCATCTATAACATAATTAACTTTGGATCTATGCATAAGGAACATTACTAAGGGACATCAAGAACAGAGCTTGTCTCCCTTCGCAATCGTGTTCTACTTGCTCTATAAACGGGGAGTGGACTACAAAGGACTCAATGAGAGTATCACATCCACAATCTACCATATGACCCAGAATGCAGAATGCATCCATAGGTAAACAATATCTAAGCACCATGCTTACATAATGTTGACCACTTAACCCACGTGCGTCTTGGGCTAAGCGCTTTGCGAACATATGCATAAACTCATTATCATTCACAACTATATCAAGTATATAACTAGAGCAAACTTGGAACATAATAAATAGCAACATAATATTGAAGTAGCACAAAGTCATAAATAAAAAAATACAATGACTATACCAGTCTCCAGACGGCAAATCCAGAATCCTGAACAATAACCCACACTCTACTTGAACCTTGCTAGCTAGCCTATACTAGGAACTTGAAGAATTAGAGCTCTATTCTCTTCTCTTTGGAAACCATAATTTTTGGTCTGATCTTGACTTATGGCAGCGTGCTCTGGAGGGGGCAGGGGCTGGTTATATAGGTCGGAGCGTCAATCCTGAGCCCTCGGATCAAACCGACTTGAATAAATGGCATAGATGCAATCCTTAAGGCGTGGCTTCTGGTGTCCTCTGAAACCTTCTAGAGTAGTTTTCGCTGCGGATAAGCGTAATTTTATTTGACATTTTGGTCCTCCTTGACGGTTTTCTGAATAACTCATGCAGAAAACACAGATTCACCAAAACTCGTGGAAATTATTAGTTTAAACCCCTAAGTCTACATTGATGATCATATTTATGCCCTTATACATGTTTTATTGACGGTTTATGATGGATGGTAACTACTGTAAACAGTACCAATCACATTAGTCTTGGGTCTTTCCACCAACTCCCACACTTAATTTCTCTCGAAGTTGTTCAACTCTTCTTGCTTAGCCATCACCCAATCCAAATCCTTAAGAGCTTCATCTACCTTAAGTGGTTCCAATGAGTAAACAAACGAGTAAAATTGACAAAAATTTGCTAGACGAGATCGAGTTGTTACCCCCTTTTTTCTACTCCCAAGGATGTTGTTAACGAGATGATCCCATTGTACACTTTGATGCACTCTTGGATGAGGTGGACTATCTAAAGGTTGATGTAGGGGTTGGTTGACATCATCTTCATCAGCTTGAGGCTCATCATCTTGAATATGTTTATCCTTTTGCTGATTGTTGTCCCAGACCCTGGAGCCTCCATGTCCTAGCGTAGAACCTCCAGGCCCTAGAGCCTTCACGTTCAGGCGTGGAGCCTCCGTGTCCTGCATGTTCACAGGACCTAGGACAGCAGTTAGCCCTTGGAGTGGTGTTGAAGCTTGGAGTGGAGGATCTTCTTCTTTAGTAGCTTCCACTAGTTTCACATCACCTATGGCTAATTGCATGATTGCTTCACAAGGTAGCTCTTCTTTTCCTACAACATCTAGATCAACTTGCTCCACTTGAGAGCTATTAGATTCATCAAACGTCACGTCTACCGTGATTTCAGTTCATCCGGTAGAAAGATTGAAAACTCGATAGGCGTGCTCGTTTGGACCATAACTAAGAAGAAAGACTTCATCAATCTTAGGTGCAAATTTAGAGCTTTGGGGCTTCTTGTTAAGAATGAAACATTTGCACCTAAATACTATAAAGTATGACACCTTGGGTTTGTTACCGTTTAGGAGCTCATATGAAGCCTTCTTGTAGTACTTGTGAAGATAGAGGTGGTTGATAGCATGCCAAGCGGTGTTGATTGCTTCGGCCCAATAGTTGTCCAGAGTCTTGTACTCATCAAGCATTGTTCTTGCCATGTCAATGAGAGTGTGGTTCTTCCTCTCAACCGCCCCATTTTGTTGAGGGGTATATGGAACCGAGAATTCATGCTTGATGCCCTCCTCATCAAGAAACTCTTTAATGTTGGTGTTGCGGAATTCGGTGCCATTGTCACTTCACACCTTCTTGATAGGTAGCCCGAACTCCCTTTGTGCTCTTCTAATGAAGGTCTTCACCTTCCCTTGCACTTCAGTCTTATCATACACAAAAGAACACCTACGTGAAGTGAGAATAATTATCAATAATATCAAGACTATATTTGTTACCGCCAATGCTAACGTAGGCAACCGGTCCAAAGAGATCCATGTGGGTGAGGTACACCTACTTGCTTTCTGGCTTGGCATGCTTTACATATCCTATCTTTCTCAAATTGAATATTCGTTAGTCCAAGGATGTGTTCCTCCTTTAGAAGTTTGGCCAAGTTCCTCATCCCAACATGAGCTAGTCGGGGATGCCATAACCAACCCATGCTAGATTTTGCCACTAAACAAGTCTCAAGTGTTGCTTTACTTTTATTGAAATCAACTAGATAAAGCTTGCCCTTCAAGCGACCCGTAAAAGTAATAGAGGAATCCTCCCTTCTAATGGTGGTCACACCCTTATTCGTAAAGTGACAATCATAGCCCATCTCACATAATTGTGATATAGACAATAAATTGTAACTTAGCGAGTCAACATATAAAACATTTGAAATTGAATGATCTTAAGTTATAGAGATTTTACCGACACCAAGAACTTCTCCTTTTGAATTATCCCAAAATATAGTGTTTTCACTTGGACCTTCCATTTGGGCATAAGATGAGAACACACTCTTCTCTCCGGTCATATGATTTGTACATCCACTATTAAGCACCCAACTTGATCCACCGGATGAGTATGCCTGCAAAACAAGTTTAGTTCCTTCTTTTAGATCTCCAATTAGCATTGGGGCCTTGAGTGTTAGCCACTAGAATCTTAGGAAACCATAGAGATCTTTTCACATATATGTTGGGCTCATTTCCAACATACGTGGCAACAACTTTACCAAGGTTGTTGTGTCTCAACACATAGCTAGAGGACATGCTCTTATGGGGTGCATGGGCCTTAGGCTTGTAAGCATACTTGTTCCTCTTTGATATGATTGGGTTCCTCTTGACCTGTAGATGAGTGTTAGATGCTTTTGGAGCTTGTTGTCTTGGTTGAGATGGTGTCTTGGTTCTGTTGGTGCCACTGTTTTGCTAGACCCCGGAACCTCCACGTTTTGGCACGGAGCCTCCAAGGCACGGAGCCTCCACGGTCTGCACTGGCTACACCTCTCTAATTGTCTCCTTCTTCTCAAACCTGATACAAGACACTCTATTCACCATCTTCCTTTCACCGGTCTTGCCACCCTTCTTGTGGCCGAGACCATCCTTGATAAAAGGATGTCTTCCTTGAATGAATTTGGACTTCTTGCTTGCATCATCCATGCACCCACTAGCTATGATATTGTTGAGTCTTGCAATTTCCTTCTTCATAGCTTCCATATTAGTAAGGTTAGTAGCACAAGCTTCTAAATCAATATTGTAGCATCTATCACAACCCTTGCTAGTAGATGCATTAGAGATCTCACTTGCCTTCATAGGATGTGAGGTTTTATCCCAAAGGATGCTAAATTGCTCTTCAAGTTCCTCATTTATTATCTTAAGGGCATTGTTCTTTTCTTGAAGAGTATTTAGGTCATCCTTTAGGGTAGCTATGACACTTTCTGCTTGGTCAACTTCCAAACGTAAAGTTTCAACCTCACTTCTTTCTGATGCAAGAGCTTTCTTGCAAGTAACATAGAGTTTCTCTTGTTTGGCAAGAGTAGCTTGAGTTCTCTCTAATTCATCTACCACCTTGGCTATAAAGTTCTTAGATTTTTTATCTATTTTACTTATCAAGTTGTTTACTTCATCATCACTAGATTCATCACTAGAGTCTATGTCGGATTCGTCACTAGATGGAGGAGAGGGCTTAGGCTTGGATTTTGGTTTTACCTTTTCTCCTTTGCCCATGAGACAAAAGAGTGTAGATCTCTCCTCATCATCGGTCAAGTTGGTGAAGAGCTTTGGCGAAGAAGAATGCTTCTTGATAGCAATTGTTGCAATTTTCTTTGTTTCTTCTTCACTTGATCTATCATCATTTGAATCTCATTCATGATCAATGTGAGCTTTACCTGAATAGTTCTTCTTCTTGTGTTGGATCTTGTCATCTTTCTTGTAGTGCTTCTTCTTCTTGTCTTTTTTGTCCTCTTTGTTCTCATAAGGACAATCGGCAATGAAATGCTCCGTGCTTCCACAATTATAACATTTCCTCTTTTGCTTGTTGGGAAATCTCATCTTCACAAACTTGTACCCTTCTCTTTTCAACCCCTTCTTGTACTTCCTCATGAACAAAGCAACATCACCAATCTCACCGGAAGACACTTCATCATCTTCATCATCACTTGAGTCACTTGATGAATCAACCGTCTTAACCTTGCTTGATCTTGATCTTGGCGGCTTGCTTGAAGTGAAGGCCTTGTTTGATTTGTTTGCCTTGAGAGCTACCTCCTTGACCTTTAAGTTCTCCATCTTTGCTTCTAGATCTCCAAACTTCTTCCTTTGTTGTATCTCCATCTCTATGAGCTCATGAGTGAGTATTCTTACATGGACATAGCTAGGGGTGAACTCTTCAAACCTCTTCTTCTCTCTAATCAATGTCACAAGAGTTGGGTTTCTTGGTGCAAATGCTTCTAACATCACTTTTACAACATGATGATCATTCAAGTCAGCCCCACCCAAGCCTCTAATCTTGCCAACTATCACCATCAATCTATCAAACATCTCTTGAGGGCCTTCTCCATCCTTGATGACAAACCTATTGAGTTGAGCCATCAATAGATCAATCTTGGACTTCTTTACCTTACTAACCCCTTCATGTGTAAGGTGAAGAGTGTCCCAAATCTCCTTAGCAATCTCCAAACCAATCACTTTGTTGTACTCTTCTGGGCTTAATGCACTTAGAAGAGCACTAGTAGCTTGAGCATTGCGATGTATCACGCGAATCTCTCTTGGTGTGGGATTTTTGGGATCAACGGGATCTTCAAAACCTACACACACAATATTCCACATCTCCGAATAGAGTCCAATAAGATAAGCCTTTATCATATGCTTCCACTTGGCAAAGTTAGTCCCATCAAATTAGGATAACTTGCCTGCGGGTATGTTGATGTGAGTGTTGGTAGGCAAATTTATGGAATCATAATTAAAGGATACACTCGAATATGATCTCTTGGTGTTAGACTTGAGTGTTCTCTTTGGTAGCCTTTGAGCATAGTACTCATCATCATCATCTCCATTCTCTGACTCGCTGCTTGGTTGTGGGCTTGATTGCACCTTTCTTTTTGCTTTGTGTTTCTTCTTCTCCTTGTTCTTGTTCTTGTCCCTTTGCTTGTCTCCCTTGGAGGATCCCTTAGCACCAAGCTTGAGCTTTGGAAGTCTCTCAAGCGCTGCTATGGGATCATCCTCAGGAGCTTCGGGTTCCTCTTCGCTAGGAACATCCTCAAAGCGGTCATCTCCATCTTCCTTCGGTACCCTTTCTCTAGGACTTGCCATTTCCTCACGATTAAGTGCTATTACGTGGAAACCTGCTCCGATACCAATTGAAAGGATCTGGCAAGTGGCCTAGAGGGGGGGTGAATAGGCTTTTTTCTAAAATTTAATCAACTTTACGAAACCAGTCAGAACGCGGAACCTCCGGGCCTAAGCGTGGAGGTTCTGGGGCTAAGCATGGAACCTCCAGAATCAGAGTAAGAAATCGATGTACTACAGAATTTAACGAATAAAAAATAGATCGAATGAAATACCAGCCTTCCTGGGTAGTGTGTTGAGCTATCCAAACAGTCAGTTGCACCTAGAGGATGAGGGATTCATAGATCGGATACAAACCTTAAAAATCAATTTAAATCACAAGTAATAGCAGCAATCACAGAGGACACGAGGATTTATCCCATGGTTCAACTCGCCACAAAGGCTTGTCTATGTCCACGTTGTTGAGGTTAGCCACAGAGGCTATGGAGTCTCTTTTAACTCTCTCCTCTTCTCCAACCTATCACCAAGGCAATAGATTGGAGGGTTCCACTAAGTCACAAAGGGTAATACAAACTTCCCGATGCTTAGCCACAAAGGATTGAAAGCTCCCGGGC
The DNA here is from genome assembly GCA_904845875.1 of Miscanthus lutarioriparius. Classification (NCBI taxonomy): domain Eukaryota; kingdom Viridiplantae; phylum Streptophyta; class Magnoliopsida; order Poales; family Poaceae; genus Miscanthus; species Miscanthus lutarioriparius. Next base: position 5,506,540 of record CAJGYO010000006.1, on the reverse strand, counting down.
GACCGCTAGCTGTCTAGGAGCCAACCTCTAAGAGTAACGAACACACCAAACGGCTAGGGCTTCACCAGGTGCACAAGAACGGAGGAGAAGGATCTTCTCGAGCTTTCTCACACTCTCTAGAGCCAAATCCCTCAAGGAATCACGGAGATCTTGAGTAAGGAAGTTGGGAGGCACTGAGCTTGAGAGAGGGAGAGCTTCTGTTCGAAATGAACGAGTCAGGGAATGAGATGACCGTTGAGGGCGAAGGAGTGAGTATAAATACCCCCACCATCACCCACAAAAATGGTCGGGGCAGACAGACCCCGGAGACTCTGTGTCGGGGCGCGGAGGTTCCGCGCAGGCCAGAGCAGATAAGAATTTAACTCGGCTGCCTTTTTTATGTAGCTAGAATTATTTGAGATGTTGATGGAGTTTTGAGCACTTGGTTCCACCTAGCACACCATTAGTATTTCATTTGATAGTACGGCTTGCTCTATATCTCAATTTCAAAATATAAAATGAAATAAACTAGCTCCTAAAGCCGTTGCAAGCCATCCATTCGAGTTGGGGGTCTCCTCCTTTGTTTCTTTGCGCCCATGATTCAAGATATGCTGTTAAACACTTGTCAAAGCCATTAGCCCTTTAATTATGTGGTCAACATCACCACAACCCACTTAGAGTTTGATTACACTTACAGATATTAATATATTTACCTATATATTTATCAAACTTTAATTACTTTAACAAAGAATATATAGAATTGATTTTTTGATAATATGTATCTGTATTTCTAATTAAGGAAAACATACATGGGTGCATGCAAATACAGACACATACGTATAGGATACAGAGACAACTGTCCCAGCCAATCTTTACGAAGAACCCTAAACAAGAAAACAACTACATCGATGCCCCTGGATCCTTCGTGAACCATCCGTGATTCACCACCCCGCTGTCAACCGCCGCCGTCGAAGAAGAAGCCGAACACCACCATGAGCTGGAAAAGTCCCATCGCACACTGGCTTTGAAAGGAGTCGAAGTAGACACACGTCATGGGAAACGGGATGAAGCCGTCGGCGATCACCCATCAATCGGGGCCGCGCCCTAACTTCTCCAGCTCCAGGATTTGAGCACGCCACCGGCGACTGCCGCCGCCGAGCGAGAATTGAGCTAGATCTGGCCGGCCAGCAACCACAACACCCACATATAGCTCCGCATCCTTGCAAAAGAAGGCTAACAGCAACATCACCTGATAAAGACGATGAAGCACCAGCACCGGACTCCTGTACAGAACTCCCCAACCTCGCCATAGGCGCTAGAGAAGAACGCCGCCGGGATAAAGGAGATGTGGGGAGAAGTTATTCTCCAGCGTCGTCGACTCCTCCGTCTCGCCGACGCCGCCCGGAAAAGCACGCCGCAGAAGAACACGCCCCCGGCGAACCCTAGTTCACCATCAGTTGATGACAAGCCAACCCTAAACCTAGGTAGACTTCCACCTACTCTATATACATCCGCACGGCGATTTCCGGCCCATTTCCCTCTCCGCCGCCTCTCCGGCCACCGAAGAGGAAAGGGGTTAAATCGCCGTGAAATCACCGCCGCCGAAAACATTGCGTCGCCTCCTTTTCGCCCTGGACAACTGTAGCCAGGGGAAAAGGAAGAGGAGACCCCGCCCGGGTATAGAATTGATTTGTTGACTGAGGTATAAAAAACCCGTCGATGAGTAACGTAGTAAGAAAATTCAAAGGTGCCCTTCGTACCACCATAAACGCAGGAGGTGGCAGGCAGGATAGACGTAAGACGATGAAACCGGATGTGCCCTGCCCTGCCACCAATGAACTCTTTCCTTCTTTCTCTGTCCTCACCGTGCCCGCTGCTGAGCAGAGCTGACTTTTGCTCCGCCTGCCTGAACTTGCCTTGCCCCCAGCCTCATATTTCTCCTTCTCCCCCCTCCGCCTTCCTGTAGCTGTAGCTGTAGCTTTCACCCCACTCCCATAGTCCCTCCACGGCACCGCGCCTCCCTCCCTCCCTCCCCCTAATCTCCTCCGCTCCATCCCGAATTGGGCCAATAGCCTGCTTCCAGTTGCGGCGTCGGTCAGGGAAGAGGCCTCGCTCGCGTCCCGGCCCGCAGATCGGGGGAGGAGCTCCTGCTCCCCCCGCGCCGGCTCGGCCGCTTCCCCGCCGCCAGTCTCTCTCTCCCCGCGGAGGCGCCAGCGTCGCCGATGATCTGCTTCGTCTGCTTCGGGTCGGCGGCGCAGGACGGGAGGCCAGGAAGCCCCCGCCGCGGTCGCCGGCAAGGACGCCCCGCCGGATCGCGCGGTGGCACGCGTCGGATCAGGTGCGGTACGGCGGCTGGAGCTGGACCTGGATCTCGGACCCGCCCCTCCCTCGCTTCGCTCTGCTCTTTCGGCTAGTCTAGGCTTGCTCCCTGTCGCTTGCTAGGCTACGCACGTGCGCGTACGGAGTACCACGAGCTCCGTGGGTAGAATCAGCTGCGATCGTTCCGGTGAACCACTAGTGGCGGCTGTGGATCGGCGGAACCCTGCCTTGTGCTTCGTTTGTTGGTCGGGGAAACCACGGGAACCGGTGCTGGTGTTGTTGGCCTCTCATTTCCTTTGTGCCTCCTGCATTTAACTCTACCTCCAGCGTTACTGCGTTACCAGTGCGCGCCCGTGGAGAGTGTGAAACGGCGTTGGGCTGGCTGGATACAGACATACGGTGTCCGAAGTAGTAGGAGTATTTGTTTTCTGCGTGGGATATGGGTGCGACGAATCTCAGTACCTATTCTTCAATATTGGTGGCCTGGTACAAAGTCATGGATACGTTGCTGCAGCCCTTGGAATTTGTTAATAGTCGATAGGATTTAGGTATTCTGCTGTTTAGACTATTGGGATGTGCTTGGACTCTACACAAGAGTATTTTTCCCCCACCTAGGCAGCTCCCTCCCTAGCTGTGTGTGTGCTGTGCAAATTCTATGGAGTGATTTGGTGGTTTCATATTGAGAAATGCTGGATGGGTTATGGTGGTGGCCTTCTGCAGTGTAGGTAAAAGATCAGGGATGGGGGTGTATTATATAATAGCTATATAGGTTGTACTTGCTTCGCCTTGACATTTGATCCTTGTGATCTTGATGTCAAGCTTAGCTATTGATTCATGAACTGAACTTTCTTTTCTTGGGCCGACGCCATAGCTTCTTACACAACATTTTTGCTGCTGTGGGGGAGAGAAACATACTAGGATAAAACACCTATTTTTCTGAATCTATTTATACAACCAAATGTATCCTTCAAAGTGCAATGGACCATCTAGAATCATAGGGGATGTGTTTGGACCCTACACCAAAGTTTTTTTTCCCCACCTAGACAGCTCTCAATGTGTGTGATGTGCAATTTGTCTGCAGTGATTTGGTGGTTTTATATTGTAAAATGTTGGATGGGTTATGGTGTCCTTCAGCACTGTACAAAAGAGATCAGTGATGGGGGTTTTATAGTCATAGGTAGTACTTGCTTGCCCATTACATCCTTGTGATGATGCCTCGGTTGAACTTGCTTGGGCTGGCTGCGTAGCTTCTTACACGGTTTTATTGTTTTTTTTTAAAGTCATACACGGTTTTATTGTTGCTGCAGGGATGAGGAACATACTAGGATAAAAAACTGCTATTATGAGTCTATTTACAAGTAAATGTATCCTTAAAAGTTAAAAGTGAAATGCACCATCTAAAGTTGCAGGGGATATTATATTCGTATTTTGCCTTTGTTCCACGCAAGGTTATTACTTAAGCGCTGAAGCGGTTAGGGGTCACGATAGAGGCAAAGCATCGCCCTGTCGCCTTATGCGCATGCCGCCGCCCACTCGATTGTGCCATCTCCCACTCGACGCTGCTCCTATCCCACTCGATTCTGCCTTCTCCTGCTCAATTCCGCTGCTGCTTGCTTGATTTCTTCCATCCTCACTTGCCAATCGCTCAATCTGGAATGGGACGGTGTTGGCGGTTGGTCTGAGGGCGCAGGACAGTGACGCAAGTGAAAGGAATTGGAGAGGTTGCGAGTGGCGGCAGCACATCTGGAGAAGACAGAAACTCAGAGAGGGAAGCAAGAGTAAGGGTGGGGGCAGGAGTGGAGGCGGAGGCGGAACAACAGCTCTGGAGAATGAGTGAGTGAGGGAGGGAGGGAGGGATGCCTCTGGATCGTGATGTATATGCAGGCGAGGGGCACATGGGCTGCCTGGTGGACTGAGCCAGCCCACTTCTTACCCCTTCCTTCCTTCCTTCTTTTCCTTTTCCTTTTTCCTATTCTTCCTCCTTCATGCTGATGTCTTGCATTTCCTTACCTTAGTATGGCCTCGCCTCGCCTCACGCCTCACTCACCAAAGTGGTATTGAGTCGCCATGGCTCGCTTTACCGCCTTGATAACCATGGTTCCACATTTCTATTGATATAGTTCTACTTTTCTGAGTTATGCACCCTTTTTAAATGTTGAATCCTTGAACGTAACTGCTACTGATCCAATGTATGTTTTCTTTCTTCTTGCTTAGATAAATCAAGATCACAGGATGGACCAGACTCTAAGAAGGATCTAATCATCCATAGGGATGGGAATAGTCAAAATATTGCAGCACAGACTTTCACTTTTCGTGAACTTGCTGCAGCCACTAAGAACTTCAGGCAAGATTGCCTTTTAGGGGCGGGAGGTTTTGGTCGTGTATATAAAGGACGCTTGGAGAATGGGCAGGTAAGTCTCTCTGAAAGATGCATTGACATTTTGTCTGTAAAGCTAAACCTTCTAATTTGACTTCTGAGTTGAAACATTAAGTAAAATGCTGGTAGACAATGCTAACATGACGATTATACTTACGCCCTGGATTAGTCCTGGATACTAACAGAGTTTTGCTTCCCAGGCTGTTGCTGTGAAGCAACTTGATCGTAATGGTCTCCAAGGAAATAGGGAATTTCTGGTTGAGGTTCTCATGCTCAGTCTCTTACATCACACTAACCTGGTCAGTCTAATTGGCTACTGTGCTGATGGTGACCAACGCCTTCTTGTTTATGAGTTTATGCCATTGGGGTCACTAGAAGATCATCTGCATGGTTTGTGTATCTCCTCTTTGTCATCTAGTCTTCCGAATATTCCATGAGTGCCTGTAGCAATGTAATGAAGCATAGTGGCATGCTTCATCTGACTGTTAAATCTATTTTATATATAGCATGACTGTAACTGTGTGCTTAGGTTGATACTCCCTCCGTTCCAAATTATAAGTCGTTTTGACTTTTTTGGTTCATCCATTTTGCTATGTATCTAGACATATTATTATATCTAGATGCATAGCAAAATGGATGTACCAAAAAAGTCAAAGCGGCTTATAATTTGGAACGGAGGGAGTAGATCGTAATTCTTGGTTCAGCTTAAAATGATAAGCATATATGTTGTACTACTAATGGGCCTATCATATAAGGTAGGGGTGCTAAATTTTTATATCGTGTGCCTGGCCATGTAATTTTTTTATACGCTATCTATAAATAAAAAACAACCAAAAGCAAACAAACTCGACTAGAGGGAGAAACGTCCCCCTGATTTTGTTCTTAAGAAGTTTGTGCTAGCCTTCGAACCTGAACTGGTGATGGGGGTTTCATCAACCCCCAGACTTCATAGGTCTAACCAGTGTAACTCAGGAGAAGTTGGCTTTTCATAGGCTAAAATGAATCTGTTGATGTTTGCCTGGGACTTTTGTGTGTATTTAGCGAGACCTTTGGATGAAGCTTGCTGTGAACATAAAAGTGTTTTTTTTTAAACAAACGAACATAAAAGTGTTAAACCATATGTAGACAGTTCCTTCTGACTAGAGTTGGTATTCTTTTCTTTCTTTCCTTCCTTTTTTGCTCTTCCAATTCTTTGCAGTCAGCTCACGGTCTTGTAACTGAATAGTATTTATTTGTTTATTTGTATAGATCTGCCACCAGATAAAGAACCTCTTGACTGGAACACACGGATGAAGATAGCTGCAGGTGCAGCTAAGGGCTTAGAGTACCTTCATGACAAGGCAAGCCCTCCAGTTATTTACCGAGATTTTAAGTCGTCAAACATTCTTCTTGGAGAAGGATTTCATCCGAAGCTATCAGACTTTGGCCTTGCAAAACTTGGTCCAGTTGGTGACAAGACCCATGTTTCAACACGTGTGATGGGTACATATGGCTACTGTGCTCCAGAATATGCAATGACTGGGCAGCTGACAGTTAAATCCGACGTGTATAGCTTCGGTGTCGTGTTCCTTGAACTTATCACAGGGCGTAAAGCAATTGACGATACCAAGATCCAAGGAGAGCAAAACCTAGTGGCATGGGTATGTTTCTATCTTATTTCATCGCATGTAGCATTTTTTTTATGTCAGTAAAACACCGATCTGTGCTTATAAATGAATGCCTCATAGTTCAACTCATCTGAAACTGCTATCTGATAGACTGATACTGCCACAGCCTTTAAAACAGAAACGTCTGTTTGTAGACAGTTTTATCTGGACGACTAATACACTTCATCTAATCTGCAGGCTCGTCCACTGTTCAAGGACCGCAGGAAATTCCCTAAAATGGCTGATCCAATGCTTCAGGGACGCTTCCCTATGAGGGGTCTATATCAGGCCTTGGCTGTTGCTGCCATGTGCTTGCAAGAGCAAGCTGCTACACGCCCTCACATCGGGGATGTTGTCACTGCTCTCTCATATCTCGCTTCTCAGGCATATGACCCAAATGCCCCTGTTCAACACAGCCGGAGTAATTCATCTACCCCCAGGGCCAGAAACCCTGCTGGATGGAACGAAGACCAGCGCAGTGTGCGCTCGCCTAATAATCATCATTCTCCAGACCCGCGGCGGAGGGACGTGGCCAGGGCATCCAAGTATGGAGCAGAGGTTAGCAGGACTAGCTCTACCAGCGACTCTGGCCGGCGATCAGGCTTGGATGACATGGACCTGACCGGGTCACAAGTGGGAAGCCCAGCTCAGACCGGAAGAAGAAGAGAAGCTCCAAGGGCCACTGACAGACAGCGCGCTGTGGCAGAGGCCAGGATTTGGGGGGAGAATTCAATGGAGCGAACAAATGGCCATGGTAGCTTCGACAGCACACATGAGTGAAGCCGGGGAGGTTCCATTCAAGGCATCATTCCAGACCCACCATGGGTTGAGTTCACTCATCAGCTCCAGTCGGATCCGATCTTGGGACATGGCGTCGGAGCCACCTGGTCCCGAGTGTCTGTGAATAAGGCTTTTCTTGCCCTCCTGTGGCGAATGCAATTCTCCTGGTGTCCATTCCTTGTGAATGTGACCTGTGTCATGCTTTCGGGGAGCCTAAGGAGGAGCCTGTAGGATTCAGTCAGAGGTAGACAGGTCAGTGAAGAGGGTGGGGCGCGGAGTCACATTGGTGAGTTATTTTTGTTTTGGCGGCTAAATGCTGAGTATGTTCAGCTGCATGTATCCTTTTTGTGTATGTGTATGTGTAAGAGCAACTGTGTCAGGTTTGGCTACCTGTGAAGCTGCTGCTGGCCAGCTGCTTCTTCCTCCCCCTTTGGGAGTTCAGAGCTGAAATGTAGGATAGGCGATGTTGCTGAGTACAGCAACTGTTTTATGTTAGAGTTGCCGCTTCCCAGAACAGTTGCATATATCTGTATGACCATGTTGTGATCCTTGCGCGGCGCCCCAATCCGTGCAGACGACTGCTCGTCGAGCCGCCCCGCCCGGCCGCCCGGGGCGGCGGCTGGCCGGCCGGCGGCAGATTGGCATTGGTGGCCGCACGGTTTGCTGAAACCGCCGGCATGGCAGACCTGGGTGGGCAGGTGGCGCTGGTACGGCGGCGATTCAGCGCTGACCATACCAGATCGGCATCTGAACAATTGTGAATGAAGACGATGAAGAACAGAAGAAGAGGCCAATATGATGATGATCACGGCAGCGGCAGGTAGCCATTTCGCCAAGATCCGAAATCACTAGCTGGTGCGCGGGAACAGGGCCCACACGTCAGGTTATGTTTGACTCGCCTACCCTCCTACCCCACGCATCGCGGCGGCTTGCCGTGCGGGCCCGGCGCGTGTGGGTCCCTCTTCCACGGGTCGTGTGAAAGAGTAATGGGGAAGAAAATTGCTACTCAGTTCCAGAAAAAAATGCAATTAAGAGAAACGTGTTAATCTCAACTTCGATCAAGTTTATAGTAAATAGTATTAGCATATATGTCTTGAAATAAGAAAATATATTTTATAACTAATGTAATAATACTTATTTTGTCATAGGAGTGTTAGTATAATTTATATAATTTTAGTTAAAGTTGAAACTGTTTCACGTCTCCATATATTATGAGCCTGTTCGGCAGGACTGAAAAATAAGTCAAAATACTGTTCCAGCTGATTGTTGTGAGAGAAAAATACTGTTCTGGCTAAAATTACTGTTCACGTAAACAGTGATTCGTGGGGGGCTGCCCAGCCAGCCAGCCACCGGCCAGCCAGCCAGCCAGTCAAAATACTGTTCTTTGGTGCACAGTGGTACATACACTGGGTCAGCAATGGGCCGTGTAGGTCCACAGCGGGGGTTGGTGAGCGCACCGCACACCAACGCGATTCGCGCAGCCCTGGCCGCGCCTGCAGTGCGACTATTTGGCCCCTTGGCCGGACGTATTGGCGCTGCTCTCCAGATCAAAAGGCTCGCTTCGGCTCCGCACTCGGCGCTCTCCCTCCACCGCGCTGCAGGGAAGACGGGCGGCCGAGCGTGCCCTCGATCCAGATCCAAGGTAACTCCTCCGTCTTCTCACCGCGGCCGCGCCCCCTCCCCCTCCCGTCCGGGACCGGTTTGCACCTCGTTTCGTTCGTCAATCATCGGCAGGATGCCCTAACAGGGTAGCGCGGGCGAATCTGCTGTTACGTTACGTCCGGTTCTGCTCGGGAGGACTGGACTGCCTTTTTTGTTTGCTTGTAGTGGTAGCCATGGAAATCGGAGTCTTCATTTCTGAAACTTGAATGGATACGCCTAGCCATGTCTCCGAATCTCCTAGGAATTGACGCCGTGGACGGACTTTTGATGCAGGAGAAGATAGATTTGTTCTGTAGATTTGGCTACGGTTAAAATAGTCCTTTAGGTTGTTGGGGGAATTGAAAGTTGAAACACATGCTGTGGTTCACGGTTCACCTCACCTAGTAGGGGAACTGGGAAGTGGAGCTACCTTTGAAGCCTTTGAAATCTTTAAACATGCTGCACTTGTCTTTTGTGTCGGCCATCCTTGCCATCAGTCAGCTCTTAGCACTCGGTCACTGCCTTCATTTCTTAATCTTTTGTTCACAACAAACCGGTAGTGCTCATGATGAGGCTTCTTCCTCCTCCCGGTTCTTCACATGCACGGCCAGAGATCTTTAACGGGTTGTTTGGTTTCAAAAAATGCGATGATCCATCATCACCCTGTTCGTTAGCGACATGCCTTGTTTGAGGAATGGAATGGGTTGATCAGTCACCACCTCATTCCTCGCAGGAACATAAATTAGGACAGACACGAGAGACGGTGCCATCCCTTCAAAATTCGTGGTATCTAGCCCATGATGGACTAAATCTATCTAGTACGGGTCTGTCCCTGGTACCAGCGCATATCCTCTGTTACATTTGGGCTGAGGTCTGTGTGGCCTGCAGGGGCGGATCCAAAGGGGGGGCTGCCGGGCCTACAGCCACCCCTAGTGGGCCTGATTTCTTCATTAGACCACGGTTACTTAGCCTCAAATCACCATTAATCTCTAGCTCTAGCCATAAATCTTCATTATTTAGCCCCCCTTTGTCCCCATCCTGCATCTGCCACTGGTGGCCTGCATTCTAATTCATAGACCTGATGGTTTTGGCGCTTGTGTGTCCAGGTAGGAGATGGCTCTCACGAGAATTGGTCTCGCCGGCCTCGCGGTCATGGGACAGAACCTTGCCCTCAACATTGCGGAGAAAGGGTTCCCCATCTCGGTCTACAACAGGACGACCTCCAAGGTTGATGAGACCGTGCAGCGTGGCAAGGTGGAAGGAAATCTCCCCGTGTTTGGTTTCCATGACCCCGCATCCTTCGTGAGCTCCATCCAGAAGCCCCGTGTCGTCATCATGCTCGTCAAGGCTGGGGCGCCGGTGGACCAGACCATTGCCACACTCGCGGCGCACCTTGAGCAGGGAGACTGTATTATTGATGGTGGCAATGAGTGGTATGAGAACACGGAGAGGAGGGAGAAGGCGATGGAGGAGCGTGGGCTCCTATATCTTGGCATGGGTGTATCCGGAGGAGAGGAGGGTGCCCGCAATGGCCCGTCCTTGATGCCCGGGGGCTCCTTCGAGGCATACAAGTACATTGAAGACATTCTTCTCAAGGTGGCTGCTCAGGTACCTGACAGCGGTCCATGCGTCACATATATTGGCAAAGGTGGATCAGGCAACTTTGTCAAGATGGTTCACAATGGAATCGAATATGGTGACATGCAACTTATCGCTGAGGCATATGATGTTCTCAAGTCGGTCGGTAAGCTCACAAACAGCGAACTGCAGCAGGTGTTCTCTGAGTGGAACAAGGGTGAGCTCCTCAGTTTCTTGATTGAGATCACGGCCGACATCTTTGGTATCAAGGATGAGCAGGGTGAAGGCTACCTGGTAGACAAGGTCCTGGACAAGACTGGGATGAAGGGAACTGGGAAATGGACAGTCCAGCAGGCTGCTGAACTTTCTGTAGCTGCTCCTACAATTGAGGCATCCTTGGACTCCAGGTTCCTCAGCGGTCTGAAGGACGAGCGGGTGGAGGCTTCCAAAATCTTCCAGGGTGACTACTCCACTGGCCTGCCGGTGGACAAGGCACAGCTGATCGAAGATGTGAGGCAAGCTCTCTATGCCTCCAAGATCTGCAGTTACGCACAGGGCATGAACATCATCAAGGCCAAGAGCTCAGAGAAAGGATGGGGCCTCAACCTTGGTGAGCTAGCGAGGATCTGGAAGGGAGGGTGCATCATCCGTGCCATCTTCCTCGACCGCATCAAGAAGGCTTACGATAGGAACTCCAACCTTGCCAACCTCCTTGTTGACCCTGAGTTTGCCCAGGAGATCATGGACAGGCAAGCTGCCTGGCGCAGGGTTGTCTGCCTAGCCATCAACAATGGTGTTAGCACCCCAGGCATGTCTGCAAGTCTGGCCTACTTCGACTCATACCGCAGGGACAGGCTTCCTGCCAACCTGGTGCAGGCACAGAGGGACTACTTCGGGGCTCACACCTATGAGAGGGTTGACATGCCTGGTTCTTTCCACACCGAGTGGTTCAAGATCGCGCGCAACTCCAAGATCTGAGTTGCTGCTCTGCTGACGGCACTTACAACACGATAGAACATGATTTCGTGTTTACATATGCCGCCATGTCGAGTAATCAATCATATACTGCTTGCAGGGGAGGAACTGTGGTTTAATTTTATTTTGCATGCGCAGTGCTTAATTTAGGTCAGGAAGTCCAAAGTTGCTCCCATTGTTTTCTTGTAAGAGCTAAGCAGTACCAGATGAAGAACATTATATTTGCCTGAAATTTTCTGTTTATCTTTGTAATAACATGAATAAAGGCATTTTGACATGCTTGTGTTTAGTTCTCTGTCTGTTGGCCAATCAATATATTTTCCTGTGCCTTGACAGAAATTCTCTCCTGTAGTATTTTTCTCGTCTCCGTTTGCTGCACTGAACTGTTGGCTAATTTTCCCAGTCCCTGGACATCCAAACTAGGCCTGATGGTCAACTTTGCAGTAGCTCAGCATTAGTGTCATTTCACGAATGTTCACACTCCCCGTTTATAAGAAAGACGAATGCTCCGAGTTGTATTTTTGCTCATGCCAAATTGGACGCACTGTTGATTTTTCAGATGCATTTGTCAAATGTCGGCATTTATATTTGCAAACTGAACAATACATTACGTAATCACAGCAAGCATCTCCAAATCGGCATACTCGTTCCAACCCTCTTTGATGCATTAACAATTCAGCAGCCAGCATCACAATGGAGGTGAGAGGGAACATATGTGCAGAACTAGCTCTGAACATTACTGATTCGTGATGCTATTATACTATACAAATCATACACTGGTTCACTGGGCACTGAATCCTCTGTCATTCGACAAACCAGGCTGCTTCGACAATACGAGATTACCTTTGAGGTCCATCTGATACTGCAATCTGCTGTAGTCCATGACGATTCTGCAGGAGCTCCAGTCTTCTGCATGCATGCTGACGCCAAGATAGTATATATGGTCTTGCACGCTGTTTCCAATTACTGACCTGAACACCGAAAAATGCAAAAACAAATACGGAAAGCACCCATAAGTTAAAAGTGGAGAGGGACAAAAGGAAATGCTAACAATGAATCTGCTGTGTTCTTTCATCTGAGACCTGCAGCATGTAGGGTCTTCACCAGAATCGTCGCAGATCTTTTCTGCAGAGTACACTAGGGTTCCTAATCCAACATTATGGACCCATACCTGAATAAATAAACAATAAAGTATATGAATCTAGGGGAGCATACAAACAAGGAATGCCACATATCTGTAGAAGTAGCAAAGTACAATACCTCTCTTGGGAAGTGATGGTAGGTCTTCTGTGGGAAGAATGCGAAGTACGGTGGCAAGTGAGGCACGATATCGTGGGCATGAGTAACTCGAATTGCTTGAGGCAAGTATGTCTTGAAATAAGAAGCAAATGCAGCATTGCCAATACGGGGCTGCCCAAACGTCATCAATTTTACGCCATCCAAACCGTAGTTCACCTAAAAGAACATAGACATTTATTTTTGGGTGTAGAAGCTAAACAAGAAGGAAGAAAATTATGGAGAAATATTCTCTTCTTTTTCGGAAACATGGCACTCCCAACATTTTATTTAAAGCTATGTTTATGGTAAAATCCTAACTGCTCAGACATGTGGAAGATTATCCGAAACTCAAGACAAGCTTTAGATTGCTAAATGAAAGATGAAGCATTATCCCTACAACAGGCTAACTCAACGCCTGCAAATATTGCCACCGAGCATAAATTTCTGAAGAATGAAGAGAAGCTTAAATAGCATATGCTCCGGGCAAGGTTCAGTACTCACAACAAGATCGAGCGCACAAAATGAAGCCATAGCTCCACCCATTGAATGCCCCGTGATCATGATTGGAATATCTCCGTAAGCTTCCCTAGTCTTTTGAATACCACTGACTACTCCATCACGTAGTGTCGTGTTGTGGTAAGCAGCATAAAACCCTCGGTGCACCTATAACCAGGCAGAACAATAGTATGAATTGGGTTTGCCACAAGTGCTGTTTAAATATAATCGTTAAGCTATACTCACCATTGCTTCAGGCATGCCAGGGTAGTCAAGATCAAGTTGTTTCCATAACAAGTCCTCTATCCAATTCTGGATGCTGAGAAATTGGACAATCAATATAGTTGGGGTAACAGAGTACATTTTATACATTGCACACAGATACGACAAGTTGTTAACTAAAGGTCAAAGTACTTCAAAGTACTTCTAAAAGATAAATGTATACGAATGAACCATAGTAGTACATAATGGGTTGATTAGTGCAGATTTGAAGTAGCGGAGTTCTGAGCTGAGATGAGAATAGCATGTTTAAGAACTAAGCAAAACAGGATATGTGCTTAGTACCTGTTCTCTTGAGTTCCTCTAAAAACAACGACGACGGCGTTTATATCGCTGGCAAAACCAACATATGCCTGCTTATATTCATTAAAACACAATGAGTATACTACATGGCAGGGAGATAATGGTACGAATAAAGCAAGTAGAGAAGAACCTGCAAGCAGTTCTCAACATCTACAATGATCTCTATCATCTCGAACCCCTAGGCCATCCAATAAAATTCCATAATCTATCTCCAACATTGCATGGGGTGGGATAACAAAACTCAGAATGCACATGAGTGGTAGTGAAGGTTTACCTTGATCAAGTCACCGCATCTGGCACATGTCCAAGTAAACAATTCTGTCAAATCAGCAGTATAGATCTGCAAAATATCGTAATGTTTAACTCCAAAACACAATAAAGAAAAGGCACAAACCTAAATAACCGTGGCATATTTCCATATGAATTTTGAGGAAACAGTTTAAGAAGTTGAATATTGAGGAAGAAGTAAGGGGGGGAAAGGTAAATGAACTTACTGCAGCAGCATACTCCACAAGTATCTGGGCAAGAGTCGAGTTGTATATGGTAGTGGAAGGGTTCTGTTTGATCGTAAGTTCTATTTGACAAAAGCAAAGCGTTACAACAAAGTTTCATTGCGAAATTACTGTAGAGTAATATGGAACACGATGAATACTTGGACAAACCAACTAGCAGAAAGAAAAGTATGTAACATGGAAAAATAAAGGAAAAAGTATAACTGCATAGAAAATTTTATTTAAGTGGGCATATGTTGACGTCTTCGAATCAAATCTGTACGCAACTGTTGCTTGTTAGAGTGAAACTGACTATGAGTAGGCTACAAAACCATACCGACAAGACACAGCTCCAACGTTGTCTTTCAACCTTGAAGAATCGAAATGCAAGGACAATGCAGATTTTATACTACTAAAAGAAAACCTGACGAATCGAAATGCAAGGACAAGGCAAATTTTATACTACTAAGAGAAAACCTGAAGAATCGAAATGCAAGCACAAGGCAAATTTTATTATACTACGAAAATGTAGCTGCCTAAAAGCATTGGCAGAACACGTGTCTGCATAGCAGCAGGATCGTTTGCTGCTAATTTATTTAAGCAGCCTTTGAAATCTACGCCCTGTTTGCTGGTTTTTATAAGCTGTACTTTTTCAGCCAACGAACAGTATTTTTCTCTCACGCCAAATCAGTACTTTCAGCCAAGCCCAAACAAACAGGGCGCTAAACGCCTTCCCAGTTCGTTTAGAGAATCCTGAGAAACAGACGCACTAAAAGCATCTCATCTGTTCTTTGCACATGGTTCCTTTTTTTTTCACAGCTCCCACTCATAGCAAGTATACCCAAATTAAGTAAAACAAGCACCTCTAATACAGACGATGAACATCGCGATAGAACATTGCGGAACCAATAAACAGAAAAAAGGAGTAATTGCTCTCACCTCTGCCGGAGCAAACAGCAAGGAAGCACAGCAGAAGCGCGGCCGTGAGCAACCCGCGGCGCCCCATCCCCTGAAATGCTGAAGCCACAACAGAGGACAGGACAGGAAAGCCAAGCGCTCAGCCGAAAATCACGACGAGTTCCACACGAGGGGCAGCTGAAATTTGGGCAGAGATTAGGCGAACCACACCGGGGTCACCCTTCCGGAGAGGCCCGAATCGGCGGTGCCCAGCCGCGCCGCCCAGGCCGAAATTCCGCCGCTCGCGGTCGCGGGGCGCGAGAGATCGGTGGATTCGGTGAATCCAAACTTGCGCGGAATCTTATTCTGACACAAGCAAGCGAGAGCAAGCAATCGGAGCCGGTCTGAGGCTCGGGAACAGTCGGGAAAGGAGGGCGAGCGAAATCAATACTAGTATGGTGCTATGATATGATTATACATATAAGAAATAAAAAATAAATTAGGACTGATGATAAATTAAGGGAGCGAAGCGAGAGCACGAAACCGAGATCGGTGGTGTTGCTTTTATACAGGGAGGAAGGGAGGAAGAACAGTAGAACACTGGTGGGTTGGTATGACGAGGATGCCCCGCTGAAGCTTATCGGGATTTCGATCGGGGTCGCGATCGGAGACTGGTGGGTTGGTACGAGTAGCAGCGCCCTGTTCGTCCGTAATTTTTCAGCCATATTTTTTTCTCATTTTAATCATGACTTATCAACTAGGGCAAGATCTCCCTATTCACCGTCGATCAGTCTGTCTCCTGCGCAGCACTGCACTATCACCAGGCCAACAACTCTGACGCGAGTGGCACACCGGTCCGTAGCGTTCTTAAGGTATATTTTTATGTTCTCAAACTTTTAAATGAATGTTATTTGGATACTAGAATTCTATAAATACTCCCTCCCATTTTTCATCCAAATTATAAAAAGTTTTGATTTTCTTAGATACGAGATTTTGCTATGCACTTACGTACGATATTTTGATTTTATTAGAGATCTAAAGTTTAGAGAGATGGATCTAGCTCTTAGATATAAACTATTTCTACTATCTAGAAAATTCATAATGTGCTGTTATAATTTAAAACGGAGGCTACTAAATTATCTTAAGGTGTTATCTTAGTCTTTAAACTTGCCACGGTGTCTTCCTATTAGTGCCTTGATATGAATGCTGCGCCTTGTTTCTACCATGGCAGCCATCCGGCTAGGAGCATAGCTTCAACGTTCCGTGCCTTCGCGATCGAGTATTCAAGGACATTGTGTCCTTTGATGTGGAGGAAGATAATAAGGAGCATGGAGATGGAGTGCCCAAGATTATGTGAACAGGGCCTATACCCCATCTTTGTGTGATGGGACTTTTTTAGGTTTAGATGACACTACGTGACACCTTCGATGACTTAAAATAATAATTTTAACCTAGATGACATCATATAATATATGGACATAAAAAGCACTATCTTTATTCTAAATTATAAGACGTTTTGGTTTTTCTAGATATATTGCTTTTGCTATGTATCTAAACATAATGTATATTTAAGTGCATAACAAAGGCAATGTATCTATAAAAGATAAAATATCTTATAATTTGAAACGGATGGGGTACATTTTAAGAGTTTAAATAGCCGAATAATGTCACATAACAAGTTGAGTGACGGCCTTTGCATTTTACAACCACACAATTGTTTGCAAGAGCTAGCAAAGCAGAGGGCATCGATTAATTGCAGATTACCTTTAGAATGTCTAGCTAAAAAATGATAGATCAGTCATTTGGTAATTGGTATTATAAATCTTAACAAAAATTTATATAAATTTGATCAAATCAAAAGGACTTTAATTTATCACTATACTATAATTGCATCATTTCGACGTGCGAGAGAGCAAGAATATAATAGCAACATGTCAAGCAGGGCGGAGCCTGCAACAAAGTTTATAAGGACAGACAGCAGCAGCATGTAGAGGGTGGCAGCAAAGAGCCACAGAGGTACTAGGCTGGGACCATAATGACTTGCTAGCTTTTGCATTCGAATCCAGGGTATAAAGTTTTGGGTGTCATATCGGATGTCACATGGGTGTGTCGCATAGGTTGTTCGGATACTAATAAAAAAAACAAATTACAGAATCCGTCTGCAACAAAGTTTATAAGGACAGACAGCAGCAGCATGTAGAGGGTGGCAGCAAAGAGCCACAGAGGTACTAGGCTGGGACCATAATGACTTGCTAGCTTTTGCATTCGAATCCAGGGTATAAAGTTTTGGGTGTCATATCGGATGTCACATGGGTGTGTCGCATAGGTTGTTCGGATACTAATAAAAAAAACAAATTACAGAATCCGTCAGTAATCCGCGAGACAAATTTATTAAGCCTAATTAATTCATCATTAGCACATGTGTTAATGTAGCACCGCATTATCAAATCATGAATTAATTAGGCTTAAAAGATTCGTCTCGCAAATTAGTCGTAAACTGTACAATTAGTTATTTTTTAGTCTATATTTAATACTCCATACATATGTCTAAACATTCGATGGGATATGGAGTAAACTTTAGGGGAGGAACTAAACAAGACCTCAGTTCTCATATGTAGCAGTCATGGCAGCTTACTCCTTGCTACACCTACAATATTAGGCTGAGACCTACGTATACTGGTGCTAGAAGTACTCGTAGTTCTTAATCAGTGTTTATGCTCCATAAATTCACATGCCGTGGTGCTTACCGTAGAAATTGGGATAATGTTTAGCACTGAATTAAATTAGCCCCCTCCTGATGTTGAGTCACGCTCCGCCACTGATGTCAAGAGCCACTGAGCAAGCGTGCGATGATGGGAACGTTGAGGCATGCATGACATGAAGTCATGAACGAAAGAGGTGAGCGTTAGCGATCAGCGGGTTGCCTGCCTCACCAAACAGATAGATTATTCCGTTTTAATTTCCCTCCTTTCTGAAAACCATTCCGCAGTGTAACGCATCCGTGCACGTCTATCATTTTGTTGGGGGTGGTTATGCGCATCTGCATGAGCTCGACGTAACTGTAACTTGCTCATGTGGCAACCCACCAGAAAGTTCACAACCGATAGAGCTACCAGATTCGTTGTTTTTTCTTTCCTAACGTTCTGAAAACGAGGCCTCAGCTTTGATTTGATCTTTCAGGTTCAGCCGTTCGGGGCACCACAGCTTTTTAATTTGTCACTACATGTTTTTTATTTCGATAATGATACTGGACAGACCCGCACAGACTCGACCGAGCGCGCGACTTCTTATCCCATCCATTCCGCGACCGCCCGCGCCCACTTGCTCGCTCCGCTCATCCTCCTCCTCTGGATCTGAGAGCACGGTGGTGTCTAGGGTTCCGACGATCTCTGGGGTTATATTCTCTCCTTCCTCCGGCAAGTTCGAAGGAGATGGGCCAAGGACTGTTTTGTACGTTTTTTTTTGTGGTTTCTCCCATGTTGTAATGGTTTTTTTAGATGTTGCAACAGATGATTTTTGAATGTTGCAATAGGATTTTTGGGTCGTTGCAACAGATGTTTTTGCGATGTCGTAGTACTGCTTGAAATGTTGCAGTACATATTTTTTCCATGTTGCATTACATGTTTTTCGATGTTGCAGTACATATTTTTTTGATGTCGTAGTACATATTTTTTTTTTGTTGCAGTACATATTTTTCAACATTGCAGTGCATGTTTTTTAAATATTGCACTACATATTTTTGCGATGTTACAGTATTTATATTCCGATGAAAATATATAATTTTTTCATATGTTTGCAATGTTGCACTTGAAGTGCTTCATGCTCTTTTGGGACAGGGACGTGATGGGGGAACGGGGTGCGTTGGGGAACTAGAGACTGGGGAGTGGAGGACAGGGCGGGTTCTGTTATGTGGGGAGCGGGCGGGGTTCCGTTCTATTCCGCGCGGGGGGCGGGCGGGCTTTGAGAAGAGACCGGTGTCCGAACGCATTTGCACGTCGAACGTCAGGGCGAGAGAATCGGCGTTTTTTATTTGTAATCACTCCTCTTTCAGTGTTAACATGCATGCTTCCGGAATCTGGACAGAGAGCCAGAGTCTGTTAAGACAAGCGCAGCTACACGCACGTACCCGTAAGCCCATCAGCCTTCCACACCAGAACAGCCATCGCACGCACCAACACATCGGCCCATGGGAGACATGATTCGCTGGCTGAAAATGACATCTGAAAATCCGAATTATCGGATGGTTTTGCTTAGACATAGCATGAGCTGATAGGACTTGACATAAACTCTGTCAAGACATGAATAGGACCTGCTCCTTCGGTACTCTTTTATGATTTCAAACAAAAAGCGTGCACATAGAATTCTTTGGACCTCACCTGCTCTATTCTTAGAAGCACATCGAAAACATTAAGAGGCTGTTTGGTTCGGAGCCACGCTCCGCCACGCCACGCTGTGGCCCGCTATCATTCATTTCCGCAGCGTTTGGTTCAGGCGTAGAGTTTGGCAACCACCGCACCGGCACTCACAATTCTCGCCATACTCTGTGGCGATGAGTTTGGCCGCCATGGTTGTGGCGCCGCCGCAGGGGGCGTGGTAAAAGCTGGCGCACAACCAAACAACCCCTAAGCTCATCTAAAAAATACGAGCCAATTTAATTCTAGATAAACAAGTTCTACTATAAATGACAATGTCGTTTGCCAGTGACTAAAATTTAGGAGGTATGTCGGGAGGATGTTGCATGGGATATTCGGATACTAATAAAAAAAACAAATTACATAATCCGTCAGTACTCCACGAGATGAATTTTTTAAGCCTAATTAATCCGTCATTAGCACATGTTTACTGTAGTAAAACATTGTCAAATCATAGACTAATTAGGCTTAAAAGATTCGTCTCGTAAATTAGTCGTAAACTATGCAATTAGTTTCGTAATTAGTCTATATTTAATACTTCATGCACGTGTCAAACATTCGATGGAACAACGACTAAAATTTAGGAGGGGCAACTAAACACCCCTAAAGCTGCACGCTACAAGCTACTCACACAATGAAATACAGAGGGCATCGCAATCATAACCATAGCTCAAACCTTTAGCAGAACCGAACATCCCCAACCTAACTAGCTGACCTCACTTCACACAAATCAACATTTTTCATCTCGTTAGCAACAAATGCTTTGGAGATGCAATATAATAAATTAGTGTGACTCGGTTTAAGTTGACCTCTTCTATTGGTGGACTTGACTCTCATTCTCAGTAGTCAACATTTTTGTTTTTTATATATATAGAAAAATCTCTAAATGAATCGGATTATTACTCGTCATGCGACACTTCACTTAAACTTCCTAAAATAGGTCGTGACTAATATTCTACTAGGAGTATATTTTATATATATGAAACATCATATTCTAGGAGTATATTTTATATGAAACATCATAAAATGGGCTTGCAAATAAAAACCACGACCAATATTATTCCACGTAAGCACCGTAATGAATAGTACTAATGAATCGCGATTATTAATTGCAATATGATTTTTTGCACAAAACTCCCTGGAAAAGTGTAACAGTTTGCGAAATAGTCCTTCCGCGCACTCGTCCCCATGGCTGATGCTCCCTTCTGGTCCGGCGACGGCGACGGCGACGGCAGCTGCCGTCGCGGCGAGTGGGCTCCCATTCCTCCTCCTGCTCTCCCTCCCTTTCCCAGCCGGGTTCCGCGTCGCTGCGCCCCCGTTCCTACAAGTCTCTCATCATGGATATCATCATATCCAGGTGGCTAACCCGCCACGGCGCTACCACCTCAGAGAAAGGGGGGTAAACAAGGAGGAAGAAAGTGTTCGTGTGGATTGCTGCGGATTGGAGGATGACAAGGTGGAGGGATATGGGGATTAGATCGGAGTGCGAGTTCGTGGACCATTGTTTCCCCAGGTGATGCTACGTTTGACTGCTTTGGACTACTTTATTTCATTATTTGTCCCCGCCTCAATGCTCGAACCATGATTTTTCTGCTCCAATATTTCTCTCTCCTATATATAAAAATAGATCTGTGTTCATCACGACACATAAGTAATTGTTGACTCTTGCATCATCGGATCATGCTAGTATAAGTTTTTGTTTCCTTCCTTTTGACACTAAAGTAGCACAGATTGAACCTCAAAAAAAGATGTAGCAAAGACTGATCATGCAATTCATGAACCGGGACGAACTACACGCACTTGGCCCTTCAAAACTTTACACAAAATCCTAGGCTTCAGACTTCAGTTACATGGCCTCGAAAAGTTTTCTGAAGATGCGATGGAATTTGGTGCCTTAAATTCTCTTTCCAGATTTGACAGAAAACTGGGCACAAATAAATCTTGCAGGAGGCGACTCAAATACCAAATCAACAAATTTCAGTAGTCAATTTATAATAACTTTCGGATCAGGTTACAGATCAACCTTTTGCAGTAGGCACATTGATAATAATAGAACGCTTTACAACTCAGCATAATTTATTTCATAATTTGAACTTAGCTAAACTCAACATATGATGCCTGCAGGAGGCGACTCAAATACCAAATCAACAAATTTCAGTAGTCAATTTATAATAACTTTCGGATCAGGTTACAGATCAACCTTTTGCAGTAGGCACATTGATAATAATAGAACGCTTTACAACTCAGCATAATTTATTTCATAATTTGAACTTAGCTAAACTCAACATATGATGCCTAGCTCGGTGCTCATCTCCTATTCACCCCAGCACACCTCAGAAGATGATCCTCCCTACCTTGAAGCTTGAAGGCGTCGCCCCATCCTAGTAGCAAGGGTAGTAGGCGACGCAGCGCCTGCGCCGTGGAGGTGTGCACAGCATCAGCAGCAGCAAGGCGAGGACGATGGTGACGAGCAGGCCCAGAAGGTTGAACTGCGGCTCATCATCTTCCTGGCTGCAACACAGCTTGCCCATGTTAGCTGTTAGAAAGGGCGGAGCGATGAGTTTTTGGTAGGATGGGGATGAAGGAGGCGAGGGGGGCAATTAAGGCTTCTTGGCTGTGGAATTTCTTTACGCCGATGACTCTGGATGGAAGGTCTTTCTATTCTATGGTATGTCTGATAGGAGTCTTCTTTGCTTTCGGGCTTTGTTTTGTGGCTGTGTGGGGCTAGTTGTTGAGGCATCACTATCCGCTTTTCCATTTTGTAGTTTATTTTTCTTCTTGGTCCTTTTGGTTGAAGATGAGACAACTCACTCAACCAATCAATTCCACACCAACTAGTACCACTACCACCCAATCAGGATATAGTTTGTTACAGGCACATCAGTAGGAATGTTATATGATTTAAGTGGCATCAGCTTCCTGATTTACCTTTCATTATATCCTGGTCAAATTTATATTCTTCTGACCTGTACTATCATTATCAAGTGTTAATTTCATTATATTGACACCGTAATCCACATTGGTTGCATGTGCTGATACTGGTGGAAGGCCATGTTGTCTTCAATAATTTGCTGTTTTTTTTTTCCAGTGCTGCTATGTGTCGCGCATGGTTTTCCCCCCTCAAATTTTACTTCACTCGTAGGACACTGTCAGATCTATCGATAGCATATCTATTGTGGGCCGTCAACGTCAACTTGAATTCTGGTAAGCACATCATTTGTACTTTAATTAAAAGACACCTGTCCAGTTGTTTTCACTGTATAACTACAATTAAGTACCCTTCCTCATGTCGATAATGATTTTAAAAAATGTCTACCCAACTCTTGATGCATCATTTTGCTATTAGCATTTGCACATAAATTTTTTGAATAAAGACAAGACAACCTGTCTAGAAAAGGACATGCTGACTTAGTTTGTTGTTCTATATGTCCTTGATTTTGAATAATGCAACAAACTCATCAACAACTACCTACCAACTACATTGAAACCACATGGTCAGTATAGATTTGCCTAAAATGGTATTTTTAGACAAATACCTTAATGCTGTATTACACAGAATGACAGTCACTCTATCAATTCTGTAAGTATGCAGCAGTAAGAAGCACATATAGAACACACATGCATGCACAACCTCTTTGACTAAAAGGAACAGAGCATGTTGAACATTCAATGACGCATACATGTTATCTGGTATGGTACATCATTTTCAGTTCAAAAAGAAAGATGCACTTAGAGCAGCAGCCTTTTCATCATTGTTCTCCTTCTCTGGGCTAAAAAAGACGACGCACTTAGAGCAGCATCCTTTTCATTATCGCTCTTCTTCTCTGGGATATCCGAGTCCAATGTCTTTTCCTCGGTGGTTCTGGCCTCCTTTAAATCAATGGGTTCTTTCCCATCTGATTCCCCTGCACATGGGACAAATGGTTTTTATGCCAGTACTTAGTTCGGTACATGGTGGTAGCTCTAGAGCAGAATTATATAATTGCTTGCATGTAGGGAGTGATGGTGTCAGCAACAAAACGATTGTAAATTAAGGATAGCAGCAGAAGACTTATTACTTTGGCCCTGATCAATTATCATGAGTTCATGCCAAAATAGAAGAAATGTGCGGTCAATATATAGAATGACACAGTTAACAATAAGAAAATTCAACTTACCGTCCTCATCTCTCAAAGGTGTAATGGATTTCCCATCCTCTGGCTCTTTGGAGACACTCTCCTCTTCCTGCTCAACCTTGTTCTCCCCTACTGTGTCCACCTTCTCCCTCTCCTCCTCCCCTTTCAATTCCTCGACAACTTTGGTTAGCACCTGCTCAACAGCAGTAGGATCTGGCAGGTCTGCCTCATTGTTTACCTCATCATCTTCGGAAAGTTCAGAGCGCCCTGCCGCCTCCTCTTCAGCTTCTGTTGCACCATCAGCTTCGGTCATGGCCTCCTCATCCTCAAAAACAGTAGACTCTGCCAGCTCCGCCTCTTTTTCCACCTCCTCATTGTCCTCAGAAGGCTCAGGTTTCTCTTCTACCTCCTCCTCCTCCTCTTGGGCTGCCGGTAAGCTGACAATTTCGTTGTCCTTGGTCATCGGGGAAGCTGCAGAGGCAACACTATCGTCGTCCTTGGTCGCAGGGGTAGCCACAAAGTTAATACTGTGACCATCCTTGGTCACAGGGGCTAATGGTTTTGCGAAGGTGACCACTGCCATCATCCTCAGTCACCATGGCAACCATGTCTTGGTCCTTAGTTGCTGGGGCAGCTGCAGAGGTAACACTCTCATCATCCTTGGTCACAGGGGAAACTGGTACTGCAAATGTGACACTTCCATCATCCTCGGTCAACATGGCAACATGTTGCTAGTCGTGGGGGCAGTTGCGAAGGTAACACTTTCATCGTCCTTGGTCTCGGTGTCATCTGGTACTGCGAAGGTGGCACTGCCATCCTCCTCTGTCACCATGGCAACCGGGAACGTGACACTGTCATCCTCCTTGGGATCCTCAACGTTGCCGTTCTTGGTCGACGCAGCGTCATCATTCTCCTCGATTGCCATGTCTATATTTTCACCACCATTTTCCTTCTCGACGGCTGCCTTAGTCGATATTTTGAGCACAGCATCCTTCTTGATATCCTCTTCTTTCTCCTCGGTGATGACACTCACATCCTCAATTGATGACATGTCAGCCTTCTGATCGGCAACCACTGCTTTGTCCTTGACGACCTCATCTTTCTTCTCCTTGGCAGCCTTATCGATCAATGCTTCTTTGCCCTTTTCACCGGTGACCACTTCTCTAGCATCCGTGACGACTGCTTCATCCTTCTTGATCTCGACCTGTTTCTCCTCCCCGATGGCATTCGCCTTCGAGATCGCGTTGCCCTCCTTCTCAGTGACGGCTTCTTTGTTGTCCTTCACGACCTGTTCGGCCTTGTTGTTGATCCCTTCCTCTTTCTTCTCCCCAATGGCTTTCTCTTTCAATCTGGCTGCCTTGTCCTTCGTCTCAGCGATCACCTCGCCATTGGCCTTCGCAGCGGCGGTGGAGGCATTGTCGGATGGCTGAAGCACACGGGACGATGGCTGGGTGGCGTCGACGACGCTGGATTTCCTCTTGAATCGGTTGCATCTGCTGCTGCCGGAGTTGCCGGTGGCCACCGCTTCTTTGGAGCCACCACAGCCCATGGTGGCTCAAAGGAGGAGAGGAGAGAGAGCGTCGGAGATGCAAAACGCAACGAGAGGACGAGGAACCAATATGGGGGGTCTGGGATTTGAGGCAAGGAGAAGTCGCAGGAGATTAATTAGGGTCTTGTATGCCACGTGCATGCATGAATGGACAAGTCTCGTGGGGGAAAACGCATGCATGCATGATGTGACAAATTTAGAGAAACCGTAACCAAACAAAAGTTTTTTGTTGAAGGGGTTGCGACAAGTGTGCTAGTTGTCTAATTGCAGCGCATCATTGCTGGGCTCGGCTGGCCGGTCGGTTACTGTCCTTGCTGATCCAAGAAGGAAGGGAACTATCTCAGGTGCTTCATTATCCCCCTATGCTGACATGTCATCAATTGACTTGGATACAAAATTGCAAATGTTGATTGGGTGGAACGATGCAACAACACCATGTTTTTGTAGATCACAATACCATGCTGCGACGAACTGAGGTGCAATTAGTCATGTACTGAACCAAGCTTAAGAGCGCAAAACTCTTCCTTAGAATGCAACAGTAATTAAAGAACAGTGGTTGAGCCAGAGACCAGAGGATGAGATGAGATGGAGCTGCCATTGAACGGCAGGTGCGCATGCACAACTGCCAGTCCTTAATCTTGATCGCCGGTCTATAAAACCCTCCTCCACCTTGAGCTAGCGCTGCATCACATCAGTCCATACACTCAGCTGCATTTCTTTGGTTCACTCTCTGCAAATATTTGTGGCCTGGGCCGAGTTTTTGTGCAGCTGTGGACTGCGGTTACCGGTTAGGCAGCTTCCTGTCTTCGTGGGCGGTCGAGATGGGTCCGCATGGACCGGGAGGCCCAGGGTGGGGTCTGCCTGGAGGAGGCCCTGCGGGCTGGGGGCCGCCGCCCGGTGGACCTGGTTTCTGGGGACCTGGCTTTGGAGGCTTCATGGGATCTTGGTGAGCTGAATATTTAACTACTTGTAGCTAATAGCATTCCGATCCTTGCATTTGTAGACAGAACAGAACTGTCGAATCTGATGCTCAATGTTTTATTGCTTATATAAGATTCTCAGCATCTCTTGGTTAGTTTTTTTTCCTCGTGTTAGCCGGAAAAATTTTCAACCCTGATGGGCTATGGTTCTGCTGTGCAGCTTCTACGTTCTCTGCTGCTGCTGCTTGCTGCAGGACTGCTGCCCGCCGTTCCTCGGACACCCCGGCCCCGGCGACCCGCCGCCCTTCTGAATTCTGATGCCGTTTCCTGATCAGATCCTTCTCCACGTGAAATAATGTAGTTTGCAGTAGTGCTGTCCCCTGTTGGTCCTCTGCAGAGCCCATCATGTTGAATGGATTTCTGTTTGCAGGTCGCTGTGCGTGCCCATCCTTTGTATGCTCCCTACTTTTCGTTGCATGAACACTGATGAAAATCCAATCAGCCTAGCTCTTGCAACATAAAGGATCGTGAATTCGTGACTTTCTTGGATTTTCGATACACTGTTGTCATTGTGTGCCACTACCACTATAGGCCAGGATATTAGACTCTAGTTAATTAACTACATAAAATCAATAACCGGAAGGAAAGCAGTTGTAAATAACCACAACAACAACAAAGCCTTTAAGTTCCAAACAAGTTAGGGTAGACTAGAGTTAAAACTCAGTAGAAGCAATCGGTTCAGGCACGTGAATAACTATTTTTCAAGCACTCTTATCTAATGCTAAGTCTTTGGGTATATTTCATCCTTTCAAGTCTCATTTTATTGCCTCTACTCAAGTCAACTTCGGTCTTCCTCTGTCTCTCTTCATGTTATTATCCTGGCTTAGGATTCCACTACGCACTGGTGCCTCTGGAGGTCTCCGTTGGACATGTCCAAACCATCTCAACCGATGTTAGACAAGTTTTTCTTCAATTGGTGCTACCCCTAATCTATCACGTATATTATCGTTCCGAACTCGATCCCTTCTCGTATGACCGCAAATTCAACGCAACATACGCATTTCCGCGACACTTATCTGTTGAACATGTCGTCTTTTCGTAGGCCAACATTCTGCACCATACAACATAGCAGGTCTAATCGTCGTCCTATAAAACTTGTATTTTAACTTCTGTGGTACCCTTTTGTCACATAGGACACCAGATGCTTGGCACCACTTCATCCACCCTGCTTTGATTCTATAGCTAACATCTTCATCAATATCCCCGTCTCTCTGTAGCATTAATCCTAAATATCGAAATGTATCATTCCTAGGCACTACTTGACCTTCCAAACTAATATCCTCCTCCTCCCGAGTAGTAGTGCCGAAGTCACATCTCATATACTCAGTTTTAGTTCCACTGAGTCTAGAACCTTTGGACTCCAAAGTCTCCCGCCATAACTCCAGTTTCTGATTCACTCCTGTCCGACTTTCATCAACTAGCACTACATCGTCAGCGAAAAGCATACACCAAGGGATGTCCCCTTGTATGTCCCTTGTGACCTCATCCATCACTAAGGCAAACAGATAAGGGTTCAAAGCTGACCCTTGATGTAATCTTATCCTAATCGGGAAGTCATCCGTATCTCCATCACTTGTTCGAACACTAGTCACAACATTGTTGTACATGTCCTTAATGAGCCCGACGTACTTCGTTGGGACTTTATGTTTGTTCAAACCCCACCACATAACATTCCTTGGTATTTTATCATAAGCCTTCTCCAAGTTAATAAAAACCATGTGTAGGTCCTTCTTCTTCTCCCTATACCGTTCCATAACTTGTCTTATTAAGAAAATGGCTTCCATGGTTGACCTTCCGGGCATAAAACCAAATTGGTTCATAGAGACCCACATTATTGCTCTCAAGCGATGCTCGATAACTCTCTCCCATAGCTTCATAGTATGGCTCATCAACTTAATTCCCCGGTAATTAGTACAACTTTGAATATCCCATTTATTCTTGTAGATCGGTACCAATATACTTCTCCTCCACTCGTCAGGCATCTTGTTTGATCGAAAAATATGGTTGAACAGCTTGGTTAGTGAAAGTGCATCTACCCCTTTAGTGGTTTTGGATGATTCAATGACAATGTGATTAAATGTCTAACCCGTTTGCTAAGTGTGGACAGGTAATATGTTATCTCACAGGTACTTAATGAAAACCAAAATGATGTGTTGTTGTATAAACAATCTAGTTCAAGCACAAGACAACAATGCAAATGTAATTCATACAAAGGCTTATTTATTGTGGGATTTCCATATACTATGTGAAAGCAAGCTCGTAAGAATTAATTAATGAGACATGAGGGATTGCATATGGAATGGTCTTATATTTGAAGCTTGCTCAATTGAAATGAAAAAGATAACAATACAAATGAATGGATGATTCAACACAAGATGTGACTTGATGGTTTGAGATGGTGAAGATAGTAAGGAAAGGCTTCGAGGTACTAAGCAAGGGTGAAGGGCAAGCGACGCCTTGGCGGCCGAAGAACCTAGCTAGGGTGAAGAAGGAAGCACTTGCATTTAGTTGAGGTACTAACCAAGCTATGATGGTCATGTTAATGTGGAGGATCAAATCACTATTGAAGTGTTTGATGGAAGTGACTTGATACATTTAGGATTATTCAAATTTGATGAATGGAATCAAGTCACGTGCTCAAGATGGCTATGCTCAAGTGAAAAGATCAATATCAACATATTGGCACCCTCACTTGATGAAGATTGGAATACACGCCTTCAGTTGAATGAGATCAACTCAAAAGGTTTAAATTTGTTATACTTTTAAATTTGAGTTAATAGGAATGTCGTACTATTAAGAGGGATGTATCATGTTGATAGATAATGTTTCATAAGTGCTCAAGCCAACCCATGTGAGTTTTGAGTGTTTGAGAGACAAAAGAGCTAACCTGTTTTTGCTGGTCTAGCAATACCAGACGTGTCTGGTGTTGATACCGGACGTGTCCAATATTTGCCCAGCAATGGTAATATTGTTGATCTCGGGTTGGTTCGTCGGGAGTTCCGATGTGGGTCGGATGTTCCGACGGTCGGGAGTTCCGGCAATGGTCGGGAGTTCCGACGTCTCGCGCTTAACTGACTTGGAGAGTTCACTGTGTCCGGTATGGACGGCCAGAGGCCAACGACTAGTTTTCAAATGCCATGAGGGTCAGGAGTTCCGATGATCAGAAGTTCTGGCATGAGTCGGGAGTTTCGACACCTCACATACTTTAACTCAGTTACCGTAGTTTTCAAATGTGCTGAGGGTCGACAGTTCCGACGTCAGTCGGGAGTTTCGACGGTCGGAAGTTTCGGCATTCATCGGGAGTTCCGATGCCTCACAACATCATTGTAACTCTGTTACCGTTGGCGCAATGTAAGTCATACAGGACGTGTCCAGTATGCATACCTGGCAACGGCTATAAAATGGCTAGTTTTTCCAATGGGGCTATAAATACCCCCAAGCCTCCACCTTTGGAGGCTGCTGATTCTGCTGATACACATACTCCCTCCGGTTCTCTAAAGCAAGTCGTTTTGAGGTTGTCTTAAGTCAAACATTTTAAACTTTGACTACAAATAACTTCTTTTATGTTGAGTTTGAAAATATAAAAGTGATGTAAGAAGATTCATCTCGAAATGTAGTTTCATAAAAGTATATATTGACTGTATTTTATAAATATTTTATAGCAAAAAGTTGCAGTCAAAGTCATTTCTTAAAGACCGTATCGATCTCCAAAACGACTTTCTTTAGAGAACCAGAGGGAGTACACATTTTTGAGTCTTGCCAACTCTCCCAAACCCTCTCTTAGTGAGTGTGTGATCCAAATCACAAAATCCATTTGTGGGTTAAGAGAGAATTTGAAAAAGAGAGAAAGCCACCACTTGAGCACTTGTGCATATTGTCTATTTCGTGATTTGCATTTGTTACTCTTGGACTCTTGAAAGGTCCTAATGGTTAGAGGGGGGTGAATAGCCTAATAAAATTTCTACAACAACACTTAACAAAAGGATTAGACAATTATGAGGCGAAGCGAGTTATGCGCTAGCCTACCAAAATGCAAGCCACCTACCACAATTCTTGTTTAGATGAAGTATATCCACACAATAACTATATCACTACACTAAGTTAGTGTGCTCTCAAAAGCTAACTAAAGAGCCACACCAACCAAGCAAACAAGCTCTCACAACTAGCTACACTAAAGAGCTTGACAACTAGTTTACGGTAAGGTAAGGAGTAGGCAAGAAGGTTATACCGCCGTGTAGATGTATGAACCAATCAATCACAAGTGTGGATAACAATGAAGACCAATCACCTCGGAATCAATGATGAACACAATGATTTTTTATCGAGGTTCACTTGCTTGCCGGCAAGTTAGTCCTCGTTGTGGCGATTCACTCATTTGGAGGTTCACGCGCTAATTGGCTTCACACGCCAAACCCTCAATAGGGTGCCGCACAACCAACATAAGATGAGGATCACACAAGCCACAAGCAATTCACTAGAGTAACTTTTGGCGCTCTGCTGGGAAAAGGTCAAGAACCCCTCACAATCACCACGATCGGAGCCGGAGACAATCACCACCCTCCGCTCGACGATCCTCGCTGCTCCAAGCCGTCTAGGTGGCGGCAACCACCAAGAGTAACAAGCGAAATCCGCAGCGAAACACGAACACTAAGTGCCTCTAGATGCAATCACTCAAGCAATGCACTTGGATCACTCCCAATCTCACAAAGATGTTTAATCTATAATGGAAATGAGTGGGAGGACTTTGGCTAAGCTCACAAGGTTGCTATGTCAATGAAAATAGCCAAGAGAGTGAGCTTGAGCTAGCCATGGGGCTTAAATAGAAGCCCCCACGAAATAGAGCCGTTGTACCCCTTCACTGGGTAAAACGCGGGGTGACCGGACGCTCCGGTCAGTTGACCGGACGCTGAGCCCCCAGCGTCTGGTCGCTCGCTGTTAGCCACGTGTACCGATTTCAACGGTCATCTGCCTTGACCGGACGCGTCAGTTAGAAAGTGATCGGACGCTGGACCTTAGCGTCCGGTCGTTTCCAGTAAGGTTCCAAATGCAATTTTTCCCGACCGGACGCGTCCGGTCATGCTTGACTGGACACAGCCAGCGTTCGGTCGCTAGGTATCTGTCTGCTGCTCTGCCCGACAACAGCACCGGACGCAGCCACTAGCGTTCGGTCGCTGACAGGGACCTCCGTCTTTTCTGTCTAGGGCGCCGGTGGCACCGTCAGACTGTCCGCACTCTACGGGCGGACACTCCGCCGGTGGAGTTTCTTACCCTTGCACCTAAACTTCACCACCCTTGATCAAATGTGCCAACCACCAAGTGTATCACCTTGTGCACATGTGTTAGCATATTTTCACAAACATTTTCAAGGGTGTTAGCACTCCACTAGATCTTAAATGCATATGCAATGAGTTAGAGCATCTAGTGGCACTTTGATAACCGCATTCCGATACGAGTTTCACCCCTCTTAATAGTACGGCTATCAATCCTAAATGTGATCACACTCTTTAAGTGTCTTGATCACAAAAACAAAATAGCTCTTACAAATTATACCTTTGCCTTGAGCTTTTTGTTTTTCTCTTTCTTCTTTCCAAGTCGAAGCACTTGATCATCACCATGGCATCACCATCATCATGTTATGATCTTCATTTGCTTCACCACTTGGAGTGTGCTACCTATATCATGATCACTTGATAAACTAGGTTAACACTTATGGTTTCATCAATTCACCAAAATCAAACTAGAGCTTTCAACTCTTCGGTCCTAGACGGTTAGGCGTCGCTGGAGAGCACCCGAGAGATTGTGGTGTGCCTCGGAAAGTTTGTAACGGTCGATTCCGTCGCCTCGGAATCAACTAGTGGAATGAGGTAAAGGAGTTGGAAAAGACTCCGGCTAGAGTGACCTTCGTGGTACCCTCTAAGGCTAACCTTCGCTGGGTCGCCCGTAGCCCCCTCAACGGAGAGTAGGACTCGAACGAATCCGAACTTTGGTAAAACAAATATCATGTCTCAATTAGCATTTCATTTGATATTTGTGTTGCTCCAGCTCTTGTGCAGGTTCTCTGTGTATATTGTCATCTCTAGTAGGTATCTGCAGTTTGGCTTGAAGATAGAAATCAAAAGGAGCAAGTTTGGGGCTGCTTTGTAGAAATAGTGTATACCAGACACGCTCGGTATTCATATTGGACACGTCTGGTATTTCCTACCTGTGCTGAAAATATTTACTCTCTATTCTAACTTTGTGTTGTAGGGTTATAACTTCTAGATATATTCTTTATACCTTGTTTACTATGTGGCTAACTTGTGAGGGGTGGTAGTACTTTTAATTTGGAGTTTCCATTTTGGAAACTTCCTTTTCTAATTGTTTCCGCATATAAAGGTGTTCATTTTCATAAACGTCTATTCACCCCCCTCTAGGCGGTATCCTAGGTTCTTTCAATTGGTATCAGAGCAAGATTCTCACCTAAAGCTTCACCGCCGTGAGAAAATGATGTCGACGCCTATCGAGTTGGAGCCGGTGCTTCTCCAAAATGATGGTTCAAACTTTCTATCTTGATTAATTCATGTACTCAATGCTTTTAGGGATATTAGTCCTCTTGTTGAGCATATTGTAGATACAAGCATACCTCTTCCTATAGTTGATTGGAGCAACTACAAAAATTTATCAAAAGAGGAAGAGATATGCGTGCAACTCAATGCGCAAGCTATTAATGTCATGTTGAGTACATTGAGTGCAGAGGTTCAAGATGAGGCAATCTTCAATGGACAACCACCTCCAGAGAGTGCTCATCTCATTTGAACTAGACTTTTTTATTTATTTGGAAAATCTAAATATGATGATGCACTTAAGATCAAGTCAATGGAAAGTATGTCCATTGTGTCTTCATGCAGCGAAGAAACCTCACAAGACCTCAAGAGCGTTGAGCCGGAGCAAGAAGTGCAAGCAGCGCATGACCTGTTGTCTACCTGCACATACCTGACTAGCCGAGGCAGCGGAGCAGCAAGCAGCTGTTTGCAACGATACTCAAGCCCAGTGGCGACCAAGTGATGAGTCAACCTCAGTATCTCATGATACTCATCACTTGTGTCTCATGGCCAAGAAAAGCAAGAAGAAGAGTAACAAGAAAGATCAAGAAAAGGAGAAAGCACAAGTAGATGATCAAGATGAGAGTGATGTTGAAGTTGAAGACAACTACAACCTTGATCATCTCAACCGCAAAGACAAGTTCATCATCATGAAGATAGTTGAAAAGAATGATGAGCTTAAAGAAGAGATTGAGAAGCAAGAGCAATCACTTCAAAAGCAAGAATTATTTCTCATCTCCAAGATGGAAGAATTAAAGGCTCTAAGTGAAAGGTATGAAAAATATCAATTGAGCATGCTTTAGTTACTAACTCCTCTTCTAGCGTTTCACAACTAGAGAAAGAAAACTTGGAGCTCAAGGCAAGGCTAGATGAACTATCAAGCAAGTATAATATGCTACAAGCAAACTATGTTCGTCTAAAGTGCTCTCATGATGAAGTAGTAGAATCAAGCATCATGCTTGAGGTGGCTCATGAGGTTGTGATCACATCGGTAAACTTTTCTCAACCTCTCACACATTCACTCACTAGTACACCATCTCAATTAAATATTTCTTGTATTAATAAATGTGCTCTTCAAGCAAGCCAATCTTCGATTGAGCTAAATCTCATAGAAAACATAGAGCTCAAAGAAGAGGTGAAAAGATTAAAGAAAGATGTGATTCGGTTGAAGGGTAAGGAGAAAGCACAACCTTCTCAAGATAACCGTGATAAC
Organism: Miscanthus lutarioriparius; assembly: GCA_904845875.1. Classification (NCBI taxonomy): domain Eukaryota; kingdom Viridiplantae; phylum Streptophyta; class Magnoliopsida; order Poales; family Poaceae; genus Miscanthus; species Miscanthus lutarioriparius. Next base: position 5,472,652 of record CAJGYO010000006.1, on the reverse strand, counting down.
ATGGTGAAGAAGGTTGAGAAGGGTTCAAACCTTGCTTCCTCCAAAACCCAACAAAAGAATCACATTTCAAGCAAGACCAACACAACCAAGAGAAAGAAACATGGAAAAAAGGTTATGCTATGGTTGTGGATTATATGGACATGAGTGGGTCATGTGTCCACATAAGAGTTGGGCCGACAAGTGTGAAGTGGACGAACAAAAGGCCTCAAACAAGTTGGCCAACCAAAAGAAAAGTGATGGACAAAGCACTTGTCTCATGAGCAAGAAATTAAGGCATCCTACCAAGAAATGCCCAATGTAGAAAGAGGCAAGAAAGGAAGCCCAAGTTGCAACAAGAAGATGCTATGGATGCAATGAGATCGGCCACAAGGTTGATAGATGTCCATACAAGCAAAGCAAGCATAGAGCAAAAAAAGGTTGCATATGCTATGCTTGTAGAAGAAAGGGGCATTTAAGCTATGAATGCCCAAATGGTAACACACATAAGCCGAACACATTTGTTTATAATGATATGCTTAGGAAGACAACAAATGGAGTTAGCACTAGCAAGGTGATATGTTCACCACAAACTAGTGCTAAAGCCATTTGGGTGCCTAAGCACTTATTGGCTAACTCAAAAGGACTCAACAAGAGTTGGGTACCAAAGTGTGCTTAGGTTAATGATGTAGGTACTTGGTGATGAGATGAAGGCTTCGGGGTGGTTGAGCAAGTAAATTGAAAATATTCACTCAATCTATCAATCAATTCTCATCATAATCTCCTATATGGTTGACCCGAAGATAATTTAATGAATATATCATTTACTTCATCTTCACCATTGGTAACAAGTACTTAAACCGTTATAGGATAGCCACTTTGTTTGTTTTGTGTTCAATGACTCACAAATAGGCATTTTTGTGAAAAATTAAAAGTGGCTAATTAGTTTTACTTGATAATTATCATGTTTGCCATATGATGTTTTTAATAGCTCTCTAGTAGAGCAATTCATTTGTTGAGATGTAGGTATACAATAAATAATAGAGCTAAACGAAGAATCACAAGTAGCGAATTAATTATTTCTGTTCTGCACCTATCGGACGTGTCCAGTATGGCCAGGGATAGAAAGAAAGTGTTTCTGTTCTACGTATTCCGGACGTGTCCGATATACCTACCGGACGTGTCCGGTATTGCAGGAACCAGAACACTAATTGGATTGCAACTGAGTCTTTAATCCATATATTTTCATATATCATTAATTTACTCAGAAGCTTGTGATTTACCAAATCTAAGTGAATTGTGAGCATCTCTTGAACTCAAGTTTAAGTATGGTAAATTATTTGGTTGCAGTTCAAAATAGAAAATTGTCTTTTAAATTCTTAATAGAATAAAGTGCTAGTTGAAAGTCATTTAAATTACTTAAAGCACTTATTTAGGGGGAGCTCAGTTTCTATTTTGCACCTTGTGGACTAACAAATTTATCTAGCATTCTTTATAGTCATTTGGATGAAAAATTGATTTTGTATCTAGCATGATTATTTGGCAATTAAGACCAACATAAAGATTATCATGCTATGTATCTTCTTAGTGGTATTCTTGTGGGCTCAAGGCAAAGGTATGTTTTTACATACATGCATTATAAGTGCATCTAAAGCCCTTTATATGTTAGAATGTGCATTTGTGTGACATAGGAGAGATGTTTTTTAAAACCCATAACTAGCATGTGTAGGTGGTGTGAATTTGAAAAAACTATTTGAATCTTGGTCTTTGTGACCTAGCCTTGTCATGTGATAATTATAGCTCTCCTTGATTGTTTGATTGGCTAATTACACATGACATGGCTTTCTTAAGTCCACGATCTACTATGTCTCTCAATCTCTCTCTCAAGTAATCAAAATCTATATATGCCAAATATTTGGAAAAGAGAAGTGATACTCATTGCATTTGGATAAGAAAAGTAATTACACCTTATTAGGATCAAGGACATACATGTTTTTGGATTAAGAAATGTTTGAGAAGGGGATTGGGATTAAGTGAATGAAATTTGGAACAAGAACAGCCAGCCCGCAAATATCGGACGTGTCCGGTATGCTTACCGGACGTGTCCGGTATGAGTGGGGTTATAAAACGGCCGATACCCCTTTGGCTCTGGTCCTCTATCTCTCTTTTCTCCCCTCCAAGCCGACGCCACCACCGCTGTTCCACCGCATTAGGCGATCGAGTGATTCCACCGGGAAAAAGAAGAGAGGGAGATTGGATTGGAGGAGATTTACATCAAGATCGAAGGCTCCGGGACTTGGATTTCCAATCACATCTTCATTCACTCTCTCAAGGTACCCTAATCATGGACCTCATCCGATCTAAGCGGTTAGAGCATGATTTTGAAATCCCTTCGGTAGAGATGCTACATTACCTGTCTAGAAGCAATGCCCAAAGTTTGAAATTGATCCGTGAATGTTTGAATCTAGGGACCCTGGTTAGGGTTGCTGAGCGTGCACAACGGACGTGTCCGGTATGCCTACCGGATGCGTCCGATATGACCCAGTAGAGCAGGCCCTCTGCTTCCTTTTGATTCAATCCAATTTGAGAATTGTTTATTAGGCTTAGTTTCTTTTGTATCTACGTTTTGCAAACCTAATGACAATGGCATGTCAAGGTGATTGTAAAACCTTGGATAAAAGATTCTACATCTAATTACAATTCGAGATTAAGTTTTGGGCATGTATCTAAAATTCCTTGCATATCTTTGGATACAGGACAACAGCCATAAGCGGAAGACAGGAACCTAGGTCCAAGCATAGGCATGATCCAGCTTTGGAGAAATACAAGAAGGCAAGACAGGATTTGCATCCCAGATTCAGTCAGTAGGAGCAGGGCAGCAGCAGGAGACCCTCTAGAGCCACTAGGGGTGCTCCACAGTACAGAGAGGGTGGTGATGGTGATAGCAGCCCCTCTTCTGGTGATGAAACTGAAGATTACAGACTTGAGCACAGGAAATGGAAGAGCACTGACAGAGACTCAGACAGAGAGTCAGTTGATGGTGACAGCTCTAAGGAGATAGAGGAGGAGCAGTAGGCACCTCCAGTGCACCACCCAGGTCAGGGCATGAACTATGGCCTTCTTGAAGTACATGCTCCCGTTTTACCCAACTATGTTGTCAGAGTCAACTACAAAGGAAAGGGTATGACTATGAGAGCAAGAGATCAGAGGAGGATTGATCCTAGAGGTTTGCTTAGGATTCAATATGATCATCGCTTTCACACTATGTTCCATCTAGATTATTACACTAGTGTGATACTTGCTAGGAATCTTGTGGTAGCCAAGTCTTAGTGGATAGATTGGAAACATGTCAGAGAGCTACGAAAGTCCTCCATTGACTATGCTATTATCACTTGTCAGCGCACAGGTGTATACATGCTCATGGAGTTTGTGCATGATTGGAACACTGAAGTCATTGCACAGTTTTATGCCACTCTATTTGTGGAAGAGGAGCCGAGGCGTATGCATTGGATGCTTGAGGGCTAGTGGTACAGTGTTGACTACGACGCCTTTGCAACTTTTCTTGGCTTCTCAGAGGACCTTCAGAGAGACAGGATCCACACAGAGCAGGTGTTACCTCCTGAATAGCTCGCCTACATGTACCCACCAGGAGGTTGTCGATGTTTCACCACCGATAGCCTACCATGGGGGTACCTGGGGCAGTATTGTTCGGGCTTCGGCGTATGCTGAACTCAATGGTAAACGCAAGAGACAGTCGATTTATCCTGGTTCAGGCCCTTGATCGTAGATCGAGTAACGACCCTACGTCCAGTCGGCGTTGGCCTTTGCGTTGGATTGATTATGAAGTGTTATGTTGTACAATTATCGTCCTCTTTCAGGAGCCCTGCCCTCCTTTATATAGTCAGGAGGCCAGAGTCCTAGTCGGTTTACAATGAGATTTCCTAGTAGGATTACTTAATAGTTCTATTACTAAGATTACATGGGAAGAATCCTAGTTGAACTAGATCTTCTCTCTCCCTTGCGGGGGTATCCTGTGGGTCCCATGATCGACAAACCCCCCGAGCACTTCATGGTTGAGCTCTGAAAGTCTCACTTTGCTCCTTCAAGTCTTGTTAGGTAGGAACAAAATGTTATCCGAAAGTGCTTTACGGGTGAAACCTTGTAGCGCTTCTTGGGACCTTCGAGTGGTGAGTGTTTTGTGAAGAAAAGTACATCCATCTGGTTGTAGCCCCCGAGCCTCTTGCTATTTGGAACAAGGAGCTGGAGGATCTTGTCTTGAAGTTGCTCTGATTGTTCGTTGAAGTTTTGTCAAAAAGAACTCGAATATGGCTCATCCCGGGTTCTTTTTGTCGTAATGTCTTGAAGTGGTCTGCGTTGAGGAAGTCTTTTGGTGACGTGCGCTTTTTGAAGAAAAAGTGCACTCACCGAGTGTAGCCCCGAGCCTCTTGCTATTTGGAACAAAAAGTTGGAGGGTCTTGATCCTTTATGTTGTTTGAAAATTTGTGTTCAAGTAGTAGTCTCGAGACTTGAATTATGTCATCATCCGAGTAGTTTTTGTGGCATCTTTACTGCGGCCCTTTAGTCTTGGATTAAACCATCATCCGAGTAGTTTCGCGGCATGCAGCCTCCGAGCCTATGTCCGGGTTCTTTTTGGGTGGGTGCAATTTTTCGTAAAAAAATGCACTCACTGAGTGTAGCCCCCGAGCCTCTTGCTTTTGCTTGCAAAAGTTGGAGGGTCCAGATTCTTGTCTTCAAAAATTACGGGGCTATGTATCCCAGCAGCCGTGCTTTCTCCGAGTTCTTCTTCTCTTTAGAAAAGAAGTCGGATGAAGAGTCTTGATGTGTCGTCATCGTTGTAGTCTTGAGTTTCTTGTACTCTTGGTCCTTTGTCTTTGGTTCCGAGCCCTCGGGAGTAGTTGAAATGAAGGCCGAACTCCCTAGCTTAGTGTTGATTAAGCTATGATGTTTGGCCGAGCCCCGAGCGTATATCCGTGTTGTTTTGTTCGGGAAGAACTTCGGATCACGAGGTCTTAAGCGTATTCTTTGATAGTCTGCTGTTGTCGGATGTAGTTGTATGGTGGTGGTTGAGTGTAAATGTCTTTTGTTCACGGGTTGTCTTGTCTTTGGTATATTCTTCCGAATATGCCCGTCTTCGATCTTCGCTTCCTCTCGCTGAGTCATCCATTATTGAGTCCTGTCTTTTCACTTTGTGTCCTTTGTTAGGCTTATTTCGTTGGTACTCCTAGTCCATGTGCGTCGCTCCTTTGGTCTATAAATACTATCCCGGAGTGCTTGTTTTCATCTATTGGATATTCTGTTGAAACCTTCATGGTCATGAACATGGTAGTTTGTGAAGTAGAGCAGCCCCCGGGCATATTTTGTAGTTCATGTGTGTCTTGTCGTAGCTGGAGGAAGTCTTGTGATAGGGATTAGAGGTAGGCTAATCCCGCGACAGCATTGTGCCAGGATGTACGTGGTGGTTGTTGGAGGAAGTCTTGTGATGTGGGCTTCGTTTCTTCATCTCGGCGATTCTGGTTGATCCTCGTCGCTTTGTCTTGAGACTATGTCGGTGTAGATCAACACCATATGCAAGACATCACATCGGTCTTGGGTAGACAGATGCCCGCCGCCTTCTTCTGCTCCATGTTGTCTTGCCGTCTCTTTGCCGATTTCCGCCTTGGGTGCATCAAGCGTCCGTCCTTTGAAAGAAAACCGTGTAGCTGATGGCGGTTTGTCCTTCCGAGTAGCAATTTGGGACACGTAGTCGTTCCAGAGCCTAGCCGTGTACGCATTCCTCTTTGCTACCTTGCTTTTCGTGGTGCCGAGTTCGTTGGGTCTTGTAAGATTTGTAATCTTCTATTTTTGAAGTCGCTTGTAATGTAACGAATCTTGTCTTTAAGATTTGTAATCTTCTATTTTTGAAGTCGCTTGTAATGTAACGAATCTTGTCTTCTGAGTTGTCTTTTACTTTTCTGTTGTGATCCCTGTTGTTCATGAGATTACCGAGTTCTTTCTTAAATAACCGGGTTCTTTTGTTCCTTGTGAGGTAGCCCTTTCTTTCTTCTTTCTTTCTTCTTGGTTTGACGAGTTGTTCTTGTAACGATCCGATAACCCTGCCGTGGTCTCTTTGAGATGATATAAGTCTGAAATCTGCCCGTTGGTTTGTCTTGTTGTGTGGATTTGTGCCCTCCGTCGTTTTAGTCAAGCGTCGGTAAATGGACCGTCGCGTTCCCCCTTGTGTTTTATATCGGGCCTTGTGGGCCGTTTGTATCATCGAAAAATCTATTTAAAGACCCTTGCTTCGCCCACTCTTGCCTTTAAACCCTAGCTTTCATAAATCCGCCGCCCGTCATCATCGTCGCCGTCTTCACCCGAAACACCATCATCCTAGCTTCATCTTCCTTAGTGCCTTTTTAGCTTCCACCAGTTCATGGGAAAGAAGAAAACCGCAAGCAAGTCTCGGCGCGACCTTCGTGACGAGGAGTCATCCTTTCTTTGATCAAAAACCAGGAGTTCGTGGCTATGAGGGTCGCTGCTCGGAAGGTTTGGCCAGCTCAACAACAAGCGAAGACCAGTGCATGAGCTCGTTAGCGATGGCTTGATCCAAAGCAAAGTCATCGCTGAATGGAGAGTTCCGAGGCGAGCATCGGGTTCCAGCTCGGTCCCGTGAGATTGTCCTCTTCGTTTCCTTTGTCCGCGCCGGACTTTGCCTTCTGCTTCCGCTTTCCTTCATCGGTTTCTTGGTTATTTCGGGTTAGTCTGAACCACCTAACCCCTAATGCCGCTTCTCCATCTTTCTGTTTTCGTTCATCTTTGCGAAGCTTTCCTTGGAATCCTCCTTCTCTGCTCTCTTTTTCGCTATTTCTTTTTTAAAATCGAAACCTCAACCGTCCCTTCGCCGTGAAGAAACCAAAGCGTTCTTGGCGGTTATGGGGATTCAATTTCATCGTGGTCTCAAAATTAAGTTTTTGACTATGACCTGGTCGATTCTCAGTAAAGATTGGCGTCTTAGAGTGGTTTCTGCCGCCAATTTGATCCCTTCCTTGCCGTCCATCCCGGATCTGGTCCTGTGGTGAATGACCGATGGGACAAGAAGATTGAATCGCTTCTTTGAGATTCAAGTGATCCAACCACTCTTTGATAGGATTAGCATCTTTGAAACAATGAGGGTTTGACCGGCTTTGGTATTGTTTCGAGCTTTCTTCATCACCGGGTTCACCTTTGAAAGAGCGGGAGCATCTTGGCTTTGAGTATTCTCAATGAGGATCCTTCACGCATGGTCCCAGCTCTTGAGCCGACCGGTGAGGAGGTACTCGGCGTCTCGAAGATGCTAAAAGGAGTGAGCGTCATTCCTCATGTCATCATCGAGTTCTCGATAACAACCCGCCACCCGGTGTGAGTTGTCTATCTTTTTGTTTGAGTACTTTATGCACTCTTGCCGCATCCATTCTTGCTTAGCTTTTCTTTGTCTCGGTGTTTTATCCTTTTTCGTAGGGAGCTTGGGCGGAACTTTGTCGACCGGTCCCTCTCGACGTTCTCCCGCCCAGTGGTGGCGAGATCGAGATAGACTTGCTGGAACTTCGCAATTAGTAAGTCCCAAACCTCTACCGCCCTTCCCGGGGTTCTTCGGATTTGTTGATGTATATGAAGAATATGTTCCTCGTCTAGTCCCTCGCGGTCCTCGCAGTTGTCTCGAAGAGAGGGGCGCGAACGGATGGGTCTTCATCCGGCCGCTTTGTCTCCAAGAAGCCTCGCAAACCAAGTACTCCCTCGTGTACTCCAGTTGTTGCTAGCATGCTCTTAGGTGAGCACATTTAATACTCTTTGTTCTTTTATTTTCCTGTTTCTCTCTTGATCCGAGTACTTTTTATCCTCTTTTCAAAGAGGTGCTCGTTTCTTTGGTGAGGAGGAAGAAGATGATGAAGTACCCTCATCATGCGGCGGTGAGTTGCTTTTCATATTTCTATTGCATTGAATTTCTCTTCTTTGTCTTGACTTTTAGTCTTGAACTTTTTGAAGTAATCGGAGGCCGGGTGTGAGTTCTTCCGAGACTCCCGTGCCGACTTCTTCTGAAGCTCCGGTGTCGAGTTCTTTGGTAGCCCCGGTACCGAGCTCTACCGCTCCTCCAGTACGGAGTTCTTCCACGGCTCCAGCCCGGCTCCTTCCAGCGTCTCCGTTGTCGGCTATTCCGCTCCCGTCCCGTCACGGGGTGGCGGGACGTTTTCACCGTCGTGGTTCCCCCTGCGAGGCCTTCTCTTGGCTTCGCGAAGAAGAAAGTGGTTGGGTGAGTATATTCTAGCTTTATCTTTTTGGCTTATATCTTCCTTCCTCTGGTTCTTATCGGTGCTTCCTTTTATCACTTTTCAATGTTTCGTCTTCTCTCATTCCTTCATCGACTTCTTCTCTGCCTCCCGCCGTGCCAACGAGTTCCGAGCCTTAGGACTCACAGCATTCTGTTGATGAAGTTGCTGCGGGGGCTTCAGAGCTACCTGGCGAAGTTGCGGTCTTGGCCGCTCCGGAGGTGACTGTGGTCGTCGCGCCGGGTCCTTCTGAGGGTTTGACTCGGCTTCCAGGAGGTTGCTTTGGTCGTTCCTTCTTCGCCCCCCATCCGGCCTCTCCTTCCCTTCTCTTGCTTCCGGCCGGTCCTTCTTTTTTCGGTGACGTGGTACAACAGATTCGATGCCACCCATCGGTTATCGGAGCTGACCAGCACTGGGGAGCTTGTCGACCCTCGCGACTTCTTTTTGGTGAAAAGCTCCGGTAGGTTTTACTGCCACTCCTCTTTTGCATGCTCGTTTTTTTTCTGTCCTTACGCCTTGTTTCTCTTTGCCTCTTTTTGCTCAGTCTTTCTCTCGTGATCATTCTGGCTTCTTTTTTTCATCTGAAAATGAGAGAAAGTTGTCTTCTGAGGTGGACGCTCTAAAAACCGATCTCGACCTTCTCCGGGCTGAGTTGGAGACAGAGCATCAAATGCACCAAAAGGAGGAGAAGACCCTCCGTGCCCGGGTAGTGGAGACGGAGAAGCAGAGAGATGCCGCGGTGGAGTCTGCGAAGAATGAATGCAAAGGTGCCGCGGGTTCTGCCTGTTTTTTCTTGTATTTTGACTTCTTTTGCTGACTTGTTCTTGGGTGTCTTGTCTAGTTCTCCGAGCTGAGAAGCAGAAGCTCTCGGAGAGTATCGATGAAATGAAGGCTCTTGTCCGCTCTAGTCATAATAAGGCTGAGGAGGTAATTACTCATGCTGAGGAAGAACTCGCCCTTGCAAAGCTGATTAGGCGCGGAGCTGACAGAGATCTTGTGCAGGCACAAAAAACTATTGAAGGCTTGTCCGAGAAGCTCAAGGCGACAGCTCTTCAAAATTGGAACGTTTTGTGGAAATCTTTTCGTTCGATGAGCCGATGTTCTCCTGACTCCAATGGATGATTGGGCAATCTTGGGCGCAGATTCATTCCCAGGATTCCGACTTGTTTCCAAGAGTTTGCGAAGAAGTGTGCCCAAGTATGTACCAAGAATGTGCTAGCCTGTGTCCGGGTCCTTGCTCGAGGCGCCTCTGTCCAAGATAGCAGAGGAAGTCGAAAGCCAAGAATACCTTGGCCGCTTGAGAGGATGGAGCACGAGGTCGAAGGTTTAGCCATGAGGGTTGTAGACAGTCTAAATATTGACATTTCCTTCCAGATGACAATGCACGATCCGATTGACCAGCTTCTTGTAATATTACACTCCTCTTTAAATGAAGATTCTTTGTTTTCGTTGATGTATTCTTTGCCTGGGTGTGGTCGAAGTTACTTGACTTGCTGAGTACTTTGTCCCATTTTCGTTTCTGCTCCGCAAAACAACTCTGTGTGTTATCCTGATGAGACCCCTCGATTTGTCGAGTACTTTTCTTTTCTTCCTCTTTTGTGATCCGTCGAGTGCTTTGTCCACGCTGTGACTTGTTAGATGTAAATCTTTGTGTTGACAACCTTTCGTCCGCGCTATGTAAAAACGACTCGGCATAGAATGTCGCTTGTATTTTTCTGAGGAAAAAGTATTCCTATCTGGATGTAGCCCCCGAGCCTCTTGCTTTTCGGAACGAAGAGCTAGAGGGTCTTTTGAAGTTCAATTTCGGTTGACTAGTTTTGGGTGTTAGCTTTTAGCTACCCTCATCGGCGGGCTCAAGCGTGTTTTCAGCTATTTTGCTCTCGGCCGGGATGCTCAGGCATGTTTTCAGCCATTTTGCTTTTTGTTTCGGGTGTTAGCTTTTAGCTACCCTCATCGGCGGGCTCAAGCGTGTTTTCAGCTATTTTGCTCTCGGCCGGGATGCTTAGGCATGTTTTCAGCCATTTTGCTTTTTGTTTCGGGTGTTAGCTTTTAGCTACCCTCATCGGCGGGCTCAAGCGTGTTTTCAGCTATTTTGCTCTCGGCCGGGATGCTCAGGCATGTTTTCAGCCATTTTGCTTTTTGTTTTGGGAAAACAACTCGTTGGAAGTCATGCCAAGACATGCTGTGGATGAATATCATCTTTATCGATCATGAATAAGAACTAATACATATGTTGTCGAAGAATATCGTCCTTCGTCGATTGTGAATGTTGGTCCCTTGTGGCTTGCATATCTGTTATATCTTGAGTTGTTTTTACGCGTAGAATCTTCTTAGCTGGCTGATGTGCCATGTATTGCTGACTTCTTTTCCATCTTCGGTTATTAACTTGTATGTGCCTGGTCCGGTGACTTTTGTAACAATGAACGGACCTTCCCATGGACCGAGAAGCTTATGTCGTCCGTCACCTTTTGTATCCTTCTTAGCACTAAGTCTCCGACTTGTAGTGATCGAGGATGGGTACTCTTGTTGTAGTGCCGTCTTAAACCTTGTAGGTATCTCGCTGATTGGAGGGTAGCGTTTACTCGACTTCTTCCGAGTCAGTCGAGTTCTAATCTTCTTGTGTGTTCTCGCTTCTCCTTCATCGTATTGTTCTATCTTTGGTGATGTCCAGATCAAGTCGGCAGCGATCTGACCTCGACCCGTAAACTAGGAAGAAGGGTGAGTGACCTGTTGCTCGCTTATTTGAGTTCGTAGCCCCCATACTACTTTTGGTAATTCTTTAATCCATTTGGACCCATAGTCCACTAGTTCTTCAGATAACCTTGGTTTTAATCCGGCTAGTATGAGTCCATTGGCCCTTTCTACTTGTCCGTTGGCTTCGGATGTGCAATGACGCATAGTCTATCTTTGAAACCACGGTCTTGTGCCCGGCTTTCCAAATTACAGTGGGCTGTGAAGGGGAGCCTAGATCTGTGATGATTCGATTGGGCATGCCAAAGCGGTGCGTAATTTCTTGGATGAATTCATTTGCTTTGGTTGCGCTTGTACTTCACAGTGGTTTGTATTCAATCCACTTGGTGAACTTGTCGATTGCTACAAAGATGTACTTGAAGCCGCCTTTTGCTTTCTTGAGGGTCCCACTTGATCCAAATTGACAGAGAAAAAAAGGCCAAGGGTGGGATCTGCGATAAGATTGTGAGTGACACATGGGCTTGTCTTGCAAACATTTGGCAACCTTTGCATTTTCGATAAGTTCTTCTGCGTCTTTCAAAGCGGTTGGCCAGTAGAATCCGGTGCAAAATGCTTTGCCAACCAGTGTCCTTGAAGCGGCATGATTTCCGCAGCAACCTGAGTGTATCTCGTCTAGGATCTCTTTGCCTTCTTCAAATGAGACACATTTTAGGAGTACCCCTGATGATGCTGCTCTTCTGTAAAGTCTATCTCCTACTAGAACGTAGTTTTTGCTTCTGCGAACAACTTGGGTGGCTTCTGCTTTATCTGCTGGTAATTTATTTTCTTTGATATAGTCGATGAAAACTTGGCTCCATGAGGTGTTGATTACCAAGATCTGAACGCCTTTAGCCTGAATTTCGTGGGTTGTCTCACCAGGTTGTTTGATAGAGGGAACTGATAGCTCTTCTATAAATACGCCGGGTGGAACCTTTGCTCTGTCTGATCCGAGCTTGGCAAGGACATCTGCTGCAATGTTGGAATCGCGCAGGACGTGTAAAATTTCTAATCCTTGGAAATGTTTTTCAAGTTTCCGTATTTCAGCACAGTAAGCACCCATGTTTTCTTTTGTGCAATCCCAATCTTTGTTTACTTAGTTGATGACTACTGCTGAATCGTCATATACAAGTAATCTCTTTATTCCGAGGGTAATTGCCACTCGTAGCCCATGGATGAGGGCTTCATATTCTGCTTCGTTATTTGTAGCTTGCCATAATATCTGAAGGACGTACTTGAGTTGTTTTCCTTCTGAAGAAATGAGGAGAACGCCTGCACCGGCTCCGCCTAGTTTGAGTGACCCATCAAAGTACATCTTCCAGTGGTCAAGGATTGTATCTGATAAAGGCTGCTGAATCTCTGTCCACTCGGCCACAAAATCGGCAAGGGCTTGAGATTTGATTGCTTTCCGTGGGGTGAAGTCGATGTTAAGAGCTCCAAGTTCAACTACCCACTTTGATATGCGTCCCGTCGCATCTCTATTGTGTAAGATGTCTCCGAGTGGGAAGTCTGTCACCACGGTAATCTTGTGGCTTTCGAAATAGTGGCGAAGCTTACGTGAGGTGATAAGTAGAGCGTAGAGTAGTTTTTGTACATGCGGGTACCGAATTTTTGATTCAGATAATACTTCGCTGATGTAGTATACGGGTCGTTGTACTTTATACACGCGTCCTTCTTCTTCTCTTTCTCGACTATTGTCGTCTTGACTCTGACGATGAGTCGCCGCAATGTATAGCATCATATCTTCGTCTTTCCTTGGGGGTGTGAGAATTGGTGAGGATGTGAGATATGCCTTAAGTTTCTTGAAAGCTTCAATGGCCTCCTTTGTCCATTCAAACTTGTCATCTTCTTTAGTAGTTTAAAGAAGGGTAACCCCTTTTCACCGAGTCTTGATATGAAACGGTTGAGGGCCGCCATGCATCCTGTTAGTTTCTGTACATCTTTGATACTTCTAGGTTGCCCCATTTCTGTTATAGCTCGAATTTGCTTGGTATTGGCTTCAATCCCGCGCTGACTGACCAAAAATCCGAGTAGTTGCCCTAAAGGAACTCCGAATACACATTTATTTGGGTTCAATTTCCATCTCCATCTCTTCAAGTTTTCGAATGTTTGCTCTAAATCTTCAATCATAGTGTCTGGGTTCTTTGTTTTCACCACTACATCATCCACGTATGCCTCCACATTTTCACCGATTTGATCCCCAAGGCAAGTTTGGATAGCTCTTTGGTATGTGGCACCGACGTTCTTTAGTCCAAACGACATGGTCTTGTAACAGTAAGCACCGAACGGAGTAATAAAAGATGTCCTGCTCTGGTCTTGTTCTTTTAATGCGATCTAGTGATACCCTGAATAGCAATCGAGAAAGGATAATAGTGCAGACCCCACTGTCGAGTCAACTATCTGGTCAATGCGTGGTAGCCCGAATGGATCTTTTGGGCAATGTTTGTTGAGATCCGTGTAGTCGACGCACATACGCCACTCGTCTGTGTTCTTCTGCACAAGGACTGGGTTTGCTAGCCAGTCCGGATGAAGGATTTCTCTGATGAACCCGGCTGCCATTAGTTTTGTGATTTCCTTTTTAATCGCTGCCTTTTTGTCGGGTGAGAATCGTCGTAGCCGTTGCTTTATAGGCTTGGAGTTTTCATTAACATCAATTACAGTGCTCACCCGACTCTCTTGGGACACCGGCATGTCGGCCGGCTTCAAGCGAAGATATCTTTGTTGTCTCGAAGAAAGTTGGTGAGCGCGAGTTCCTATTTTGCCGAGAGGTGAGCACCGATGGTTCTTTGTCTTGGAGGTATCGCCGGTGCCAAGTCGATTTGCTTGACGTCGGCTTCTTTTGGGTGTGTGATGATGCTTGGGCTTTTTAGCCAAGATTTCTAATTTTCTTGGCTCATCTCCGCAGACAATTGTGGCTATTTCTTTTCTTCCATTGTCGGCTTGTGCTTTGGCGCAATTTGGATTACTGAACGTCGCGATCAAAAGCATGCTTCAAATCGCTTGAAGAGAAAGGATACCGTTGGGTCTGGCATCTTAAGCAATAAGTACGGATAATGTGGTATTGCCATGAATTTTGCGATCTTTGGGCGTCCGAGGATCGCATGATATATAATGAATCGAAGTCTGCGACCTCAAATTTGATAAACTCTGTTCGGTGAGTTCAAGGAGTTCCAAAAGTGACGGTAAAAGTAACTTGTCCGAGTGGCATGGCTGTTTGCTTGGGGTACTATTCCGTAAAAGGAGTGCTTGTTGGTGTAATCATCCCGTGAGTTGTAGTCCCATCTTCCTTAGTGTTTACGAAAAGATGATGTTGAGTCCAGCTCCCGTCGATTAGTACTTTGGTGACAGATCATACTACCGCAATAGTTGGGTCTAAAACTAGTGGGTAATGGCTGCGTTCCCTCACGCTAGTCCATTGGTCTTCTCTTGAAAATTGGATTGGATATTGTGATCAATTGAGATATCTTGGTGTAGCCGGTTCTGCCGTCATGATAGTCTGTAGTGCTAGTTTTTCTTGATGTTTGCTTCTGCAATTCGGAGCCCCTGAGAAGATCACCGCTACCGCCCCTGGTTTTTGAAATCCTTTGTCCTCGTGGTTGTCTTCATCTTTCTTGATTGTCCTCTTTGGTGTTCTCCTTACTATCTTTTCTTGTGTATCGATCATTGAAAGTGTAGCGCTTTACGATGGTGTGTCTCCGTTAGGGTGTAATGGGCAACGTATGTTTTCAATGTCATCATATCTTCCGGGTTTGGAAAACTTCTTTGATTTGTCGGCCATTGCCACGGGTATTGTCTGGTCTCGTTTTCTTTCTTGATGTCTCGCTATTTCGATGATTTTGCCTATCCGGGTTGTCCCGGTTGCTTCTATCCGGGAACCTTTCTCGTATTTTTTTCTTCTACAATAATCATTTTTCTCTTGTTCGTCTCGAACTCTTCATTGTTTCTCGGATTTTCTTTGCGAAGTCTTGAAATTGTCACCTAGCCATGATTCCGTGAGAGAAAGCTTCAATTACTTCTCGTTCGGTGATGTCATGCACTTGAGCCCGCATTCACCGAATCGTCGATAATAATTTCTGAGACTTTCGCCCCCCTTTTGCTTGAGTCCTTTCAGTTCTGCATGAGTGATCGGGTGTGTGATGATACCCATGAAATTTTCACAGAAAGCTCTTTGCAAGTCTTCCCAAGTTCTGATCGATCCTGGGTTCAATTTATCGAACCATTGGAGGGGCATCGCTTCCAGTGCCATGGGAAAGAACAAGGTTTTGATATCATCGTCTCCTCCAGCTAGTTCAATTGATTGTGAATATATTCTGAGCCATTGTCTTGGTTCGGTTTTGCCATCATACTTGGAGTGGTTAGACGGTTTGAATTTGTGAGGTAATCGTACTGATGCCAACCTGTTTGCAAAACAGGGGAATCTGTCGTGCGTTCTGGCTTCCTTGAATTCGGATTCGGCTCCTTCTTCTGGCCAAGTGTTGTTTTGATGGGAATAAGTCTGCGAGAAATTTCATCAGGTAGGCACTCTACTCCTGGTCTTCCTTGGTTGTTCAAATTGGTGGCCCCGGCTATGTTCCTTCCTACTTTCTCCGTTATGGCTTCCACCTGGCCCAAGTCTTTCAAAAGCGGACTTCCTTTGATTTTGATCTTCTTGCCTGCGGGTTGTTGATCTGGCGGGTAGTCTTGATCGGGCTCTCTCTTCATGCGTTCTTGGGATCGTCGACCGGAGCAAGTCCTGGAGCTATTCGTACTTCTCTCCGTGATGTGAAGTTGCCCTAAGTTCTTCTAATGCTTCTCGAATCTTATCGTAAGGCGTATTCACCGTGTGTCTTTCTTCGGCTTCTTGTTGTGATTTTCTTTTGTCGTATTCAGCCAGGCTTCTCTACGCTGCCTAGCGCGGTGTTGGCGCCCTTGTTTTAACTTGTTTTTCCTTTCTCTAGCCTGTCTCTGACTCTCAGTTTCTCCATCGTAGCCTGGGCAAAGGGTGATATGTTGGACTCGATTCATCGATGATCGACATCGGGTGCTTCGGGGATTTAATGGTGACCGAGGCGTCCGAACCATGAGCACCTCCCGTGTGTGAGCCGTTCCGTTATTGGTGTTAGTTTTCATACTGTCGGAGTTGCTAATGACTTCAGTAGGCGCCTCGACATCGCAGATTGAGTCTCCTTCTTGGTAAGGTAGAATAGTTGTTGTTGTTGTGCCAACTAGTTGGGTTCCGCTATCCTCGAGAACGGAACTCGCCGATGGATGATCTGATCTTGCGATGTTATCGTTAGCATGAGACCCTCCCGAGCTCCTTCGGTGGTATCCCAAGCGTTGGATTGAAAGACCTTTCGAATCGTCCCTCGATAGGATTTTGTCGTGTTGTCGAGCCCAAATGGAAAAGAACTCGGCCTTTTGAAAGAACTCGAGGATAATCCGAGTTGTTTTGGGTTGTGCTCGAATCTTGCCAAAAAGAACTTGGTTTTTGAAAGCACTTTCGAATAAGACTTCATCTCGGACACGGAGCTTGAATTCGAGTCGGATGCGTGTAGCCGTGAAATCTTATTCGAATCGGGTATTATGAGCTGCGCGGATCTTCTGGTGAGCTGATCCGTTGTAGTTGTCGAAATAGGAAATTCTTCATGATGATCCGGATCTTTGAGGAGATGGCTTTGAAGCTTGCCGTAGTTGTCCGCCTCGCAGATCCATGAGCCGAAGATGAAAATCGATCCCGTCGGGAAGATCATGTTATCGAGGTCCATCGAGCTCTCGGATGCAAAGTCGCCGAAAGCCCCTACCAGGCGCGAGTATTGTTCGGGCTTCGACGTATGCTGAACTCGATGGTAAACGCAAGAGACAGTCGATTTATCCTGGTTCAGGCCCTCGATCGTAGATCGAGTAACAACCCTACGTCCAGTCGGCGTTGGCCTTTGCGTTGGATTAATTATGAAGTGTTATGTTGTACAATTGTCGTGTTGTCGAGCCCAAATGGAAAAGAACTCGGCCTTTTGAAAGAACTCTGAGGATAATCCGAGTTGTTTTGGGTTGTGCTCTGGAATCTTGCCAAAAAAGAACTTGGTTTTTTGAAAGCACTCGAATAAGACTTCATCTCGGACACGGAGCTTGAATTCGAGTCGGATGCGTGTAGCCGTGAAATCTTATTCGAATCGGGTATTATGAGTCTCGCGGATCTTACGGTGAGCTGATCCGTTGTAGTTGTCGAAATAGGAAATTCTTCATGATGATCCGGATCTTTGAGGAGATGGCTTTGAAGCTTGCCGTGGTTGTCCGCCTCACGGATCCATGAGCCAAGATGAAAATCGATCCCGTCGGAAGATCATGTTATCGAGGTCCATCGAGCTCTCGGATGCAAAGTCGCCGAAAGCCCCTACCAGGCGCGAGTATTGTTCGGGCTTCGACGTATGCTGAACTCGATGGTAAACGCAAGAGACACGATCGATTTATCCTGGTTGGGCCCCTCGATCGTAGATCGAGTAACAACCCTACGTCCAGTCGGCGTTGGCCTTTGCGTTGGATTAATTATGAAGTGTTATGTTGTACAATTGTCGTGTTGTCGAGCCCAAATGGAAAAGAACTCGGCCTTTTGAAAGAACTCTGAGGATAATCCGAGTTGTTTTGGGTTGTGCTCTAGAATCTTGCCAAAAAAGAACTTGGTTTTTTGAAAGCACTCGAATAAGACTTCATCTCGGACACGGAGCTTGAATTCGAGTCGGATGCGTGTAGCCGTGAAATCTTATTCGAATCGGGTATTATGAGCTGCGCGGATCTTCTGGTGAGCTGATCCGTTGTAGTTGTCGAAATAGGAAATTCTTCATGATGATCCGGATCTTTGAGGAGATGGCTTTGAAGCTTGCCGTAGTTGTCCGCCTCATGCAGATCCATGAGCCAAGATGAAAATCGATCCCGTCGGAAGATCATGTTATCGAGGTCCATCGAGCTCTCGGATGCAAAGTCGTTTGAAAGCCCCTACAGCGCGCCCCAGTGTCGATGTTCACCATCGATAGCACCTTGCCACGGGGTACCCGGCGATGTATTATTCGAACTTCGGCGTCTCTTGTGTTATGTTGTACAATTGTCGTCCTCTTTCAGGAGCCCTGCCCTCCTTTATATAGTCAGGAGGCCAGAGTCCTAGTCGGTTTATAATGAGATTTCCTAGTAGGATTACTTAATAGTTCTATTACTAAGATTACATGGGAAGAATCCTAGTTGAACTAGATCTTCTCTCTCCCTTGCGGGGTATCCTGTGGGTCCCGCATCGACAGAGGTGAAAGAGGAGCAGTGGGGAAGGTTCTAGGTCTTCACCCTACCTATAGATATCTGGACAGGATGTTCAGGAAGACCATTGACTACAAGGGAGGAGATAAGGGAAACATTACAGATTATTCCAGGAACCTGCTCCACAGGATGGCACCTGATGCACAGCCATTCAGTGTTTTTGACTTTATTTGGTCAGAGATCAGGAGTGTGGGAGAGGCCCCTCAAGGGCTGTGGATTTGCACCTTATATCATGTTTATGATTGAGAAGGTCACAGGACACACATTTGAGTATGACAAGAAGCATAAAGTCCTGAAGATAGTAGATGACTTGACAGAGATTGGGGTACCTCTAGCAGGATCAGGAGAAGCAGTAGCACCACCAGAGGCAGATGCACCTGCAGGGGGTGTAGCAGCAGGACAAGCTTCCCCTCTACCACATGCTCCTTCACGTTCTTCTTCACGTCGCCACAGTCCTCCTTCTCCTATTTGCAAGATGTTTAGTGCTATCTTTGGGATGTGCAAGCACATACGGACCTGTCAGCAGAAGGAGAGGGAGGCTAGGAGGAAGGACACTTGGACTCTGAAGCAGATTGCTGCTAGACTTGAGCTTGATCCTCCTAGATCTCCACTATTAGATGAGGCAGCTAGTGAGCCTGAGATTGAGGAGCAGCAGCAGGGTAGGTACGACACAGAGTTTGCTGAGTTCCTTCAGCGATAGGAGCAGCAGCAGCAGGCACTAGAGCACCCTGACACTTTACCACTACAGGCTCGTGTGCCTACTCACTCTCAGTCACGTCCCAGTGCAGCAGACGAGTATGCTTTAGACTGGTGGAGTGACCTCACAGGTAGTTTCGGCTACTACGGGTCTGGTGGCTATGACCCGTCTGGTGCGGGTGGTTCTCGTCCAGCCGATGATCCACGCTCAGATGATGAGGATGTTGGTGGAGGTGAAGACGATGATGAGTGATCACAGCTTTCAGGACAGCTTGCAGCCCCTTTGTGGTGATAGATGACAAAGGGGGAGAGAGACTGATTAAAGCTTCAGGATATTTGTTTCATTTGCTTATCTTTGTACCTGAAGATATGTACTGCAAGGCCGTAGTTTTTGATTTTTGAGCTTCATTGATGTTTCTTGAGTTTGAGATAGATTGTATCATGTGAGAAATGAGACTTACTTATGCTTTATCTATGTATCTCTTGAGACATGATCTTTACTTTTATATCAGTGGCCTGTGGACTTGAGAAAATGTGTAATGAGTGCTATGTGTGACATACATGTGTTGTATTTATTTTCATAAGGACTATGCATGCTAGAATGAAAATATTTGATGTAACGCCTTTATATTTATTCTTGTGTGATATATCTTGTCATATGCATCACGGTTTTACTTTGTCACACACACATGTACCCCATGGATGCAATGATTTAGGGGGAGTCTCCTATATGTTTTAGTATGTGCAATTGACATTTGAGGTTATTTTGTGATTTCTAATCATAAGCACATATTAAGGGGGAGCCTCTCATAAATCATTGAACCCAAAAGATTAAATGTTTATATTCTTTTGTAAACTTTAATCAAGTTGTCATCAATCACCAAAAAGGGGGAGATTGAAAGTGGATCTAGCCCTTTAGTGGTTTTTGGATGATTCAATGACAACGTGATTAAAGGTCTAACCCGTTTGCTAAGTGTGGACAGATAATGGATTATCTCACAGGTACTTAATGAAAGCCAAAATGATGTGTTGTTGTATAAATAATCTAGTTCAAGCACAAAACAACAATGCAAATATAATTCATACAAAGACTTATTTACTGTGAGATTTCCATATACTATGTGAAAGCAAGCTCGTAAGAATTAATTAATGAGACATGAGGGATTGCATATGGAATGGTCTCATATTTGAAGCTTGCTAAATTGAAATGAAAAATATAACAATACAAATGAATGGATGATTCAACACAAGATGTGACTTGATGGCTTAAGATGGTGAAGATAGCAAGGAAAGGCTTCGAGGTACTAATCAAGGGTGAAGGGCAAGCGACGGCTTGACGGTCGAAGAACCTAGCTAGAGTGAAGAAGGAAGTACTTGCATTTAGTTGAGGTACTAATCAAGTTATGATGGTCATGTTAATGTGGAGGATCAAATCACTATTGGAGTGTTTGATGAAAGTGACTTGATACATTTCGGATTATTCAAATTTGATGAATGGAATCAAGTCACGTGCTCAAGATGGCTATGCTCAAGTGAAAAGATCAATATCAACATATTGGCACCCTCACTTGATTAAGATTGGAATACACGCCTTCGGTTGAATGAGATCAACTCAAAAGATTTAAATTTGTTATACTTTTAAATTTGAGTTAATAGGAATGTCGTACTATTAAGAGGGATGCATCATGTTGATAGAAATGTTTCATAAGTGCTCAAGCCAACCCATGTGAGTTTTAAGTGTTTGAGAGACAAAAGAGCTAACCTATTTTTGCTGGTCTAGCTCCGGTATTGATACCAGACGTGTTCGGTATTTGCCCAGCAATGGTAATATTGTTGATCTCAGGTTGGTTCGTCGGGAGTTCCGATGTGGGTCGGGAGTTTCGGCAACGGTTGGGAGTTCCGACGTCTCGCGCTTAACTGACTTGGAGAGTTCGCTGTGGTGGTCATACCGGACGTGTCCGGTATTCATACCGGATGGACGGCCAGAGGCCAACGGCTAGTTTTCAAATGCCATGAGGGTCGGGAGTTCCAACGTGAATCGGGAGTTCCGACACCTCACATACTTTAACTCAGTCACCGTAGTTTTCAAATGTGCTGAGGGTCGAGAGTTTTGACGTGAGTCGAGAGTTCCGACGGTCGAAAATTTCGACATTCATCGGGAGTTCCGACGCCTCACAACGTCACTGTAACTCTGTTACCGTTGGCGCAGTGTAAGTCATACCGGACGTGTCTGGTATGCTATGGCAACAGCTATAAAACGGCTAGTTTTTTTTCAAGGGGGCTATAAATACCCCCAAGCCTCCACCTTTGGAGGCTGCTGATTCTACTGATACACATACACGTTTTTTAGCCTTGCCAACTCTCCCAAACCCTCTCTTAGTGAGTGTGTGATCCAAATCGCAAAATCCATTTGTGGGTTAAGAGAGAATTTGAAAAAGAGAGAAAGTCACCACTTGAACACTTGTGCATATTGTCTATTTTGTGATTTGCATTTGTTACTCTTGGACTCTTCGATCCTAGACGGTTAGGCGTCGCCGAAGAGCACCCGAGAGATTATGGTGTGCCTCGGAAAGTTTGTATCGGTCGATTCCGCCGCCTCGGAATCAACTAGTGAAAAGAGAAAAAAGAGTTGGAAAAAACTCCGGCTAGAGTGACCTTCATGGTACCCTCTAGGGCGGACCTTCGCTGGGTCGCCCGCAGCCCCCTCAACAGAGAGTAGGACTCGAACGAGTCTGAATTTCGGTAAAACAAATATCATGTCTCAATTCGGATTTCATTTGATATTTGTGTTGCTCCAGCTCTTGTGCAGGTTCTCTATGTATATTGTCATCTCTAGTAGGTATCTGCAGTTTGGCTTGAAAATAGAAATCGAAAGGAGCAAGTTTGGGGCTGCTCTGCAGAAATCGTGTATACCGGACACGTCCGGTATTCATACCGAACACGTCCGGTATTTCCTACCTGTGATGAAAATATTTATTCTCTGTTCTAACTTTGTGTTGCGGGGTTGTAACTTCTAGATATATTCTTTATATCTTGTTTACTCTGTGGCTAACTTGTAAGGGGTGGTATTACTTTTAATTTGGAGTTTCCATTTTGGAAACTCCCTTTTCTAATTGTTTCCGCATATAAAGGTGTTAATTTTCATAAACGTCTATTCACCCGCCCTCTAGGCGGCATCCTAGGTTCTTTCAGTTAGCTATACTATAGCTATGTCCCTAAGGCATCTCCACACCTCGATTGGGATACCATCCGGTCCCATCGCCTTACCTCCTTTTATCATTTTCAACGCCTCTCTGACCTCAGATTCTTGGATTCTCCGCATAAAGCGCCTATTAATGTTATCAAAAGAGTCATCCAACTGAAAGGTTGTGTCCATATTCTCACCATTGAACAATTTGTCAAAATATTCTTACCATCGATGTCGGATCTCATCCTCCTTCACCAAGAGATGCTCCCTTTCATCCTTAATGCACTTAACTTGGTTGAAGTCCCTTGTCTTTCTCTCACGAACCCTAGCCATCATATAAATATCCTTCTCTCCTTCCTTCGTACCCAAATATTGGTAAAGATCCACGTACGCTCTACCCTTTGCCACACTTATAGCTCGCTTTACAGTCTTATTTGCCACCTTGTACTTCTCTATGTTGTCCACTCCTGTTATGGTACAAGCGTCTATAGCATTCTTTCTTCTCCTTAATAGTCCTTTGGACTTTCTCGTTCCACCACCAAGTATCTTTAGCGTCGCCTCCACTTCCTTTGGTTACTCCACACACCTCTGAGGCCACCTTCCGAATGTTGGTTGTCATCTTCTCTCATATGTTGTTTATGTCCTCTTCTTCCTTCCAAAAGCCCTATTTGATAATCCTTTCTCTGAATACCTCTGGCATCTCCCCTTTCAGTTTCCACCACTTTGTTCTTTCAATCTTAGCTTGTTTATCCCTACGGGCACGCACCTGAAAACGAAAGTCTGCCACCAAAAGTTTATGTTGAGAAACAACACTCCCCTGGTATCACCTTGCAACCCAAGCATGCTCGTTTATCCTTTCTTCTTGCGAGGACAAAGTCAATCTGGCTAGAGTGTTGTCCGCTACTGAAGGTCACTAGATAAGATTCTCTCTTTCTAAAGAAAGTGTTGGCTATCATCAGGTCAAAAGTTACCGTAACGTCCAGAACTTCCTCCCCCTCTTGATTCCTACTACCATACCCAAAACCTTCATGAACTGTCTCGAAACATGCGCTTGTAGTACCTACATGCCCATTAAGATCTTCTATAAAAAGCTTCTCACTACTAGGTACAATTCTAATCAGGCCATCGAAGTCTTCCTAGAACTGTCTCTTAGCACTCTCGTCGAGGCCTACTTGGGGGCATACGCACTAATTACGTTCAAGACCATATCACCAATGACTAAGATAATCCTATCTCCTTGCCTTCTCACTCCCACCACACTATTCTTGAGGCTCTTATCAATCAAAACTCCCACTCCATTTCTATTCGCGACTGTCCCTGTGTACCAAAGTTTGAAACCTGTATTGTCCACCTCCTTCGCCTTCTGACCCTTCCATTTAGTCTCTTAAACGCATAATATATTTACACGTCTCCTAGTTACGGTATCAACTAATTCTCTTAACTTACCTGTAAGCGACCCAACATTCCAACTAACTAAATGGATCCTAGTTGATTCGACTAGCTTCCTACCCTTCGCACCCGTCGACTCAGATGTAAAGACCCTTACTTATTTTTCACTACACCCGGGCGCCGATGTAGCGCGCCACTAAGGATGCGACGACTCGATCCTTGCTCACTTGACACCGTGCCCAGATCGCGACACGGCGCGTCACGGGGGTGACGACCCGGCCCTTGCTCATTTAACACCATACCCGGGTTCCGATATGGCGCGTCGCTAAGAGGGTTACGCCCCAACGTTTTTTTTTCGGGTTTCATCTCTATTAGAATGGCTAGGTTTAACGTTGGCTCGCCACGCCAATCACAACTCTCCTCCTTTACCAGGGCTTGGATCCTACTATGTTGAGACAACATAGGCGGAGTTCAGGTGTAAATAGTAACACAACAAATTAATGCCGATTCAGGTCAAGCGAATCCAGCCAACTGTAAAAACAAAACAAAAAAAAAAACTTAGGCAGATGGAAGAATCCCAGGTTAGTCTACAAGGCAGCAGGCATCTTTTGGTGGGTTCTATACATACAGGAGGCTGGTAGTTTGGCACTGCTGTTATGTGCAAAACCATATGAAGTTCTAATAAATTGACCTCCCCAACATTTTGGCGCGCAACTGCCATTCAATTCTCTCGCTGGATATGAAGCATCCCAGCTGCTGAACTTTTTTTTAGAGTTCGGAACTCATAGGCGGAGCAGGTAACCGAGCGAGGTACCAAGAAGCGCCACGTACACCACAAAGAGCAAGGGGAAACCCAGACTCCTTGGGAGTCCTTTCTTTCTTAGGAATACCTGGACAAACCATGCCTCATTAGAAATAATATCAGCAAAATATGACCAATTTGTAATAACAAAATCCTAAACCAAAGCAAATTCAATGATGGTAAAAGAGCAGTTTCAACAGTGAGAAGTTTGCAACACACATTCGGTTATGATAGTTCAGAGAGTATGTTCAGTGCTCAGTTTCATACATGGATAAGATATCAGGTGACTATCACTCGACCCCCCTAGATCTAAACGCATAAATTGGGAAATGAATGCATCGATAAATTTTGGTAAATGAAATTCCGGATGGATGGCTCCTCCAGCATCTGGTGCAAATGCCTCCAGCAGAAACATGGCACGGAGAATCTACCAGAACCAGTTAATGGCATGATGCATTGCAGTGCGGATCTGACTAGAAAATGCAACCGCTTTCATTCATAACAGTAACAGGATGGGAATTGGGAAGGGGGTTGTGGCTAAAAGGCGTTTAGCTTTTTCATGCTTCTGATTTATCAGCCAAGCTAAAAACCCTATGCTTGAATACTCTTTCTTTTAACAGTATATATAGTTGTTCTACATTTTCCAGATGGGGATATAAATATCGAAGAAGTTCAACTGTTCAAGACATACCATTTCTTGCTGTAGCTTATCCCGCTCCTGGGTGGTACTTCTGCTCTCTTCTCTTAGCCTTATTATCATCTTTTCAGCCTACGAAACAGAAACATATTAGAGTATCTTCGCCATTTAATGAAAAATCTAATCCTAACACTTGTTCAAGTAATGGAAAATATCCCATGGTGTTCAGCTTACCTCGTCCAATTTGGATTCAAGATTGTTAAGCTTTGATTTCAGATTCTGAACATCTTCTGTTACCTGGTACATATGTAAAAGGAGAAAGTCAACACATTGCTGTACAAAAAGAAAAACAACAAAACAGCCCCATGCAAGTTGGGAGTTTTATGTATATGTTGACTTGAAGGCTGTGATTCTGTGAAAGAAATAAGTAAATCAGAACTGTAGAGCCAAGATGAGGGCCACAATTCAAAGTTCAATCCAGTTTTCTAAGTAACTCTTCACCATTTTATTTCATAACTGTTTTTTTTAATAAAGATTCAATAGAAAACAGGTGTTATTTTGCCAAAATCTAACCAGTATTAAGGCTTGGTTCTGCTTGGGGTGTATATGTCTCTGTTGGGCTAGAAGCTGGGTTGTGACTAGTGTATCAAAAACATGTTTAACAGCTCTACTGACCATTCGCTTATATTAAGCTAAACTTAGGAAAATGGGCATATGGTGTACTAGATAATGGAAGCTTACATGAGATAATTGATGGTTCTGCACATTCAAAAGTCCTCGGTCACTTAGCATAACAGCTTCTTTAGGAGTAGTTTCCTCCAGTGGAGAAGATTCCATAAAAACTGCAATGCTTTGTTTCAAAGGAGGAGATTCCTTAAAAACTGCAACGCTTTGTTTCAGAGGAGGAGATTCCTTAAAAACTGCAACACTTTGTTTCGAAGGAGGGGATTCAATGGAAATAGCAGGGGCATGTTCAATTGTAACAGTAGAGGCATGTTCAACTGTAATAGCAAAGGGGTCTTTTTGAGCGGAAGGCGATTCTGCCAATACAGCTGGTGCTTCATTCAGTGGCACAGGAATTTCTCTCAGGCCTGGAGTCTCTTCGACAGGTGAAGGTATTCCAGTCACAATTGCTGGAGCTTGTGCCAGAGAGGCAGGAACTTCTTTTGCAACATCTGGCACTTCGTTCTCTATGTTTGGCATCTCTTTCAGTACAGGAATTCCAACAGCTGGCTCAGTGTCATGAGTTCCATTAGTCGGTTGCTCTTCGAGGGATTGGTATGCACTAACAAGAACAACTTTTAATTTGCTTTCCTCGATGTATCTGCCAGTTTCTTTGGAGAACTGATAAGAAAGAATTAGTGAACATCACAGTTACAACAAATGACATGAAAAGAGCAATATGCAACTAAAGCTTATAGCTAGGTGCTTACAAAGAATTAGTGAACATCACAGTTACAACAAATGACATGAAAAGAGCAATATGCAACTAAAGCTTATAGCTAGGTGCTTACAAAAGCAGGAACGAGTTCCTCGTCAGATGTACCATAAGGAACAACTGTGGTCTGTACCAAAAACTTGTCTTTTAATTGCATGTCTGGTGGAGCAGTTCGGAGCGCTTGCATGGTAACTACATATATAAGTAAAAAGCAAGCATTGAATAAGAGGAAAGAATAACGTAGCCAATATAAGAAAGAAAACTGATAAGGTATACAAAAGACAGAAAAGTTTAACAACTATTGCCCTCGTACCAATAGCAAACACAAGTGTTTATTTAATGGGCAGTAAAAGTAAAGAAGGAATCCACTTGTAATGCACATCAAACAAGAATCAGAATTACTACCTCCGGTCTGAAACTTATCACTTTAGCTTCATGCACACTGATACCGAACCAGGACTCCACGAGGATGTTAAGAATTACTGAATTGCCTATTTTTTTTCTTTATTTGACAAGTGCTTCCACCTCTCAAACACCAATACCAGTAACCACATAGTGAAATTTGGTGGAAAATGTTGCCTTGAAAACCCAAACTGACTCACCAAAACGACATCAGACAAGATGGCTATGACATATATCTCTTTTAACTTCTAACCCCCAAGTAAGCACAATTCTTAGAAGTAGGTTCATATGATATCAGAGTACTATCAACATGGTTCTACTTCAATAAACACAACCATTATCAATAACAGTGAGCGTAGATGCATACCTGTGAATTCACATGTTTTCCTCGGAAGGACAACCCCGGTATTTGGTCGAACACAGTATCTTTTGGGAGATGTTGTTTTAACCTAGCCAATTTGAGGAAAAAGGAAAACAAGATCAGAATTTGCTCAAAACAAGAACAGAACAGAAAGACAAGGCACAAGGAACAAAACATCTAAGTTCTAGCTATAGCATCATCAGAAACTAATTATTTGGATAATAGCTTGTACTTATCTACTCAACATTATATCAAGTAATGGATAATTGGATATTCAATATTTCAATGTCTAGACATCACATATCAGCCATTAGCGTTATTGGAGGAAGACTTGAGTAGAAAATTAGACTTGTTTAAGATGCTAAGTCAAAGTTGTGGACAAACCTTGAAAGCAACATACTCGTTGGACTTGTTGATTAGGTGGACAACACATGAACTTTGTTTCTTCACCTCAACTGTAAACAACACAGAACAGGAAAAGAGGGTCAGATTTACATTTAAAAATAAAGAAGAACAAATACAGAGTCAGGTTTGAAATGAAATGACAAAACTAGTGAAAACAAAATAATGCATTTGAAAGCATGATTAGAAGTCCAGAACAAAGATGTAGCAATGCAGAAATGTAAAAAAAAAGGATGTTGAATTCAGTACAATAACCAAGCTGACCAGCTGAACAATTTTAAGGTTTCAACATGGTAGGTTAGATATCTGTGAGAGACAGTTAGATTTTTCCTGTGAAAATCACAAAGTCCATTTGATAACACAGATATTTGACTAGTGTGTTGCCTGCATTCACACAGAGACCAGAGCAAAAATAGTGATGGGAAAAACTCAAGTGCACTTTCTTATAGGAAGATCACTAACATAACATTTCACTACAGGTCCCCTAACTATTACTTTTTAGCATACTCATTGTGTCTTTTTTATTTTCTTCCCGAGAACACTCATAGGACCATTTTTTCACTTAATAGTGTAACCCAACCTTTTTGAGACAAACTCAGTTACAGCTATGATTGTACTCGATCCAGGTCCGGCCCAAGCGCACAACATTTGCAGTTTATGGATGCCAAATAATTTATCAAGTCAAGTTCATAAAGCTTAACACCTTTCCCTCTCATCAAGGTCCTTCTCTCTCAACACAACTTAATATCAGTAGTAGTGTGAGCCATTAGTGCACTTTCATTCGTGTTAACAAGAGCCAACAGCCAAGCAGATCCTTCCCTCCGTCCCTGCTTCTGTAACACGCTGACACACGCCCCACCACCACCAGCCACCGGAGTTTACAACCACTCGCACCACAAAATCTACCTGTCTGTGACCAAACCAAGAGAATGGAAGCAACCAACTAAAGTAGTAGGCTGGAAGAAAAGTTACGGCCTCTACAGTCGACACTGCCACACATTACTGACAAAGTAAAGGTTGAAAAAGGCTAGGCTTATTGCCTCGATTGGATTTGGATCCTCTAAAACCAACCGAGAGAGGGATTCTGCGAGGTGGTCCTCTAAAGCTCGTGGAACCGTTACAACTGCAGTCTGAGAAAGCAAGGTGGGGGGAAAATAAAAAAAAAGTGGACGAAACCGTTTGCTTCCCGAATTCACAAGGGGTTTAGCTTGGCTCCTACTCCATCGAGTACATCGCAGGTTCCGAAGCCGATCCCCCAAACCAAACGCAACACTAGCAGTTCACGGGCGGGCTACCCTCTGCGCCCTATGATCAATTCAGCGCACGTGACAGGAAACCAACAAATCGGTAAAAGTTAACTCGAATCATCAGACAGCGTCATGCATAAACCTTGGCACGAGACACACACAAAGACGATCCGCAACGGGGGGAAAAACGTGAGCTACGCCAACGAAACACGGAATCGAAGCAGATAAGCACGCCCCGGACAAGCATGCGCGGCGCCGGCGGCAGCGTCATGGGGTCGTGCGGTTCGTCGGCGTCGGCAGATGAGGCCAGGCCAGGCGAGCGGAGCGGGGAAGGGGGGGCGGGCGGGGACTTACAGGTGAACTGGAGCTCGCGCGGGTGGATCTCGACGAGGTCCTGGCCCATCGCCGCCGGCCGCAGGGTCTCGGCCGCGAGCAGTTACACAACAAGCACAAGCGCTGCCCACCACCAGTAATCCTCTGGCGAGGCGCGACCGAGGCCGAGCCGGCGGGTGGTGCGCTATGAATCAGCAGCCTGTCCCGGTCACGAGGCCTCGGCGTCGCGCGCGACAGGGACCGCCCCCCTCCCAATAGCGGTAGCAGGCAGCAGGGGAGGCGTCGGAGTGAAGACGACGGGAGGACGGGAGTCGGGGGAGGGAGGGAGGAGGGATGGCGGTCGCTCTCGCCCCCCGCGCCGATTTTGACGAATGGGGGACTGCTGGACGGGGTTTGGGAGGGAGTTGTGGACTTGGGTGAATGGGGAGTAGACTAGCGGAGGGAGAGCCTCGGGGGACGCGGAGCGGGCAGCGACCGGGGTCCAGCCGGCAGACCTTTTTTGCAGATTGGTCCCTACGCACGCAGTACACACACCACCCACTTAATTTTTTATTTTTTAGCTCTTTTTTTGAAAAAAATTTCACAAATATGCCCTGGAAATAAGAAGTAAGATTTCAAAATCTAGATCCTTAGCTCGGCGCCATCATTGTTGGCGCCGAGATTACACTGCTCGGCGCCATCGTTGCTGGCGCCGAGGTCTTGGGCTCGACGCAGACGTGGCGGTGATTTGGCAGACAGCTCGACGCCATAGATTCTAGCGCCAAGCTTGGCGCCGTAGATCCAGCAAAGATTTTCTAGACAAGCAAAGATGCTGATCACCGACGAGTGGAGTGGAGTTTACTACGCACGTCAAAACAAGCAAGCACGCATGGCGTGGAGATGGCACGGACGAAGCAGCTCTGGACTGCATGGAGATGCGATGCAATGCAGTGCAGTGCAGGCACCTGATCTGACCTAAGAGAGCTGAGCTAGACTGATGAGTGTTGAGTGACTTGACCAGCCACAGCCAGAAGCAGCGCGGGCAGCCTAGCTATGCTTGTCTACATTGATAGGATTAGACAGGTCGACAGACAGAGCAGGGTGCGGGCTGCATTGACTGACGGCTCGCAGCGGCATGACAGGACGTACGATATGACATTGTACATACACCACCTCGGCGCTATAGATCCTGACGCCGAGCTCAGCGCCGTAGATCCTGACGCCGAGCTCGGCGCCGTAGATCCTGGCGCCGAGCTTGACGCCATGATCTATGACGCCGAGGTGCCTGTCAAGTTACCGTCATGTCTGCGTCGAGTCCAAGACATCGACGCCAGCAACGATGACGCCGAGCTAAAGGTTCAAATTTTAAAATCTTACCTCCAATGGCATATTTGTGAAATTTTTTAAAAAAAAAGGCTAAAATAAAAAATTCGGCTTTCATTTGCTAACGACGGAAATGGCAGCGGCCCTCGTTCGTAAATCGACGATAAGGTCGGGGCACTTGAGTGAAAAAGTTGTATCGAGCCCAGCTGTCGACGCGAGCCATGCGAACGCGACACAAGCGGCGTGAGTTTCTGAAGCGGAGGCTGACAGGCGGGTTCCGCCGCCTTCGGTGCCGTGTCGGCTGGCTCGAGCGGACGCCGGGAGCGGGGGCGGGATTCGTGATCGTCAAACGCAAACGGTACGGTGGGTCCAGTGCGGCGGCGCCACCTGGAGGCTGTGACGCGCCGGGTTGGCTGGGAGGCGGGCGGGTGAGCGTCAGCCCGGATGCTGTGGGCGCGCACCTGCACGTCTGCACCCCAGGTCCTGGCCGTACGTACACTGTATTAAGGAGAGGTGCCCAGAGGGAAGACACCGTCAACCTGTTCGTTTGGCTGTGGCTTGTCGTAAATAATCACAAATTTCTAGTCAGAACAGTATTTTTCTCTCACACAAACCAGCCAGCAGTATTTCTTCACGAATCAACAACGAAACGAACCAGCCAACCGAACAGGCTGCATGACAGGGGCCAACGTGGCTGCAGGGCGCATACCATCGACGTCTGTCCGTTTGAAAAAAAAGCGCCATGCGAACGGGTCCCAAAACCCAAATTAAACTCTGTGTTATCGTTGCCATAAACAGGCTTAAAGAATACAAGTGAGGGGTTCAAAAAAGACTTTGAGAGAGAGTGATGACGAGGAGCTGGGTATGTATATTAGCTGTGGCTTTTCACTACACCACGACACACATTGCCTACACTTATTGTTGGCAAATGATTGGTTTTGACAACATACTATATGTTGGTAATTATATAACCTTTTTAAAGTCACGTAAATTGTCGGCAATGATATTGTATGGCTACAGATTAACTATCGGCATTTCTCTTAGGACAATGAAACTGTCGACAAATGTTTTTAGACAGAATAAGTGTCGGTGTTTCCTAAAGAAGCCAACTATCTAAGTGTCGGCGAAAGGATATACGGTCTTGCCCAAGTTCCGGTTTTAGATCTTTTCACCGTATGCACGCGCAGAGTCATAGCCTTTTGGGACGGAATCTGTAGCCCGCAAAGGGAAACCCAATCCAGCACTGCTCTCTCTCTCTCTGATGCCCCTCGCGTGCGCCACCTCCCCCATGACGTCACTTGCCTCCTCCCATGTGTGGCAGCCTGTGGCCGCCGCCTCCCATGCCGATGCCGCCGCCTCTGCCTCCCACGCCAGGCTCCCGCCGTCGCCCACCTGCAAGACCGCCACCCAGCGGAACCCCTAACCACGCCCGACCCCTACCGGCCGCCCCACGCCAACCCTACCTGACTTGGTGAAGAAAGCCGCGTTCGTGGCCGCCCAGGGAGGCGCGCATGGATCCGCCGACTACAGCTGCATCTCTAGGGAGGGGCGCATAGATCCGGCCTCTCGGTCCTCAACGGCTTTCGCATTTGAACGCGGTCGACCACCTCCCCAACACTCTTTCCTCTCGGTAGATTCGGTCAGCTTCTCGTCCACTTATCTCGATCTCCATTTTCCATCCCTCGATCTACTGCCTTCTTAATCGCGATTTGGTTTTTAGACGTGTGTAGTGTGGTGCTTGAGGGGCGATGATTAGGAGGGTGGGGCTCACTGCGGCGGCGGTTGCTCACAGCAAGAACACACAGATTCCATTCAAAGAAAATTGAGAAAGAAGGTTAAATTCCTTTCTTTTTGGAAATACTGGATGTATACTGTTCCACAAGACCAATTTGTGTAGGACCAGTGACTCCTAGAAGATCTCAAGGTATTTCCAAAATTTGATATTATTGTTTTGTATTTAGCCCTTGCCTCCGGTTATTACACATCTATAATGTTTTTCCACATTCCATGATCTTGACTTTATATTAGTCAGTGCTATTTGTTCAGAATTTTATTGCTACCATATGAATTTTCCTTGTAATAAATATGCCTGTTAAAAATGTTGCATGGTCAAAAAGAGATTGTGTATAAATTGTGGATACTAATTCAGGCATGAAATATCTACGTACATGTGCCTACCGGTGACCATGGCCGCGGCCACAGACCATAGGAGCAACAATTTCTTTACACAATGAATGATGCTATCATCTATGGTTTCGCTTACTTATAAATATATTTACTTCTATATTCATTACGGGTTTGGCGAGAGCCACACTCAAGATTTGTTCAAGTATTTGTTCCCTCTCATGTAGGTTGTATGGTCCTACCCTGCTGACCACAAAGACAATGGTCAACATGGCGATGCTCATACTTCTGTATGTAAAAGCCAATTTGTTGATACAAATGCAGTTGGCCAGTTTCTAGGCAACGTCAAATTTTCTTATGTATTTATTTTGTTTCCCATGCCTCAGCCAGCTCATCAAGGAAGTCAAAAGTTTACTTCCTTTTTTATGAATATTTCACTGGGGTGCAAAAATTTGAGTCCACCATTCGACGGGAAAATGAAGCATTTGAATCTTTGATCAGACAGAAGTCTCTGATGATGATACCTGTTGATCAGGTGGTGTTTCACTCTATCACTAAAATTTTAATTTCAGTCTAACCTTACCAAGGCGGTTAGTGCATGAATGATGCCACACAATGCTTAGTCAAATGGCCTTTGCACCTGTCTATGAATCTACATGTGGGATCATATGTCTGGTACCATGTGTTTATTTTAGCTCAATCAGAATCAGCCATATGCAGGCAAAATTGTTGTCATACTTTTCTGACATGAAACACATCTATCTTTTTTTTCCTCCAGGATGGCCGTTGCATTGGACCAACTGTTGCAAATGAAGCATAACCTCTTTTACATATCATTTTCTTTGTCATGCTCTTTGCAGAAACTTCTATGAATGATAGTGTGCTGCAATACCCTTGCTATGAGTACACTACCTCATTCTAGCGACATCCTTCCTATGAGTTCACTTATAAATCCATCGTCTGTATGATGATGTTCATGCAATCACCGTCTGTGTACAATCTTTGTCGTTTTGTTTTTTTGAAGTCATGGATAATAGTTTGAATGACTTTTGTCATTAATTCACACATATTTCATATTTCATGGATAATACTTTTAGGCTCTTTCAACCAGCCAGTACACCTTTCTTCGATTGTTGTGTTTATGCAGAATCGATTTCAATTTTGCCTACTAAAAGTGCTAACATCCTCATAGCCAAACCGAAAACAATAAACCGTGGTATGCATTGTATATCAAATAAATGTGTAGTTCTTAAGGGACATATGCATTCCTTAATACAATGCAACAGTAGTGAAGGGAACCATTTGCTTCATTTCGCTTACCTTTTTTTTTTGGCTAAACATCACTTCCATATTAACCAATGATCTGTAGTATTTCAAAATATGATAAATGCCTTTTCTTGGTTATGAGAATAATGGATACCACTCATTTACATTATTACAATGTTGCAATTCTTCGCCTTCAATGATAAGTATGGAGTTCTCTGGTCTAATTTTCAAAGGGAT
This sequence comes from Miscanthus lutarioriparius, assembly GCA_904845875.1. NCBI lineage: Eukaryota > Viridiplantae > Streptophyta > Magnoliopsida > Poales > Poaceae > Miscanthus > Miscanthus lutarioriparius. The sequence goes on along the minus strand of CAJGYO010000006.1, from coordinate 5,438,548 downwards.
TCAAATTGTTTAATTCTACATTTCAATTATTTCATCATGTGGATTCAATGCAAATAAACTGATTGCCACAAGTTTGGCGGTGTTTTGATGCAACACTTATTGTGCCTTTGGACCAAGACGACGGTGAACAACTCAAGGTTAGTACTCATGCATTGGTCACCCTAGCGATTGCAATATCAATTTGGGCTGCTAATTGCAAATCCAAATTTAATAAACCTTGATGCCTTCTGTTAAATGAAAATATGAATTAGGACTAACCTAAAATTCAATGTGGTTTGAAGTTAACTCTACTTTAATTTACATAGGGTAGGATGTGTGTGTGTGTTTTACATAGGGTAGGATGTGTGTGTGTAGACTGCCCTTCAATGTTTAGCATGCCAAGTAATATTCCTATCCTAGGATAGGTATTGCTTTCGCGCTTTATTGGAACATACTTGGTAAATGTCAGTCATATATGTACCTACAATACAATAAGAAAAACTCTCATCCGCTTCGCAATTTACGGAATTAGTACTATACAACAATACTAAAATTTTATTGTCGCTTTCTTATCTGAGATATAGATCTTCCATGTACTGTATTGGTTCGCCTCATTAACATATCAACTGGATGATATAGATGGAGCTTCCTTGAACAGTTTGACATCATGATGTCTTTTGTCCAATCCAAATTATTAGATCTCTCCTAACTGTGTAAATCTAAAACTTAATGACCCATGCTACCTTCTGCGAAATGAAATTATTAATAAGAGGTAGCTAAAACAAAAAATTGTAACTCATGTTACTATGTTTAATTTATATCCTACTCTATATATGTGCTTTCAGAACACTTTTGTTGCAATTGTTGCAACTTTCAGCAATAATTTTCCCGTGGTTTCACTTTGTAGCGACCAATCTTGCTCCTGTAAATATCGATTGGACATCACTGCTATTATTTCAATCGAACTGTTGTCAACCAGTTGATAAGTGTCCTCATTTGCAACTACACCATGCAACTTACCCTTTTTTTAGCCTGCCCCATTGTGCCCGCGACAACGCGCGGGTTCCTGCTAGTAATTGCTTATTTTTAGGTGATTCTGGCTCTTCTCCACCAAGGCAATCTGATATTGACTCTACTAATAGGCCGATATGGCTCTTCAGTTGTTTTGGTTACCTTAAAACACATCTGTTTATTGATAACAGTTATACTAGCCTTACTCTATTTTACTTGCTGTTGGACTTGGAATGTTCTCCCATGCATGCCTTTCATCATTAGTTTATTTTTGGTAAAATATGTTTGCAGAAAGATATATCCTCATGCAAAGATAGGTAGCTGAACATTTAGACAACCGGATATTGGACAAAGTTAGTAGAGAATTTGTATGTCTTCTGAGAGAATGCTCGTGTGATGGTCTTGCATTTGCAACATAGCCATTCAAATTTCAAGCATGTGTGATTTCGTGAACACCTATGCACTCATTCAACGCATAACGATTAAATAGTAGTGTCACATTCAAATATTGGTGGTACAGAAGGCCATCATAGTTGGAAGGTATTGTTGAAACTTACTTGGAGAGTTCGACTTATATGTGATATAACAAAGTGAATTGCATGGCACAAATTTAAAGCATAGAGCATATTATTTGATAGTTCAACTTTTTTTTTCCATGTTAGGTACTTCACTATGAGGTGTTGCAAGTATTTTGGGTTGGCAAACCTTTTGTGGAATAAGCAAGCAATTGCTCCAAGTGTTTTGGAGTGGCGACCCTTCCACCATATAACCATTTAGCTCAAAGACCGATAGCTAATGCATCGGTCTATAGCATAGTGTTGCTCAACACTTACGCTTTTAATTTGAATAATTACACTACAACTTGTAATAATTTAGTATAAGTCTATGTTTGCGAATAACTCATCTATATTTTGGCATGTATTTGGCTATATGCATGTGACCAAAGTATGTATAGAAGATTTAATATACTAGTATGGAAGATCTAATATATTATTTATACAAAAATCAAGTGAATTTGTTCAATATGATGCCTTCTATATGAGCAAAAGTGGATTTGTCAAATTATTTTAATTGTAATTATATCTATGCGATTTTGCTTGAAAGCAGTTTTTTTTAGGCGAGCTATGGTTTGTAAAATACCTTGAAATGGTTTGGTCAACATACAAACTGTTGGGAAAGGTTTTAACTGTCGTGGCGTGAGTCTTAACTATCGGCAAAGGTTAACTGCTAATCGGCAAAGGTTTCAACTGTCGGCGTGGTAGACCGTTTTCACCTACACATAAAGTGTCGGGGATTACATTAATCGTCGGCAAAAGTTTCACTGACGGCTTCTAGCGCTTGCTTTTCTAAGCTGTCGGCAAAACTTTTCGCGGGAGGTTATCTGTCGGCAAAGGTGCCCTTTGCCTACAATAGAAAGTGTCGGCAAAAGTATGTTGTGTTATAGTGTTGGTGATGTTAAACAGAGCGTAGTAAGAGCAAGGATAATAAGTCTGCCGACAGCGAGGTGCATACGAGTGACACCTATAGACTAGTTGTCGGCTATCGATATTAGGGATACCCAAAGCAAGAAAGTTAGCGTCCACGCTGACATCCCCAGATGGCTCGAGACGTATTAAAAGGTCTCGCCCGACCTCAAGGCCGCAGGCTCCGTCTCGCCCGACCCCTTGGGTGTGGGCTCCATGTCGCCCGACCCCAAGGACCCGGGTTCCATCTCGCCCAAGGCCATGGGCTCCGTCTCGCCCGACCTCGAGGCCGCGGGCTCCGTCTTACCCGACCTCGAGGCCGCGGGCTCTGTCTCGCCCGACCCCAAGGACGTGGTTTTCGTCTCGCCCAAGGTCGCGGGCTCCGTCTCGTCCGACCTCGAGGACGCAGGTTCCGTCTTGTCCGACAGGGACCCACACCATTGCCAACCACTCCAGGTCCAAGCGTATGGGTCTGGGTCAAAACTCTGACGCCAGGAAAGAGGCTGGCACTCCTTGATGTAACTCGTGGCTATGACGGGCCATACCTGAAGATTCACATCAAGAACAGTGTCGGGCATGCCGGTGCTGTTTTGTCTAATCCTCGTACGGACGCTGACAGGCACGTCAGTTCACCACGACGTCCGCCGAGACGAAGTGGAACACCATGACCGGCATATGACGCCTGCGCATGGCGCCAGTGACAAATAGGGCCGTGACATGGAGCCGTCCCTGTTGACATCTACAGGATCGGCGGGACCCGTATGAAGGAGAAGGACCCGACAATCCTGGAAGCCGTCTTCTTTCTCGTTTCTTCTCATTTTCCTCCTCTGTAACCTGCGCTTTCCCTTGGCCTATAAAAGGGGAAGTAGGGCGCCCATGAAATGGGAGATATTGACACAAGAGCACGACACGAGCACACAGCTGAGCGGCAAGCGAGCTCTCAACACTCGTTCACTCCTTCCACCAGAGACTTGGGATCCTTTCCCTCTCTCGCCTGTTTGTAACCCCTACTGCAAAGCAAGTGCCGGTAACACGAGCAGCAGCGAACTGGACGTAGGGACGTTTCGCCCGAACTAGTATAAGCCCTTGTGTCCCCCGAACACACCATCAGAGCCAGACACGCAAATACAAATTTACTCGTCGGTGGTCCGAAAACACCGACACTGTATACGTGACAAATGGATCTTAAGGAATACTCCTTGGTTTTTTGTTTTGAGATTATATCTGTTGCCACAAATGAAACAACAAAAAAGGTAGTAGTATGTGTATGGTGAGCACCTAGGAGCTGTTTGATCGAGCCACGAGGGCACGTACTTTTCTCTACAAGGCAGTGGCTTCAAGCCGTTGATTTTGATCGTCTGGCGGCCGAGATCGATGCATCGGCAGGCTACCTGGTAGGCCATCAACCAAAGAACCCCTAGCGCAAGGGTTGCAAAATCGCATGCATGCAGGGCAGCGGTGCAGCTCACCTAGAAGTAATCCCTCCGTTCTAAATTATAGTTCGTTTAACTTTTTTAAACCTAAATTTGGCCAATTGTCTTATTCAAAAAAAATATATCAACGTAGTTAAATTTAAGTCATTTTTTAAGAACTTTTATTAATAAAGCAAGCCGCAACAAAAGAAGTGATATTTTACACAAAATTTTGAATAAGACGAGTGATCAAATTTGAGGTAAAAAAAAAAATCAAACGAACTCTAATTTGAACGGATTTAGTACCCGTATAACGGTGTGGCACAATAGGGCAGGAGAACGGATTGACAACCACCGCATCTTTCCGCGTCGAGCAAGCCATAGTATATTTGTCCTCTCGTATAAACAATATATCTTCTCTCTCTAATTTAATCCAATGATTTAATGACATGGGATCATGGTTAAAAGTTGCTTAAGTTTTAGTAAAGCATTTCTTTTACCAAAAGCCAGTACTAGATATTGTTGTTGATTCGATCGCCTTTGCATGTAAACAGCTGTTTTGCAGTGTAGAGGGGGTTAGTAGAGGTCCTTTCTGTGGAACGCGCGCGTGTGCCCTATATACTTATTTGACTATTATTCTCATACTATATATATCACATTTTAAAAAAAAATTGCTCCAACAAACGCTTTCTGACTTTAGGGTACGCAAAAGTATGTATATAATAAAAGAGTAGAGCCCCGGCCCTTTCAGTTCAGCTAATAAAGAAACTAAAAGGAAACCCAGATGTGGAACCACTTAAAGTCTGTTTAGATCACATACAGCTAACAGTTAGCTACTAAAAATTAGCTAAGATTCGACTTAAATCTTCGAGTAATAAATCCACTAATATTTTTATCTATCATCTATAGTTAACAATTAGATATTAGCTGATTTCTCTTCGCTAATACAACTAATAACTAGCTAGCTAAGTTGCTTGATTTCCTTGCAAGGCACGTACGTGTGTATTACTAGAAGAGACCGCTCATGTTTCTTGTTGTGCGGTGGTTAGGGTAGCTTTCATCGTCATCGTCCAATCCCTTTTAACCAACCGACGCGGAGAGTAGCGTACCGACAAGCGAAGGGACGATTGAGCGCCGCTCACCCTTCTCCACTGACCTTTGTGTGCTTCGCTGAAGTCTAACCACTACTCTTCTTTGCTCCATTTCCATCCACTGATGTGTCATGTCGTGGTCGTGCCATTTTCATTTCCCAGAACGCATGGTGTTTAGTGATGGCCAGCTATATACTCCTATATTTGTGCTGCAGTGTATTGTTTGGTCCAGGAGGAGGAAAAAAGGGTGTCCGTTGTCTCTCAACCTCTCTTTTTCTACCCCTTTTGTTCGTCAGATCGGATGGGTGGTGGAAGGCTTCGGCCCTGATATGACGGGCTGTGGTGGAAGGCTTCGGCCGTGAAAAGGCCCAGCTAGCCCACTGGGGGCGGCACGACCGCACGACAGTATCAGGACCTTTTCGATCTTTTGCGTGGGCCAGCTGCAGGCCTGCTGGGCATTTTCCGGCCGTTGGGCCTCTCGGTCTCTCCTGAGATATCTCAGGATCAGATACAGACAGGCCTGCACCTCACGAAGAAAGGCCAATAACGGACCTCGCCTCAAATAAGGCTATTCGCTAATGATACATATTATTGTTCAGACTTAAAAAAAGGGTTAATTAGAACGGTGCCATTACAATTCTACAAGTTTGAAGAAATGATATTACTATTCATCATATTGAAACGATGCCATCACAATTCTTGAACCTTCGGGATAAGAGCAGTAACACACAAATTTAAGCTGAAGATAGGTAAAATCTCCGGTATAAAGGTCCTAGTCATACGCAACAAGTCCCCTTCGAAGATATATAGCTAATAAAGATTATCCATGCTTTGTTTATGTTCTTCGGTGCTAAAATATTCAAAATTGGCTTCCCAACTGTTCACAGACCGATGCAAGCACAAGAACTTCTTTAATAGTGACACATGGGCTCAGGCCTCAGGGGGTGCTGCAGGCCCGGGACCGGGAGCACCTGCCCTTTCGAAAGCCATCACTGCGAACGGAACAACCGCAAGAGCAACGCACACACGGGCCCAGATAGAGGCAACAGTGGCAGCCACGACGACGGCGCGCGACTGGCCCGTCACCAGTGTCGTGTCACAAGTGCTACCAATAGACACGGATCCTTATGGTCAATTACCTATGGAGGACTTTCTCGTCAAACAGAGCACGACGGCAGCACGATCGATTAGACGTCAGCATGGTTCGAGGGACATGCGTCAGTCGCGTAACCTCCACCGTGTCTCAAGCGCCGTAGATGGACGAGGATCCTGCCCCCATCATGGATGTACATATATATGCTCTTAACGGTGGAAATTTTAAGGCAGTTAAAATGTTGTGGCTTGTATGTTATTGGAAGTCCATAACATCAGCCTTGTCGGCTGTAACCACTAATGAATTAGTCCATAACAGCTTCCACTCACTCATCACACATCAGTCATCAATGATTACACCATTAGAATTTCGGTAACAAATAAAACCTTTTAATATAGACTATGTATTGTATGATACACAATTAAAGAGTGGGCGTCCTTGTACATCTATATATGGAGTGGTCAAGAATTCCCATATGCAGCCCTGACTCTGTCCTCATTGCTCATGTCCGTCCTGCCCTTCAATTAGTAGATTCAGTCCCAAAGATCTATTATGAGGGATAACAGCTTGATGACTGTGTTATTCTCCTCTCTGGTTTTTGGATCCTTTTTGTTGCCTGTTCTGTGTTAGTATATATGATGATCTGTATTCGCTTATCATTAAATCGGTGACAGATAGATGCATATGTGATGATTACTGATGATGTACAAACATATTGCAGGTCATCCCCAGCTACCGGATGCTAGGAGTTCTATTGCCGCAACCAACAACTCTATAACAGTACAAGGAGATGTCTCTTTGATATTTTGTGCTAAAACCTTCTGCAATTACTTTCCTAATTTTTAGACGTGCTACTGTTGTCCGAACGACGCACGACCAGAGTATTGCCACATGACATTGGCAGAGTGTCGGGACCATTGTGCCTCGTGCAAACCCAAATGCTCGCATAACCAACGGTGATGGAAGGTCGATCGTTGGATGCAACAATGAGTACTCTACATTATAGGAGTTTTGTGCAATCATAAAGTCATCAGTTTGTAGCTAAATAAATAATACTGATGCATATGATATAATTATTTGTTTTACGTGTGTTGATGGTTTCCGTTTGATATAATTAATGGATTCATTCGCTGTATATACAAGCAATCTCTCTTGTGTTTCCTCCGTCCTTCTACGTTTCCAGTTGGCTTTTGTCTGAATGTTGCTCTGATTGACCTTCCAAGAAAAGTTTGTATGAATCTTGAAGTAACCTAGGAATTACTAATAAAATTGCAGAAAAGCTAAAGCTTGCGTGTGTGATTTGGTTTGCCTCGTCACACGAATTTTGTGTACGTTGGATTTGCCCACTGACCTCATCCGTGCCATTCATACCACACGCGCCGGTCTCTCTTCTCCTCTTCTGCCATAGTGCCATTATTTTCCATTTAACTGTGTGTCAGGATGAATTCTATTCTGACATGCAAATTTATAAACCTTCTCAAGTTCCCAACGACATTCCATTCCATTTTGTATCTGATGCCGTATGCTTATAGCCAACCGTACCCCAACACACAAAAGGCACGTACAGTTTTTTTTTTTTTTGAAAATACGTACTGGGCAGTTTTGCTTTGTCAAGTGACAATAATTACTGTTACTGGACAATTTTGCATTGTTAAGGTAGACTTTGCTTTTTCTTTAAATTCATTCGTTGTTTTTTTATTATGTTTTTAATATTTATATTTTGTTAATGTTGTTTATTTTGACAATAACATTTGCTATTTTTAGATGGATAATTTTGTTTCATTTTTTAATACAAGACCCTCTAACCTTGTTAATTTACATTCATAGAATATTATATTTATTTCTGTTATTTCATATTTTTGAAATTTGATATGTTTGAAACCGAAGGCTCAAATATTTTTTTCTCATTTTTTTGTAACTATGATTATTTGTTGATCTGGATATGCATTGTCCCAATTCTTAAAATTTATTTAGTTTTCACTATATATGTCGTGCTTGGCTACAAAGTTCTTTTGTTACCTTTTTTTTTATTTCATCTCCTTTCTATTTCCTTTTCCTAATTAGCATTCATGGAAGGAACTAAGATTTGAGTTAGATTCTTCTCTCCCATAATATGATTTTAGTTACTATGAATGTATACTAGATTTACACTTTACTTGTATTGAAGTTATGCTGGTCATTTTGGTGTAATTCCTAGGTAGGATTAGTATAACTCAAGATTATATTAATGTGAAAATCTTTGTTTTTTCTCAATTGTATTTGTTATTTGAAAATTTTCAATTTTGGTATGTTTCGTTAATTGAAGGCTCAAATATTTTGTTATTTTGCAATCTAAAATGTCTGTATTTTGTAGCTTCAATTGTATTTGCATATGCTTTGGTATAATACTTAAAATTTAAGGCCCTCCATCTTTGTTAACTTGTAATTCATAGAATAATATATGTTTCTTTGTTTTTAATCAATTTTCTTGTTATTTGTATTTTTCCTGTTTTGACATGTTTGATTACTTGAAGGCTCAAATATTTTGTTATTTTGCAATCCATAATAAAGTTTTGGATTTTGTGAATTCGATTATTTGTTCATCTACATATCAATTGTTCCAATACTTGAAATTTATTTAGTTTCACTATATATATCGTGCTTAATTACAAACTTCTTTCTATTACCTAATTTTTTTATTTTATCTCCTTTCTATTTATTTTTCCTAGCAGTCATGAAATGGACAAAGATTCGAGTCATATTCTTCTCTCCTAAAATCTTATTTTAGTTATTATGAATTTATACTAGATTTACACATTACTTCTATTGAAGTTATGGTGATTATTTTGGTGTAATTCCTTGTTAGGATTAGTGCAACTTAAGATTAATGTGAACATCTTTGTTTTTTCTTAATTATATTTGTTATTTAAAAAATTCCTATTTTGATATGCTTGTTTAATTGAAGGATCAAATATTTTGTTATTTTGCAATCCATAAGAATTGTTTGTATTTTGTAACTTTGATTATTTGTTCTTTTTCACGTGCTTTGGGTCCTGTTTGGATCTCATGGCAAAACTTTAGCCCTGCACTTTTAGTCCTTTTTGCCATAGAGATCAAACATGGGGCTAAAAGTGAGCAAATGGCTAAAAACTGGAGTAAAATCTTTTGCTCCCAAAGAAGACCTAAACTAGACTAAACTCCTTCGTGGCGGACGCTGGACGCTCCATACCCCTTGCCGCTCGCATGCATGGCTGTGCATGGATAATTAAATGAGGGTAAATCAGTCATCGTAGATTAGAGGACTAAAGTTTAACCCATTGATCGAAACAGCTCAGCAGGACTAAAATTTAGGGGCAGGCTAAACTTTAATCCTCGGACTAGTGATCCAAACACCACCTTGGTATAATAGTTAAAATTTAAGGCTCTCTATCTTTGTCAATTTGCAATTCATAGAGTAATGTATATTATGGGGTGTACTGGCTTTTGAACAACGAGCTGTTGCGTATGTGTGTGTGACTGCGTGGACCTGTCTTGGCTGCTCTGAGTATGGTTCAATTTGTATAGGTATGCTAGTTATAGTGTAGTTCAACTTCTCTTACGGTTGTTCATAATGTGTAATTTATAGGTATTATTTATGTAAGTTGTACTCATTGCTAGAAATTGTTTGTTCTCTGTTTCAGGCAGTTCCCTCAGAATCTATTTGATATTGCATTGCATTGAAAATTTCTGGTTTTTGATTTTTGAATTTCAGTTGTTTGGTCTGTTTGGTTATGACAATTCTCTTAGAGTTTTTGTGATTTGGCATTTCATAGAAAAATTTTGTCTTTTGGTTTTTGAAATTATGTTGTTTGGTTTGTTTGTTCCATGCAGTTCTCCTAGAATTTTTGTGATTTTGCCTTTCATAGAAAATTTCTGGTTTTTAATTTTTTAATTTTTGTTCTGTGTTCTGTTTGTTGCAGGTAGTTATCTTAGAATTTTTGTGATTTTGCATTTCATTGAAAATTTCTTGTTTGTGTTTTTTTGTTTTTATTATTTGGTTTCTTTCTTTCAGGCAGTTATCTCAGATTTTTGTTTTTTTGTTTTTGTTATATATTTTTTGTTTTTTTGTTCCTATGCTTTGTAGTCTTCATTGCGTGAAGGTGGATGGTGGTCTTTGGTAATCCATGTGAAATTTAGGTATGTTTCACTCGAATTTTATTTATTTGGTTATTTGTGTGATTCGTGCTGTAGGATTACTCAGGTGAGCATTAGGCTTGGATCACTCAAATTTTGTTTTTTTATCATTTGTGTGATTTGTTCTTTCAAATTGCTTGATTGTTCAAATGGGTCAAATCACTCAAGTTCCAAATAGACAGATCCTAAAATTGCTCTGAATTAATTTACCCACAGATCTGGGCCCTCGCCCTTTCCATACCCATAGTGAGCTCGACCCTTTGGCGATCCACGCAGAGAGCGTTCTTCCAATTCGTTTTTCAAGCCCGGTGGCAGGCAGCACCTCACCAAGCAGAGTTTCCTATGCGTTTGCAGTTTTCGGAAGGCTAAACTCTGTAGGGTCTCTAGTTTCATTATATTATTATTATGAAACAAATGCTTTATAACACACACAAAAAACAAGTTTAGGACAATACAAAAACGGTAGGAGAAATACAAAACCGGCATATACACATAAGCAAGTCGAAAGTGCTCGGTGTACCCTACCTAGTCAGCGAGAGTGAAATTGAAGTTACTGCACGTCGTCTGCCTTCCGAAGAGCAGGCCACTGAAGCCGAGCTGCCCCTTCTCCTGATCGAACACCAGCAGGTTGTTCTCCATCTGGAACCCTCCGATGACCACCGCCGGCACCGGCGCCGCCGCAGCATCACCGTAGCCGTGTCCTCCCTCCTGCTTCTCTTCCTTCATCTCGAGGAACGCGAAGCACGCGGTGTCGTCGCTGACCTGCACCATGGAGTTGCCGCCGAACACCGTCCAGGTGGCGCCGCTCTCGAGCATCAGGTCCACCTGCGGCACGGCGTAGCCGAGGCGCGTCGACCCGAGCTCCCGCGAGTCGTAGCACAGCTCGAACGGCGGCGTTGGCGGGGTCTCCCGCTTCCTCCCGGCCATGGCCAAGTCGAACGCCCTGATGAACGGCACGTACACGTCCGGCCGGAGCACCGTGTAGGGGATGCGCGAGCACAGCGCGACGGCCAGCGGCCCCAGCTGCGGCACCTGCACCTGCGCCTGGTTGACGGCGATGCCCTTGGCCGAGATGAAGTACCCGGGGACCCGGGCGTTCCCGCGGAGCGGCGTGGTGCCCGCCAGCGACGCCGTGACGTCGGGCCGGCCCGGCGGGAGCAGGAACAGCGGGCCCCCGCCGAAGATCGCCACTCCCAGGCCGTTGCCTGCCCCGGGGAGGCAGAGCGCGAACCTCCTGGCGACCTTCTGCTTGCTGGCGACCTGCGCTGGCAGGGCGAGCTTGGAGCGCGCGAGGCCCGCGACGCCGACGGAGCCGGCGGGGAGGCCGGCGAGAAGGGTCCGCGGCGCGCAGGCCGCGACGGCGGTGAATGAGACCTCGGCGAGCGGGTTGGCGCCGTCGGTGGCGTTGGCCGTGACGCGCGCCCGCGTGAGGTCCCCGGATCCGGCCCGGCGCGCGAACGGGTTGTAGGGGTGCGCCCTGCACCTGCAGCGGAACGGGTCGTCCTCGTCAGGCACGCCGTGGCCCGTGCGCGGGCAGCCCGGCGGGTGGTGCGCGTGCGCGTGCGCGCACGCCGCGTGGTGGCACTCGTAGCTCGGGTGCGCCGCGGCGCACGTGGACCAGAGGAGCGGGCCGGAGAGGTCCAGGACCAGCGGCAGCGCGTCCTTGAGCGGCGCCGTGTACAGCTTGGTGGCCGCGTCCCTGGTGATGGCCGTCACCAGGGGCTTGCCGCCGGACGCTGTCGACGTCGCTGCTGCCGCCGTGCGCGGCGAGAGGAGGCTGAGCGACGAGACAACGGCGAGCAGCAGCTGCGCCATCTTGGGCTGGGCGGGATGGTTTGGTCTGGACGTCTGGTGCTGTGACTGTGATCGAGTCGGAGTGCTTAAATATTGCAGTGCGCCGCTAGCTAGCTGCTGCAGATCTGACTGTGAGGACCTTGGAATGCTTGACGGGATGCTTTTTTCTAGGTTATTGCTAGTTTTCGTCAACCATGGCATCTGCTAGCTGGAGACGATGGATCCATGAGGGAGCGTCTGGGGTGGGGAGTGCCGCGATTCCCGTCTGGGGACTTGATGGAGGCCTCGATTCTGCATTTCGTCAACACGCGCAGAGTTTGTTTGAAGAACAGGATTGAAAGCGTCAGCTCGATCTTGCTTAATCGCATGTGCAACTTTTTTACTATGCTGGGGAGGTATCAGGAAACGGTAGATGTGTCTATAACTTGTGGGCCCATACGACGGAAGGCGTTGGGATACATCAATGAGGGAGGCGTCGGGAGGCGTTAAGATGTATCTATGATCGGTGGACCCATATGCGTCGTAACGCCTCCCAATGCCTCTAATGTTAAAGGGATTAGGACTCCAAATAAAATAGTGGTAATTCTATTTTCGTAGTTCTTTTATTTAATTAAGGGGAAAAGGGTAAATTCATAATTATAAAATTAATGTTTTGGGTAGTATAGTTATGGTATATGATTCAAGTAATATAGTTAAATGAATATTTTATTGAGTAGTATAGTTAGGATGAATAAAAGTAGTATAGTTAGATAAACATAACATTTTATTTTTAGGGTTCATCCACGCCACCGCCTCCGCCGGCGCTCCCGACCTCGCGCTAGGACATCCAGGCCGCCGAGCTGCATGGCCCGCTCGGACGGCCTCCTCCGGGCGGCTGCCAGATCGGGACCGGGCTGCCGGGGGTGCTGTACTGGAGCAACGGCGACGGGGGCAGGCTGCTCACGGCACGGGCGCGCGGCAGGAACAGGTTCGGTGGCGGAGGGCGGGGAACAACCAAGGACGAGGCGACGGAGGAGGACGAGGAGCAGGCCGCCGACGTGGTGATCGTCGGCGCAGGGGACGACGAGGAGTACGCCTCCGACGAGCTGTCCGGGTTCAGGGGCCTCGTTCTTGATCTCTCTTACAGGTGCGATCACAAACACTTCCAGTTAGTGTGGTTGAGTACACAAAAGAACAACAATTGCAGTGCAACATTATTTGCCCGATGGATTAAGTGATATGCTTGCTAATGTGGCACGCAACCTCCAAATGGAGGAGGATGAGGACGACGATGACGCGTCGGAAGCTGAGGAATTTGAGTTCAGGCCTGATGTGCTGTTTAAGCGAGGTTCGAGGTATTCTGTTCGGGCAAGCAGTAGTTTGGTTTGTCAATACATAGCCAGAATTATTCGTCATCTAAAATATTTGCAACCTATATGACCTGTGTAAGCATTCAGGAATTAGTTGGTAAGTATGTCGGCTAGAAATGTTTGCTATCCTGAAATCATAGTTAAATGTTCTTGTGCATATGAGCCCAGGAGCTGTAGTACTACCTTGGGTATTGCTGGCATGCAGCTGGACGTAGTTTTTTCTTGGGAAATTGATTTTAATGGTAGAAGCTAAATATTAGTTGTAATATAATAGCTGTAATGGGAAATACCATTCAGTCTGCACATGATTGTCTGCTGAGCACCTGTTGAATAATTATGAATAGTTTGCAGTTCATTTGGGCTATGGGCAGAGTTTTAGCTTCCAGTTTGCTAGCATAGTTTATAAATCGCTAAATACATAAGTAGGCCTATATCTGATAGTTGCGCACGCCATGTTTCTTTCTTGTTTGCTAGAGTCTATTTATGAAATCTGACCTTCTGCCAGTGCTTATTAGTGCTGCAATTGACTGTTCGACTTTCCGTGAGCTTTCAGAAAATTGAGTTTAATGACCTGTTGTACCCACATTTTTGCTGCTGTTGTGAATAACAATAGCTGACCAGCTTGTGTTGTACACTTCATGCCCATGAATGTGATATTTCTTTTGCAAAGCATGTATAATATTTTCTTCTTTGTTCTTTCAGAAAAACAGACTCATATTAGTTCAATTTTGGTTTTGCAGATGTCTTGAAAGAGCTATTGCAGTCCTTTCCCGTATTAGCTATGACAACAAATTCTGTAAATGCCACAGCTTTGGACACTGCTGCAACTCAGAGCCACATTGACATTGTTAATCGATCTTCTGCTAGAAACAGATGCAAGCCTTGCTAGGGTTGCAAGAAATAATGGAAAGACAGTTTTGCACTCAGCAGCAAGAATGGGCCATATGGAGGTGGTCACTGCACTGTTAAATAAGGATCCAGGGATTGGTTGCAGAATAGATAAGAAGGGACAAACAGCTCTACACATGGCTTCAAGAGGCCAAAAGTTTGGGACCAGCTTTTAGTTTGGTCGATGATCGGCGCAAATTATATGCTTTTAGTCATGGAGAGGAAGGCAACTTATGAATTAGGATAACTCTGAATACTCTGTAGCCGACTATTGTTGTCCTCCCCAAGTCCCCATCCCATGTTCTTTGTGTTTTCATTTTGTATGCTTATATGAATGCTCTTTGTGTTCTCAATCTTTCTTTTCTTCTCTGCCGATCTGGTATGTACGCATGATTATGGCCGTAACTCTTGGACAATTAGAGGCTCCAGTGAAACTCAAGGGACTGTTGCAAGTTCTGATGGGACATATTGTAGAGGGTGTTAGATTATTGAACTGCTGTAATAGTTTTGCATCTCTGCTACTTCCGTGGACTCTACCTTTTTCATATGGACACATTTGTCGAGTACTCATTTTCTGATACTTTATTTAAGAGTTGTTGCTGACACGCTGTATTGCCAGAAAACTTTGGCAACTAGACAAAATCTGCTATGAATCATTGTTTTGTACATAAATGTGTTTAAAATGTGAGGTAAGCGCGGGAATCGCCCTTCTCTATCCATCATAGTTATGAGTTTCTGACGAGAATCACACAGAATGTGAGGTATCCCTATAAACCTGGCATCATATGAGCTAATGCAATCGTGGGTTGGTTGGGCTGCTAAAAAAAATTAGACATTATTGGGTCCTTGCACTTTTTACGCATTCATTTTTATGATAAATAAATTTAACTTCAACAGACTCAGTGTTCCAGCATAGCTTATTGTGCCTTCTCTTTGATCCTCTGTTGTAGCTAGCTAGCAATTCCTTTTCTATTCAGCCATGTATCATTCCAATCTAGCAGTACAACTGAATACTAACCTGATAGGGCTACTGCTGGCAGGTAATTTTGGAACATAGAGCTAGATAACAGTGAGTTGTAGATCATTTCGTTGTGGTATTCTACCACATGATACAATTGTGTAAACAAGATTCTGGTAGTTTCTACCCACTCTGGCCATGTTTGGAATACATGAATTTCTTGTCAATTTCTTTGTTGGCATCTAGATAGAGAAAAAGGCAACGGGTTCTCATGTATATGCATGCTTCTGATCTACAAATTTTGCAAATGATGGACACCAGCTTTCAGTTAATCTCATACAGATACAGAAGAGCAGCTAGTTCGACCAACACAATCTCAGCAACCCAGGTGCCATGTGAAGAAACATCCAATGCTACAATGCTACAAAAATGCAACGAAACAGAATAGCAGAGCAGCGCAGACCTTGAATGGGAGAAGCGATGCCCCCTGCTGCAAGATCTAGGCGACGTGGGCGCCGACAGCGCCTGCAGCAGCGGCAGACGGTGGTGCTTCCTGCTGAGGAGCGCCGGCGCGGAGGGTGGCGTCTGGCAGCGGGGCCGAGGGCACAGCGGCCACCGCGATGAGCGAGTGAGAGGGCAGGGCCGCCGGCGCGACACCGTGCGAGGGCGGCGGCGGCGGCGGCTACATCGAGGTAGAGAGCAGGGCGGCGGCGGCGGCTAGGGCAAGCACGCGAGCGAGGTGCGTGCGATTGGGGGAGACCGGCGAGTTCGGCGTGGGGTCTTGGGGGCGAGGGCAGGGGCGGGGGCGGGGGTGGGCCAGTGGGGAGTGAGAGGGCCGCGCGCACTGACGATATTGCCCTTCGACAAATAAAATCAACAAAAATACATATTTTAGGAAGTGATTCCAACCATGGTAAAAGATCTCTCATTGTTGTTAGTGCCGCACTCCCATGTGTAAGGATTATTAGCCGGTGTCGGTGTTTGAATTGCATCCATTCCCAGGTGTCAGCTCGCATGGCCAACACAGAAGCTGCATGCCTGCACGCAGACATTTCTGATCTTCTCGAACGTGGCCTGCACGCACAGCTCTGAGCTAGCATTACCGGAGCTCCACGAGGACCACGCCGACGCCGACGACGCCGACGCCGGGGTTCGAGCAGCGTACATATCGGATCTGCCTCGTTCTGGGGCGCCGCGCGCTCCTCTACTCCTCCATGCCTCCATGCCTCTAGGCTCTAGCTAGGCTCTTGTCAAAGGGTAGCATTTCAAGTTCTGATTCTTTTTTCTCTGCTGTGGCACTCGAGGCCGATCTATCCGTGCCTGACGCCGTGCTTTCAGTGCGAGATTATTAAAGCTCCCCGTAAAAATTACTTGGTGGTTTTCACAGAATCACACGGCAAGAGATTTTTAGAAATGATCCCATTCCTAACCGTCTACACATGCTCTAACCGATCAGAATGATAACTTCAGTACGATACTTTGTTTGGCTGTACTTAATCCATTCCATTTCACGTGTATTGTCCTAGGAGCGAGTGTACTCCTAAAAAATACATATGGAATGAGATGAATAAGAGTGCAGCCAAACAAAACCTAAAATGAAACTCCAAGTTGTTGCTTCAACGATTCTCAGCCCGTTCGTTTCGTCGTAAACGATCGTGGATTATTTACTGTTGGCTGGTTTGGTGTGAGAGAAAAATATTATTTCTAGCTTATAATCTACGATCGTATACATGCAAGTGAACATGCTGTTTATGGGAGTGATGGCTCAACATCTTTTTGAAAGAACAAATTTAGCTTCAACTTTCATAAGGGCGTCCTCAACGACTGACAACCTGCTAGCTAGGAGGACTGGCTCATCCAATCAGGAGGAGAGAGTATGAGAAAATTTCCATAGCTAGCTACGAAAGAAGCGCCTAGCTCACACGTCTTTCAAATTTCCTGAGTGTTTGACCTGCATTCCCTATCTAACTTGCTTCATTTTTTATTGTTTCTAGCTAACACAAGTTCAATAGGAACCTGACCTGCTTTGCGCCAACGTGCACTCCATCGTGGATCACTCGTCGTTCAGATCCATCCACTCGCAATACCACAACATAATGCTACTATATTCATTCCAAATTATAAGATGTTTTGAAAATTTTTAATATATTACTTTTATTATATATCTGGTCATAGTGTATATCTAAGTTAATAGAAAATGAAGATGCTAGCGCCTAAACATCCGGACACACGCCTGCACCCCGAGTTGCTTGCATCTTCGTTTCTTGTGCCCTCCTTCGTTTCCCGCGCCCGCATCGCCCGGATGCCTCATCCCGCCTGCTCCACCCACTCGCACACAAGGACTGCCTGCGCCCACTCCGTATGCACACAGGGACTGCCTGCACCCCACTCCGCTTCCCGCTCCGTATCACGCACGTGGCGACCGCCTGCGCTTGCTCCGTATCGCACTCGCACCCCCGCTGCGGATGTGCGTCATGTGACTCTGGTCGTCCCATTCAACGCTTTAAACATGAAAACACTTGCAACAACAAAGAAAACTTGCTGCAACATACGTCTGAAACAGATGAAACATTTGAAACAAACACGTGCAACATCTGTATGAAACATATGCAACATCCAGATAAAACACTTGCAACATGTGTCTGAAATAGATAAAACATTTCGAACAAACGCTTGCAACATCTGTGTGAAACATATGCAACATCCAGATAAAAACACTTGCAACATACGCCTGACAAATAGATGAAACATTTCGAACAAACGTTTGCAACATACGTGTATAGCCATTGCAACATGTGCAACATCCCAATCTACTTTTACAACATCCATATGCAATACTTGCAACATACATCTAAAACATCTGAAACACTTGAAACATATGCTTACAACATGCGCTTCTTCTCATGGTGTCTTCGGCCAACTGTGGGAGACGATGTCCCAGCCAGCGACGACCTTCACCTGGTGGCATCGGGGTGGTGGTGGCACGGTGCATGCCATGGCCACGACAGGCGAGCGCGGAGTGGGGCGCGGCTGTGGATGGCCGTGGCGGCGAAGGCGAGTGGGGTGGCGAGGCGGTGGATGGTCGCGGCGGCGAGGCAGAGTGGGTGGCGCGGCGCATATCAGGGTGCGCGCGCGGGGAGATGGCTGTGGTGGCGAGGAAGAGTGGGAGGCGCGGTGCATGATGGGTGCACGTGGGGGGAGATGCTCGCGGCGGCGAGGAAGAGTGTCGCGACATAGCGTAGGATGGTGGCACACGCGAGGAGATGGTGGCGGCGATGCGGATTGGGGCGAGCGCATGGGCGCACTATGCGGTGAAGCATACCATGGGCGATCGGAACGGGGAAATATTTTTGAGAGAGATGAGGAGACGTAGAGAAGAGGCAGGCCTGTTGGGCCGGTAGCGGTAGCGAGCAGGCCCGTCAAGGAGCGTTCGGGCAGACGTCTCGACTGAAGCATTATAGTGTAGAAAAAGCTATTTGTGTAAAAAAAAGCCAAAACATCCTATAATTTAGAAGGGAATGAGTAACATTGTGTCAAGACGCACATGATCATTAAACCAAGCTACTCGAACAGGTGGTGACATACATGGCAGGTCGCTAGCAACATCCAAGACTATCCAATTGACTAAAACCTGCGCCGACACTGGCTTATTACAGTACACTTGATTACTGTCCCCTGGTGAAATTGAAGTTGCTGCAAGCCGAAATAATGGGCACCTTGGCAAACCCTAGCTGCTTCTTCTCCAGGTCGAACTGCAGCAGGTGGTCCTCCATCTGGAAGCCCCCGACCACCACCGCCGCCGCGGCGGGGTCCCCGGCCTTCACTCCCTTCATCTCGACGAACGCGAGGCACGCCGTCTTCGCGTTCACGTCCACCATGGAGCTGCTGCCGACGAACGTCCACTCCTTGCCGCCCTCCAGCGCGAGGGTTATCTCCGGCACGCCGTAGCCGAGCCGCGTGGGCGGCAACAGCGTCCTGTTGTAGCAGAACTCGAAGGGCGGCACCGCGGCCACCCTCATGTCGCTCCGTATGAGGCCCCTGTCGAACGCCTCCACGACGGGGCGGTACACGTCGGGCCGGAGCGCGGTGTACGGCACCCGGGTGCACAGCACGACGCCGCCGGTGGACAGCGCGTGCGGCGGGAGCGGCACCTGTGCCCGGTTGATGGCGACGTTGGTGACCGGGATGTAGTACAGCGGGTTGCCCGGCCTGCTGCGGAGCGGGGTGAACTGCAGCGTCTGCGTGAGGTCCCCGCTGGACGGCTCCCCGGTGAGGAAGAGCTTGAGGTAGAACGGCCCCCTGCTGCCGAAGATCGCCACGCCATCGCCGCGGCCGGACCTGGGGAGGCAGAGCAGGAACGTGTTGGCGACGCGCTGCGACGCCGCAACTTGCGCGGGCAGGGCGAGGCCGGCGGCTGAGAGCCCCGCGACGCCCGTGACGTCCCTGGGCAGCCGCTCCAGGAGCGTCCTCGGCGCGCACGCCGCCACGGCGCGGACCGAGACCTGGCTCAATGGGTTCTTGCCGTCGGTGGTGTTGGCGACGAGCCTGGTGTGGACGAGCTCCGCCGCCGCGCACCGCCCCGTGATAGGGTTGTACGGGTAGGCCTTGCACCGCTTTGAGCAGGGCTGGCCCGCGATGCCGCAGCTCGGCGCGCGGTACGCGTTGGCGAGCTTGCACACCGGGTCCTGGCAGGGGATATTGGCCGGTATGTGGTCGCAGGTGGACCAGAGGAGCGGGCCGGCGAGGTCGATGACGTGGACGTGGTTGGCGCCATCCCGGACGGGGATGGTGTAGAGGGAGGTGGCCGCGTCCTTGGCCATCGGGAGGAGCACGGGGTCGGCGCACGATGCCGGGCACGCCAGCACGAGAGCCGAGATGGCCAGGAGGAGGAGGGGGTTGCGTCGCGGCATCTTCTTCCTTGGGGGAGCTTGCATTGCATGTGATGGATTGGCGTTCGTTCGGTGCGTCTGCTTATGTAGCGAGTTGGCTGGTCACCTCGATAACCTGTCAAGGCTGTCACGAGATGGTCGGTGCATCGTGAATGCAGCAGGCTTCTGAAACAGAACAGATCTCACTCATGGCCGCGTTTAGTTGCGCCCGGAATCGGCGCCGCCGGAATAGCGTAGGTACTGTAGTGTACGGTAGCATTCGTTTGTATTTGGTAATAATTATCCAATCGTTGACTAATTAGGCTCAAAACGTTCGTCTCGCAAAGTACAACCAAACTGTGCAATTAGTTTTTGATTTTGTCAACATTTAGTACTCCATGCATGTACCGCAAGTTTGATGTGATGGAAAATCTTCTTTTTACATAGTACCAAATTTTAGATTTCGGTGGAACTAAACATGGCCCATATCTCCACATCACATGTACAGAAATGGTGAGATCCCAAACCTGAAAATCGGCGGGTCTGGCCGCCGTGGGGGCGTGGCGTATCGACGAAGGTGCGGGCGAGTCAACGGAAGCATAGCATGCATGCCCGCGCGTCACACTACAGGTATTTGTACACCTCAGTCCAGAAAAGAATCTAACTATGGTCGTACCTGTTAAAGTCTTTCAAATTTAACTAAGTTTATAATGAATAGTACTCACACATATATGTCTCCAAATTGGTATATTACAAAAGTATATTTCATAACGAATCTAATGATATTTAATTTGTAACATACATGTTAATATTTTTTTGTATAAATTTGGTCAAACTTAAAAGCATTTTATTTCTCGAAATGCAAGAATTATATTCTTTTGTGGACCGAAGGAGTAGTTCTTTGTGGGTACTCCTTGCGCCCTAAAATAAGTGAGGAGTCAAACTTTTAAAAATTTGACTAATTATGGAGAAAATAATATTAATATTTGCATGTCTAAATAAATTTATTATGAAAGTATATTTTAGCTTGAAAACGTTTGTCTCCTTTGGAAGCGAGAAAAGCACCTATTTTGAGACACATGGAGTATGTGGCTACGTGTCACATGTCCACTGACCGTCGCGCCAACCAGGGGGCTTCCATGCACTACCGGAGACTGTGTAGTTACTGAGTGCCCCGACAATTACCGAGTGTCAAAAGTCGGAGCACTCGGAAAAAACTACTTACCGAGTGTCAACACTCGGAAAAAATAAACACCCGGTAGTAGACCGTTTTACCGAGTCCGCACACTCGGTAAAACTACAAGTTTACCGAAGGGGTGCACTCGGTAAAAAGAGACACTCGGTATTGAGGTGCCACGTCACCTAGTATACCAACCGTGCGCCAAACGGCGTCACGGCATGACATGTTTACCGAGTGTAGAAGTATTTGCACTCGGTAATAATAAAGTTTTACCAAGTGTAAGTGCACAACACTCGGTAAACACTATCTTTTACCGAGTGTATTGGCGCAACACTCGGTAAAATTCAACCAAATTTCTTATTTTTCCCTTCATTCTTTTTCCTCTATCCACATATGATATTTAGTACTCCATTCCAAAATATGGTGTTTATTTCGATTTATTTACTATATTTCACAAAATTTTCATTCTTTATGATAATTAGGTACATATCGTGTAAATTTAATTGTAATAATTAAAATCGAACTCGATAAATCACGAGATTGGAAGAATTAACATTGAAGCATACATCTATGTTATAGAAAAATTTTCATAACGTTTCGGAAGTATTTTTACATTCGTCGCTGCCGAACCGGTACATCTCCCAAAGAGACGCTAAACATTCACAATGACGAGTAGGATTTCTATTAAGAGTGAAATTCAACATTATGATTTGAACTTGGAATTTTTTAGATAGTAAATAGATGACATGAAATAATTCATGTGAAAGTTTGGTGAATTTTAGGATTAAATTGGCATTTTTTCATTTTTATTTTGCATGAAATAATGGATACTTTTACCGAGTGTGACCTCAAACACTCGGTAAAGGTTAGCCACGGCCCACCTGTCTGCCACAGTGGGATGCCATGCTTCTGTTTACCTAGTGCCGTAGATCTGGGCACTTTCGGTAAACATGTACCAGCCCACATGTTATTGGGTCATGCGGCTTCTTCATTTTCTGAAAGTGTCAGAGATCTGGGCACTTTCAGTAAACATGTACCAGGCCCACATGTAATTGGGCTGCGGTGCTTGAGTTTACCGAGTGCCGTATATCTAGGCACTCGGTAAACAGAGGCGTTCACTTAGCCGTTTCTCCCTCAAATCGTGCCCAGACACACACACACGTCCGCAGATCCACGCCACAGATCCCCGCCAGACCGCCGCCATCCCATGGCCGGCGCCTCCCACGGCGCTGACGCCTCCCGCCCCCCCGACTTGTGCTCAAGGCTCCCAGCGCCCGCGCCTCGCCCAGCTGCTCACGCCCACGCCGACGCCGACGCCTCCCGCCGTCGCCGGGCGCCCTCCCACCGCCGTGGCCGCCTCCTCCCCTCCACGCTGCCGCCTCCTCCACGCCGCCGCCGCCAGCCTCCCCATTGTCGTCGGCGCCTCACCGCCACGGCCGCCTCCTCCCCTCCACCACCGCCACCACCGGGCGGTCCCCACACCGCCGCCACCGGGAGGAAGGGGCTGCAACCTCATCCATTGCCGAGGTTTGTTGCTAATCTATCTTCTCTGCAGCCGAGGATTATTGTCGATTTCGCCATATTGCAATTAAGTCGATTTCGCCGATTGCCGAGGTTAGATATGTACATGGAATCGGGCTGAATTTTTTAGATAATGAAATCGACAATAATAGAATACTTAAATTTTGTTGTTATATCCATTTCATTTATTGCTAAAACAAAGAATTGTATGTGCTTCTAGGGGCTTTCACCGCAAACGCCTCATCTTTACAAAACTTGATGACATACTCAATTGATGCATGGTCGAGACCACTTGTTGCCCGCTAGTTACAATTCACAAAGTTAAGTCTGTACCACCGAATCCATCCATGATGTGGCATTTAATTTGCAGATCGGAATTTTGCTTTGGTAGTAAAGTCGAAGATATGTATTTTAGCAAGATAACTTGCACCGAATCTTAGTTGAAATAAAGTAAACAAGTTACATAGTTGGCAAAGCCACTTGCCTCGCTTGCACAACAATGCACGGCGGCATGCATGCCAATGTGCTTAGTAATGTACTCGCAAGGACACCAACAAGACTGCAGTTTTGCACATCGCAGACCAACATATTTACACCCATCTTGTAGAGCTTGTAACACTCTCAAAGCTGGCAATGGTGATGTGATTAAAACTACTTATAGGAGTATAGAAATCATGAACAATCAAGTGTTAGTGATAACCTTTCGTACACAATGATGTCACACTATGTTTTAGGACCTATAAGAAACTACTTTTGCAATCCTCAAATCTCTCCGTGGAAGTTGTGGCAACAAAACATTTGGAATGAACTACAAATGATCCTTGAACTGCAATTCTAGCATACTAACAGAAAGTGTGATCAAGAGTCAAGAATGCTATGACCTTGCAAATCCAAATTCAATAATAATAACAATCAGCATGCACTACTCGTTTCTTCGATTGCAATATCATCATTGTTTAGCCATGTTTGAATTAGACCCGTCGAAAAATATTCACTTTTGTTCTCTGGACATGGCCACTTTATTTCTCGAAAAATTCCTCTTGTTGAAATGCTCTGCAGGAAGGGGGGGCTTCTAAGAAGCACGAGCTCAAATCTAAGCAAAATTGGAAAAGAAGCTCAGTGTTTTACTCAAGTAGGTGTGACCTTATCTTAAGTCGATTTATTTTTTTCTATGAGATCTTGATTCATAGATTCCCTCATGTTGTCCTGTCATCCATCTTTCACCGCTTGCTTGAATTAGATGTATGTACAAGCCGACATATGTAGGTAGTATGGTGTTGAGGGTTAAAAGTTTGATTGTTTGGAAGAACTGATCAAGTGTTGGCCTTTTAGGATAAAGGCATTTGTAGATACAAACTGGACATGTAGCATTTGTAGATACAAACTGAATTTTCATAATTCGCAATGTGGATGATAGATAGCTCTATTTAATCTGATGGATAGAGACGAATGTTTATGAACTATATTTGTAAACTTCAAATGTTTACTTCAACACATGAACCATGAAATCCCAGTCTTCATATTCAGGTCATTTACAGCTTGCAACATCTAGCAATGAGTAGCACGAGGTATCCCATGCTTGTACCTTCTTCAAAGAGCTTGGTCAATTTTGTTTTTCATACAATGTCATTGCATTTTCTAGAGAAGAAATATTAACTATCAATGGGTTGTCATCTCCATTCTTCATTGTCCTAAAAAGATGAATAAGGGTTCTTTTGCATAGTCATCCGCATAGTAATGTTTACTTTCGGATGTTCCGACATGTGTCTATCTTAGCACTTGATTTCTCATAATGTAGGACTATCAATATTTCCCTAAACATTATGACTTTATCCACATAGTTTATTTGCCAAATAATTCAAGTATGTCACCAGAGAATTTGAGGTCGCCATCTCTGGTGTTCCCGGTAGTCAAAGAAAACATTATGTGTTTACTTTCAGTTTCTTGTATGGAGTAAATAGGTTATTTGTTAAAATACAAGATGAATGGATTATATTAGCTGAATTGCATTATATGTCTATGCGCCTCTTGCTAGACAACTAAGGTAATGATGTTAGATGAACTAAACATTGTAAAAACATACCGATATGAGAAAAGGGTCCAAAACAACAAATTTATGCTATTAGAGAATACACTGGAGGTAACTACTGTATAGACTTTTGCTTCCTTCAAATCATTCCACATAAGACTTAGTGCACTACTACTCTTCCATGTATTCCTCCATCTACAAGTGACATAGCGGCCTTTTAACCTTAGGTAAAATCTCATCATCCAATCTAGCAAATATCTTCTATGTGAATCGACCAAGAACATGAATGTCTCTTTATCATCTCATATGGTTTTTCTCTAGCACTACTACTCTATTGCTCTAAACCGCAATATCATCTATATGTTAGGATGGATGACCGCCGCCAGTGGATGTACACGGGACTATCGTAAGAGGGGTCAATACATAAATGAATGGATTGAGAAGGCCAATGATTTCATGACGAAGGCATTTGCAAACAGACGACGACATGCCCGGTGTCCCCAGTGAGGAAGTGTAAGAACAAGGCAATGAAAACATATGAGGAGATGAGTAAAGATCTTGTCAACAATAGATTTGTAGAGAACTATACCCGTGGACCATGCATGGTGAACGCCATCGTGCGAGAGAGAAGAGGTCGTGAGACAACGGATTGAGGAGTTTGATTCTAAAGCCGGGTGGCGAAATGTTAAATGACCATGACGTGGCTTTCGATGAAGGAAGTGCAGAGCGAGAGCCGAGCAAATCGCAAAGGCGTTTTCGCCATGTTGGATGCGGCACAACAACCCCTTCACGGGCGCACCAATGTTTCTAAACCGGATGCCATTGCACGCCTAATGGTTGTGAAGTCCCGCTTAGCCGAGTAGAGAATCCTTCGATCAATCGCTGATGATGAGTTGGCACCCTACTTCCGGATGATCACGCTCGCCAAAGAACACGTATGAGTCAAATAAAATCCTTCGTGCACTCAAGATGTCGTTTGTGCAGTAGATACATGCTTGTCCGAACGGATGCATCTTATTCGAGGGGAGAACATGCTTGACGATAAGTACCGTCCGGCGTAAGGCATCTAGGTACATTGAGTTAGAATCGGTGATGGTCGGAAGACGCAAAAACAAAAGTCGCCGCAAAGATCCCGAGGTACCTTCCTTTCATACCGAGGATCCAACGACTTTTCATGAGCGAGGAATCCGCAAAAGATGACGTGGCACAAAATCGACGCCGATACAATCGACAAGATGATACATCCGTCCGATGGTGAATCATGGAAAAGCTTCGATCGGAAGCATACCGACAAAGCCGACGAGGCTCATAATGTACGCATTGCACCGGGCAACCGATGGGTTCGATCCTTATGGAATGGGTTCTTCACCATACACATGTTGGCCCGTATTCGCCATCCTCTCAACCTCCCACTGGCGTCGCCTTTCAACGGCAAAATATTTTCTTGTCACTTATAATTCCAGGACACCTGGGGCTAATATGAGTGTGTACATGGAGCCTTTGATAGATGATTTGGTCCGTGCATGGGATGAAGGGGTAGTGACATACGACCGATTCACAAAGACAAACTTCGAATGCATATTTGGTACCATTATTCCATGCATGACTTCACGGCTTATGGGTTATTTTGTGGCTGGTGTGTTCACACGAAGATGCCATGCCCGATATGCAAGTCAGCTGTGGAGTTCTTTTGGTTGGAGAAGAGGGGCAAGTTTTCTTCGTTTGACAAACATCGACAATTCCTCCCTCTTGACCACCCATTCAGGAGAGACAAGAAGAACTTTCAAAAGGTGTCACAAAGGAAGACTCTCACCGGAAATGATGACAGTGCCTGTGTTCTTGAGATGTTAGATGGTCTTGTGGTCGACAATGAAAAGGGGGGCTTCGTGGGATATGGAAAAGAGCATGCCTGGACACACAAGTCGTGCTTGTGGAAGCTTCCTTACTTTAAGGACCTCCTTCTTCCACATAACATTGATGTAATGCACACTGAAAAGAATTTCACCGAGGCGGTCCTTCACACAATCATGGACTGGGAAAAGTCAAAGGACAATGTCAAGGCTAGATTGGATCAAGCAACGCTGTGCGATAGACCAAAGCTAAACATGTTGCCTCCCTTACGTGGGAAGTCATGGAAGAAGCCTAAGGCCGACTTCGTCCTAACGAGGGCCCAAAAGAAAGAAGTTCTTCAATGGTTCCAATCGTTGATGTTCCCTGACGGGTATGCAGCGAATTGGAGGAGGGGTGTGAACTTAAGTACCATGCGAATCACAGGGCTCAAGAGTCATGATTACCACATATGGATTGAACGCCTTCTTCTGGTGATGGTTCGTGGCTATTTCCCTGATCACATCTGGTGAGTGATGGCAGAGTTGAGCATGTTCTTCCGCAAGCTATGTGCTAAGGAGATATCTCGGACCGAGATTGAAGAAATGGAAAGAATGGCCACGGTGTTGCTCTGCAAGTTGGAGAAGATCTTTCCCCCTGGCTTCTTCAATCCGATGCAACATTTGCTCTTGCACCTACCATATGAGGCAAAAATGGGGGGGCCCTGTGCATGCCCGTTGGTGCTATCCAATTGAGCGATGCCTAAAGGTTCTTAGAACAAAATGCAAAAATAAATGCAAAATTGAAGCTTCCTGTGCAGAGGCATCCATTGTGGAGGAGGTGTCATACTTCACAACAAGATACTATGCCGACAACCTTCCTAACGCAGCATAATCCACCCCTCGTTACAATGTTTCGCCGACAATCGATTGACCCTCAAATTTTTCGAGGGCAACTTTCGAAGTGCAAGTGAACCTACCTTGAAGATGTTGAGCCTAGAAGAGTGGCGCTCTATCCAGCTATATGTGTTGCGGAACCTTGAAGAGGTTGGCCCGTACATTGCATAAGTTTTACACAAACTTGTTTCTTTTCTTGTCAATATTTTGCATGCACCCATCCAACCCTCTTGTTAACGGCCATTACAGCAAATTTGTTCTCCTCTACCATCGTCCATCACGGAGGGAACCCACCGAAGCGGAAGTTGAAACCCTTCTAAGACATGGCGCGGGAGAACGAAATCCCACTTTTATTTGTTGGTTCAAGGAGGAGGTACTGTTCAATTTCATTGGTTGTTTGTACTTAACTCTCAACTCGACAAATATATAACGAATCATCCTACTTGAACTAGCAGGCCAAAACTGACGTGTCTATGAGTGCCGAGTTGAGGCAAGTTGCCAATGGATTTGAATTTAGGGTCAAGTCATTCTCTCGTATACGATGTCAATGGATATCGCTTTCACACAACTCGCACGAGCAGAGTCGGCCAATCGAAGAACCACAAATACCGGTGTTTTCACGCCAGCAACACGTATGGGTTGGACTACTATGGAATAATTGAAGAAATATACAAACTCAAGTTTCCTGGTTGTGTACCTCTTCGTCCTGTCATATTCAAATGCCATTGGTTTGATCCCAAAGAAGTGATAAAGACCCCTGAGCTTGGGTTAGTCGAAGTTCTAAAGTCATCCGTCTTGCTAGGAGACGACGTGTACATTGTGGCCCAATAGGCCACGCAAGTTTATTATCTCTCATACCCGTGCCAAACCAAAGACCGTCTTAAGGCGTGTGATGATGTGTACAAAGTATCGTCAAGATGGTAAAGTACCCGTCCCAAACGATGATGATTATAACATCGATGCAAACACATATGACGGAGAGTTCTTTCAAGAAGAAGGATTAGAAGGGAGTTTTGAGATTGTCTTAGATGTAGATCTCGCAATGGAAGTAGACAATGATACGGTCATTGTTGACGGGAATGATGGAGAGGAGGTTCACAACGCGAAGGACTTGTTATTACTTGAGCAACACCATTCAGCAAAGGTCGCTAGTGATGAGACTTTGAGAGACGATCATAATTACGTCGACAATAGCGATGATGAGATTTTTGGCCCACCTATCGATGATCTTGATGATTATTTCTAGTACATGTAAGATCTGTAGTACTTATGGCAATTTTATACATGTATGATACATTTACTTATTTTGCATCTCTTTTATACATGTATGATACATTTACTTATTTTGCATCTCTTTTATACATGTATGATACATTTACTTATTTTGCATCTCTTTTATACATGTATGATACATTTACTTTTGTATATGCGTACTGATAGTTTATTCCTTTTGTTGCAGGTGATTGATGGTGGGCGGTGGAATCAGGAAGATTAGGTCGGTTATGACCTTACTGGCTGGTGGCGAGGGGTCCAGCCAGGGTGGAGGAGGAGGGCGTGCATAGACTGAGGGTGGAGGGCGTGCCTAGGGAGGAGGAGGAGGACGACGACGAGGGCGTGCCCAGGGAGGTGGAGCCCAGGGTGGAGGAGGAGGACGGCGACGATGAGGGCGTCGAGAGCCGACACCTCCTCCACAGGACGACGACGACGAGTTCGTAGCGGCCACGGAGGAGGATGAGGAGGAGGAGGAGACCAGGGTGTTTGTGGACTTTGCATGGTGCTTGTCGACATATGTTTGTTATTGTGAGTGGATGTGACATTTGTGGACATATATGTGATATATATTGCCTATCTGTCATGTTATTATAATTTCCTGTGATTTTGTTGCTTATTGTGACTGGATATGCACTGAAACAAACAAAAATTCTGTGGACATATTTTACCGAGTGTAGCACTCGGTAAAACAGAGATTCTGTCAGTTTTACCGAGTGTAGCACTCGGTAAAACAGCCAACAGAACCAAATTGGTTCTGATTCTGTGAATTTTGCCGAGGGTGCCATTTTTTACCGAGTGCCGCTTCCCCACTCGGAAATATTTGACTACTTTTTATCGAGTGAAAACACTCGGTAAACATTATTTCTGAAGTTTATTTGCGGAATTGTTTTAATCACGAAAATGGTTTTAATTTTACCGAGTGAAAACACTCGGTAAACATTATTCAAAAAATTTATTTGCGGAATTGTTTTAATCACGAAATGCTAATTTATTTACCGAGTGCTGCTAGTGACACTCGATGGCGTATATAAATTAACAGTTTGGAGGTCGACGATCGAAATCATCAAGTCATAATTGTTTACCGAGTGTCATTGTAGCACTCGGTAAGTCTCTGCTCCGAGTGTGCCGATATTAGACACTCGGTAAAATAACTTCACCGAGTCATTGTTTGCCGAGTCCACTTTACCGAGTGTGGCACTCGGTAAAGAGTTTGCCGAGTGTGTAGCACTATTTACCGAGTGTTACTCACACTCGGTAAATTAACAGTATCCCGTAGTGATGTACGCCACCATGGATCGAGTCAAGTGGTACCGTCCCTAGAGATTTTAACTCAAGGTATTTTTTTTATAACTAATATTATGTCAATACGCTGCAATGGTAAAAAAAATCAAAGTAATTGAATTTTGAACGTGTGTTAAAGTGTTATATGCTATAAAAAACAATGGGGCAATCAGAAAAAGGGAGGATAAGTTCGATCACTTGATGTTGGACTAGCAGAGCTGATCTTAACCGGTAGTTGGTACCTCTGGTGGGAGCGTCAACAACATGTTCATGAAGAAAATATTCAGAGACCAGCAAGATCAGCCCTGTCCATTGCAACCTTAACAAGAAATTATAAAGCTAGCTATGAAGAAGGAAGCAAAACCCCGAAAGGAATAGCAGAAACCCCGTAGGGAAAGATTATGGTGAATATTGATGTATCCTTTGATGAAAACGTGGGATGTAGAAGCACAGGGGCAGTAATTAGAGATTGCTCATGGGGAGTTGTTGTAGCTTCACATACTTTTATATGATATGATATATAAAAAACGATTTACCCATTGTTTATGAAATGATTTTCAATCATACGTGCGGCACACATGTTCACTTGTAGCAGTTAAAAAAAATGCTCAAAACAAGTTATGTGAAGTAAACCACGCAGGGGCTCCTGGATGTACTTATACATTGCATAAAAACAAAGGATATGGGACCCCCTACACGAGGTCAGATCGCTTTCTCATTCTTGGTTACGCACTCTACCGTGTCTTTGTTTTGTGAAGTTAAGGGCATGTTTAGTTTCCAATTTTTTTTAGTACTTATCACATCGAATCTTACGACACATGCATAGATTACTAAATGTAGACAAAAAAAAAATCTAATTACACAGTTAGGTGAAAAATCGTGAGACGAAACTTTCAAACCTAATTAGTCCATAATTAGATACTAATTGACAAATACAGATAAAAATGCTACAGTAGCCCAAGCCTAAAAATTTTGCATCTAAACGCGCCCTAGTTGCTGCACGCCGCTCCAGGTCGAACTGCAGCAGGTGGTTCTCCATCTGGAACCCTCCGACCACCACCGCTGCCACGGCTAGGTCCCCGGCCTTCACCCCCTTCATCTCGACGAACGCGAGGCACGCCGTCTGGCCGTTCACGTCCACCATGGAGCAGCTGCTGACAAACATCCAGCTCTTGCCGTCCTCGAGTACCAATGCAATGTCCGGCACGGCGTAGCCGAGGCGCGTGTTCCCCAGCATGCTGGACCGGTAGCAGAGCTCGAATGGCGCGACCACGGGGACCTTGGCGTCGTTCCGCGCCAGGGCCCTGTCGAACGCCTGAACAACCGGGCGGTACACGTCCGGCCGGATCGCGGTGTACGGCACCCTGGTGCATAGCACGACGCCGCCGGTGGACAGAGCATGCGCCGGGAGCTGCACCTGTGCCTGGTTGACGGTGACGCCGCTCGCCGGGATGTAGTACAGGGGGTTGTCTCTCCTGCGGCGGAGCGCGGTGAACGCCAGCGTCGACGTGAGGTCCGCGATCGCCGACTCCGGGGAGGAGGAACAGCGGGGCCCCGCCGAAGACCGCCACCCCCTCGCCGCCGCCGGACCTGGGGAGGCAGAGCAGGAACCTGTTGGCGACGCGCTGCGACGCCGCGACCTGCGCGGGCAGGGCGAGGCCGTCGTCCGCGAGCCCCGCGACGCCCGCGGCGCCCGCGGGCAGCCGCGGCAGGAGCGTCCTCGGGGTGCACGCCGCCACGGCGCGCACGGAGACCTGGCTCAGCGAGTTCCTGCCGTCGGTGGTGTTGGCGATGAGCCTGGTGTGGACAAGGCTCGCCGCCGCGCACCGCCCCGTGACGAGGTTGTACGGGTACGCCGTGCACTGGGTCTTGCTCGCGCAGAGCTGGGCCGCCTCGTGGCAGCGTGGCGCGCGGTAGGCGTTGGCGAGCTTGCACGCCGTGTCATGGCAGGAGATCTTCGGCGGCAGGTGGTCGGCGGCGCACGTGGACCAGAGGAGCGGGCCGGCCAGGTAGATGACGTGGTTGGCGCCGTCCCTGACGGGGATGGTGTAGAGGGAGGTGACCGTGTCTTTGGACACCGGGAGGAGCACGGGGTCGGCGCACGATGCCGGCCATGCCAGCACCAGCAGCGAGATGGCTGAGAGGAGCAGGGGCTTATTACGCCGGCGTGGCATCTCCATCAGACGGGAAGCTTTTTGCAAGTGAGTTGGCTTGTGAATGGCGTTCGATGTGCCTGCTCGCGATCAGTCGGCCTGCGGAAGAAGTCTACTTAACCCCCACCTTTCATACTTCATCTATTTCACCCCCAAACTATGAAATCGTTTATTTTACCCCTGAACTTTCTAAAACCATATATTTTACCCCCTGGGTGGTTTTCAGCGGCGGTTTTGCTACAGTGATTTTGAATTTTCTTTTTTTATTTATTTTCGGTGAATTTTAAAAAAATAATAGTAAATCATAGAAAAATTATAAAATAAAAAATCTAATTTTGTTGGACTCCACATGAGTAGATCTACATAGTGAATATATAATACGGTATGCTTTAATACAAAATTTTTACTGTAGCATTAGATTAATTAGAAAATCTAATTTTGTCTGTAATTAATTGGAATAATTCATAGCTGCGGCTTCTATGGTCCAATTGTGGTGAAATTTTTATGGTACGCTAATTATTGTATGCTTGAACTATAGTAAAAATTTCGTACTCATTGAACTATGTATAACTTAGCTATAGATAAATTCTAATTAATTACAAACAAAATTGGATTTTTCAATTAATCTAAAGCTACAAAAAAAATTGTGCTAAAGCATACTGTATTATATATTCACTGTGTAGATCTACTCATGTGGAGTCCAATAAAATTAGATTTTTCATTTTTATGATTTTTCTATGATTTACTATGATTTTTCAAAATTCAAACTTTTAATAAATAAATAAATAATTCAAAACCATTGTTATCAAGCAAACCCATTTAAATTTATCAAAAAGTATAATTTAGAAAAACCTCCCGGGGGGTAAAATAGACGGTTTTAGAAAGTTCGGGGTAAAATGACCACTGACCGTCGCGCCATAGTTGGGGGTGAAGTAGATCAAGCATGAAAGGTGGGGGGGTCCTATAGATTTTTTCGTCGACTTTTGTTTTTATCGGGTCTATGATAAGTACAATTTGGTGCCGGTTTGTTGGAAGAGAAAAATTGAACTTTGCTGGTCGGTAAATAAGCCCGGCTATAAACCAACGAGCAATAACAAAAGGAGGATATATATGTAGTGTCACCGGAGCTTGCTCTTCCATACGCAGAAGCAACACCCGTACTGTCCGATTGGCTTGTGCTTGTCGTAAATGCGATCGTTAATTTTCAAATCGAGAATAGTATTTTTTTCTGTCGCACCAAACCGCATAAAGAAATTTTCTTTACAAACCAAGAATGAACAAGCCCAACCAAACGAAAGCAGGCCCACAACCATTGCTTTGGATGCTTTGGAATGCAGAGCTGAGGCCACCGTTCTTCTCAAACGGCGATTCGGTTTTTACCGACAGTTTGGTTCGGTTTGTTCGGTTTTTCAAAAATTCGGTTTCCAGAAAATGACCCCCGATCGGTTTGCTAAAATTTCAAAAACCGACCAATTTCGGTTCGGTTTTTTAGTTCGGTTTTTCGGTTAAAACCGAATAAACCGATGCAAAAAAATATCAGACAAGATTTACAATTGATGATGACAAACTTCGGTTTTTAGTTCGGTTTCTCGGTACAACAGAAAAAAAACAGGTTACAACACATTTTAAGTTTGGTTTTTGCGGTATTTAGTTCGGTTTCTTGGTACAACAGAAAAAAAGTTAATTACAAAGACACTTTTAGTTCGGTTTTTGGTACTTGATTCGGTATGTCGTAGAAACCAAACCGGCCGTCAAACACCGAACTTCACAGAATCGAAAATCAAATCGAACCAAAACCGAACTACCGACTATTCGGTTCGCTTTGCTTTGCCTCGGTTCGATTCGGTTTTCGGGTTTCGAAAAAATGCCCAGTGACTGCTCTCCACACCGCCTCTCCGACGCTCGCCATGTTTACTCACACGAGGAACTCGTTTAATCCAGTGTCGAGCTCTATGCACGCAGGAATGGCAATGGCCTAATCTCCGTCGCGATAGCCTACCACTAGGGATGAAAACGGATCGGATACGAACGGATATCACTCATATTATATTTGTTTTCATATTTCGAACGGATTCGGATTCGGGCACGGATATCGCGTTACGGATACATATCTGAATCTGGATTGACTTCGCATTCGCCGGATCTGAATAATAAGTATCGAATACGGTATGAATCGGATTCGGAGAAGGTCGGATACAAATATCTATTCGGATATTGAGTAAAAGCAGCATATATATATATATATATCAAACGTGCGCAAATCATTACACCACTCTATGAGTCCATAATCCATCTAGATTAAGCCGAAAGACTAAAGAGTAAAACAACAAATAAGATAAAGATACAGATACATCATACATCAAACATCATATAAGCACCAATCTTCGTGGCATGAGTAGAAATAGCCAAGCACATTGCTTCATGGGTCTCATGGAGTCATGGTCATGGATTCAAGATCTACAATCCTTATATAGGTCATTTTTTCATTTTGAGAAAGTTTGAACAAAATGTAGTTCAAATTTCACAAGTGTGTGACATAGTTTTAGAAAGTCTATGAGATTTAAGAATTTGTGACTAGTGTTTGATAAAACTTTCTCAAATGGGAAAATGAGCTATGTAACAATTGTATATCTTGCTGAGATGATCAAACTTGGTATTCAGAGTTTTTTCATCTGAGGTCATTTAGTGTCTCATTTGAACAAGTTTGACCAAGTCAAATTTGGTCAAATGAAAAAACAACACTTTGACTCTAGTATTATGAACTCTAAATGACTTCAAATTGAAAAGTTTTGAATACCAAGTTTGTTCAACTCATCAAGATCTACAATTCTTGTTTTGGTCAACTTTCCATTTGAGATAGTTTGGACGGTTCAAATTTGTGATTTTTAAATTTTGATGTTTACAAACTAGTTTTCGGAACCCTAGATTGTCTCAAATTGAAAAGTTTTGAATACCAAGTTTGTTCAGCTCATCAAGATCTACAATCCTTATATAGGCTATTTTTTCATTTGAGAAAGTTTGAATAAAATGTAGTTTAAATTTCACAAGTGTGTGACATAGTTTCAGAAAGTCTATATGAGATTCAAGAATTTGTGACTAGTGTTTGATAAAACTTTCTCAAATGGGAAAATGAGCTATGTAACAATTGTATATCTTGCTGAGATGATCAAACTTGGTATTCAGAGTTTTTTCATCTGAGGTCATTTAGTGTCTCATCTGAGCAAGTTTGACCAAGTCAAATTTGGTCAAATGAAAAAACAACACTTTGACTCTAGTATTATGAACTCTAAATTACTTCAAATTGAAAAGTTTTGAATACCAAGTTTGTTCAAATCATCAAGATCTACAATTTTTATTTTGGTCAACTTTCCATTTGAGATAGTTTGGACGGTTCAAATTTGTGATTTTTAAATTTCGACGTTTACAAACTAGTTTTCGGAACCCTAGATTGTCTCAAATTGAAAAGTTTTGAATACCAAATTTGTTCATCTCATCAAGATATACAATCCTTATATAGGTCATTTTTTCATCTGAGAAAGTTTGAACAAAATATAGTTTAAATTTTACAAGTGTGTGACAGTTTCAGAAAGTCTATATGAGATTCAAGAATTTATGACTAGTGTTTGATAAAACTTTCTCAAATAGAAAAATGAGCTATGTAACAATTGTAGATCTTGCTGAGATGATCAAACTTGGTATTCAGAGTTTTTTCATCTGAGGTCATTTAGTGTCTCATTTGAGCAAGTTTGACCAAGTCAAATTTGGTCAAATGAAAAAACAACACTTTGACTCTAGTATTATGAACTCTAAATGACTTCAAATTGAAAAGTTTTGAATACCAAGTTTGTTCAACTCATCAAGATCTACAATTGTTGTTTTGGTCAACTTTCCATTTGAGATAGTTTGGATGGTTCAAATTTGTGAGTTTTAAATTTTGAATAAATATCCGGATAATATCCGTTTTTAAATATCCGGATATATCCGATACTTATCCGGATTATCCGATATCCGCCGGATATCGATGATATTACATCCGTATTTGATATCCGCCTAAGATATCCGTTTTAGTATCCGTATCCGGAAAAAAAAACGGATATCCGAGTAACCATCTAGATAAGTGTTCATATTTATTCGGTCGAACGGACGGTCGAATAAATATCCGTACCGTTTTCATCCATACCTACCACCATGCGTCCATGCCGATCGGATCCTGCAGTGGCGTATGGGCGAAGCCAAGCATGGAAGCGCGTGCGAGTCAACGGAAGAGTGCGCACCTGTCAGCCGGAAACTAGCAGCAGGAGGGAACCCAGGAGGAGCATGTCTCTTTTGGGTACGTGCCGGATACGCATTCACCTTCTCGCATATGACTGGTGTGTGCTTGTTTAGTTTTTAAAAAGTTTTTCGAAAAATTACTGCAGTAGTCATCACATCGAATTTTACGATATATATATGGAGCATTAAATGTAGACAGAAAAAAACTAATTGCACAGTTTAGATGGAAATTACGAGACGAACGTTTTGAGCCTAATTAGTCCAGGATTGAACACTAATTACCAAATAAAAACGAAAAGTGCTACAGTAGCCAAATTCCCAAAATTCACGAACTAAACACAGCATATGGTTGGGCGAAATAGCATTCACCTTCTAGCATATGACACTTTGAACTTATCAGCCTGACTTATTCGTCATGGTACATTGTTTTTCTCTTACACCAAATCAACAAACAATATTATTCACCATGACTTTTCAGCGAAGCGAACAGGACTTTGCGTAGAGCTCGGCCGTCACCTCCAGTCTCCGGAAGGACCGGAGGAGGCTGGCCGGCGCGCAGGACGGGAGGACACCGTGCGCGCGTGGTGACCTCTGAGGTTGTCGTGCTCCCGTCGTTGGTGGCGGCGTTCGTGGCGATGTCTGCGAGCCTAAGGTCGCCGACGGCCCGTTCACCTGTTACGGGGTTGGTTGGATGGGCACGGCACTTGCACTGCCCCCGCCGTCCTTCATCAGCTAAAACAAACCTTGAGCGAGAAGTACATGTGCCGAGCATAGAAAACCATGTGCCGTGCAACTATATCGAGTCTGTCATTTGGGACATCAATTTGTCCTCAAATTAGTTTGATTGTTGTAAGCTTATTTGGCATTGGATTTTTATACATATTTCGCTATTAGTATGGTGTTTGAACTTTTCTATTGAAACTTCTTTTTCAAATTTAACACTTACTTTGTTATTTTGTACTTATATTCCAAATTCCGACGCAGAACTATTGTGTACCGAATTACTAAATAGATTTTACTGAATCACATGTGAAAATTTTAGTTTGGCATACCCCATGAAAAATCCTATATCCGCCACTGCACGGGGGCATGTGCCCTTAAGCCATCCAAAGGGTGGATTAATAGTGCTAGTTTTTTTTATTTCTGGAAGCACTCCTTCAAGCACTTCTCACCCCGTGGAGTTAGTTAGTCCCTCTTCGTCTATATAAATACCCAGTGAGGCAGTGTTTCACCTTACCACTCGACGAGAGCAGTCGAACGATGGTGATCCGGTGCGCCACTGGCAAGGCCATGGCAGTTCTGCTCGTACTTCTTTTTTCATTGCGACTACCACCGCCAGCCCGCTAGTGGCGTCCCCCTATGGCTGCGCATCGTCTAGGGCGCGGGGCTCGCAGGCACCGTCACCTCCCTCATGCATGCGGAAGAACCGCCCGAAATAACACCTTTTCGGAGGCGCTCGTCTTCCGCTAGACACTAAGCACCTCGAAAGTGAGCTATATCGAACAGTTCCGTCGAGCACACCTCAAGAGAGAACTAGAAATAATCCACGTTTTACATCTAGAATCAATAATGAGTACAAGCTTACAATACTTATTCCATTTCATACAACAAGAGTTCTTGAAAATTATTTATTACAATACCAGAGTTCAGAGTGCGATAATAAAACAGTGGAATAAAAATAAACATCTAGCGGAAATGATACAAGGATCTGTCCACCAGAAGAATCCTCCACACAAGAGCTACTCTTCAAGCTGCACCTGCAACAGGGGTAAATAAACCTTGAGTACACAATATACTCACAAGACTTACCCGACTAATGGGAATAGTTTCTCGACTCTCAAGAATATGATAGGCAATATGAGTTTGATGTTTTCTTGTTATTTTCGAAAAGCATTACTAATAGTTCATCCGTACAGTCAAGTTTTATTAGTAGTCATGATTGCTTCATTAGCTAACCATTCTAGGTAAGCACCTGTTCTACTTTCGAGCAAGGGTTGAGTAATCAGAACTATTTCACCATCTTTTATCTTTCAGTTCTTACTACGGTGCTAGACTATAGCCAAGTCGCACCGTCTCACGAAAATGGTGATTCGTGAACCAATGTATCCCAGCTGGGTACCTCAAAACACATGCCTCGTTTGTACCTCAGGCACAAACAAGACCCCCGGAGCTCCATTATCGGTGACGAGAAGCTCCCCGGAGTGCTCGGTTTAGGCCCTAGAGGCCACGGTTTGACAAGCCGAGAGCACAGGGAACAAGAGAAGAAGACGACGAACTCACCTAGGGCCTTCTTGCGGTCGACGGCGGGTCTACAGCGTCGGGCAGCGCGGCGGCGACGGCGACCGCGAGAGGAGGAGAAAAATCTAATTTACTACACGGGGGATTTCCCAAACTAGGGGCTCCCCTTACGGTAGTTTTTGGTGTGCTTTGCCCAAAGGGTTGGTACATATTTATAGGGAGAAAAACTCCCCACATCTACATCAACTAGTAATATGGTACTAATTGATGTTGCACCCTCCACATTTACTAATTGACCTAAATAATCATTAAAGCCCATTAGTAAATAAATGCATGGGCCTTTGAGATTTATTAGGATTATTGCACATGAGATTAAAGCCCATTAGTAAATAAAATGAGATATATTATTTATTTTCGAAATTAATTAATTTTGTGAATAAAATAATTCTAAAAAAGTCTAGAATTAATATTTAAGCCACGAAAAATACTTCGAGACCTCCGAAAATTTGGGAAAATTTTCCAGAGACACTTTAGAACATGTTGAACCCAAATAAAGTATTTGAGCTCATGAAAACATTGCTGGAAACTTGGAACATAAAGATTAAGGTGAAGGAGGTAGGAATTAAATTTCAGAAAGAAGCTGGAAAATTCCTAGAGATAGATATTCGTCTCCTAAACGTATTTAAAAAACACACATTCTGCACATAGAAACACAAGGTGCGACCGACATGAATGCAACAAACACGTTTCTACCTTAAGATAAATTTTAATCTAATGAAAATTTATTATTTCCCCATGTTTTCATGAGCATAAAAATACAAAATTAAATCATTTTAGCTCCATTTCAAGATAAGCAAATTTTAGGGTGTTACACTTTATCTAGCCCTTCCCTGACTTTCCTCATCTTATATGACAGGGTAAAGCGTGTGATTAGTGGGTTGAATGGCATGAATACCAATTTAGCCTGCAGTGCACAGTTAGTTAGACCATTAGATTTGGTCCCCCCCCCCCCCACCCACCAAGTAGTAGCTATGCAATTTCCAAATATATATCATAACTTGAATCCTAAATAACTGAATTAATATTGGGCTTTTGTCTTTTGATGACAATGCTTATTGTAACCTATCCCTAAAATGGCATAATTGAAATCCAAAAAAAAAAGAGCACACTTGATAACTTTGCTTCGTCCAGGAGAATGGAAAAATGGGTTACAAAATGCATTTGTTGCATGTATGCGACTACAAAACACAAACTTGTCTTGTTCTTGATTTACCATAATGAACCTTTTAAAATTTGAAAATCCCCACTAAACATATGTCCATTCAAAATGCCGCTAGTCCTTCTATAAAATGTCCAAGCAGAATATAGAAATCCTTAAAATATTGTACCCTTCTGCTTACAGGATTGACATATAATAAAATAACATAATTAGATTTTCTTTCCAAACAACACAAGAAATCTGCATGTTATCTGATTAAGAAGAGAGCATAGAAAGTGCAGATGAGAGATCAAAGAGACCACGCTCCCAGCACACACCCAACACACACGAAAAGACAAGAAGTTAGAGACGTGCCGCACTCTAGCACTACTGGAATCGTGGATTTACTTGTCGACGCAAAAACTGACAGGAAAATTAGCATACCGATATGATATAAAACGACCAGGAGCAGCCCAATTGAGCAAGACCAAGACTCCGGGGTGAGTGACCAAAATGTAATTAGATGTTTTGACTACGTAGCGTGCCCGTGCGTCGTTACGGGACAACTAAATCTTTTATACTAAAAACACACGGATCGCACGATAAGATAACAATACTGTTAAATTAAATACCGACGTTAAAGTGACATTTAATTCAAAAAGCAAAGTTCGTGAAATTAACACAGTCACGGAGAGCGCGGCGTCGCAGGCTCACAAACTCTACTGTATAGACTTTTTCGTGATATGGCTAAGATAATATTTTATAGCGGCAGAAAGAATTCTCCGATATCCATTTCTTTTATGCGCCAATAAATCCATGAATAAGTTCCGCTGCATCTTCATATAATCCTGTACACACATGTTCGAGTATATATGTAAATATTAACGCCTGTCACATGAATAATACTGCGTGTCTTAAAAATCTCTCATAAAATTTTAAAACAAAGTATGTTATACTCATCGTATAAATATGTGTGGCTTTAAGACTATTCCACACAGACATATATTGTAGAATAAGGTATCCAGTTGAGTGTCTGTTTTAAGATGTTGAATTAGGTGTTGTAATTCTTAATTTCGACACATTTTTTAAGTCAAGGCAACCAATGGTGATACTTTTCTTAGTGGTGCATAATTTTATTGACTATCTGAGTAAGGACAAGTTAGCACTGCAAAGGCTCAGAAAAGCTGCTGAGAAGGCCAATGTTGAGTTTTCCTCCACTATGCATACTAAAACCTATGTCCCCATTTATTATTGCCGATGCTTTTGATGCAAAGCAATTCAACATTACCATGATCAGATATAAGTTTGAGTCTCTTGTGAGCAATCTCATAGAGGGACTCTCATTCTTTATGTGATCTGTCTAAAGGATATTGGCAGAACGATAGATCCATGTTGGAATGTCGCACCAAAAAGTGTCCACGTTTTGTCCACGATTTATTTCCCATGAATACACGCGGGTACTATGATAACACTAACTACACCAAATGAAAAATTAGAGAGAATTTGCATTGTCTCTAGAAGAATTTATTTATTAAGTTCTTTAGACCATACAGGTAGTTTTGAAATATCTGTTTGCATGTCTTAGCTCGTATCCTAATTTAAAATTTTGTAGTTTAATTAGAATATCTAGGTAATTGTATATATATAATATTGAATACAAGAATAATATATGCATGATCTTCTTGAAAGATTTCTGCAGTGTAAAGACATCTTCGTTTTTCATGCATGCTCGTACTAACGCTACGGTACATAGTATAAATATAAAGAATGAAAAAGACGACAAGAAAGATTGGTATTATGTCAACTTCTTTTGATTCTTTACAAACATATCTGAAAATTAATATGTGGGCTGTGGGTATCAAATCAAAACAATAAAAAGAACATGGATTCGATCATAAGTAGCATTTATCCTCCTTTTTTTTGAAAAAAAGAAAGGTATTGCAGAGTTACAGGATTGTCAATCTTATCAGCACCATCAATTTTTTGTAATTGTAGAACTCAACCAAGACACCCATTGAAGTGCTACATCCCTCGCTCGCAACCCAATTAAGAGTAAGTTCTCGCAAGCCTAGCTCCTCAGCCATTATTAAACTGCATGAAGGACTCTGAAATGAAGACCACTATTTAAAAAAGAGAGTAAATGATTATTGTTTCCTTCTATGCATGATTGTTTCATTCCATACATGATTATTGTTTCCTTCCATGTATGATTATTGTTTTCTTTCATGCATTATTGTTTCCTTCCATGCATGATTATTGTTTCCTTCCATGCATGTGGCCTCAGGTGATCGATTTGTTTCCTTCAAAGCAGGCGGGGATCGCAAGCTTGGAGGAGGTCCCACCTGGCGGCGCCCAAGGATCATGGGGCGTGGATGATTTGACGAACCAAAACAAATGTCGCACCAAAAAAGATGTCTACGCTTTGTTCTTTTTAGTTGTAGGAGAAAATGATTTCACAACTGCATGCTTGTAACATGAACTCACAAAATCATGCTTTGTATCAGACCTCATAAATGCCAACATCAAACAGGATCACTTTATGAAATGCATCTCTATTTAAAATTTATGTGGTCTTGGCATGGTCTACAATAAATAATTTTAATTATTAGTGTCCACGGTTATTAAAGAGTATATATACATTGGAGTTGCACAACAAATAAAAAATACTGATAAATATTTGGCAAATTCAGTTATATTTTAAAACAAGGTAGACAGTTGCAATATCTGCAAACGATATGGTAGAAGTTGTTCTATTTGTTTCACATATATTATATATATGCTAAGAAGACAATGATATATATATACTATTTTTTTCACACAAACGAATGTCATTACATCAATTTGGAGCAACTTGATTATGAAGGCTTAAATTTGGTTATTGCTTAGAAATTTCTTTTCTTTTCGAGTCAATCAATTTAGTTAAATCTGAATGGTTAAGGAACACTGAATGTATCAATAAAAGAAGAAAGTTGTATATGCTATATACAATTTATTTCAGATCTAAGCCACACAATTTCATGGCACTTTCATTAGTTGGCTTAGTGATATGAGAGACTGCAACTTCAACAAAAATGTCATCAAACTTCTTATTAGTTTTTCATGTTGATATGTTGATGCAAAATGGTTGCATAATAGATGCAGCTTTCTCAAATGAAATAATAAGCTTGCTTTATATATTCAGGGAACAGGATGTAAGTGCTACCGAGCAAGTGGTGCTCCTCCATATCATTGTATTGGCCTCCAGCTCGTCCATCGTGTCTTCAATGTTGTAGGCGGCAGATTTGAGCTTCTTGAGCCAAAGCCGCACCGACGCACTGCCATGGGAGCGGTTCTCAGCATCCACCATCACAGCCTGCACGGTGACCAGTTTGTTCTTCATCTCCTCAACATCATCCTTGAACATCCACGGAAGCTCGACCCTTTCCCAGGCGGCCTCCCCAAGCATGCCAGCCACACGCCGCACAACAGCTCCGGCAACCATCTCAGCACCCCCACTCATGGCTACAGCCTACAGACCTTGATCTCTCTTGCACTCACTGCCACTGGCGCTATTTCTGTTATGCCCAAGAGAGATAGAGCTTGTATATGGATAGCACAAAGATGATGTGCTCTGCTACATATATATATACTGCTCTGTTTCTTGGCCTGAAGCTTTTGCACTGATACCTGGAGTGTAGTGTAGTGTAGTTGAGTGCTAGGGATATTGTGAGAGCCACGGGTAAGAAGAAGGGAAAGAAGACTGAATGTTTTCCGACAACAGAAGCTAAGGCGTCTGACAGTGGCTAAGTCTGTCCAGTAGTATTGGGCCGCGCTTTAGTTCTTGCTATTGGTTAGTGGGCTTAAGCCTTTGAGCTGAGATGTAAGTAGGTGAAGTCGGGGAAGTATATAACCCCATGTAACGGATTGAGGAAGGCAACGAATAACAAAAATCCCGAACCTGAACTCTGAAACGCGTGTTCTTCTGAAACTTCCCATTTGCTTTCTTGCTGTTCTTCTCAGATTCTTTGCTGAATCCTATCCATAACTCTATCCACTCCAGTTATCAGTTACGTTCTTGATCCGGAACGTAACAATTGGTATCCAGAGCC
The DNA here is from genome assembly GCA_904845875.1 of Miscanthus lutarioriparius. Lineage (NCBI taxonomy): Eukaryota > Viridiplantae > Streptophyta > Magnoliopsida > Poales > Poaceae > Miscanthus > Miscanthus lutarioriparius. The sequence goes on along the minus strand of CAJGYO010000006.1, from coordinate 5,394,535 downwards.
GTTGATTGGGCGGAAATTTTTCTCCCCAATCGATTCATCGTCCTGGCGCTCGGCCGCAAGCCGACGAAGATTCAGGCGCAGATGGCCGCGTCGCTGGACGAGCTCTCCACCAAGTTCGACGACATGGCCAAGCAGTTGGACGCCTTCAGCGACATGGCGAAGCAGTTCACGGGACTTCGCGAGATGATGCGGCAGACGCTCGACTCCATCAACGGCATGGGGAGGCGGCAGACCTCCACCGAGACGCTGCTCGGCGATTTGCGTGACCAGTCGGAGGCGACGACCACCTCCATCCGCGACGCTGCGACTCGCATCGACAACCTGGTGCGGCGTGTCGACACCTTGGAGGCACCACGAGTTGGGATCACCACCGGACCTGCACCCGGACCCGGGGCGTGTCGACACCTTGGAGGCACCACGAGTTGGGATCACCACCGGACCTGCACCCGGACCCGGCGTGCTCGGCGCGATTCCGACGACAGCTACCCCAGCACAGCCTCTCACGTGAGCACTGGATCTCAACACTGCTCCGGCGACGTCCTCACGCTCACCTGTGGTGGACGCGGAGCAGCCCATGGGGCACGGCGAGCACTGCGGCGGGTTCCCAGGAACCCGACCGCAGTACTGCAATGAGGGTATGTCTGATGATTCACAGCCTATCGTTGATGCTTCTCTATGCCCTCCTCCCTTTCCTAAACTCGAGTTTCCCAAGTTTGATGGATCCAACCCACGCTTATGGCAAGATCATTGTACCATGTATTTCGAGGTATATGCTGTGCATCCAACGTTGAAGACGCGCTTTGCCGCCTTGAATTTCATGGGGATCGCCAAGACCTGGTTGCATACTGTTGAACGGCGTGAGCGCATCACAGATTGGCAAACTCTGTGCAAATTGGTGATGGCTCGTTTCGATAAGGATCAGTATCCATTGATTTTGAAGCAGTTCAAAAGCACTATTCAGACTGAATCAGTGGCCGAGTTCATAGCAGAATTTGAACAATCAGCTCATAATCTGTTGCTCTACAATTCCAATTATGATGAGACCTATTTTGTCACTCGGTTTCTTGCAGGCCTCAAGGAGGAGATTCGTTCTGGCATTGTGTTGCATAGGCCCCCTGATGTGGAGACTGCAAGTGCTCTGGCCCTCCTTCAGGAAGCTGAATTGGGTAAATTCAAGACTAGGCCTCTGATGAAAGACAGTTACAGAAATCCATTCAGATCAGTGGGTGAGAAGGTGAAAGCAGGAGAGGCTGAAAAACCCAAGCAGCAGGCCTTGTTGTCAGAACCTGAAGATAAGTTGACCACTCTCAAGAATTTTAGGCGCCGCAATGGGCTTTGTTTCAAATGTGGAAATAAGTGGAGCAAGGAACATAAGTGTCCCCCTCAGGTTGCCTTGCATGTCATTGAGGAGTTATTAGATGCCTTGGAGGCTGAGGGACTGGATGATTCTGAACCTGATCCTGATATTTTAGAGGAGACAGTGATGGTGGTTGGAAACACTTCTTCTCCTGATCAAGCTAAGAGGAAAACAATGAAGTTGTGTGGGAGAATTGGGAAAAGAGAGGTACTCATTTTGGTTGATTCTGGCAGTGTAGCTTCCTTTGTCAGCACACAGTTAGCAGACAGTCTACAGTTACAGTCTGTTCTATGCAAGCCAACAAATTTTGTGGCAGCTGATGGTAGCCCTATGGTGTGCAACAGACAGGTTCAGAACATGCATTGGAGTGTGCAGGGCCATTCCTTCATATCTTCAGTGGGCATTTTACCACTAAAGTGTTTTGATATGATTTTGGGAGAAGATTGGTTGGAGGAATGCAGTCCTATGTGGGTTCATTGGGGCAATAAAGTGATGAGGTTTACCTATCAAGGGAAGAGAATAGAATTATTTGGTGTCAAGCAACAGAATGCTCAATGTGCTGCTATCTCCAGTTCCTGTTTGCAAAGCTTGCTTAGCAGGGATGCTGTTCAACAGTGCTTGCAGTTCAAATTGGAGTGGCCTCAGACTGAGTTGTCTGCTGATACACAGGAAATGCACACTGTCACTCTGACTGAATCCAGTGAAGTGCCCAGAGATATTCAGACATTATTGCAGCAGTATGCTGATCTTTTCCAAGAACCCACAGCTTTGCCTCCCCAGAGATCATTTGACCATCACATTCAGTTGCTACCTGGAGCTCCACCAGTGAATATTAGGCCATACAAGTACTCTCCTGCTCAGAAGGATGAAATAGAGAAGCAGTTAGCTGAAATGCTCAGAAATGGGATTATCAAACCAAGTCAGAGCCCATATGCTTCTCCAGTCTTATTGGTCAAAAAGAAAGACGGTACTTGGAGGTTTTGTGTGGATTACAGGCACTTAAATGCTCAGACTGTGAAAAACAAACACCCCATGCCTATAGTTGATGAGTTGATTGATGAACTAGCAGGGGCTCAGTGGTTCTCTAAGCTGGATTTTAGAGCAGGCTACCATCAAATTTGTATCCATCCAGAAGATACTCACAAGACAGCATTCAAGACACATAATGGTCTTTATGAATTTCTGGTGATGGCTTTTGATTGATTGACTAATGCTCCTGCAACATTTCAAAGTGTGATGAATCTAATCTTTGCAGCTTTACTGAGGAAAGGTGTTCTTGTTTTCATGGATGATATCCTCATTTATTCATCCACTCTTGAAGAGCATGTGATTCTGTTGCAATAAGTCTTTGATATACTCAGGCAGCACAAATTCTTCATCAAGCTTTCCAAATGCTCCTTTGCTCAGAAGGAGATTGAGTATTTAGGTCACTGCATTTCCAGTCAAGGGGTAGCTACTGAGAAGTCTAAGATTTCTGCTGTGGAGCAATGGCCAGTACCCAAGAATGTCAAGGACCTCAGAGGCTTCCTAGGGTTAACTGGATATTATAGGAAGTTTATTAAACACTATGGTTTGATCAGTAGGAATCTGACTGACTTGCTAAAGAAAGGGGTTCCTTTTGCGTGGACTTCTCAAGCACAAGAGGCATTCAACCAACTGAAGTTAGCTCTTGTGAATGCTCCTGTTCTTGCAATACCTGATTTCAGCAAGCCATTCATTTTGGAGACTGATGCTAATGATGTGGGCTTTGGGGCTGTACTACTGCAGGATTCCCATCTTATAGCTTATTTAAGCAAAGCTGTGTGTGCAAAAACCAAGCTCTGTCAACTTATGAGAAGGAATGCGTGGCTATTATTCTTGCTGTGGAGAAATGGCGCCCATATCTGCAAAATGCTGAGTTCATCATCAGGACTACTGCAGGATTCCCATCCTATAGCTTATTTAAGCAAAGCTGTGTGTGAAAAAAAACAAGCTCTGTCAACTTATGAGAAGGAATGCGTGGCTATAATTCTTGCTGCGGAGAAATGGCGCCCATATCTGCAAAATGCTGAGTTCATCATCAGGACAGATCATAAAAGTCTACTTCATCTGACTGAGCAAAGGATTACTTCAAGAATACAGCAAAAGGCCTTGTTGAAGTAGATGAATCTTCAATTTAAAATCATATATAAGCAAGGAGCTTTGAACCAAGCTGTTGATGCCCTTTCCAGGTGCTATTCTCCAACATCTGTGATGGCAATATCATTCTGTAGTCCTGACTGGATAGACAGAGTTAAGTTGGGCTATTCTGGTGACCCTCAGGCTCTGCAATTATTAGCTAATCCAATTGGGGAGTATTCTGTCAGTGATAGACTCATCAGACATCAAGGCAGAATTTGGTTGGGCTCAAATGAGTTGGCTCAGCAACATGTGCTGCAGGCTGTGCACAGTTCTGGAGTTGGTGGACATTCAGGTTCCAAACCACTTATTACAGAATTAGACATCTGTTTTCTTGGCCAGGCATGAAAGCTGCTGTAGCAAAGTTTATGAAGGAATGTCAGATCTGTCAGCAAGCCAAGGTTGAGCACATTAAGCCTCCAGGGTTATTACAACCACTTCTTGTACCTGACCAAGCTTGGCAGGTTGTGTGCGTGGATTTTATAGAAGGGTTGCCAAAATCTCAGAAATTTGACACCATCCTGGTCGCCATTGACAAGTACACTAAATATGGTCATTTCATTCCACTTGCTCACCCATTCTCAGCCTTGACTGTGGCTCAGGCTTATTTGGACTCTGTGTACAAGTTGCATGGCCTGCCCAAAGGAATTGTATCTGACAGAGACAAGATCTTCACAAGTGCCATTTGGAGAGAACTGTTTCGGTTGTCTGACACCCAGCTCATGATGAGTTCATCATATCACCCACAAACTGATGGGCAATTAGAACGTCTCAACCAATGTTTGGAAGGTTTTCTGAGATGTGCAGTGAACTCAAGTGGTTGTCAGTTGCTGAACTGTGGTATAACACTAGTTACCATTGAGCTCTGGGTCGTTCACCCTTTGAAGTTCTATATGGCCACCCTCCGAGGCATTTTGGGTTTGCAAATGAGCTGCAGTTTCATTCACCTGACCTCGAGCAATGGTTGACTGAACGCCATTTGTTGTCAGATGTGATTCAACATCATCTTCATCGTGCTCAGCAACGGATGAAATCCTATGCTGATAAAGGACACTCTGAACGTGAATTTCAGGTTGGAGATAACATGTATCTGAAGTTACAGCCGTACATTCAGTCATCTGTGGCACCCCCGACAAATCAGAAACTTAGTTTCAAGTACTATGGGCCATTTCCGGTAATTGAGCGTGTTGGTGCAGTAGCATACAAGTTACAGTTGCCTGATGACTGTCGTATCCATCCGGTGGTTCATGTATCTCAATTGAAGCGCCATGTTCCTTCGTCAGTTCGCATTGAGGATGACATCTCTCAGGTACCTGGTGATCCTACAGCCCCAGTCAGATTCATGGGCTCTCGTATGTGCTAGAAGGGCGCTTCTACTGTGTCTCAGATTCTGGTACAGTGGGAATCCTTACCAGAGTCCTTGTCCACTTGGGAAGAAGCGGAGGATCTCCATCGTCGGTTTCCCAAATGTCCAGCTTGGGGGCAAGCTGGTTTCCGAGGAGGAGGGAATGTGAGAGCCAGGGTAAGAAGGGAAAGAAGACTGAATGTTTTCCGACAACAGAAGCTAAGGCGTCTGACAGTGGCTAAGTCCGTCCAGTAGTATTGGGCCGCGCTTTAGTTCTTGCTATTGGTTAGTGGGCTTAAGCCTTTGGGCTGAGATGTAAGTCGGTGAAGTCGGGGAAGTATATAACCCCATGTAACGGATTGAGGAAGGCAACGAATAACAGAAATCCCGAACCTGAACTCTGAAACGCGTGTTCTTCTGAAACTTCCCATTTGCTTTCTTGCTGTTCTTCTCAGATTCTTTGCTGAATCCTATCCCTAACTCTATCCACTCTAGTTATCAGTTACGTTCTTGATCCGGAACGTAACAGATATCTACTAAAGCAGGCAAGCTGCATATATTCTGATGCATTGTTGCAGCTAGCAAGCCTCAACCTTTGAGGAAAGGTATTTGATGGTCTCTCACTCTCAGGAAGGAACATCTTAGGAAAAATGGAAGAGAAGAATGTCACTCATTCGAAATTCATATGTTAAAAAATGGTGGTTAAAGTAACTCCTGAAACCTTTACCCGTGTAGCTTAGGGATTTCGTGGTCCTTTGTGTAAGAAAAAAGAGCTACCTGTGAGATGGGATGTGGATCCGACGGTGAATACACATGGGGGCAGCAGCGGGAGCGGATCCAGCGGTATGTCCTGGTACCTAAGCATTCGTCCAGCCTAGTGCCAGCAGTAGCACGCACAACTCTCTTCGACTCTAGCTCGCGTGATGGATGGATGTAATAATGTTCAATGGAAACAGCAGAGCAGGGACGGCACATACAGCTGCCTAGCTAATCTAACCCCTAGCAGAAACATCACAGGATGGCAGGAGTAGCTAGTAGCTAGCATTTTAGTTTAGGGGCTCATTTGAGGGGCCCGCTCGAGATGCTCTTACTATATTGAATTATTTGTTTGTTTGTTTTTGCATGCTGAGGTACAGAGTGGCTCCCTAAGACTGTCTCCAATAAAAGATTTATATGGACATCTAAATTCAAAATGGGTTACAAGAGATCTAAAATTAGCCTCCAACAGAGTACCTATACGGGAGACTCATTTTGGGTTGCCTGAGAGGTATAACCCAAATATGAGTATCCTCTCTTCTAAAAACCTATTTGCAGAAATGATTCTCTTTTAGGTTTTGTTGTTGAAGAAGATGTCGAATGGGTATCAAAACTTTTAGCTGTAACGCTATCCAAACGTTAAATACGTCTTATATTTTAGATGACGTGGTCAGAGATAGTCTGAGACTACCCGCAATGTGCCTTTTTGCCGACGCTGAGAAAGGAGAGAGAGTAACGAGGCATCGGGTAGAAACATTGCAGCCAACGATGCTGAGTACAAATTTTCTTGAGCCGAGGCATGTAGGTCCCCGGTGCTGAAACAATAAACAATTGTATTCCTTGACCCGAGGCATGCGGCTTGCCTGCGAGCGCCCCCCGCCGTGCGGCTGGTGCCGGCCCCCGCGGTGTCGCTGTCAGCGGCCCCAGTGGGGTCCACACACAGGAAGCCCGGTGCGACGCTGTAGGTAGACTCGAGTCCTGTCATCGGACGTACGAATTGGTTTTCAGCACCGCTGCCCCGGTGCCGACGCTGTGGGCAGTCTAACTCTCTACTCTAAGGTATAATATAGGACTAAATCCTAATCTATTTGTTATTTGTTACACCGATTGTCCTCGAATTAGTTTGATTGTCGTAAGCTTATTTCGTGTCTAGATTTTTATACATATTTCACTATTAGTATGGGCTCTCTTCGGCAGGACTTATTGATGTAGCGGCTAATTTGTAGGGCTGATTTGTTATGAGAGAAAAACAATGCTCCATGATTAAAAAAGTATGGCTAATCCTGGCTTATAAACTCAAACGAACAGAGCCATGGTGTTTGAACTTTTCTATTTAACATTTTTTCTAATTTAAGACATATTTTGTTATTTTGTACTTAAATTCCAAATTCCACACAAATTTAACTACTGTTTACCGAACTACTAAATAGATTTTACCGAATCACGTATAAAAATTTTAGTTTGACATACCCTGAATGAAGAAAAAAAAATCCTAAATCCACCGCTGCAAGGGAGCATGTGCCCCTTGGGCCCTCGGGCATAGATGCTGGTTTTTTTATTGCCGAAAGCATAGCTTCATGCCTTCTCACCATGGTATGAACTTGATTACTTGAGCCCCTCCTAGATATTTATCCTGAATCCATCACTACAGGTAATACAAACTGTTTGGAGGTTGGATCTTCTGTGATCAATGCTACAATCCTTTTCCTTATTACCATTTTGAACTGATGGTGGCAAAAAAAAAAACTGCCAGGAGAGGCTTGTGAAAGTGTTCCCGTCAACCTACTGGATGACGATGCTGACGTCGCTGGTGGGGGGCATTCAAGCCTTGGTGACTTGATAGAGCAAAATGGAAGCTCAAGTGGAACCTGGAGCTGCTAACGGTCGTTTATTCACTACTAGCTCATATTTAGGCCTTGTTTAGATGGTGTTTTTTTTGGGAACGGTACTGTAGCACTTTTGTTGTTATTTGGTAATTAGTGTCCAATCATAGTCTAATTAGGCTTAAAAGATTCGTCTCGTGAATTTCGTCTAAAACTGTAATTAGTTTTATTTTTATTTATATTTAATGCTTCATGCATACATCATCAAAAGATTCGATGTGACGGAAATCTTGAAAAATTTTGTAAAATTTTGGAAACTAAACATGCACTTAGTACTAGCTCATCTATTCGGTGCATGTATTTCTAGCTCGTTCCACCCTAAAATTTTTGGTGATAATCAGGGTGTACTCCTCACTGGCCTCACATTTCTGTTGATCTCGTGGACGGAGCAGACCCGTTTACACAAATTTAATTATTGTTTATCGAATTACTAAATGAATTTTACCGAACTTCTTCTTGGTGGGGCTCGATTTTTTAGCACCACTCCGTGCTGGGGCCTAAGGGCACATGCTCTTCTCCCTGTCTAACACCATATTCGCTTGAGCTACTTTTCAGCAATAAAATAGTGTTTTTTTCTCATAATATTTTAGCATAAACATTAGCATAAACCAAATTTCAGCATAAGCGAACATGCCGTAGGTTCTCTCTCTGCTTATCCTCCGCTACACAAATGGGCATCAACGCAAAAAAGTTCACCGCTCCAAGTTTTAATAGTTCAGGCATCACTAGTCACAACGTGTAAAGTGATGCTTAAACTCTATCCGTTTTTTTCCTTTTTCTAGCTTCACTTGGAGACAACATTGTGGATGGCCTTAGGGGCAAAATTTTCATGTGCGGGATGGGATGCGAAACTCTTGCATTGGTCGTCTTAAAATTATTTTTCGAGACTATTTTTATAATACCATTTCTAGAAAAAAAAAGAGCAGATGTATCTAAAAAATCAGTTTTTTATTAATGCCTCCAGGGTTGTAGCATTGGTAGCTTTCTGATTCTTGGTTCCTCTGTCCTGGACCGTTTAGCTTACCGCTTGTATTCACGAGATGTCTGGACGATCCGTTCGATCCGAGTCATGATACACAGCCCAGGTGAGAACGTGTGCTGCGCCTGCGTCACTCGCGGCGGCCCGTCCTCCGTCTACACTCCGATGCCCCGTTCTCCGGTGCCCGTCGCTTGCCGGCCGTAGGCCCCAGCCCCGGCGCGCCCCACCCGGCAGCCCGTCCCGATCCCCAGCGCGCCCCATGTCCTCCACCGCGCCCCGTTCCCCACCGCACCCTGTTCCCTACCACGTCCCTGTCCCAAGAGCACCAAACACTTTAATCGTAACATCGCAAAAAATATGTAAAATATATAGTGCAACATCATAATATAAATACTGCAACATCATAAAACTATATACTGCAACATCGAAAAAATTTATACTGCAACATTGAAAAATTATATACTGCAACATCTCAAACAGTAGTACTATAACGTCGCAAAAATCAACCATGAAACATAGAAATGAAAACAACTCAAAATCACCTTTCAGTAATGCAATATTTGAAAAAAGGTAATTTCAACAATTAAAATCCTCTATTGCAACAATCCCAACATTAGAACTCTCTTTCTACAACACATGAATCATCCTATTGCAACATTCGAAATCATCTGTTGCAACATCCAAAAATCCCCTTGCAACAAGGAGAAACAGCAAAAGGTGTACAAACAGCAAGGGGATGGGTTCGAGGTGCAGGCTGCTAGAGCCCCTGGCCCATCACCTTCGAGCTCACCGGAGGGAGGAGGGAATAGAACCCCAGAGCTCGTCAAAACCTAGCCACTGCCGCGTCCCTCAGATCTGGAGGAGAAGGAGAAGGGCTTAGATCAAGAGGAGGACCGACCTACCTCGAGAGAGATAGCGGGGTCACTGGGAGCGTGGGGTCGCAATGGAGGTCGCGGAGGGGGGAGGGAGCGTGGGCGGGCGGGCCTGCAGCGAGCTGGGCGTAGGCGCGGCTTCGTCCCAAGGGCGCTAGCAGGCCCGGAGAGCGGGCGGGCAGAGTGGCAGCGAGTGGGCATGGGGGAGCGAGAGGGGTGCTCACGGGATGGGATAGAGTGGGAGGTACGGGGCCGTTGGGGACGGACGTCCTCGTAGAATCGTCGACTTGCTTTCGTTTAAATAAGTAAACGATCGTGGATTATTCTTTCTTTGGTTTGGTTTGGTGTGAGATCGATATCTGAGAAGCAAGCGAAAATGCTGCATATTATGGGCCTCATCATCTGATTGTTGCTGGGCTGGTGGCCCCATAAGAAAATGAATCACCAAGTCAATAACTTATCCCTTCTCTGATAGGAGTATTATTATCACATCCTATCAGTCCGCACGTGTATTACGTCTGAATCCATATAATCGATCCCGTTTCCATGTACTAGCGATCGACCTAGTCTAGGGTTAAGAAGACCCCATTTCAAATACTGTCTGGCAGAGTGCCTGATTAATTAGAAAGAAAAAGAGCTCATATTTGTCCAAAATAAAAAGAGCTCAAATTCGCGAACTGAACATCTCGATCGTAGTCTTGGTTAATCTGAGACATAAACCTGTTTATTCTGGTCATTTGGATGTGCTCGTCTGTGAGGAGAGGAACTTGGGGGAGAAGTAGTAGAAGAAGAAGAAGAACAGGGACAGAGAGGAGGCAGGGAACAGCGCGATGGCCGGATTCAGAGTTGGATTCGATTCAGAGTTTTTACATAATACATAATCTCTCTCTCTCTCCTCTCTCGACTCATATAGCACTGGATACATTACACAACCCACATTGGGCCGGACACTCGGGTACTGGGCCGGCTGGCTCTCTTGGGCCTTGACGCGGTCGCCGCTTCCTAGATTGTTCCAGGCGTGGCTGCTTCTTCAGGAGCTCCATCAGAGTCAGCATCAAGGGGAGCTGGGATGCTGACATCGTAAGGCAGGTTTAAGTGTGTGTGTGTCTGTTCTAATAAGGGCGAAATGTAGAGACCATAAGGTAATATAAACCTTTGAGCCGTGTGACTCCTGCCCTCTCGTTATTTTTCCACTCCTATTTTTCAATGTAGCAAGCAAGCATGGACAGTTCTCCCATGCAGTACTGTACGTACTTTCCGTTCGGGTACGTCAATACGTCGCCTCACGCCGTCACGCTTGCAAGACTGTGTTTGGAGCTAACAATCGCAGCATGGATCAGCCATGTTCGCCGTTTCAGGCGCCGGTGCAGCCGTGCAGGTCAGCGATGGACGTGCAATTTTCGGTAGGAAAACGGTGTTTTAAATTTTCAAAAAACAAGTAGTGATTTCCTCGCGTCTGATGCCAGCTCGCGAACAATCCTGCATGTTCGCCGTTTCAACACGCCGGTGCAGCCGTGCCCATACACAGCATGTGCGGGTGTGTGCCCACCTGCTCCCCCACCCCGACCAAACTCTCCAAAACCCAACGTCCCAACCCCAACCAGAACACCACTCCACCATCTCGCACGCCGCCTCGCTCTCGCTCTCGGCGCCACCACCCGCACACCCACAAGCGCGCTCCGCGGCCCAGTGCCCAGCGCGGGCAGCGTCACAGCGACCAATGGCGAGGGCGCGCGGGCGCGGCCGTGGGCGCCTCCTCCTCCTCCTGGCGTTCGCGTTCCTCGCCGGCGCCGCGGCGGCCCGACACGACGCGCCCGCGCCCCGGTCGTCGTCCATCTCCGCGGCGCCCGAGTACCCGCCGCTCCCGCGCCTCCCGAACCAGCACCACGGCCGCCACACCGCCGGCCCCTCGCTCCCGCCGGCGCTGCCGGCGCTGTCGCCGGACATAATGCCCGTGCTGCCGTCCCCCGCCGAGGACGGCGCCGCGCCGGCGCCCGACGCGGGAGAGCCCACCATCCCGTCCAGCCCCAGCCCGCCCAACCCGGACGCGCTGGAGCCCGACTCGGCGCTCGCGCCGTTCGGCTCCGCGCAGTCCCACGCCGTGGCGTCGGCCTCGGCCTCGGCGCTCCCGCTCCTCGACCTGCTGCTGGCCATGTTGTGGCTGCTGCTGGTGGTGTAGCGGTCTAGCGGAGTGGACGACCTGCCTGCCATGGTCCTCGCCGCCTCGCCACAGCTCCTCGTGGATGGGGGCAGCTGGGGCAGATCATGTCTCGGCGGCAGGCGTGCAGGAAAAAGGTGGCCCTTTGGTTGGTCGGCCGGGATGGCTGGCTCTGCAGCTTGCCATGCCGCCACTACTCTCTGCTTCATCCTTGTGAAGAATTGTTACTGCTGCTACATTTCATCAGCTTTTACTTCTCTCCTGTAAATCTTAGCTTTTCGTTCATATTTTTGGGAGGGGTTACAATATGTTACTATAGCCTTTTGTTTTGCAACTTTTGTTAAGTGGAGATTATTTGGGTGATTCTTGTAATAAAACTGGAGGGATTACATATTACTAGTAGTTGATTGCTCAGCTATGGTACACTGTACTACCTTGTGTGAAGCTCAAATTTGATCCTTAATTTCCTGCTCGTTTCATACTCTACTACCAGTCAACCTTGCCTGCTGCTGATTCTTCAACTACATAAACCCCATCACCAATTACCCATTTGCTCCTATTTTCCTCAAATAACATAAATGGGATTGGACATCACAAGCCACCCAAAAGGCCACAACTTCATCTAGCAGAGGTTCTGCTGCTTACCAGCCAATCATGGTGTGTGTGATTGTTTTCCTGCTCCCATAATTTGCAGGTCATTGGATCAGATCATTGGCAGTAGTACATGCTAGGAAATTATTTTTACTCCTAGCTTCTACTCAAGAATTCACCTGAAAAAAGTGTAGTGTATGATTGTTTCCTTTCTATCACTGCTCAGTTTATGAATAGAAAACTCTGAAAAGAAAGGGAGGGGAACATGATGATAATTCACCTGAAAGGGCAGCAGTGTGCAGCTGGAACTCCACATCGAAAATTCTATACCCTCAGCTTTCTTGCTCCTTTAGATAGAACTCGCAGCTCCATCATCACCCCATGATTATCAGCATATAAAGCCTCTGGCATTGCCACTTTGCCAAGAAATTAGCTTTGAAGACATCATGATCAACCGCCGCTGTGCTGCAGGCATGTGATCTCGTGGTTCTGAGACAGTCTTGGTTAGAGAAGCTCACTTGGTCTCTGAACTGTCCAGGCATATCTTAGTACAGTATCTACCAAGAACATTGACTGTTGTTTCTCACAGCCAACTAATAAAGGAAAAAACAACTCCAGTACATTCTGCCGTTACGAGATGGGGTGAGTGGTTCTTGCAGTATCCATTCATTTTATCGAGTGGATTCGCAGTAGTTGTTCTCTTTGTCGGATAGCTGGTGGTGTTGTCTTAACCTACATAAGAGAACTTGCATTGCTTACTAGCAGGTTTTTACTTACTTAGGGCCACAAATTACAGTTTTACCTTACTGCAAGAAAGACAAACCGCTTCCACACTGTACAGTTCACACCTTTGGAGCCCATTGAAACGCAGTAATTTTACGGGAATTGTGTAGGAATTTTACAGAAAAAAATACAAAGATCCTTCTTTCCAAAGGGGTTAAGGGGGTCATATATAGTATGTAGGAGTTTAGTTACTTAGTGCCACACCACATTACTTACAGTCTTAAGTAACAAATGGCGCAACGAAAGCAAGGCTGAGGAACAGACGATGCAACAAGTAGCTGCCAAATCTCATGAACCATGACGCCCAAAATCTCGGGCATAATAAGAATTCACCAAATTAAAGCTGAAACAAGATGGACACATGTGACGTGAACTCGTGGAGGCAGCGGACAAGCTGCTCCCGGTGGGCATCCAATGAGCAATGATAGGAAAAAGACACCCGCGCGCGCGCGATGAAGATGGGATCGCCCCCGCCCGGCCGGCCATGTCGTCAGGCTAGAGCTTCTTCACGTGCAGTGTCCATTTGCCCGGCCCCCGTCGCCGAGCTAGATCATCGATCTCGAAGATTACCCTGCAATCATCGATCTCGAAGGTCACCGGGAGTATTACCAGCTCTGACTAATCTTTTACTGTGGACGTGAGCTTGGGGCCTTGGGCCCTGGGGAACGGACCGGCTGGACGAGAAGCTGAAGCTGGAGCTGTGCTCCAGCGGTCCAGCACGAGCAGGAAGGCAGACACAAGAATGGCGTTGGACGAGATCTCTGAAGCTGAGGAGCGCCCCTGCCTGTCTCGTGCGTGAGCTGTCTGTCAGTGTCAGCTACGATCGATGAGAAGATTCGCCTCGCCTGCTCCTGCTCCTGCCTTCTGCTCTGCTCTTGGATAGGCTGTCGGAGGAAGACGCCAACGGATTAAGTAGGCAATCGGCCCTGTCGGGCTGGGAGTAATACGAAGAAATTTGTGAGAGCGTAAATAATAAATTTCAGTCGTGAACAGTAAATTCTGGCTGGTTTTTGCACGAGTCGAACGGCGCCAATCACGTGCCCCTCGTCCGCTAATCGGGGTAGGGGGAAGCGGAAGGAAGGATCCCTCGGCTCTCCCTCCCTGATGGCTGATGCTGTTTGTAAATCGTAAGTTCGTAACGCAACGGCTTTTGGTTTGGTTTATTACTCCGTGTCGTCTTGGACGGAGAGAATCGGTTCCTCGGATCCAGGCAAAGTGGCAAGTGAGAAAAAAGGTAGCTTTACGTCATTGGAGACAGGAGCTAGCGTGGTGAGATGAGACCTGCTCCTGTCCTGGAACAAACCGGTGGGTGGCACCACCAAACTGCACCCAGCAGCCCAGCACAGTTCCCCGTATGTAACACTTTTGATCTGGAGAGACCTGCTCTGCATTGCTCCTCTCTAATTTTTTACATATCGTTTTAGTTTGGTCCTAAGTCAATTTTTTTCTATTATTTATTATCAATTTTAAAAGCTCTGTATAGGTTAAAAGAATGCAACTATGCATGCCGGTGAAACTAGTTGACCAAGCTTATAGTAAATAGTATTAATATTTATGTCTCCAATAAATTTATTATGAAAATATATCATATACCGAATTCAATGATACTTATTTTGTATCATGAATGTTAGTATTTTTTTATATAAATTTAGTCAAAGTTCAAACTATTTGACTTCTCGAAAAACAAAAATTACATTTTTTATGGATGGAGGGAGTAACATAGAATTTATGTTTTAGATTCACTTAAGAAATACTTTCATAATATAGTTCCCGCGTGCTATGAAACTGCATGGATGTTTTTGAAAAATGATGGTTAAATCTAACATTATTTGACTTAGAAGTTCGAACAAACACAATACAGCATGCAAAAAAAAATGGAGTCATATTTTGGAACTTGGTGAAAATGTCAATGATGAAGGACAACGTATATCCCAAAAGACATTCTACATGTGCGGGTTTTGTATAAGTGGATTTTGTGCCCTTTCAATCTTTCACGATGTGCAGCCCATACAAATAGGTCCCATCACACTGATACATGAGAAGGACAAAGAGAGGAGAGAGGGGGAGGACAGAGATAGTCATACCCCATATTAGGGATACCCAAAGCAAAGAGGTTAGCGTCCATGTTAACTTTCTCGGATAAAGCAAGATGTATTAAAAGGTCTTGTCTGACCTTAAGGCCTCGGGGGTCTCACCCAAGGCCACAGGCTCTCTGCCTCCTTGAAACTCCTTGGGTGCGGGCTCTCGTCTCGCCTGACCCCAAGGGCCGCGGTTTCACTTCTAGCCCGACCCGTGGAGTGCAGGCTCAAAATCTCGCCTTGACCCTCAAGGCCAGGGGTCTCATCCAAAGCCGTGTGGGCTCCGCCTCTTGAAACCCCTTGGGTGCGGGCTCCGTCTCGCCTGAGCCCTAAGGACGCAGGTTTCACTCGCTTGGACCCAGTGGGTATGGGCTCAGTCTCGCCTGACCCCAAGGTTGCGGGGGTTTCACCCAAAGCCGCGGGCTCCGCCTCGCCCGACCCCTTGGGTGCAGGCTACGTCTCGCCCGACCCTTTGGGTATGGGCTCCGTCTCGCCCGATCCCAAGGCCACAGGGTCTCACCCAAAGCCGCGGACTCCGCCTCGCCCGACCCCAAGGGCGTGGTTTCCGTCTCGTCCGACGGGGACCTATACCGCCGCCAACTACTCCAAGTCCAAGCGTATGGGCCTGGGTCAAAACTCTGACATCAGGGAAGAGACTAGGACGCCTAGATGTAACCCGTGGCCATGATGGACTGTACCTGAGGATTCACATCAAGAACAGCGTCGGGCGTGCCGGTGCTATTCTACCTAACCCTCGTATGAACGCTGACAGGCGCGTCAGTTCACCACGACGTCCGCCGGGACGGAATAGAACGCCATGACCGGAAGATGACGCCTACGCATAGCGTCAGTGACGAACAGGGTTGCGACGTGGAGCCGTCCCTGTTGACGTCTACAGGGTTGGTGGGACCCGCATAAAGAGAAAGAAGGATCCGGTGATCCTGGAAGCCTTCTTCTCTCTTGTTCTTCTCCTTTTCCTCCGCTGGAACCCATGCTTTTCCTTCGCCTATAAAAAGGGAAGCAGGGCGCCCCATAAGGAGGGGGAGATCCGCACGAAGCCAGATCACGAGATAAACACACAAGAGCACAACACGAGCACACGGCTGAGCAGCGATCGAGCTCTCAGCACCCGTTCACTCCTTTCATCAGAGACTTGGGATCCTTTCCCTCTCTCGCCTGTTTGTAACCCCTACTGCAAACCAAGTGTCGGTAACACGAGCAACAGCAAACTGAACGTAGGGACGTTCCGCCCGAACCAGTATAAACCCTTGTGTCCTCCGAGCACACCATCCGAGCCAGACGCGCAAATACAAATTTACTCGTGGGTGGTCCGAAAACACCGACAGTCACCCTGTTCACTTATGCTGAAATTTGGCTTATGCTTATGCTTATACTGAAATGTTGTGAGAGAAAAACACGGTTACATAGCTAAAAAGTAGCTTAAGCGAACATGGTGAGTATTGTGTTACTCCTTAGGCTTAGGCCAACCTTAACATGGGCATATAAAAATCGTTAGACTTAGAAAAAGTTAACCTCGTACACACGAAATGGATTGAAGACCACCTCTTACCAATCAGAGGTTGACCCTGCTATTTTTCTATTTTCCTTTAATTGGTTTCATGGTGCCAAAGGTGCTCATGCATATACTTTTTCTCTCTATCTCCTCACAATTGTCCACTCTCTCACCGCAACATGCAATTCACTGGTTGCTTTGGCAACGCGTCAGGCAAGGCTGTCTACTCGTACTTCTGCAAGACAACCTGAATATATAGCAACACCACTCTATATGACATGGCACCAAGAAAGTCGAGATTAGGGTAGCACTATACCATGGTGCACTAGGGTTGGCCTTATGGGTAACTCAGCTAATAGACAGTTATGTAGACTACTTTCGTAATGTATATAGGTGACCTTATAGCATCCTCGCCATAATCCCTATCTCTGATCTCCTAAAAGTACATAGAGGTGCTTCTTTTCTGCTTCAATTGAGGAGGAGAGAGAGAGGGGTGTTTTCGTGATTATTGAAAAATATTTAGTATTACGAGAGCCCTCTCAATTAGTTATATGGCTGTTTTTGGTATTGGGGAATATTTGAGTAATATTTTTTTTGAGAAAATTTGAGTAATCTGGTGGAGATGCTCTATGGCACCATGAGGACAACCTTTTTCTACACATTTTGGGTGCCCTATAATTTCAAATAAACATTAGATCTGGCCCCCCGTATCCAGCCTATCATAATTCATAACTGGCCCAAGCAACAGTCGTTGGACTCCCTTCATCCCTTTCCATCCTGGTGGGCTGGGCCAAAATTTCTGTAGCTTTGTCAAGCGAGGTGAAAACTTTTGGCCTTCGTGGCCCACCCGGCGCCCGCCACGCTAGTGAGGAGATTTCTTCGCCGTCCTCTTCTGAATTGTTAGTTCTCAAGCATCACCCGCCGGCCTTCCAATGCAGGAGCAGAGCCGCAACCGCCGGACGAGCTCGACGCACCGCGGCGGTGGATGCGACGCCACACTCCCGGCCTTCTCGTCGCCAAGCTCCTCCGTGCCTCGTCGCTTTTCATACCCCCGTCCGTCCTCGCCGCCCGCGCGTCTTCGTTCCACCATGCGCCGGACAATGCCCACCGCCTGCTCGACGAAACGCCGCACGGGAGGGCGGCCGCCATCGTACGTGCCCTCACGTCCGCCGCCTCCTCCTCCGGTGACACGGACCGCATCGCGTGCCTCCACTGCGCGTCCCTCAAGTCGGGAGCCGTGCTGGACCCGCCCGTTCGCACGTCCCTGCTCGCGGCGTACGCCAGGGCCGGGCGCGGCGCGGGAGCCGGAGCCGGCGCCGCCTTGGCGCTCTTCTGCGAGGCCGTCGCGCCCGACGTGATCATGTGGAACGCGGCCATCGGCGCCCTGACGATGAGCTGCCGATACGACGACGCCGCGGCTCTGTTCAGGAGGATGGCGCGCGAGCTCGGGGAGTTCGATTCCACGACCGTGGTCGTCATGCTGTCTGGGGCGTCCCGCGCGGGTAACCTTCGGCGTGGGATGGAGCTTCATGGCATGGCGGCCAAGAGGTGCCTCGGCGCTCATTGTCTCAGCGTGTGGAACGCTCTCGTTGACATGTATGCAAAGTGTGGGGATTTTGACTCCGCCGAGGTTGTGTTCCAGAGCATGCCGTGCAGGGACACCAACTCATGGAACTCTGTCATAAGTGGAAGCATTTTTAATGGTTTTGCTAAGGTTTCAGCGTGGTACTTCAGGGAAATGAGCTGCTCCATCTTCCAGCCAGATGAGGTGAGCCTCTCTTCTATCCTCTCAGCCTGCTCTCGTCTAGATGATCTCTTCTCCTTTGGGGAGTCTGTGCATAGCTGTGCGGTCAAACTCGGTTATGAGACTGCATCTTGCTCGGTAGTGAATTCTCTCATGACGTTCTACTCTGAGTTTCGAATGTCAGAGGCTGCGGAGAAGGTGTTTGCCAGCACTTTGAACAGGAACTTGGTATCATGGAATGCAATGATCAGGGGGCTAGTCCAGAATGAAAGAGTAACTGAAGCCCTTGCTGTTTTGAGGGAAATGAGATTGGAGAACCAGCCAGATGTTGCCACTTTGGTGACCATAATTTCAGGTTGTGGCGATCAAGGCCTACTTTCTGAAGGGAAAGCACTCCATGGATACATAATCAGAATAGGACTTCTTAATGAGGAGTCTTCTGTAGGAAATAGCTTACTTGATCTGTATCTGAAATGCGATGAACCATCTAATGCAAGCCTGCTGTTTAGGACAATGCCAAGAAGGGACTTGATATCATGGAACACAATGATTTCTGGTTACTCAAGAAATGATCTGCTGCGAGAAGAGGCTCAGTTGATGTTCAAAGAATTACTTTCTGAAGGTTTATCGTGCAGCTTGACCACTATGCTAGCTGTCATACCTTCATGCTCTAATCTAGAAAAACTTAGCTTTGGCCAAGCACTTCACTCTTTCAGCCTGAAGTGTGGATTTACACGTAGCGGAGTTTCAGCTGTTAATGCTTTGATGCACATGTATTTGAGCTTTGGTGATCCACTGGCCGCCTTTTCGCTGATAGAAAGAATAATACCGGTGTCAGATACCGTTTCATGGAATACAATCATAGTTGGTTGTCTACAAAATGGACTCGACAAAGATGCATTGGAAGCCTTCCAGTTCATGTATTGTTCTTTGGCCATAAAACCTGATAGTATCACATTAGTTAGTGTCTTATCAGCATGTGGAAATCTTAATCTGCTAGCACTTGGGAAATCCATCCACTGCATGATCCTGAAGCACTTGCTTGCTTTCAATTTGAGGGTGAAAAATTCATTATTGACCATGTATTTCCGCTTTGGAGATACTAGAAGTGCTGAGCTAGTCTTCTATAGCATGGGAGAGACAAATTTGTGCTCCTGGAATTGTATGATCTCTGGTTTCGCACAGAATAACAAAGGCTGGAGAGCATTGCAATTCTATCAGAAGATGGAGGATTTCACACCTAATGAAATATCTGTAGTCGGTATCATCTGTGCTTGCACACAGCTTGGTGATTATAGACAAGGAAAGAGCATACATGGGCATGTGGTCAGGTCTGTTCTGCACAATAATGTTTTTATTTCAGCATCACTTGTTGATATGTATTGCAAGTGTGGGAGACTGGACATTGCTGTCAGAGTATTTGAAGCTTCTGCCGAAAAATCAATTGCGGGGTGGAACTCCATGATATCAGCTTTTGGATTCCATGGCCATGGGTTGAAATCTATAGAACTTTTCTGGAAGATGAATGATTCTGGATTGAAAGCCACGAAAAGCACCTTCATTGCTCTATTGTCAGCTTGCATGCACTCTGGACTTGTTGATGAAGGATGGAAGTATTATCGCCTTATGTCAGAAAAGTTTGGGATCATACCAGCCCCAGAACATCATGTTTGCATTGTAGACATGCTTGGGCGGGCTGGTCGGCTGGAGGAAGCACACAAATTTGTGGAGAGCTTGCCATCTCAGCAAGCACATGGAGTTTGGGGTGCACTGTTAAATGCTTGCAGTAGCAGGAGTGAACTCAAGATGGGCGAATCCATCGCCAAGCATCTGCTCCATTTGGAGCCTGGAAATAGCGGTTACTATGTAACTATGTCAAACCTTTATGCATACAGAGACATGTGGAGTGGTGCAGTCCAAGTTAGGAGCCTTTTGCAAGACAAAGCGTTGGTGAAGCCCCATGGTCACAGCATTGTTGGTTAAGCGGTGGATTATAAACCATAGAAGCCACACACTATCAAGAATCACTACAATGGTTGTTAACTTCCCAAGTTCTTCTTACAAGCTGTTTCAACAGTGAGTTGCAACACTGGTATCTTATCCGTAAGCTCTACTGTCTACTCTTTGTACTCTCTGTTCATAAGGTTTAGCTAGAACATGATCGAAATCTTACATGGCATAAATTTTCTACTACTGCTTTTTCTTCCAATGCAATAGTACTTGAATTCCACTACTGTTACTTTACTGACCATTTTTTTAACTAACTGTGCAAGCATATAACTGCAGATGAACAAAAAATTAACCAGTTTCTAGTCCACCGGAACTTACAGCTTTACCCAGAAATAGAATTAAGATTACACTGCATTTTTCAGGAGCTATTGTGGAAGCAAGGAAAAACTCCAGACCGAGTTTGTTGCACTTCACGAGTTGAAAATACTGCCTGATCAACAATTGAACATATAATTTATTAAAGAGTGCCTTGCTCCAAGATAGTGCCGTCCGATCCTCCAGCACCAGCTTCAGAGGCAGTTCTGGACGGCATTTGGGCGAAGAAGATGAAGGGTAGAGAAGAATGGAGATGGGCGGCGGTGAAGACAGGAAGTAGAACACTGACTGGCGCCCGATGCCGCTTGCGGCTTGCCCCCGCCAGAGCTGCTGGCTGCTCACGCGCCGGTCGTCGTTCCTGGCACCTCCGTGGACCACGAGGGCACCACACAGGCACAACTGCATGCATGCATCCTCATGTCATGCTCCAAGGAAAGGAAGAAGACAGATATTATCAAAAAGAAAAGGAAAGGAAGAAAACAGACTGAGATGAGCAAGAGGAAGGAAAGGAAGGGTGGTGGTTAGTTATGTCTCACTGGCATACGGGGCCCACCAAGAAACAAGGGCATACGTGCAAATACCCGAAACCCGGAGGGATTCTCTGAAACAGTTGTCATCATCTCTCTGGATGATGGATGGCTGTCTTTGGACACACCACTACCCAATCACTCTCGTGCCACTCTGCACCACTCAAACCCGCTGCTCTCTCTGCATTTCCCCGTCCTCTCCTTCCTCCCGGACACCACATCAGCCTCTTGCAGGCTGCAACTTCCCCGGCCAAGCCAGCTGCCTTGCTCGAGACTCGAGAGCCACAGCCCCAGGGCAGGCTGGAGGATGGCCGCAGTGATGAAGGCTCTTGCGGTCGCCTCGCCGGTGTCGGCACGGGCAGCACAGCAGCCCCGTCGGTACGTTGCAGGTACATACATATATACTGCCCTCCGATCCTTGGAAAATGTTGTTCGCCGGCAGCGCTGCATAGTCAAGCTGTTCGCCGCCGGCCGCGCGCTCGTAGGTCGCAGCCTCCGCCGCCTTACCCAGTTACCCTTTTGTTTCTGAGAGCTCGAGTGGCCGGCCATCAGGATAGGGAGCGACTGGCTAGTAGGCTTTGGGCTTGGCCCGCCACGATAGCTGTTGCTGCCCTTTTATTCAGTTTGAACCCCAGCACGATGAATTTTTTAGCAGCCCGAGTTGATTTTGGGCCCGTACGTTCAAGGTATAGCACCCACTACAAGAAAGGCTCATTTAGCGGTACCGGCTACCACGAGCTAAAATTAGCTAACAGCGCTTAGGAATCCACATAGTGGCAAAATTTTCTCTCCGCCTTGTTTTGCACATGTTCTCGTTCCAGTAATACATTCCTAATTTCGGGAACGCGTTCCATGGTTTCTATCGTTCCGTTCCATTTGTTAGTTAAACCTGTATACTCTCTTCATCACATCGTTTTTTAGAAATAATATATGTAACGTTCCAGGAACTTGGCTGCTAAGATTCAGCCTTTAAGCCCCATTTGTTTGACCTTTTAGTCACTTTTAGACTACTAGTTTTTTATTTATTTTTTCACAAAAGCCATACGACTCATAAGCCAAAAGTTGAGATAGTGAGCTTCTAGCTTTTGGTTTCCGGGACCTTTTTAGCTTTTAAATAAAGGGTCCAAAAGCGCCCGGATAGTGAGCAGTCATGTTCTTTAATTGTAGAAGAAGTAAAGGGAGGTACTCCGGGTTTGTTGATAGATCATATTTGGGATGGAGTTTAGTAATAAATAAAGTTGTTCATATCTTTTCCTAACACACAGTTTTGTGGCTATCGGACTTGCATGCTGTACCCAAAACAGCCTTTTCTTTTCTTTTTTTGTAAACCTGTTGAGGTTAACTTTTTTTTTTGAACGTAACTGTTGAGGTTAACTTACAGCAACCTGAGCTTATATATATGTCTCAGTCACACAGACCTAAGTTTGTGAAAGTGCTGCAGTCTAGCATGATGGAGTGCAGTACCATGTTGTAGGTGTCCTTTGTTCTACACCTCACTTAACCTCACCTGCATGCCTGTATGGCAATTAAGTTATGAGCAGCCAATGCAAGCAGGAAGTTAATCAACTCAAATACTATGTGCATGTGTTTCATTTACTAATACTCTCAGGTTCTTTTGTACTGTATGTCCGTTCAGGTGCCCCTAGCCAGCAGCAGCAGAGCCAGCTGCAGTCGTCGTTCCACGGCGTGTCGGTGCAGTGCCCTGGGCAACCGCGGTGGGCATGCCGCGTGACGGCGCCCCGGCGAGCGCAGGTGGTGATGATGGCGGCTCGGCCGGCGATCCAGTTCATCCAGGGCACGGACGAGCAGACGATCCCTGACGTGCGGCTGACCAAGTCCCGGGACGGCAGCAACGGCATGGCCATCTTCACGTTCGAGCAGCCGTCGGTGTTCGACTCGTCGGCGGAGCTCGGGGACATCACGGGCCTCTACATGATCGACGACGAGGGCGTGCTGCAGTCCGTGGACGTCAGCGCCAAGTTTGTCAACGGCAAGCCGGCGCGTATCGAGGCCAAGTACGTCATGCGCACGCCCCGGGACTGGGACCGCTTCATGCGCTTCATGGAGCGATACTCCCAGGCCAACGGCCTCCAGTTCGTCAAGAACTGAAGTACTCGACTCAACTCATGATGAGCTGACGAGCCTGCTTTGAGCTCTCTCTCTCGATCGATCGATCAATCGATCGACGCAGTGGCCGGCAATTGCTCTCAGAGTTGCTACGTACTGCTAGTGTTCTTTTTTCTTTCTCCCCTGCGCCCCTGTGTTGCGACCTGCTGTGAGTGATTTTTTGAAGAGAAAAATATACATATGTACTACTACCAAAAAAATGGGAGGTTTGTTTATTTGTGTATCAACGCTGGTCATGAGTTTGGAACGTCCGTCAGAATGCTTTGGATTAACGAATTGGAAGAGAATTTACTAGTACTAATCGTACAGTCTGCCAATGCCAAGCATGCTGCATTTTGGCGCGAACCGTGCGGTGCAGTTAGGAAAGCCGCCGGTCATAGCTGTGGTTGGGGCGTTGGGCATTGAGGAGAGTGTACTCTCTCGACCCTGAAGAGAGCACACACTTGGACACTCCTATATATAGCAGGGGTTTTGCAAACTGGAGCTGAATAAGTTTCTTCCTGTGGAATTTGTCCACCTAATTTTAAGTCTTTGATTTGGTATGGCCGTTCGCATTTATTTGATTTGTTTCATGATTTAACAATGCTATTTTTTAGTGAAAGGTAAAGTGTCTCGTTCCTTTAGTGGTATGCGACGTGTCTTTTGATAGAGATTTTTTTAATGGAACCAGCAGGCTGTTGTATTAACAGGAAGGAAGCGCACTAACAAGATTTTATTTCACCGTAGCACATTTTACTTTTCAAATCCAACTTTTTTCTATATCATTGAGCTGATTCTTGTAAAATATGTGTTTGAAACACATGCGCTCCGATTATTTGACATGTGAAGATCATGTGGAATTAGCAACCGAGAGTGACACACACGGAGACGTCGCACTCGGCGCGTATCTCCACCGGAGCTACCGCAACCGTCCTGCCGCACAAGGGCATGTCCGCCAGAGCTATCGCCATGCGAGCCAATAGCCGGACTGGTGGCCAAGGAGATTGGAGATAAGCTTCTCTGCGTCGAGGACGCGAACAGCTTTGAGCAGTGAATGAAGGGGAGAAGAGACTTGTTTTTTTCAAATAATATTATTTTAATAAATAATTGCAGATATAGGTATTATTTTAGTAAAATTGTAAAACTAGTATCCTATCGACCAGTCAATTGCCGACAGTCTATGTGACAGGCAAAAATGACAGTGCAGAGTCTTGTCGATAATCAGTTAGCTGACTAAAGGGACATCGGCAATCTGGGAGCCGATAGGTGAAATCGGCAGTTGGCCAGCCGATGGGTCTATCGGGCATTGGGAGACCAACTGCACCCACAACCTGCAAGCCACGTCCCTTTTAGAATTTGTTTTGTTGATCATGTTTCTTCACTATTAGATTTTAATATTTCTTTCAACCTACCCTAAACAAAATATCTAAAGATCTCAAAAGATAATGTAATAGATGCTAAATATCAAGCACAACCTATTTTAGTTGCATCTCGCATCATTTTTTAAGGTAAGAGGGAATTATATTAAAATTCAACATAGTACATCCCAAAATTACACAAGAAAATCTAAAATAAACAAGGTACAATATTCTATTCAGATTCCTCCATCGTCTTCTTTCATAGTGGTTTTCCTCGATGCAGTCGTTGCTCTAGATGAAAAAAGCATTATCGAACACCGAAGCCAGAGTGTAGTCCATATGCCGAATTGAAAGTGCATTTGCCCTCAACGTGGGTTTTGGTGTATTGATGACATCGAAATTAGGGACTAATGTGATCTTAATGAGATATGTCGCAGCTATTAGTTCCATGAAAGATTCAAAGAATTGATAAAGATAAAATGGTATCCCTCAATTCTTGAAGTTGTAAAGGCGGACGAACTCAAAGCGCTCTCCAAATGTTTTATTTTTGCTTTTGAGTTTAGGATCCGCCGTACTATAAAGAAGGATGCAAACTTAGTTGGTCTGAGGAAGATAGAGTGCTCAAGCATAAAAATAAAATCAAAAGAGAGACACTCTAGCACTCCACGAGCACGTAGAATATTTTTCTATGACCGTCAGTGTTGGAAGTCCTGACGTAAGCTGGAACTTTCGACCATCGAAAGTCACGACTCATGCTGGGAGTCCTGATGCCCAGTCACTTAGCCTGCGCGGTGATTGTGGATGTCGGAAGTCCCGACGAAAGTCCCGACACCTGTGGTTCTACTGGCCGGCTGTCTACGCCCGTCGGAAGTTCCGACTCTTGTCGGGAGTCCCGACACCTAAGGTTTGCTGGCTGACTAACTGTGCACGTCGAAAGTCCCGACGTTTGTCGGGAGTTCCGACATTGACTTGCTCGTGTGGACTTCTGACCCTGTGTGAACAATGTTTTCTGTTAAGGTCAGAAGTCCCGAGATCTGCGTCGGAACTTCCGATGTAGATCTGAACGGTTAGATTTCTACTAAGAGTATAAATAGCCCTTTCTTCACTTCTAACCGTTACAGACTCATTCACAGCTGACCCAACTTCGTCCTAACATCTCCCAAGCAACAAAGGCACCCTCTCCTCCCTCCTTGGCTCCAATCTTTGATTTCCCTAGGGTTTTTGAGTGAAAGGAGAGTGGATTAAGTGATAGCATCACTTTGGCAAGCTTGAGCACTTGATTTCTTCGTCAAACCGGTTGGTTTTACGTCTATTACTCTTGGGGCTTTGCCCCTAGCCGCCTAGGCGTTGCCCAAGAGCTTCCATCTTGTGGAAGAGCCTTGGGAAATTTGTATTACCCTTAATTTCATAGTGGAAAGCTCAAGTGACCTTTGTGGTCGCTTAGAGAGAGGCAAGGAGGTGAAATAGACTCTGACCTTGGTGGTCACCTCAACAACGAGGACGTAGGAGCTCCTTTGTGGGGTTGCCGAACCTTGGGATAAATTCTTGTGTTTCGTGTGCTTGTTGTTGTGATTGCTAGAGATTACTTGTATTTGTTTGTCTCTCTCTCCCGAACTTCATTTTAGGGTTTGGACTCGATCTACGGTTTGGAGACATTACGGCGTCAAGGGAGTGACCCAACATCTTCACCAAACCACGAGGAAGTGGGGTTGTAAGATTATTTATCCACAAAGTTAAATTTGTCACTATTTTTGTAGTTCATGTAGGCATCGGGACTGCTAACGTTTGTGCCGGAACTTCTGACGACGTCGGGAGTTTCGACCCAAACGCCGGGACTTCTGACATTGACTGACAAATTTAAACTTAGCATTTGCAGTTAATTTTTAGATACACCTATTCACCCCCCTCTAGGCATTGTTAGATCCTTTCAATTGGTATAAGAGCTTAGTCTTCTCTTTGCGCTTCACTGTGTGAGAAGAAACAATGACGGAGTCCGACAAGATGCAAGCCGATGCCGCTGAGTTGGCCAAGAAAATAGCTGAAGAGTTGATGGCTGCTCAAGTCAAGTTCTTTCAAGATGAAATGAAGAAGATGCAAGATGAGATGAGCAAGATGAAAGAAGAATTGAGCAAGAAGGTTGATGATGCAATATGTGGCAACAAGTGGCAAGAATGAAGCAAACAAAGATGCCGCTAGTGATATTGGAGCCGGTGAACATACTCATGGAAAGGGAATATATTCAAGCATGAACTTTGACTATGGACAACTCATTAAAGGTTCACCTCTGTATACTCCTTCCGTCAACATTGGCAAGCCACCTCACTTTGATGGAACAAGATACACCGATTGGTCTTACAAGATGAAGATGCATCTCATTGCCGTAAGACTTTGGGAAGTTGTAGATGTTGGTGTGATGATTCCTACCGATGAAGATAGAGAGATAACTCCAGAAGAAGTGCACAATCTCCATCAAAATGCACAAGCCGTAGCATTACTTGTGTCAAGCCTAGCTCTGGATGAGTTTAGAAAAGTGAATGGAATGGAGAGTGCAAAACAAATTTGGGATACTTTGAAAGTGTCATTTTAAGGAGATAGAAGTGTGAGAAAAGGCAACATTGAGTTACTTCATGGTGAATTGGAAAGATTTGTGTTCTTGCAAAATGAAACAACACAATCCATGTTTGATAGGCTTATGGCATTGGTCAACCGCATAAGAGCTCTTGGAAGCACCGAATGGGATGACAACAAGGTTGCTAGAAAGATGTAGAGAACCTATAGAGCCAAGAACAACATGCTAGCGTCCGTGATCATGGAAAGGCCCGGTTATGATGAGATGACACCCCAAAAAGTTCTTTCAAAACTCAAGCATCATGAATGTCTAAATGAAGATGCAATCAATGCTCATAATCAAAATCCTAATGCAATGGGATACAACAAGAGTGCAGCCCTTAAAGCAACTCAACAACATGAAGGTCAAGGTTTAAGTCAAGAGAAGAAGAAGAAAGTGAAGGATGATTCCTCAAGTGAAGAAGAAGATTCCGATGCGGAGGTTGCATTTGTGACTAGAAATCTTAGAAAGTTTATGAAAAATAAGAGCAACCGCAAGACCTATGGTGATGAAAAGAAAAGGTTCAAAAAGAGATTTTGCTATGAATGTGGTCAAACCGGTCACTTCATAGCTGATTGTCCTAATGAGAAGAAGAAGCACAAGCATGACAAGGATGAAGACAAGAAGAACAAAGGCAAGAAGAGAGGTGAAGCTCATCTTGGGGAAGAATGGGAGTCAAATGATAGTGACTCAAGTGATGATGAGAAGAAGAAGAAGGGAGCCGCAAACATCGCAATTCACCACTCTTCTTCACTGACCATGTTCTTCCCCGACTCAACTTCACCACCAAAACTCTTCCCCAACCTATCTTCACCACCGAAGATCTTCTCCAACCTCATCGACAACGACTACTACACCCCAACTTGTCTTATGACAAAAGGGGAGAAGGTATATGTTACACCCGATCCCTCTAGTGATGAGTATGATAGTTGTGATGAGAACATAGAAGAAATTGAAGGAACCATGATAAAGAAATTTGGTAAAAAGGTCTTCACTAAAATAAAAATACTAATGAAGAAATTAGAGAAGAGGGATAGATGTTTAGAGATGCAAGGAGATATAATCACTCAAGAGAGAGAGAAATCTTGCACTTGAAGCATCTATCGCCGGCTCGGACGTGTGCTCTAGCTGGTGTCCCCGCCACCGGCGCTCCCTCTCCGACCTCGACCACCGAACTCGCCGGCCCGCGCACAGCCGCCGGCATCCCTCTCTGTCAGGTCTTCTATAGGTAGTCCCAACCCCTTCTCCATTCCCCTAGTGGTCTGAATCTGAAATATGTTTGTTTATTAAAACCAGGCAAGTTTTGCTGTTTAAGCTGAATCATAGTTATCGGTTGCAAATATTCATAATGAGCTCTGTGCCAAGACTAGACCACATAGACATAGTGATTAAAACCAGGCAAGTAGAACTAGTAGTTTGTATTGTGTTAGGTGATTTATCCACCAAAGGGCACTATCTGTTGATTCACTAATTCATTATTCATATGTTAAAGCAAAAGGTCATGGCATGATGCTATCAATTTTCGTAAGTTTAGATTACTTCATGTATAAGCTATACCTTTAGTTAAGCATAGTAGTAGTTCTCGCATTGTTTGATTCCTCTCCTAATCACTTTGTGTTTGTGTTTTTATATACTTTTGCTTTTCATGTCCTAACTAATTCGTTCCAGATTCTTGACTAGCCTCTTACTCTTACCTGCACCACTACATGGCCTCTTGTTATATTCTAGACATCTCGTCAATTACACGTTATTTTTTGGTTTGTTTTGCAATTGTGATGGCAACTAGGAAGCCAATAAGATGGGGGCAAGTGGTCTCGGTTTATTTGTGTGCATGGTCGATTTTCCACTAGCACATAGAGCACTTTGGAAAAAATATCGTGACAGAACCTCAATTTGTCTCCTTTTTTGTGTTCACAACTTTGAACTAAATTTTTTCATGAGATCTGTCACCATCAAGTCGAATCATTGTAAAAGTGCTTTCATTTACGAGTAAATTTTGTACCATTGTAACGCCGGCACCAAAGACTTTTTGTTTCTTGTCGTTGATGTTAATTTTAGCATATCACCGTTTAACTCCGTGATCCACGTGAGAGGATTTTGAAATCACTTGTCACAATCGAAATTTGGCCGGCTAACATATCATGCCTAATACAAATTTATCTGCTTTTTCTTTTCAATGATTCAATCCTTGTCGATTGTCACTACCATATAAAATCACAATCTGTTGAATGCATAATTGAGCACCGACTCACCGTTGTTCTTGATCTTCAAAAGAAAAGAAAAAAAAACTACTCTCGATGTTCTTGCTGTCCACCGATATTGCAAAGTGGCCCCCCCAATCGGCACGCGGTGGAAGCAAAGCACAATTCACGAAAAAGATGTGATAATGCATTCATTCGCATTGTACCAAAAAGCACAAACCCGGCTGTTCCAACCATTGATGGCGCACACATGTCGACGCTCAAAAAAACGATCTTTGTAGTTGTACATGCAAGCGACATCTATTTTCTGCTTTTGTTATTTGATGCCACTAACCAAAGGATTCTCGAGAGATTTGCTCCAGTTTCTTTTTGTCATTGTTTTGCCGTCCTTCCACTTTGCTTTCTATGGGTTTGGCATTATTAATGGACGGTGACAAATCATAGGTTCATTTTCTACTCGAACTTTGAAGTAGTGCTCTCGATCTTTTCGATTTTCTTGAAACAACTCACATGAGACCGCTTGTTCTTGACTTGAGAATAAGTAAAGCAAATTGTAATTAAATAGAACAAATTGTAATTAAATAGAAGTTTCTCAAAAAAATCTGTAATTAAATAGAAAACAACAATAATAGGTAAATTATCGTCAGCATTCTGTTTCAACTTCCAAATTTGAACTTCCCTTAATGGTCTGAATCTGAAATATGTCATGACATTCAACTTCCCTTAGAATCTACAGCCTCCCTAGCTGCAGATTATTTGTGATTTAGTTTTAGTAGTCTTTTCTTGTTCAGTTTCATTCATTTTCATTTTTGATGTGGCTATGTGTGTTGACTGTGCTTTCATTTGTACAAGTGTGAACTATTTCAATTTTTTTTGTTGAATCTCAGTTCAGTTAATAACTTGAGCAGATGGCTGTGCAGAGCGTGCTGTGGGCTTTGCTTGCTTGGTCCCCTTGGTATGGCGGCTGTTGCTTTTTTTTAGTAAGCAACAACTGCTTTTTTTGTCAAATCTCTCATCTCCTCTATTTTTGCCACCTTTCCTATCCTTTATGTTTGGAAAGTAGCAGCTGTTTTTTTACACATTTTTCTCTCTATGTTTGTTAAGCAGCTGTTGTTTTTTTGCCAAATCTCTCCTCTCCTCTCATCTGTTTTGTCGATGATGAAATTATCTAAGTCCATACATTATATGGAATATGAGCTGATGATCAAGAACTTGTGAGGAACTTGACATCATTAGCAGACGCCCCTACATTACCTTCTCATCTCTTCTCTGTTATGATGCCTTGATGCTCCAAGTTCATGGTCAAATGATGATTGACATGTTTCTGAGACCTCTACTACTACTGCTACTCGTTTTTTTGATATATTATTGTTTTATATGACTATTTTGGTTTATAGATCTTTTTGATTTCTTATACCTTCCCGCGTACCTAAAGCACACTTTCTTGCATCTATTAGAACAAAGCACGAAATAATATCGCGGACACCAGACAGTGCAGCCCGATGCCTCGAGCATGATGAGCAGCCAACCTATGAGGAGCAAGCACTAGAGGACCAGCTTACTTAGAAGCAGTTCGATAACAAGTTAGAAAATGATCTAGAAGTGATGCTTACTCAAAAGCAGTGTGACGAGGAGGAAGGGGGAGCAAAAGAAAGAGCAGGAGAGGCTGCTGAAGGCGAAGAAGTTGTTGATGATGATGATGACTCAGAAGAGGGATATGTAAGTCCCGAAGATCCTTTCCCACGTGAAGCCAGAAAGAGGCCAACGAAGAAGATTTGGACAAGGATTTTGACCCGAACGAGGAGGTAGGGAACAATCCTTAGCTTGTAAATTTTGCTAAAGCTTTGGCAGTGTTACCTCTGCTAACACTTTGACCTGTCGTATATATAGGTCCCTCCTGAAACTCGAAAAAGGCGACGTCGACGTTCGCGACATCTCGCTGGACAAGACGGAGTAGAGGAAAGGAGAGCAGAGGCAACAACCACAGAGACGAACATTGAAGCCTCTGCTCCACAACCTCAAGACACAACCACGACTACCAAGCCTAAGAGGAAACAAGGGGATAGAAAAGTAAATCTATATCCAGATAAGTCATGCTATGTGATAACGGAGGTCAGGCCAGCAGGAGAGATCCTTGAGCCGAAGGAATTAAGAGGACGATTCCGTAATGCGATCGGGGCCCTAGTAAGAGATAAATTGAACCCAGCAATCCCTAACTGAAAAGAGGTACCAGAGAACAAAAAGGATGAACTATGGGATAGCCAGCTGAAGCTCAATTTTAGATTTTCGGAGGGTAAGCACGAACTGGTAAAAAAATGCTTTCAGCATGATGGGAGAGTCATTCTGACGTTGGAGGTCGGAGCTCAACAAGAAGTATATCCAAAAGGGGTTAACTCCTTTCAACGAGTTTGGCAAAATAACTCCTAGTTAATGGGATGAGCTCGTGGCTCAGAAGACTTCACCGGAGGCATTGAAGCTCAGTGCCCGTAACACCGAGCTGGCGAAGAGGAACAAACACCACCATCATTTCAGCCCTGGTGGCTATTATGCCAAGGAAGAGCATTTTAGCAAGATGGACGCAGAGGCCGTAGCTGCTGGGAATCTCGATGTGACGAATTTGAAGGTATGCTCAAGGAATTGGATATATGCAAGGAGTACAGAATCATCCGACGGTAATCTTAAGTTTGATAAGCCGGAGACCCAAGAGGCAGTATCAAGGATACTGAAATATGCTGAAGACAAGGAGAAGGGCTCATTCAATCCTTCCAGAGAGAGGGACAAGCTTAGCCTTGGCTTGGGAAACAAGGAGCACACAGGCCGTACCAGGGGGCTAGGGAAAAGGATGACCTGGAAACAAGGATTCAAAGAGGATAGGCACATGTATAAGAAACATGGCAGAGACCGGGAGACTAATCTTGAGCTCCAAGTGAAGGCTCTAGTTGCGAAGGCGCTGGAGGAGCAAGTACTGTCTATGGAGTCACGGATATTAGTGACACCGTCGGGAGAACTGGCATTAGTTGGTAGCCCTCCGAAAGTTCCTAGTAGCCAAGGTTCCACTGCAGCCACAACCCCCGTCAATTGCATACGGGAACCAACTAGTTGCACCTTGGTGTTTCTCAGCGGCCGACAGAACACTGTGATGGAGGTGACAACGGGTGTGGCACATCCTCCTGGTGGCTTACACCACAATAATAAGATACCACCGGACTACACTAGGGTCGAGGTGCATACCGTGAAGCCCGCGTTCATGCAGTGGAGAATATACTACGCAACTCCCGAGGGGCTGGTGTTACTTTGAGATGTTATGGGGCAGTTTATCCTCTGGCAGAAACGGGACATTATATTGACTGCTTCTTCGCCGATGTCTCCTCTTCCAAATTTGGAGCAAGTTGTTGAGGTCGGGGAGATATTTTCACCGTCTCGTGACCACCACATTCCTGAGATGCCACATTCTTCCCCGCCTCCTAGCGAGCATGTGCCTGATGAGATGCCACAACCTTCTCCAGCTCGTATCGAGCAAGTGCATGATGAGATGCCACAGTCTTCTCAACAAGCACAACCGATACATGAACAATGAGTGCCTCCTGAAGAAGGTGATGCACAAGAAAATAAGGACGTGCCTGAATGGGAACTTCAAAAGAAGCATCCAATCACCATAAGGCCAGTTTATGTTCCGATGAAAGACGTCTCGTCGGTGTCTAAGTGGTATTCTCATGACCAGTTCAAGCCTGAGAACCAAGTTAAAAAAGTCCCATCATGAGGTTCTGAGGAGGCCGTCACTAGCAAACTCTACCAAATTGCAAAGGAGTATCCAAATGTTGATGCCATCAAATGGTCAAAGGATTGCCCGAAAACATATAAAAGAGGCAAGCCCTTCCTACCAAACCGGGACATCCAGCGCCTACCACTTGGAATGAGAAGGTTTCATGATTGGTACTTGCGTGTTCTTCCAACGAGCATAGACCTCATACAAGCATGCTTCCCCACCGGCACATTTGGAAGCCCAGCCAGGAAAATTGTCTTTGACTTCAATGACATGCACACATGCTTTCACCTGGAAGAAATAGAGATGAATCTAATTCGCACGTGGTGCCTGTAAGTCCTTCTCCTCTCGATATGATATGAATATAATCTTTGAATTTTATTGTAACTAACCCATGCTGTGATTTGTAGAATGCAAGTACACATTGTCAAACAAATGCCAAGTGTGAAAGCCGGGTATCTAGACCCTCAAGCTATAGCCCAAACAAATTTTAATTACCCTAAACAGTGGAAACTGGATACTAAAGAGCTAGCTGCTGCAAAGACTCTTCGGGAGAAAGAGCACATCCGTACGGCAAAACTAAGGGAAGAGTCCCTTAAGGTTGCGACATACATTGCCCTGGCTTTCAAAACTCTCCAACAACACTCTACTATATGGCTACCATACAACTTCGAGTAAGTTCAACTCTATACTTAAAGCTTTGTTCGATATATTTTATTCGATGCAAAAGAGCTTATCTAGTTCTATGATTAAATTCATACAACAACCACTGGATTTGTATAGCCGTCGATGTCGGGAGGAGTATGTTATTGGTCTTTGATTCAATAGATAGGGACCCAGTGACATACAAAGACTTCATATCGATTCTCAAGATGTATACATATCGACAATCTTCATTAGCTTATATGTTTGTATACATACTTGTAACGTTCACTTTTGAATACTAACAAGTTATATTTGCTAAAATAATTCGAACAGGGCATTTAGGTTTTATGTCACTAATCGTCACGGAAGGCATGATCCAGCAAGAAAGGAAAAGCTGGCTATAAAAACACTATGTGCGGTAAGTGTAACTTACTTATTCAGTACTCCATTACATGGCTGTCAAAAGCATTACTTAACATTTTCATATACAAAATACACAGTGTCCCAAGCAAAAGCCTGGGACTGTACATTGTGGATACTATATATGTTCTATGATGAGTAACACCGGTGCCTACAGGAGACACCCCTTAAGGGTAAGTTTGAACCTCTTCACCCGTAGTATAAAAACTTCGTACATGATATAAAATACTAAACCGAAACTTGTTTTCTTATAGTGGAAAGTAGAGAAAGGAATGAAAAGAGACCCATACAAGGATGATCGACTCTTAGAGCTCGTCGACGACCTTTGCAACTTCATATTGGACCAGATTGTATACGTCAAAGGCGCCTACCATGACCGAGAGTCTGACTTAGGTAGAAATCCTTAGTACCAACAACTTCGTGAGACTGAAAGGCTAGCTCTAATACGTTGATAACAATGTGTATGGAATTTGTATATTTAATGATGGATTGTATATATTCTAGTGAATTGAACTTGTAATTGTAGTTTATATAATACTCTTGTGCTTGTAGTCTAAGGGGATCGGAATGCTGGTTGCGGGGCGTTCGGCAACGCGAACGCGGTTCGAAATGTTGGTCGCGGGGCGTTCGGCAACGCGAACGCGGTTCGGAACGCTGGGCGTTCGGTAATGCGAACGCAGTTTGGAACGTTGGTCGCGGGGCGTTCGGCAACGCGAACGCTGGATGGAATACGCGGAAATAAACAGTGTTCTGGTCGAATTTGAATTGTAAATTTGAATTTTTTTTACGGGAAAACATACTGTAACCGCTCCCTACAAACATGTATTATAGAGGCGAATCGATTTGTAGGAGCGGCTGGTAATACGAGCCGCTCCTACAAATCGATTTGTAGGGACGGCCTGAAAACTGCCCCTACAAATACATGATTTGTAGAGACGGTTCGGTAGGGGTGTGGTTGATTGCTGTCGTATCGGCCCCTGTAATGCCGACATGCCTATTGGCAAAAATAACCATCCGGTTGATGACGCTCAGGCGATCCAGTTCGTCCGGGGCACGGACGAGCAGACGATCCCTGACGTGCGGCTGACCAAGTCCCGGGACGGCAGCAACGGCGTGGCCATCTTCACGTTCGAGCAGCCGTCGGTGTTCGACTCGTTGGCGGAGCTCGGGGACATCACGGGCCTCTACATGATCGACGACGAGGGCGTGCTGCAGTCCGTGGACGTCAGCGCCAAGTTTGTCAACGGCAAGCCGGCGCGTATCGAGGCCAAGTACGTCATGCGCACGCCCCCGGGACTGGGACCGCTTCATGGAGCGATACTCCCAGGCCAACGGCCTCCAGTTCGTCAAGAACTGAAGTACTCGACTCAACTCATGATGAGCTGACGAACCTGCTTTGAGCTCTCTCTCTCGATCGATCGACGCAGTGGCCGGCAATTGCTCTCAGAGTTGCTACGTACTGCTAGTGTTCTTTTTTTCTTTCTCCCCTGCGCCCCTGTGTTGCGACCTGCCGTGAGTGATTTTTTTAAGAGAAAAACATACATATGTACTACTACCAAAAAAATGGGAGGTTTGTTTATTTGTGTATCAACGCTGGTCATGAGTTTGGAACGTCCGTCAGAATGCTTTGGATTAACGAACTGGAAGAGAATTTACTAGTACTAATCGTACAGTCTGCCAATGCCAGGCATGCTTCATTTTGGCGCGAACCGTGCGGTGCAGTTAGGAAAGCCGCCGGTCTTAGCCGTGGTTGGGGCGTTGGGCATGTAGGAGAGTGTACTCTCTCAACCCTGAAGAGAGCACACACCTGGACACTACTCGTATATATAGCAGGGGTTTTGCAAACCGGAGCTGATTAGGTTTCTTCCTGTGGAATTTGTCCACCTAATTTAAAGTCTTTGATTTGGTACGGCCGTTCGCATTTATTTGATTTGTTTCATGATTTAACGATGCTATTTTTTTTAGTGAAAGGTAAAGTGTCTCGCTCTTTTAGTGGTACGCGACGTGTCTGTTGATAGAGATTTTTTTTAATGGAACCAGCAGGCTGTTATATTATCAGGAAGGAAGCCTAGAAAGGCACTAACGAGATTTTATTTCACCATAGCACATTTTACTTTTCAAATCCAACGATTTTTCTGTATCATTGAGCGGGTTCTTGTAAAATCTGTGTTTGAAACACATGCGCTCCGATTATTTGACATGTGAAGATCACGTGGAATTAGCAACTGAGAGTGACACACACGGAGACGTCGCACTCGGCGCGTATCTCCGCCGGAGCTACCGCAACCGTCCTGCCGCCCTCGTGCATGTTCACCAGAGCTACCGCCATGCGAGCCAATAGACGGACTGGTGGCCAAGGAGATTGGAGATAAGCTTCTCTGCGTCGAGGACGCGAACAGCTTTGAGCGGTGAATGAAGGGGAAAAGAGACTTTTTTCCAAACAATATTATTTTAATAAATAATTGTAGATATAGGTATTATTTTAGTAAAATTGCAAAACTAGTATTCTATCGGCCAGTCAATTGCCGACAGTCTACGTGACATGCAAAAATGACAGTGCAGAGTCCTGTCGGCAATCAGTTAGCCGACTAAAGGGACATCGGCAATCTGGGAGCCGATAGGTGAAATCGGCGGTTGGCCAACCGATGGGTCTATCGGGCGTTGGGAGACCGACTGCACCCACAACCTACAAGCCACATCCCTTTTAGAAGAGTTAAATGCACCAGAGATCCATTAATTTATGAGGAGGTTTCTGTTAAGTCTATCAATTTACAAAATGTCTTTTTGGGTACATAAACTTTGTATGCCTATCACTTAGATCCATATCTCTCCACATGGACATTTTATGCTGATGTGGCTGCTGACTTGTCCATTAAAGCAACTGTTGACCCTTCATTTCGTTAAACATGTCGTATGCGTAGCGTGGTAGTAGGTGCCGCTGCCATGCCACAGCGGGCTTGGCGAAATGCCGGCCGCCCCGTCTTTGGTGCAACCACGCTTGCCGCATGGGTTCCGCCAACCGCATCATCACCACCAACCTGTGGGTCCACCGAGCTGTCAAGCTCGCCGCCAACGCCTTCTCGCGCGAGCGCATCTCCTCCGTCAATGCCATCTCCGCGCTCTCTGAGGCCACGGGCACCGACGTCACCGAGGTGGCGCGCACTCCGTGGGGAGGGCGCCCGCATCGGCCAGCGCTTCCTCTCCGCCCCAAATCGGCTTTGGCGGCTCCTCGCTTCGAAGGACATCCTCGACCTCGTCTACATCTGCGAGTGCTACGGCCTCCCGAGGTGGCCGCCATCTTGGCGGAAGGTCATCCGGATCAACGACCACCGGAAGAGCCGCTTCACAACCGCGTCGTCTCCTCCATGTTCAACACCGTCGGCCGGCAAGAAGATAGCCGTGCTCGGGTTCGCCTTCAAGAAGGACACGGGGACACCAGCGAGACGCCCGCCATCGGCGTCTCGCAGCGGCACCGCTTGGGGACAAGGCCGTCATCAGCATCTACGACCCGCGGTGACCGAGGAGCAGGTGTCGCGGGACCTCGGCACCTCACCATGAACAAGTTCGACTGGGACCACCCGCGCCACCGACCTGGCCAAGCAGGTCGCCATCGCGCCGGACGCCTATGAGGCGGCGAGCGACGCGCACGCCGTTTGCATCCTCACCGAGTGGGACGAGTTCAGGACGCTCGACTACAAGCGCATGTTCGACTCCATGCACGAGCCGACATTCATCTTCGACGGCCGCAATGTCGTCGACCCAGCCAAGCTCCGAGAGATCGGGTTCGTCGTCTACGCCATCGGCAAGCCGCTCGACGATTGGCTCAAGGACATGCCAACCGTCGCATGATCCATCGATCGATCCATCTGCAGGACTCACTTCCTCTGATCCGATCCTCCTATTCATCATTAATTAGGTTTCCCTGTTAATTTCATTGTGTTCTCATTTCACAGCTTTTTACTTCGTCTTCGTGTCCCGCGGCTGGGCACGCACGCCGCCTCACGCCCGTGGCCGGCGGCCCTACCACGCGAGGTCGGCAAGGGAGGGCGGCCACTGTCCACGATCTTCGATGCCTCAGTCACCCGCATCGACGTCGACCGCCTGAGCATCCGCACTCCGCTGCCGTGGGTTTGCTGGCGCCGGCGGCCGCGACACGCGGTGCTGAACCGACATCACGCACGGGCGCCGCCATCCTCCTCCTGGGCATCCCCGCCCCCGTGCACTCGAGTCCGGCTCCGGCGCGGCGTCCGTCGAGCCCGCATGCGCTCGAGCCCCTGCTCTGAGTTCGTACGTGGCATCCTTGCCTCCGCTCATGGTGAACACCATCACGCGCACCTCGCCGCAGCACGAGGAGAGCCCGTCCATGAAGCTGAGCACACGCGCAGTCCTCGCCGCCGCCGTCTCGCCATCGCCCGCCGCTACCGCTACCGCCAGCGCGCGTAGCGATCGAGTCATCCACGAGGATGAGCGACCGCGGGTGGTGTCTAGAAGCGGCGCGCGGAGGTCGCCGCAGCCGTGGGGCGGTCGATGTCGTGAGCGTCGTATCTCGAGAACCTCACCATCGCGGCGGCGAACGTGGACTTGCCCATGCCGGGGCGCCAGTGAGCGGTAGCTCTGCGCCCGAGCGCCGCCGGCGGCGGTGGTAATCTGCGACCCTTGAGGAAGCTCTCTAGGTCGGCGCGGACGCGGGCCTTGAGGTCGGGGTCCATGGCCACCGTGTCGAGCGTGGCCAGGTGAGTGAAGGGCGCGGACATCCACCGCGGCACGCAATCACCGGTGGCGTTGGTGGAGAGCCACAGCTCGCGGCGGCGCGCCTCCATCTCGTCGGCGACGGACTCGAGGTGCTGCAAGTAGGGCCGCAGCACGCGTGTGCGGTCGTGGCGGCGCACGCGTAGCCCGAGGCGGCCATCCCTGGCGTTGGTCCACGCGAGGCGCGCGCCTAGGAAGGCGTCCCACGCGGTGTGGCCCGGCCCTAGCTGCAGCGCAAAGTCGTTGCTCTTGGCAGCCGACAACAGCACGCAGGCGGCGTCCGCGTCCTCGAGCAATGTCAGCGACGCCACGTACGCCGCCGCCTTCTGGAACAGTGGGTTCTCCGCACCGCCGCCGTCCCCGGCGAGGCGCGGCACCTCGTAGTACTGGTACGCCTGCGCCCACTCGTCCACCCACCGCCTCAAGCGCTCCGTACCTCACCCGCGTGCCCGCGTGCCCGCGACGGGCCTGTTTGCGCGCCCGCAGCGGCGGCGGCGGCACCTGCTCGCGCGCCCACGACATGTTTGACTGAGATGAAGGGTCAATAGTTGCTTTAATGGACAAGTCAGCAGCCATATCAGCATAAAAAGCTCACGTGAAGAGATATGAACCTAAGTGATACGGCATACGAAGTTTATGAACGCAAAAAGCCTCTTTGAAAGTTGATGGATCTAACTGAAACCTCCTCACAAATTAATGGATCTCTGATGCATTTAACTCCTTTTAGAATCTGTTTTGTTGATCATGTTTCTTTACTATTAGATTTTAATATTTCTTTCAACCTACCCAAAACAAAATATCTAAAGATCTCAAAAGATATTGTAATAGATGCTAAATATCAGGCACAACCTATTTTATTTGCATCTCGCATCATTTTTTAAGGTAAGAGGGAATTATATTAAAAATTCAACATAGTACATCCCAAAATTACACAAGAAAAAAACTAAAATAAACAAGGTACAATATTCTATTCAGATTCCTCCATCGTCTTCTTTCGTAGTGATTTTCCTCGATGCAGTCGTTGCTCTAGATGAAAAAAGCATTGTCGAACACCGAAGCCAGAGTGTAGTCCATATGCCGAATCCAACGATCAACTCCAAAACAGTGGGCAATCAGATAGAGCACCACTCTTTTCGATCGCTAAGGGCACCGTTAAGGTTGCTCACTCACTCCACTGCGGCTGTCGGGCTATGTCCACAGCACCGCAGGAGTCATTCACGGGCAATCACCGCGTTTGTTTGTTTCTTTTTCTTTTCCGCTTCCATTTGTGTCTTTCTTTATATGGTTCTTTTGTTGTTTTTTCGATTGCTAGGCACAGTCAAGATTGCTCGCTCGCTCAACTGTGTCTGTCGGGCCAAGTCCACATCACCGCAGGAGTCATGCCCCATGAGCCACCACAAAAGCCATGCTTGCACGGGGCACCGTGCCACCCCCACCGTGTCGCCTTACGTTGCTGATCAGGTCCCCATGGTCGTCGCCATGCAATTAGCCTAGACTGCTTGGTCGTGGCTGGTGACACCGCACGCGTGTGCTACCTTGGCCGCCGTACCACAGGTTCAAGCCGTCTAGTCATAACCGCTGTGTTTGTGCACGGCTCTGCCGTGCTGCCAGGCTTGTGCCGCTGGTTGCATAATAACTTTGAGTTCTATTACAACATATGAACATGTTTTGCTAGTATTAGAAAAAATGAAAAAAAGTAAAAACGGATGGGTGACAGAAATAAAAATAACCGGCAAAAGGGAAGAACGGGTGAAAAACAGACGCAACACGCAACACAATGTAAAAACAAAAAAATAAACTAATTTTCCTAAGTAACTAACTAGAGCCTACATCTTCTAACTACGTAAATAGTACCTACGTATCAAAATATGTAACCTAAAGTATATACTAATTTTTGGATCTAAATAAATCAGTAAAAAGCTGATCAAATAAAAAAAGAAATCCCTGCGTGCTTGCTTCCTGGTGATGCTGCGTGCTTGCTTCCTGGTGATGGCGCTAGATTTCTGACGTGTGGACCTATCGGCCGCTGGATTGCCGATATGCCTATACCTGGGATGACCCTCACATGGATGATGCCTGGGCACGTATCGGCAATCTAAATGGCCCTTGCAAGCAGGAAGTTAATCAACTCAAATACTATGTGCATGTGTTTCATTTACTAATACTCTCTGGTTTTTTTTATTTTTAACACTTTTTGTAAACTAATTTTAAATCTAACACTGTTTAATTTTTTTTTTCAAAACTAACACTTTTGGCCACGTCTATTGTCATGGCGCGGCGAAAAGCCTGTGCCGGGTGACGTGGCGGGAGGGGTGACGTGGCGACGACCGAGCCGCTAACCGGTGACGTGGCAGGGTCTGCCGCGCCACCGATCTTGGCGCGGCACTGACGCGCCACGGCGCATGGCGCGGCAAGACCTGGACGCAGACAGACTACCAACCTCAATTGCAATGAACGGGAGCTGCTGTCGGTGAGGATCGGTAGTGACGCGACCATGGACCCCGGCTTCGCGTCGCAGCTGAACGGCACCTACAGCTCCGATTGCAACGCCTTCGCCTTCCTCGACCCCTTGCCGGTGAGCTTCCACAACTCCTTCTACCATGTGCTCTACTCCGACATGAGGTCGCGCAGCACAGTCGACTACTACGCGTCCAACCAGGGTGCCTTCTTCGGTGATTCCATGGTGGCGATGACCAAGCTCGGGAGGATCGGGGTCAACACGCCGGCCACCTGCAGCGAGACACGTCGGGACTACCGGTTCCCGAACTAGTTGCTAGTTAATCTCGTCGGCAGTGCTGCCGCGACGCATTGAAACGAATATGAGGCAAATAAAAGGAGTCGTGCGCAAGTTGACAAGTTTCGGACATAAGTTCGACATTTGTTCAACATAACCAACTAAGTTTTGGATGACATAAGTTTCGGACATAACATTTGTTCGACATAAGTTTAAAGACAATATTTGTTCCACATAAGTTCGACATAACCAACTAAGTCTCAGGAGTGTAAGGATCCCTCGGACGCCTCTGTCTCTTCAGATTTGTAGGCAACACATTGGGAGTGTAGCCAACGTCGGTGTGGTCGCGTTGCTGGTGCGTACGGCTCCTACCCTACAAGTATATGATATGCACGATTACTTATAATCTTTATGATCGTTAGTTCATGAGCCTACGTATTTAAAGAAACTACCTTTGTTAGTACCTATGAGGCTCCTTGGGTACCAAACGGGGCACCACCTAGCTGACACATGCCGATCTTGTTCTGCGGCCAATCGTCCCACTGGTGGTGCTGTCTGTAGAAACCTAGGGGGTCATTGTCGTCATCGTCGTCCTCGGTGGCAGGGTCCTTCCCAGCGCTATGATGTGGTGGTGTACGCACTGCAGAAGTGGCACCTGTCACCGACTGAGAAGAGCCGGCTGGTGTCCTCAAAGAGCCAGAAGACGTGCCACCCGACCGCGTCGGGATTGCTGGTTCCACCCAAGGAGTGTCCATGCAACTCAGCTTCTAAGCTAGCTTCCTGCAGCTCCGCTTCACCTTCTGCATAAATAGACGTTAAAGTTAGTGCATTTCCCAAATGCATATATAATAAAGAAACATTTTCGGAACAGACAAGTTTATGTTTACCTCCACAAAAGCCTCAAGAACGCTTGGCCCCTGCCCTCTAGACTCGTGAAGCCGAAACATTGCTTCGTTGGACATCCTTGACAATTGTGTCGCCTGAGTAGAGAAACACGGTTGGACAGTTTTAGTAAATATACTTAATACCAAATGGATAACAAATTGTATCATTCCAGTATCTTACCACGTATCTTTAAAACGGGGCTCTCTGTAGTTGTGTGTCGTCTCTAGTGGCAACGTCGTACACATCTTCGATCACATCTTCCTCGTCGTCCTCGTCAATTGCCTCCTCAGTGTACGAGACTTGATATGTGTCCTCGTAGACCTGTGAAGCCACCGTAGGTACTCCTCGAAGGTGCGCTGGTCGTGTGGGGGACCCTCATCGACCGGCTACCGGTCCCTGTTCTGCCACAACTGGATGTGCGCGTTGTGTGTCACGCACCAATCCTTGGTCTTATACCTTTTCCTACGGTCATACCTACAACAAAATGATTGTTAGTTGTACCATACACACCTCTGAATTATAGCTTTGTTATTAATCGATAATGCACCCGTGCAATTCTTGGTTGGTGGAGTAAAGCGGTGGTGGGTAGCCTGTCATTCTTTCAAACTGTCTGCAAACCCTGATGGGCAAGTGAATCTCGACCACGTGGAAGAAAATAAGAGGGACGTTGCAGCGATACTCGTCTGACTCATCCCTAGTGACAGGACTCAGATAGTACTCGAACTCCAGAGCATCCCAAGGACACCAATGCACCTAAACATTTCGTAATTGAGTTAGGTTGTGATATAGTGTACATCGAACAAGACACATGTATGATAGTAAAGAGAGCGTAACCTGGTGCTGTGTCAGGACGTCGAGACTGTCCGTCTACTCCCTGTACTTGCGCCTCGCATTCACTCTAACTAACTCTGCTTGCGTCCAGATATACAGAGCTGTAGAGAGTGTATCCTGTCCGTTCCAATGCCGCATTGAACACGATAATGAATTAGCTATTAATAATT
The DNA here is from genome assembly GCA_904845875.1 of Miscanthus lutarioriparius. Lineage (NCBI taxonomy): Eukaryota > Viridiplantae > Streptophyta > Magnoliopsida > Poales > Poaceae > Miscanthus > Miscanthus lutarioriparius. The sequence continues at coordinate 5,350,997 of CAJGYO010000006.1, read as the reverse complement.
TAATTATATGTAACTGCCTCGAAGAATATAGTGAACTGAAGTACTTACCGGTAAACCAGTAGCAAGGGGCCTCCCAATGGGCCATCGTTTCCAACACCAAACCTGGAGTAGGTTGGAGCAACCCCCAAAGTTCGCATACCCTGAGGTGCGCTGGCAGGCAACGCATAGCTACCGATACGTCCATGCCAGGATTGCGCTGCCCCAGCTGTACGCCGCTATGTTTTCCCATGGCTGGAGTAGTATGTCAAGGAAGATCCAGCTGATGGTGTTGCCCGAGGCATCTGGGAAGAGGAAAGCACCAAGGAAGTGCCAGAGCCACACTCTAGCGAACCTATCGATCTGAGCCTCATCAGCCTATGAGTCAAGTAATCAAAGCGCTCTGTGATCCACGACGATGAAACACCAGAACTTTTCTTGAAATTCACCAAAGAAAATGAGACCCGATGGCTGCAGAAAAGCAATGCAAGTATTAAATAGGCTTGAATTGCTCACTTATTTTTCTTGGCAACCTCGTCGTCCGGTGAAAGAAAGCCAGTGAACTAAGCCACCAGCTCCTTTCAGTGATCGTTGTCAACTATACATGTCACTGGAAGTCCCCCAACCGAAGGCCAAAGATAGCCTTCACGTCCTGCATGGTCAAGGTCATCTCGCCGCAAGGTAGGTGGAACGTGTGGGTCTCAGGCCTCCACCTGTTATAAGAATAGAACGACTGTTAGTTGCCTTAAATTTGTTATAAGAATGTTTACGTACAATGAAGGCACTCGCACCTGTCTATAGCTGCAGTAAGTAGTGCTACGTCAAGGGGCGGAAGACCGTAGTTGACAATACGGATAAGCTGAAGGAAGCCGGCATACCGTATGTACGACGTGTAACGCTCGTCCCACTGGTGCTCCCTGGTATGCGTGCGGGGCCTCAAAGGAGGCAAGGCCACCTCTGCGTCGGTGTCAATCAAGATGTGTGTTCGGTGCGGCTCGTCGTACTCCACCTCATGAAGGGGGTACAACGGATGCTGCGTGGGAGGGGCCATCCTGTTACAAATTGATAAACAAAGGGTTAGAGTATTCAAATTAACAATATTCAAATCAACATTATGTAGCATTGCAAAATTTGAACTACTTGTTATGCAATAGGAACACAATATGAAAGCACATGTATATATTCAAAGTATCATTAACTGACATATTAAACAACTTCACTAGAAAAAATAAGCAACTTCTATGTATGGACCTGCTGTCCACCAGTGTTTCTTATTAAATTATTACAATAGCTTGTCTGCATCTGCTAGAGCAGCTCATTATAATTTTAACCTAGGGATGAGTAGCCCAGTATAAGATGAATTGATTAAGAACTATCTTGTGTGTCATACTTAGTCTTGTACTCTATACTAATATGTCTAAAAATACAGTATAAGATGAATTGATTGATAACTATCATGTGTCATACTTAGTCCTCCACTCTATACTAATATGTCTAAAAATATAGGTTGTCTAAAAATACTTAGTCACAATTTTACCTCCTTGGTCACTAAGTTTTACGATTTGTGTATGCTAATAGCAGTACGATATCGATAATGTTGTGCATGATTTTAGAGGTTCTAGTGCTTTCAATATATGCTTGAGTAAAATGATCATTTGGATTAATGTTTCCATGTAAGAAAACAAGCATATAACAATTTAAATCGTAAAAACTCAACCAACCAAATTTGTCGCTATATATATGTATGTCTAGTGCACAAAAAACACATAAATAGATTTATATTTCATGTGTCTTTTAATTAGACATTTGTTTTCGCTATAATTAATAACACAATGTAAGAAAATTAACAATTAAAGTATATAAATAATAATATAATGTAAGATAAATTAACGGCTAAAATATATAAATAATAATACAATGTAAGATAAATTCACCTCAACGAGGGTTAAACTGCGGTGAGGGCGTCCGTGGCGCGGCGGGCAGCCGCCGTGCGTGGCCGGAGGGCGCGGCGGGGGTGGTGCGCTGGCGTAAGGGCGCGGCGGGAGGCCGTGGCGCGGCCGGCGCGTGCGGGCACATGCGGGCGCACCGGCGTGCGTGGCGCGACAGGCGCGGCGGCGGGTGGCGTGCCAGCGCGGCGGCGCTGCGGGCGCGGAGGGCAGGCAGGAGGGAGGGCGGGCGGCTCGCGGGCAGGAGGGAGGGAGGGCGGCTCGCGGGCGATATTTATCTGGTCCTGCCGCACCATGCGCCGTGGCGCATCACTATCGCGCCAAGATCAGTGGCGCGGCAGACCCTACCACGTCACCGGTCAGTGGCCCGGTCGTCGCCACGTCACCACTCTCGCCGCGCCACCATGCATGGCGTGGCACAAGCATTTCGCCGCGCCATGGCAATAGGCGTGGCCAAAAGTGTTAGTTTTGGGGAAAAAAATTAAAACAGTGTTAGATTTAAAATTAATTTACAAAAAGTGTTAAAAATTAAAAAAAAAACTATCGGCCCCTCGAATGCCGACATGCCTATCGGCACAAATAAAGGGTCACGTGGATGATGCCTGGGCACATATGGGCAATGGCCTTGCGGCACTTGTTACTAATTCTCTTGGTTTGCAGCAGGTCACCTTCCTCTCCGACAACCAGCGTCTGGTGCACTTCCTAAATGGCCTCGACCAAGTTAATTCACCGGAGTGGAGGATCAAATACTTCACTCAAACCTTCTCCAATTTCACAGACCAAAGAGATATGAGAATTCACAGGATACAGAGATATCACAATCAGTCGGCTGATATCCTAACTAGGCAAGCTCTCTTAGAATCGCAATCACCTGTTTCATCAGGCTTATCATGTAACTGCTCTAATGCAGCTCATATTCAGTGCTCTCTGCCAGAGGCACTCCAATCTGTAGCCTTGAACTCTGTAAGGCTCCTAACAGCTATTTGCTTATGATAATAAAGTTGTTTGTTGTCAAAAAAATGCCGATTGGAACCTATCGGCTTCTGGTTTACCGATTAGTTCACTATCGGCTTTTGTACAGCCGATTAGAAGGTTAACGTAACGGAATGGGAAACGGCTCCGTATAGGTCTGTGGACCCAAAAGACCGTGGCGGCCCACCTCCACCTCCACCTCCACGTATGCGGAGACACGTTTGCCAGACAGGCAAGGCAAGCTCCAGCCCCAGGCCCCCAGCGCCAAATGCGTCGCGCCGCCGCCGCCACCGTGGCGGCCGACCCGCAGCTCCTGGCAGGCGCGGTTGAGGCGGCGATCGCCTCCCGGTGGCCACGGCTCGGCCGAGCGGCCCACGCGCGCGCTCTCAGGCTGCTGGCCCCGGCCCTCCCGCCTTTCATTTGCGCGCACCTCGTCAACCTCTACTCCAAGCTCGACCTCCCGGGCGCGCCAGCCATGGCCGCCATGGACCCCAGCCACCGGTGTCCTACATGGCCTTCATCTCGGCGCGCGGCGTATCGCGCGCTACCGCTCCAGGCGCTCTCGGCGTTCGCCGCCATGCTCTGTCAGGCCCGGGGCGACGGTGGACGACGCTGGCGAGCTCACGCACACAAGCAAGAAGACGATCAGTATACACACGAACTCAAAGAAAGCGGTGAACACACGAGTTTGGTGCTGCCCAAAAACCGCAGCGTTTTCGATCTCTATTTCTCCTTTTATTGTGGATTACAAGAAGCAAAGCTCTCGATGGTTGGCCAAGACACACAGCGTGCAGACGCATCCATCCCCACGTCTGCGTCATGCATTCATCACCGATCGCCCGTGTGTGTGCGGAGCTATTCTCACGGCCACTACCTCCCTACGTGCCACGACAACCACAGCTCGATGCTCGTGCACATGCAAACCGAATGCGAACATGCGGTGCCTATCTATTTACAGCTAAAGCGCATGGCTTAACTAACAAATCTCCTCCTAAGCCATGTGCATCTACTTGAATTTGACGAGGCCAAGCTTGGCTCAAAGTTCACTGAAGCGTTCAGCGCGGTGCCTTCATCAAGATATATGCCACCGATCGAGAGGTGCCAATAGAGGCAACACACACCCTGCCTTCCTCGATGCACTCACGAATGTAGTGGTATCTTGTATCTATATGCTTGCTGCGATCGTGAAAGATAGGGTTTTACTTAGCTGGATGGCGGACTCACTTGTCGATGTAGATCTTCACACGCCTTCCCTCTTGCCCTTCATCGCTCGAGGCAGAGGAGGCGCGTCGACCACACACCCCGACAGCAACAGAGTCCTGCGCGATGTACTCGACCTCTCATGAGGACAGGGCCACGACCTTCTGCTTTTGGCTCTACCAGATGATGACATTGTTGCCGAGGAAGTAGAGGACGCCGGAAGTGCTCCTGCGGGTGTCGATGTCCCCGGCATGATCACTGTCGCTGAAGTCCATGAGATGCGCATCCTTCTCCTTCCTTGTGTAGTAGCGATTTGTAGTCCAGAGTGCCGAGATGTATCTCAGACCCTTTTCACAACAAGCTAGGTGCTAAGTGGTCGGTTTCTCCATAAACCGGCTCACATAGCCCACCGAGAAGGCCAAGTCTGGCCTTGTGTTCACCAAGTACCATAGTGAACCGACGATGCTCCTGTACATTGTGGCGTCGACGGCGGGCGCTGTGCTTACCTTGCTCAGCTTGAGGCGTGGCTCCATGGGAATGTGACCGGGGTTGCAACCACCCAATGAAGATTCTCGAAAATCTTCACTACGTCGCGCTCGGCCAAAAGTGATGCCGTCGGCCGAATCGAGTCACCTCCGGTCGAGGTAGTAGTCAAGCGTTCCCCGGATCACTCATCCGAACGTGCCCTTCATCTGCGACTTGAACTTGTCGATGTTGCCCGTGCTGCCGCCGGTGATCACAAGGTCGTCGACGTACACGCCCACGATGAGGGCGGCGGCGCGCCCTCACCGCTGCAGTACACAAAGATGCTCGAGTCGCCGCACCGGCTAAGCCCGAGCGCAATAGCTGTCGGCAAATTCGCAAACCCAGCGGGGAGCTTGATGAAGCCCGTCTGGCGCCTTGACAAGAAGAAGAACCTTGCCTTCTTGCCCTTTGAGGACGTAGCCCGGCGGTTGCTCGACGTAGATCTCCCCCTGTAGCTCGCCATTGAGGAAGGCTGATTTTACATCCATGTGGTGGACAGCCCAACCCTCATTCGCGGCGTGCGCAAGGAGAAGCCGCACGGACTCGGGCGTGCCACAGTCTGAACACCTCGTCAAGTCGACGCCTTTGCTCTTGCCGCAGCGTAGCCTTCGCGACCAGTAGGGCTTTGTACTTGGAGATGATCCCGGCTCGTCTTTCTTCGCCTTTGTAGACCCATTTGAGCCCAATGGGTCGGGAACGTGGCGGAGGGTCGACGAGCTCCCATGTACCGTTCGCCTCGATCGCCGTCATCTCATCGAGCATGGCGTGGCGCCAGCACTCATGCTCCTGCACCTCAGCAAAGCTGGATGGCTCGACATCGCTGGCCAGGAGCAGGTGCTCCTCCATCTGTCGATGTGCTAGGCCATGAGCTGATGAAGAGCCCGAAGATGTTGTCCAAATTGACGAACCGGAGCGGTGCATCATCATCATGGTCGCATCCAGTCCGCCCTCCGGTGGTGATACAAATTCCACCGCTCCTCCTGCAAAGATGTCTTTGGAGTGGTGGGCGACATCAGCCCGACACCGTGCGTTGCTGGGGAAGTCATCGGCGCAGGTGACGTCGAGGTGGAGCCTGGGGAGGACGTCATCATGGAGGTGGTGGAGATGACAGTGCTTGCTGGTGCCTGCTCACTAGACCCCAGCTCGATCGTGAAGCCCGGCTTAGCACCGTCTAGCTCCCCGTTCTAGTTCCAGCTGGCCGCTTCGTCGAACACGATGTCGCGGCTGATGTGCACACGCCGCATCCTTGGATCAAAGATGCGGTACGCCTTGGAAGCTGCCTCGTACCCGACAAAAATGGTGCGCCGGCTACGGTCGTCGAGTTTCTTCTGGTTCGGTGCCGTGATCTTCATGTGGGCGGCGTACCGAAGGTCGCGCGCGAGATCTTTGGACGCCGGGTCTTTGCTAGTCCGTAGCCGGTACGGGTCTTGCCGCTGATGCTCTTGGACGACGCGCGGTTGAGCAGGTAGACAGTTGTGGTGACTGCCTCTCCCCAGAACACGCCAGGGAGGTCTTTTGCCTTCAGCATACTCCGAGCAGTGCTCGCCACGGACTGATTGCGTCGCTCGACGATGCCATTTTGCTGAGGGGAATATGGCGCCGTGAGCCCACGACGCAGACCCAGCTCGGCGTAGTAGTCCTCGAAGTCCCATGCCAGGAACTCTCCTCCTCGGTCCGTGCGGAGTGCATGAACCAGCTTCCCGGTCTTGCGCTCCGCCGCTGCCTGGATGCGCTTGATGGCCACAGCCACAACATCCTTCGAAGGCAGCAGCGCGATCCACATGTACCGCGAGTAGTCATCGATGAGGAGAAGGAAGTAGCGGTTGCCGCTGGGCGTTGGTGGCGTGATGGGACCACACAAGTCCCTGTGCAGTAGCTGCATCACCTCAGTTGACCGCGAGAGCGCACGCTGCGGGAACGGCGTCCGCCGGTGCTTGCCGGTGAGGCACGCGTCGCAGACTTGGTCGACGTGGTCCAGCAGGGGCATCTCGTGGACGAGCTCCTCGCGCCCCATCTTCCTCAGTGCGCCGAAGTTGACATGCCCAAATCGGGCGTGCCACAGCCATGCGTCCTCCGTGGCGTGCGCAGCCAAGCACACCGGCCGTGCAATGTTGACGTCGAGCACATAGAGACGGCTTGGGCTCTGTTGTACCTTAGCGAGCAGGCAACGTTCCTCGTCATGGATCCGCATCACTCCTCCCTCCACGAGCACCTGGAACCCCACCTCGTCGAGCTAGCCGACGCTGATGATGTTCGTGGTCAGGCGAGGGATGAAGTACGTGTTGGTGAGGGTGCGGTGCTCCCCATTCTTGCAGGCGAAGAGGATGGTGCCGTAGCCCTCGATCTTGACGACGGAGCCATCGCCGAAGCGGACCGTACCGAAGATGCCGGTGTCGAGCTCGGAGAAGGCGCCACAGGAGGTGGTCATGTGATTTGTGGCCCCCGTGTCCAGGACCCAGCGTTTCAGGTCCCGGTCATCTACAGCGTCGAAGGTGGCGAACACCTTGGCCTCTAGGAGCTCGAGCTGGCACGGCGTTGGGGTGGCATCCGCGGCGTCGGAGGTGTTGAGGAGCGACGGCAGCGTCCGATTCACCTCCGTGAGCTCACTACCGATGATCTGAGGCGGCGATTCTCCACCGGCCGTCTACGTGGGATGAGGCGGCGGCGCCTCCTTGGGGTACGGCGGCAGCGCTTGGGGAAGAAGGGGCAAAGTGGACGGCGTAGACTCCTCCTCGGCCCCGTAGGCAAACATCAGCGTGTGCTCCTCGTCTTGGGCCACATGGGCCTGTTCCTCCACCTTTAATTTTCCACGGCAGTTCTTGGCCCAATGGCCTTCTTTGCCACAAATAACAGCACCACGTCGTCCGTCCGGGCGGCGCGCGACCCAAACCAAAGACCGCTTCGTGCATCGCTCGCTGTTGTTGTTGCCGCCACGCATCACATGCAGCATGCCGTGGGCGCTTGCCACGCCACCGGAGCTCGAGCCTCCACGGACGGAGTCCTCGCTTGTACTTCTCCACCATTTGCTCCTCCGTGTGGCGGCAGCTTGCCACCGGCGGCTTAGGGCGGCATGGGCTCGACGTCGTCGCCGCCTTCACCGCCGGTGACCTCCTCGATCAAGAGCTGGGAAATGTCAAGAAGGGTTTCGATGGAGATGACGAGCTGCTTGTACCTCAGGCGGACGACGCGCAGGTATTTCGCCACGACCTTCTCGTCCGGCTCGGGATCGCCGAGGGTTGCCAGCCGCTGGACGATGTCGGTCAATCGGAGCGTGAAGTCTTCGATCGCCTCGTTGTCGCGGAGCGTGATCGCCTCGTACTCAGCGCGGAGGTTCTGCGCCGTCGCCTTTCGCACGCGGTCGTCGCCGATGCGAAGTGTCTTGATGGCCTCCCAGGCGTCCTTGGCGGTTGCCTTGGTCGCGAGTGTCGGCACCATCTCCGCTGGGACGGCGCTGCAGATCGCGTCGAGCGCGTTGCGGTCATCGTCGAAGTCGACGGCGTCGTACTCGACGGGCGTCCCACAGTGTGCGGCGCTGCAGCATCTTCGATTGCATGCGCAGATGACCACTCATGGTAGTTGGTCCTTGTGAGTCGCGGCGATTCGGAGCCTGCTGCCCTCCCGGATGATGCACTCGACGACGACTTCCCGCGGACGGCGCGTGCATCCCGGTCTTGCGATCGACGTCGTCGTCGCGCGCGTGATCGGCGCTTGGAGAACGGCTCGGCGTAAGCGTCGCGCGGCGGCGTCTTGACGCCGGGCAGCACCCTTCTCTCCTTCTTGGTGCTGGCGGTGTACGCGCCCTGGTCGCTGTGGTGAAGCCATGGCGGCAGGGAGGTCCTCAAACCTCGGCTCCGATGCCAAATGTCGGGCCCGGGCGGCGGTGGACGACGCCCGGCGAGCTCACGCACACAAGCAAGAAGACGATCAAGACACACATGAACTCAAAGAATGCAAAGTGAACACACAATGTTTGGTGCTGCCCAAAAAACCGCAGCGCTTCCTGATCTCTATTTCTCCTTTTATTGTGGATTACAAAGAGCAGAGCAGAGCTCTCGGTGGTACCGCGTGCACGACGCGTCCATCCCCACGTCTGCGGCATGCATTCATCACCGATCGCCCAGGTGTGTGCAGGAGCTATTCTCACGGCCCATCGCCTCCCTACGTGCCTGGCGACCACATTTCGGTGCTCGTGCGCATGCAAACACAAATGAAATATGCGGTGCCTATCTATTTACAACTAAAGCGCGTGGCTTAACTAACATGCTCGCCTCGCCTCCGCTCCTAACGACTTCACCTTCCCTTCCGCCTTCAAGGCCCGCCGCCTGCCGCCGCCTCCGGCCGCCCGGGCCATGCCCGGCGTCCGGGACGCAGGTGCACGCCCTCGCTCTCAGGTTCGGCTACCTCCCCGACGACGCCTTCGTCTTGTGCGCGGCACTGGACATGTACTTCAAGACGGGCCGCCTCGCACTGGCGCGCCGCCTGTTCGACGAAATGCCCAACAGGAACGTGGTCGCCTCGAACGCGGTCATGACGAACGTGGTGCTCGACGGCCGGCCCCTCGAGACGGTGGAGGCCTACTTTGGGCTCCGGGGGGCTGCTGGGATGCCGAACGTGGTCTCGGTCTGCGCGTTCTTCAACGCGTGTGCTGGCATGACGTACCTGTCCCTTGGGGAGCAGTTCCATGGTTTTGTGGCCAAGTGCGGCTTTGACAAGGATGTCTCCGTGTCCAATTCTATGGTGGACTTTTATGGGAAGTTTCGATGCGTGGGGAAGGCCAGGGTGGTGTTTGATGGGATGGGAGTTCGGAACAGCGTGTCCTGGTGTTCTATGGTTGTTTCGTATGCGCAGAATGGGGCAGAGGAGGAGGCTTTCTTGGTGTACTTGGGTGCAAGGAAAGCTGGGGAAGAGCCGACTGACTTCATGGTTTCCAGTGTGCTCACCACTTGTGCAGGTCTGCTAGGACTTGACCTTGGGCGTGCTCTGCGTGCAGTTGCTGTCCGTTCCTGCATTGATGCAAACATTTTTGTTGCTAGTGCATTGGTTGACATGTATGGGAAGTGTGGAGGTATCCGAGATGCTGAGCAGGTATTTTCGAGATGCCACAGCGAAATCTTGTCACATGGAATGCGATGATAGGAGGTTATGCTCATATTGGTGATGCTTGGAATGCACTTGCAGTGTTTGATGAAATGATAATGGGTCGAGAAACAGCACCTAATTACATCACACTTGTCAATGTTCTCACGGCCTGCAGCAGAGGAGGTTTGACAAAGGAAGGGTATGAGTTGTTCCAGACAATGAAGCAGAGGTTTGGGATTGAACCGAGAATTGAGCATTATGCTTGCGTGGTGGACTTGCTTGGTCGTGCAGGAATGGAAGAGCGAGCTTATGAGATCATACAGGGGATGCCAATGAGGCCTTCCATTTCTGTCTGGGGAGCACTACTTAGGGGATGCAAGATGCATGGGAAGACAGAGCTAGGAAGGATTGCTGCTGAAAAGTTGTTTGAACTTGATCCCCAGGACTCGGGCAATCATGTTCTGCTCTCAAACATGCTTGCATCTGCTGGCAGGTAAAGTAACTTAAGTACCCTTCTTTTCAATCGAGCTGCACTCTCTCATAAATTGTGCTTTGGATTTAATGTAAGTTCTGAATTGCTCCAGGTGGGCAGAAGCAACAGATGTAAGGAAGGAGATGAAGAATGTTGGAATCAAGAAAGACCCAGGGTGCAGTTGGATCACTTGGAAAAATGTTGTCCATGTTTTCCAGGCTAAGAACACAACACATGAGATGAATAGTGAGATCCAGGCATTATTGGCCAAGTTCAAAGGGCAAATGCAAGCTGCTGGCTACATGCCAGACACACAATATGCTCTCTATGATCTTGAGGAAGAAGAGAAAGAATCAGAGGTGTTTCAACACAGTGAAAAGCTTGCTCTGGCATTTGGATTGATCTGTATACCACCGGGTGTACCTATAAGGATCATGAAGAATCTGCGAATTTGTGTAGATTGTCACCGGGCTTTTAAATTCATATCTGGTATTGTTGGTAGGGAGATAACTGTGCAAGACAACAATAGGTTTCATCACTTCAAGGATTATGAGTGTTCATGCAAGGATTATTGGTGAAAGTTTTATCCACCAGATATACTGATGCATGTTTTGTTGGCATCTCTAGAACCACTTCTGCAGATATAGAAGGTAACTATTTTAGTTCCTTTACATGATTTGTATTCTATCATGCGACGCACACCTCAGGCCCGAGGCGGCGCGGCCCCAAGACAACGGTGGCCCGGCTCCATGGTGGAGGCACGCACCTCGGGCAGTGGCCTGGCTCCAAGGCGGTGACTCGCACCTCGGGTGACAGCGTGCACCCCGGGCTGTGGCACGGGCCTCGGCCCCCTGGCAGCTGCGCATCCGGCCCCGAAGCTGCAGCCCCACCACTAGGTTCCCCAACCTCCCTAACCCTAATCCAATCGATTTGGCTTTGATTTCGATGTCCATGTTGCAGATCCAGTGGAGAAGGGGAGGAGGAACAGATCTAGTGATGATTTGGCGCCAGGGACGCCATCTGCCTGTAGGGTTCTTGCTTTGACGACTTATTTCCGATGCTTTCTTAACAGCAGCCTGCAATAGTTGCACCGTCAATAGTCCAATTTGTCACATGTGCTAGTGTTATTTGACTGTGATGAGTGCCATTGCAAAAAAAAAAAAAAATGTAGAAACAGTCATGATATGAATTTATGCCTCTTGCTTTTACATTTCATTTAATTTCTGTGGGGTTATAGTTATCTAAGGTCCTTCAAATTGTGCATCTTTTATGTATCACATGAATAATAAACCCAGTGTTGGTCGCTGTTGTAGTAACGGTGGTTCTTGTTTGGCAGATATCTGGTTGAGTGACTTCTAGAGAGGAAGAAGTGCTAGTTCTTCCTTTCTATACCTGACCCTTATGAACCAAGGTTTGTGCTGAACTATTTTTCTTTTCAATGCCTTAGTGACAACCGAAGCTCAATGGGCCCATGAACTATTTTTCTGTGTTTTAAGCATAGTCTAGTTTGCTGTTCTGTTAGTATAACTTGTACTCTTTAAATTTCCACCATGCTATCATGTCAATGTCCCATTAAAATATGTTTCTTAAGCAATAAATCTGTACAGCTTCAAAATAGAAACTTACACTGCTTCTGTCGCTAGAAATATTGAACTGATCATTGGGACACTACTGATGGGTTGCTTTGTCAACCATTTCTTATTTCCATCCAGTGATCTGATAATTGTGTAATCTGGTAATTGTCTATCTAGTTAGCTAATTTGGCCAGCTTAAGTATAGAAACTTATACACTCTTTCTATCCTTCTGTTGTACTTGTTAATTAGAGGGACATTGTTATTGTGGTACTAGGAATCGTAATTTGTGACCAGCAATGAATTTGAGACATTTTGGTGTAAATTTTATCGTTACAGATCCATTGTATGCGGTTTTAGGATTCCTAAATATCCCTTATTGATGGTACAGTGCCAGTTCTAGTTTTGTGCACTTCTGATGTGATGAATTTATAGCAGTGTTGTCACGCTGCATTGGTGAGGGAATTACCAAGCTTTTTTATTTGTTCTTCTATATAAGCAATTCCAGTAGGTTCCTTCTAGTTGTAAAGTAGTTCTAATGTTTCCTATCTATCCATTTTCCAGATTGAGAAGGCTTTCCTCAAGCAGATTTCTCAATTTATAGCACAAAGAAATCTGGCAAGGGTAAGAAGCCAGGCAAAGCACAAAGAAATCTGGCAAGGGTAAGAAGCCAGGCAAGGGTGGCAACCGATTCTGGAAGAGCATTGACCTTGGCTTCAAAGACTCACAGGAAAGCAATTGAAGGTATAATGGTTTCCCTTCGCTGGTGATTAGGCCATGATCCCTAGTGCTATGACGTACCTTGTTTGAGATGGTGAAGGACAACATGTTCAGTTTAATATTTTTTTGTTCTGAATGATTTTTTTGTTCCTGCTTAGTAGAAGTTTGTCCTAAATAATTAAATTCGTAGTCTAGCTCCAAATTTCATTTGCTATTTTGAAAACAAAGTACTATGGCACATGAAATCAATGCATTTCTTAGTGATTATCCTAACATGCTTTATTTGTATGCAGAACTAAATCAGTTTTGCATTTCTTAGTGATTATCCTAACATGACATTTGCAAGATCTCTAACAGGAGAATATTACACTGCAGGTTTTGTTGAAGTGGAAGAACCCGGCTGATGCAAGTATTGAAAGGCTGGTAGTGCAAAATAGGCAAAATCTTTGTATACATAGCATTAATGATGTACTGAAACATCGGTGGGTCTTCGATTTTTCATTGGAACGCTCAACCTCCTGGGCCATATTTTATTTAATTAATTAAATCATATAAATCCTAGGTCTATATTTAATGCTATGGTGCAATATGGTTAAGGGAGTCTGACTATACGGACAACATGTGCACTATTAAGATGTTGAGAGGCGCTAAGGATGTGGCACGTGCCCGCCGACAGCGAGATTTTCTGACATGTGCAGATCATGTGTAGTTAGGCCTTGTTTAGATACCCTTAAAATTCCAAGTTTTTTCACTCTCTCTCCATCACATCAATTTTTAGCCGTTTACATGGAGCATTAAATATAGGTAAAAAAAATAACTAATTGTACAGTTTAGTTGAAAATCACGAGATGAATCTTTTGAGCTTAGTTAGTCCACGATTGGACAATATTTACCAAATAAGACAAAAGTGCTACTATTCATCGGGTTGAAATTTTTTTCAATCTAAACATGGCCTTATCAACTGAGACTGAGAGTAACACACACGGAGACACGGCATTCATTCTCACGCGAGCCTGCATATTATGCCGTCAATAAACATGCAGGTTCGTGAGTGTTAAATCTAGGCGTGATCGGCTGGGGTGGGCTGGCCAGCCCTCTCATAAAAATATTATTTATCTGAACCAGTCAACAAAACTTCTCTTTCATATAAACGAAACAGTAACAATACGAACCAGCCAACCGAACAGGCTGTAGGAACCAACAAAACCAAGTCATTGCCAACTCCTGTATTAATTCGACCAAAATCGTGAACAACAATAAATTAATAATCGGCCGTTTTCTTTATTTTTCATTAAACTGTCCCAAGATATCGAGGAGCAAGCACTAAGCGCGTGTTTAGTTGGCACCCCAAAATCCAAAAAAGTGTTACAGTCCCCATCACATCGAATCTTGCGATACGTGCATGGAGCATTAAATGTAGACGAAAAAAAACTAATTACACAGTTTGGTTGGAAATTACGAGTCGAACGTTTTGAGCCTAATTAGTCCATGATTGAACACTATTTATCAAATAAAAACGAAAGTGTTACAGTACCCCAAATTCCAACTTTCACCCAACTAAACACACCCTAATAATCCATTCATCATTCGCAAAAAAAAAAAAAAATCCATCGTATCTACTATCGTCAGCTTTGATAAAGACCTAGTAGTACCTAGTGTAAGCATCATGGAAGAAATTAAAAGGGGCGTCCTCCAATCCGAGCTTTGGGTCTGTACTATATCCTGCATTAGTGCCCCAAATCATTCAGACACATCTCATCTGCGCCCCTACTGTTTATTTATTACACGACCAATGGCATCATCAAAAAGCAGATCAAGCAAGCCATCCTCCAGGGTCTAAAATCCTGACCTTGTAGCCTCCCCCCCAACACCATCCACACCCTAATGTTTGTTATCTGCCTTTTTGGGTCCCCCTCTTCTTCTTTATACTCCTTCCATCAAAAAAATAAATGTGATTCCCGCTTTCAGAAGAATAAAACAAGTTTAAACTTTATCAAACATATCGAAATACAAGCACTTTTTAGACCAAATAAATATTATTAGATTAATATGAAATATATTTTTGTAGCAAACATATTCGAAGATATAAATATTTGATACTATTTTTGTAAACTTTATTTATCAAACCTAAGAAAGTTCGCCTTATCTTAAATTTAGAATTATATTCTTTTTACACTACGAGAGTAACAAAAAATATTAGGACAATCCCAACACTAAAAACCACAGTTAGGTCTATGCATACTAATTTACATAGACACTACATGTTTTCTCTCTCGATCATTTACCAATCACATCTCTTTGTATCATGGTTATCGTGTTGATGTGGTTCTTGTCTAAGTGGGTGTTTGGTTCACTTTTCAACTCCTAAATCTAGTCTCATTTAGTCCCATTTAGTCACTTTTTACCCAAACATTTTTACTAAATGGGCTTTAGCCAACTACTCACTCAAATATTGCTAAATGGGACTAAACCTCATCTTTTAGTCACTTTGAAGCCCAACACCCTAACTAAAAGGGACTAAAAGATCTCTTTTACTCTTTTAGTCTCTTTTAGTCCACCAATCCAAACAGGGGTGACTAAAGTTTAGGAGCTGGTTCAGGTGACTAAACTTTAGGAGGTCCAAACCAAACACGCTCTAAGAAATCATTTCCTCATCTCTCTGCTTTAACGGAGTACCTCATCATCTTTTTTTTAGTTGACATATTAATTAATGACATAAAAACCATATAGTTTCATGGTTAGGAGTACCGTTAGCTGGTTATCGAACATCCACATCTTATTTCTAATGAAGGTATAGGCGCCCACCGGCCGACACCATATAGGATTGTTGTTTATAAACATCCTATAAAAAATATCATTCTTACTCCTCAAGAAATCAAACATTTTTAACTTCGACTAAGTACATATAAAAATATATTAATATTTATAGTATATAATTAGTATCACTAGATGAATAATTGAATGTATTTTTATAATAAATTTATTTAAAGATACAAATATTACTAATATTTTCTGTAAACATAGTTAAGTTTAGAAAAAACTTGAACAGCATAGACATCGTAGCTATTTTGGACGGAGGGAGTAGCACGTAGAGTAATTAGTACTGGTACAGTAATGATCACGGGGTTCCTAGACCTAGTGCAAGCTGGTTTGATTTGATCCTGCAGTAATTTGACGTCAAATGAGGCGTGTGAATGGGGGGACGGATGGTTAGTTAACACCTAATCGGATGTCCCTCTCTGTCTCAGATGTGTCCTCCTTGCCTCCTGAACCTGCGGAGCAGAGGAGGGGTCGAGAGGAGGACCAGACCAGGCCAAGCAAAAGCTCACTGACGCTGAGATGGATGGAGTTGGAGGAGCAGACATGCCAGCTCTGTTGTGGGAGGATGGACAGCGAGGGTTCCCTCCATTCCAGTTGCCATGCCTGTCTCGTCTCTTATTGTCTGTTGCCCCTCCTTTCCTCAGGTCCCCATGTCCTTGTCCACCATTCATTCCTTGGGTCCCGTGCTACCCTTCGTTACCATCTGCCAGGCCGCGGTGGAACCCAGGTTTTTCTTTTTGGCACTCAAACTGACAGCACTGTTTATTATTACTAACCTGAAATGAAACTGAAACCAATGAAGAGGCCCATTTCATCTCCTGTTCGCTTCACTGATAAGTTAAGTTGAAAAATAA
Source organism: Miscanthus lutarioriparius (assembly GCA_904845875.1). Taxonomy (NCBI): domain Eukaryota; kingdom Viridiplantae; phylum Streptophyta; class Magnoliopsida; order Poales; family Poaceae; genus Miscanthus; species Miscanthus lutarioriparius. The sequence goes on along the minus strand of CAJGYO010000006.1, from coordinate 5,334,861 downwards.
TGTTTACTGATTTATTGTAAGAGAAAAATAAGTTTAAACAAACAGGGATACTATCATGAACAGCTCAACTGCTGAACTGAACACACCAAGGAGTGAATGAATGAACAGACTCCCATGATTAATCTGCCTCCAAGGATTTTTTTTCTTTTTCACGTGAGCATATGTTAAATTTCAGCGTAAGCGAACACGGTGACGGTTGGTTGGTTAACAGCAGCTCCAGTGTTTTATTTCGTTCCTCACGCACTCATGCTGCATAATAAGACAAAGAAGAGTTCAATTGTTGACCATATCAGATTAAGCAGTATATTTACCTCTATCATGTTGAGTCAGCCAGCTTGGCCGGTCGGGCCTAGTATGTGAATATTTTAGCTGATCGAGTGGTGGATTTACAATCGTTCATTTTTTTTTCGTTCCAAGAATTACATCATGCTATGTTTGAATTTTGAAGTAGTCCATGAGTTGACATGACCTCCACTGCCCTGTTCCGGTCAACACTGCTACTGCTACGCATGCATCAATAGGTCCAGTGCAGGTCTTGTCACTGTTCCCTCTCCCGGTAAAAACCGGAGGACAAAAGATTGACCCGTCACACGTGTTTACCTAGTCTAAGCGGATGTTTGATCATTGACCGGAATTTAGGAGTTGTAATATGGGCGTGACATCGGTATTTGATACTAATAAAAAAATACAGAATTTGTCAGTAATTCACGAGACGAATTTATTAATCTCATTAATCCGTCGTCAGCACATATTTACTGTAGCACCGTGTTGTCAAATCATGAACTAATTAGACTTAAAAGATTCGTCTCGCAAATTAGTTGCAAACTGTGTAATTAATTTTATAATTAGTCTATATTTAATACTATATGCATGTGTCAAATATCTAACGGGACAACGACAAAAGTTTAGGCGAAGGAATAAACACCCCCTAATTAATTATAGTGAGAGAGAGAGGAGTAATAACTGCATGTCTGCATCAGATATGGAATCTAATAGTTATTTTTGTTACTCGAATCTATCCATCCGGTGTTCATTCGGGTGTTTGTACTAATTTATTTATTTTAAAGTTTAATAATAATTTTATTTTAGTGATAGATCATGTGTCGACTTAATTATTGAGAGATGCTTATATAGAGAGAAAATATATGTTTTTAGAAGGATATAGAGAAAATATATGTATACATGTATATGAACATCCGTGTTTAAATAAAATCAAAATATTGACGACGAATATATAAAGGGAAACAGAAATAAAAAGGGCAAATGCATGAAACCGTTGCAGTAAGCTAGGGAAGACAACCTCCATGTTTGTCTCCCAAAACAAACACGTCTCTCTTCTCTCTCTCTCCATTGCAGGGGAACTGAGGAAGGGAGGGAAGGGTAAGAGTAGAGGAGGGAAGGGAGAGGCTGAAGTCATGATTGCAGGCTTGCAGCAAGTAGGGGAGTCTCCAACTGCAGCATGCATATCCATTAGGCATTAATTATTATATTAAATTACTCCGCCTCCGCTTCAACTCCTACTCCGTCACCTCCACCACCTAACCCAAAAACAATTGGCAGCGCAACCGCCCGCAGCGACGAGGCGACTCCAGCGGCGGCGGCGACAAGCAAGCCTGCGGCGAAAACCCTAGCAGCGGCGTCTGGCGGAGCAGGAGGGGGAGCGGCCAATGGCGGAGGACGGAGACAAGACCGCGGCGTCTGCGGGGGAGGCAGGAGGAGGCGGAGGAGGGAAGGAGGGCGGCGAGGAGGAGAAGAGCGTCAAGCTCTTCGTGGGACAGGTGCCCAAGCACATGACCGAGGCCGACCTGCTCGCCATGTTCCGCGAGGTCGCCGCCGTCGACGAGGTCACCGTCATCAAGGACAAGGTCACCAAGGTCTCCCGAGGTGCGGATCTGCCTAGGCCCCGGATCTGGGCTCGCCAGTCGCCACCCTCGCTCCCCCGCGCTTGCTCTCGCTCGGTTCGCCGCAATGCCTGACGCGCTGTTCCCTCGCTCGCGCCGTGAGCCCGACTGCTCGCTCCGGGGTGGTTTCGCTTCGCTCGCGTTTGGGGGCAATGCCGCACGGTCGGAGGAATCTGAGCTTTTCGGTTAGACAAATTTGTACTAGCGTTTTTGGCTTGGTTTTTTCTGCTTGTGGGGGATCGATTTGCTGCAATGCTGCGGGGAGATCTCACGTCGAGTCCTCGGGTTGGTGGGGTTTCATCATGGATTCGAGTGTACTATGCTTGAGTTGCGTTAGCGTAGTGTATGTATTTGCTCCATTGCGTGTTTTGAATTTCTTCCTTTTCCGTTTCTGTCTTTGAAATCATATTCTGTTGGCTCCCTCCATATTTTCATTTTGGATTTTTACAAAATATATATGTAGAAAAAAAAAAGTATGCGTCTCTGTTGTGGCTTCAGCTTGTTTTCGAGCAATGCAGGCTTAAATTTGCCATAATTGTGTGGAATCCGTGCTATATTTAGCTGCTTGGTTTGTGTTGGCCTCAGGTATACTTGCTTCAGATGGCAATTTGGTTGGCGTTGGCGTTTCTGATGTGGAAATTTAGTTGGCCTTGGCGTTTCTGCAAAATTACAACTACCCTGATTTCACCTAGAACCTCTTTGTTAGGCCGCACATTGACATGCTAGTTTCCCCCTTCTTGGCTATTTCCTTCACCTTGTTTCCGTCATTTTGCCCATCTGCTTCTCGATTTCACCTCAGTTTTACATGCTCTCAATATAATGCAGGGTGCTGCTTCGTCATATGCCCCTCAAGGGAGGAAGCTGACAAGGCGGTGAATGCCTACCACAACAAGCGCACACTCTCTGGGGTATGCAAGCATTCTACTAATCTTGTTCTGGTAGCAGGTTCCTTCTTGCCAACTGCCTAGGTGGAATTGTCAGTAACTGAACCCACTGTAGCAACTTTAGCTCCTTCTGGATCGCTAATTATGAAAGTGTCCCATAATATGGTTGGCAGGGGCCACATTGTCAGCTAATGTTTGCTTTTGGCTGTCCGCTGGGATGGGATCAGATGAGTCTTTCGTGGGGCACTTTAGAGAAACTGAATTTAGTGACTGCGACTTTGGTGGCTGTTTCAAAATTTTGGAATTGGATTTGTTTAAAACTTTGGGCTCCAACTTCTAACCATTAATAGTTTGTGAAGGTGTGTGTGCAAATGATTGCAAGAGGTGAACTCATTCTCAGTTTGTAGATTCTCTAGGGACTGTTTCATTTCTGATTTCAAGGATATATCTAAATAGTGTCGAGCCCAGTGGCAATCATTTTTTCTTTCTTTCTTGTGTATCCAATAAGAGGAATATTCACTTTAGCTTCTCTATAGAATGAGTTCTTGCTGAATGAAGTTGCTCGGAATCTGTTTCATAATGCAGATACATAGTAGTGCTTTTAAGAGCATGCTAAGTAGACAAAGCAAATACACATGTAATACAACAACCCTTCATGAGTAGCCTTTAGGTTGGCTAAATCTTTCCTTTGTTACTTTGAGTAGGATAAACTGGCAAACCATTACAGACATGGATTATGAATGTGATGTAAAATACATCTTATTGAGTCTTTCTGTAAGGCTGGTCTGCAGGTTGCTATTATGATATTTATCAAAGCTAGTCAGTTTAGCCTCATTCCTAGAAACATAATGTCTACGGTTTCCAACATTGTAAGCTGCGGAATGAGTTGGTCTGTATGTAGGATAGGAGGAATACTAGAGATTTCAATTCAGGGTCCTGCCAGATGCAGGAATGTTGATAAAGCATGTTGAAGGAGCATATACCTACCTGGGGGTAATATGAATGTTTTAGTTGCAATTTTTTGTGCTGATTAATAGACATGATTCAAGAGGAAGTTCTTTTCTCAGTCCTCCAAAGTATAATCCAATGAAGCATCTGTCAACAGAAACTAGTCAAAATATCTAAGCCAACTGACAAATTTTATGTTTGGTTGGAGTCTGCATTGCTAGGCTATGCTGCAAGTAGCAAATGAAATGCTCTTTTAGGGAACAAGTTTGGTCTATGACAACTGAATACTGATGTCTGGTCACCAACCATATAATGGCCTAGGCTTGTCTCTGACGTGGCACACGTAACAGAAATTAGACCACCAAGTGGCCATAACACTTTAGCATCCATCTTGGTACGCAAAATCAACTTTTTGTAGCTTCAATTTTCTGGCACACACCTAACTGTGGCTCCGAACCAAAAAAACAAAATCTATATAGAAAACCTAACTCTGGGTGTGGTCAATTGTGGCCTCTGTCATATAAAACATGACCAGACTCTTAGGTCACTGCAACAGTTGGGTATGACTAAAGTTTCTGGATTAGGTACATGAAAAATGCATGATTCTTTCTCAACTAGCATCAGTTGCAATAAAAATATATTTCTTTTGTCGATGTGTATCTTCTTGAATGTTCGTTATTATGGTTCACAAGTTTTCTTGAAAACATCATTATTGCTCTAGACCTAGACGTTTGATAGCTGCTGGAAATTGGTACTGTGTACTGCCTTCACTCAATGAGTTGCATCAGAGAGTGACTACATATCTAATCCCACTCCTGCTAAGATACGTTTTTTGTTCAGATATGAAGTAACACTGCATCATTTCAATGTGACTGGCACTAACAGAGTTAAAAGTCCATTCACCAAATGAGGATGGTGATACAAAGCATGCTGTCAAGTCTTGGTAGTTAGAGACCTATATATCCTGATCTTGGACAAAATTTGAAATGCTTTGTAGTTGGTAAGCATGGACTTTTTGGAGCCACTGAGAGTCTGAGATACTTGCTCATTAGTAATATTTTCTTTGTCATATAACCAGTTAACTACACTTGTGATGCCTTGTTTGGATATGGTGATATGGGTGACACTTTTCTATGACACTCATCAAATACAGATCTTGTAGAATTGTCTCTGCTTTGACAGTCTGATTACACTCTTCTATGTTTCTATTTAACTCAGGCATCAAGTCCTTTGCAAGTAAAATATGCTGATGGAGAGTTGGAGAGGCTGGGTATGATTACTGTTTAAGTAGAACTTTCTCTTTGCCAGCGATTTTGTATGGGGATATTTGCTCAAGACATTGTTGTCTGTTTTTTACTGATATCCAAACAGTGCACTCATATTTATACTTGTCATGACTTCCAGAACATAAGCTTTTCATTGGAATGCTTCCGAAAAATGTTACGGACACTGAGTTGACTGATTTGTTTTCCAATTATGGGAATGTCAAGGATTTGCAAATTTTGAGAGGTTCACAACAGACAAGCAAAGGTAATATCCTGCAGAGAAGTTGCTTTCCTTATGAATAGAATGATAAGCATTGCCTCAAGTGTATATTGTCAGTTAACTTTGCTCTTTGCAGCTGGCTGTGCCTTCATTAAATATCAAACAAAAGATCAAGCATTGGCAGCTATTGAAGCTCTAAACGGGAAACACAAAATAGAGGTCTGTCAAAAATGAGTTTGGATATCAAATCGCTTTTTTATATATTTCTTGATTACTTAGATCTTATATCATATAGGCTCGTAGCTTAGACTGAATTATTTATTTTATTTACTGTCCAACAGTCTGAAGTAACAATTTTATGTTCACTCTAGTCAAATTTCTGGACTTTTGTAGCCACCCAGTTTTCAGCCACTTCTGCAATTATTTCATTTAGTTTGATTGTCTAAGTAAGCAAATCTATTCACACTAACCCTTAATTTCTTTAAGTTGTCCTAAATTTTCCTAGAAAATCCTACCTGTTTTTTTTTTTTACCGTGAATCCTACCTGACTTAAATTCTAACTTTCCATATGGTGTGATGAATAGCTGGGGATGCGGCAAAGCCTGAATTTTATGGCTGTTTAATTATTATATTGTTATTATTCAATTTGTACATAAATTATTATGAATTAAAGCACTTTTTTGCATTTTCAGATAGCCCATTTGACACTTACTATATGAATTTTCTGGGTTTCTTTAGGAAACCCATGTTTTTTTGTACATATTCCAACAAGCTCTAATATATTTTGTAGGGTTCTAGTGTGCCGTTGGTTGTCAAATGGGCCGATACAGAAAAGGAAAGGCAGGCTCGGAAGGCACAAAAAGCTCAGTTACAGCTATCTAATATGCCCAATGCAAGTCCAATGCATCAGTCTTCAGTATTTGGAGCTTTACAGATGGGATATATGCCTCAATACAATGGATTTGGCTATCAGGTGTCTTCTGCTGTTCTTTTAGCCTTTTTTACATTTTACAGCCATATCATAGAAAATGCTCAATAGTTATACCAAGAGCAGCACTCTTCTAATGGTATTCTGCTTTCAAGTTTTTTTTTCTTCACAAATTCTCTCCGCCAATCCTTGTTCATAACATATGATTTGTTAATTTCTGTTCTTCTCACTCATGAAGGGCAGGCCTGGTGCAGTGGTGAGAGCTGTCTCACTGAGTCACTAGGTCATGGGTTCGAAGCAGCCTCTCCGCAGATTTTGCGGGGGAAAGGCATGTCTCGGTTTATCCCTTCCCCAGACCCCACTCATGTGGGAGCCTCCGGCACTGGGTCCGCCTTTTTTTTTGTTCTTCTCACTCATAACATACCATCTGCAGTATTTGGATTGCTTCCTGCTTGTTCTTTGGTAAACATATGTTGCAAACAGAAAAGAACTATTCCATTCAATTTTTTTGAAACTGTTAGCTTTACTCCCTTGTCATTATATTGATTCTTAAATAATACATGTTATATGTGGAAACTCCAAAAACTGAAATCTTTGCCGTAAATGATGATCAACATCAAATTTAATGTAGTGTGTTTTATTTCCTGTGCAGCCACCAGGAACATACGGACTTATGCAGTACCCTCTATCTCCTATGCAAAATCAAGGCCCCTTCCAGAATATGGTTCAACCTCTTAATCAAGGGAACTCGATAAGAGGAGTCAATCCTGAACTGTCTCCCAGTTCAGTTCAAAGGTCATTTAATGCAATGCAGTTAGGGAGCCCTTATCCTGCTATCCCTGGTATGCAGTATCCTGGGTCATATCCTGGTGGTCCCATGAACAATCGTCCTTTTGGAAATTCTCACAACTCAATTTCAATTAGAGTTCCAAATTCAAATGCCAATCCCACCATTTCTTCTAGTCCCAGCAGCAATGCCGGTGGGCAGGTTGAAGGTTAGCCACATTCGATACTCTATGTATGTCTATTCTGTGCAAAGGGAGAGAGACTATTCGCCAGAGAGTTGATGTAGTCATTAGCATGTACTTTTTGTCTCTCAAGTCTCAACGATAAGTATCCCCCAAAAAAAAAAAAGTCTCAACGTTAAGTTTTCTAGCAAACATGTACATTTTCTAGCATGATGTGCACGATCCTTTGTTTCACAAAAATGTACATTAGTACGTAGGACAAAAATGATTGGTAGCCCTTATTTATAATAGTTGTGCTATCAAAATCCATAAGGACCATAACCCATTATACAATCAATTAATCTGTCTACCACTTTTATAACCGATACTGTATTGTGTTTTAAAACCTATGTAACCTAATTATCATGTTACAGGTCCTCCTGGAGCCAATCTATTTATTTATCATATCCCACAAGACTATGGTGACCAAGAGCTTTCCAGTGCCTTTCAGAGTTTTGGTAGAGTACTAAGTGCTAAGGTGTTTGTAGACAAAGCAACGGGCGTCAGCAAATGCTTCGGTAAACCCCCCCACCCTCTCTATCTTTGGGTGCACAGCTCGCTAACTTTGCTAACCGATTCATATGACCTGGCTGGTAGGTTTTGTGAGCTACGATTCTCCTGCTTCTGCACAGGCAGCCATCAATAGGATGAACGGGTACCAATTAGGCGGTAAAAAACTCAAAGTACAACTCAAGAGAGAAAACAACAACAAGCACAGTAAACCTTATTGACAAAAGGCCAGCAGCTGTTATGACCATACCACGCCATCCGGTCCTCGGTACATATTTGTCGGATAATTGACCGTCACCACATTGTTTCCTCTGCTCCCCTACCCCCTCAGGCAGCTAGTGAGGTCAGGGCCTGGGGAGAGACCCGTGTACCCTCTTTGTTCAAATTTTCACATTCTTGGAGATTCGTCACCTTGTGTAATTCATTGCAGCAGCCATAGGCCGTAGCAGCAGTTTGTACCTTGATCAGAATCACTTGTACACAAAGACTTGCCGATTCATTCAATTGTTACCTCCTCTAACTGACAGCCAGTTTTCATGCTAGAATTCGCTGTGGTTTACTGTGACAGTCTTTTATTTGCCGCATCATTTCCTGACGAACGAAACGATCCATGGTCACTGACTGCGCCACCATGATCTGAAAGAAGTTTCAGGACATGGTTAGTGGGGGCAGCAGGCAGCATGGCTGATTTTGATGGCTGGACAGAACAGAATGGTTGGGTAACAACTCACAGGAGTGCAGATGAGTAATGAAGCAGTTAGGATAGGAGGTGGCGCATCAGGACAGGAACAACTCGGAATGGCTGTGCCATGGCCCGCCCGTGGGCGCCAGTGGATCCGGTAGCTGGGGCCTTGGGACGAAGACACCAGATCTATCTATCTATCTATGAGTAGCTTTTTGGTGGCAGCCTGCAGCCGGGTGCGTGCCCTGCCAGGTCGCCAACCGCAGCGGGGAGTATCGCTGGATGGATGAACATGAGTTGTTGGGAAGCCGATGAGTATCGTTGTCTTGCAATCAAGGCATCCGCCCGCTAACTACCCGTCCGTCAGACTCAGACACCGACCCGCGACACTGACCGCGTCCGAAATCGGATTCGGACGTCTGGAGCGACGCCGGCGCCAGACACCTTGCCTGCGTCAGGCATCCCTCCCATCCCAGGTGTTCGATTCCGAGATGCATCTGACTCTGAGGCCGCTAGGCTAGGGTGCCACTGGCACGGCATCTCGGCGAAGGGAGACGCGGTTGCTGAACTCTTGGGCGCGAGTGGAACGAATGCCGTCGCCCGTCACCGAAACACGCCACCTCCCCTCCTTGCCTACGAAGCTCTTTCCGTAGCGCCAAATTCGCTGATTTGGCCTTATCCTATTCCTACTAGTATGCGAGTCACACACGTGTGTACCAGTACCATCCATCAGTTGGCTATCTGTCAGTTAAACTGAGCAGTCAGACAATGGCTATCTCTATCTGCACCCGTCCACACACACACACAGAGTTCCATTTCATCGTACAGGCGGTGTTTAGTTGACAAAGTTTGCGAAGATTCCCTACTGTAATATTTCGTTTGTATTTGTGAATTATTATCTAAACATTGACTAATTAGGCTTAAAAAATTCGTCTCGCAAAGTTAAAGCAAACTGTGTAATTAGTTTTTTATTTCGTCTACATTTAGTACTTCATGCATGTACCGTAAATTTGATGTGACGAGAAATCTTCTTTTTTATAGTGCACTTTTCAGAAATTTGGAGGAACTAAACAAGAGCACAATTCTGGCATTGCATTGCAATTATGGTATATATAATGGCCACTTGGGCCTACGACGGAGCCTTCAACAAGCACTGGCGAAACCAAAAAGAAAAAAAAATCCAATCCAAACTGAGCAACAACATTTATTTACCCCATATTTCAACACTAACAGCGTGTTTAGTTCCCTGAATTTGAAATTTTGGAGCTACGGTAGCACGTTTGTTTTTATTTGATAAATAATGTTTAATCATGGACTAATTAGGCTCAAAACGTTCGTCTCGTAATTTCCAACTAAACTGTACAATTAGTTTTTTTTTCGTCTATATTTAATGCTCCATACACGTATCGCAAGATTCGATGGGATAAATACTGTAGCACTTTTTTTTTTAATCTTAGGGTAGCAACTAAACACGCGCTAAACCACCAGGCCAGTGACCAAGTCATCCATAGGTGACTCGAATGCACAACACATGTTTTGACATCACGCATGCAAACGAAGCGCCGAACAGTGGAGTTGCAGTGACACGCTACACCTTGTAGAGCACCCCAGCAGCGGCTGCAGGGTGCAGCTGCACGCCGCCGGCGCCCGCCCTGGCCCTGGCCTTACAGCCGTAGTAGTACTCCGCGAAGGGCACCACGGCGCCGCGCGCCCTGCCGTCGGCCCCGCCCCCGGCCATCGTGGGCGACACCTGCAGGAACATGTAGTTCCCGGCGAAGACGTCCCCGACGTAGGGCCGGCCGTCCCTGAGCCGGCGCGCCACCCTGGCGACGGACGCGCGCACCCGGGCCCCGGCGGCCGCCGCCCTCCGCCGCAGCGCGCGCGCCAGGGCACCCCAGGCCCTCAGGCGGCGCCGCGGCCTGCCGCCGCCTCGCCACGGCTGCTGCCTCCGCCGCTGCCGCGTCCCCCTCGCCACCAGCGCGCGGTAGTAGGACCGGTACGACTCCTCGATGGCGGCGGCGGAGGCCGCGGCGCACGGCGGGTCTCCTAGCTCGAGTCCGGTGGTAGGGGCCGTCGTGGCGGGAGGATGAGGAGGAGAGGGAGCGGCGGCGGGGAGCTTCTTGAGCCTGTGGTAGGAGAAGCTCCGGCGGCCCATGGTCGCCAGGTACGACGAGCCGCCGGCCGGCATGCTGGGCCTGCGCTGCTGGCGCAGGAGCGAGCTAGCCGTGAGGGATGGAGGGAGGGAGGGAAGGAGGCGGCGTTTTTGTACTTGGAGTGGAATAGAATGGACGACGACGCGGGCATGGACCGGGTGCGATGGATGCGTGGTTGGATTGGATGGAGCTCGGAGTGCGCCGTCCCGTCCCGTCCCGTCCGTGCGAGGTGGGTGTAGCTGGATGCTTCACTGTAGTACGATGGAGATGGACATGCAGCCTGTTCGGGAGGCCGTATCGTATCGTGAATTATTTACGGCTGGCTGGTTTGGTGTGAGAAAAAAACACTGTTTCTGGTTGGAAATTTACGATCATTTACGAGCAAGCGAACACGCTGATGGATGGCAGCACGAGAGAGCGACGGCAATTTTTAAGGAGGCGTTAATGTAGCTCGCTGGCCGACGGCGGGCAGGTGCGTGGGGACGGTGGGGTCTCCGATCCGGTTTCCGGTGTGTCCTCCGCCATTACATGCCGGAGCAAAGGTGCTCGGCCTGTGATTACTTCGTGAAATTTGGGAATTTAGTTATGGTAGTATTTTTGTTTTTATTTGGTAATTAGTATTTAATTATAGATTAATTAAACTTAAAATGTTCGTCTCGCGATTTCCAACCAAACTGTGTAATTTTTTTTCATCTACATTTAATACTCCATACACGTATCGTAAGATTTAATGTAATGACTACTACAGCACTTTTTGGTAACTAAACACAGCCGGTAGTCGGTGCTCAGGCACAGGCAAACGTCAGAATGGGCTGGGCTAGGCTTGACGCGGGTAGCGAGGGCGCGATGGTCATTTTCAGCAGGCAACCAACTGACCTATACTCGGATACTCTGGCACCGTTCGTTGGTCTGAAACTTAGTTGAAATTTATGAGAAATAAATAATGTAGCGGCTGATAAATAAACAGTGTTCGCTGAGAATGATCAGACGGCTGGTCTGGTTTTACTAGACCAGCGAACGGGCCCTATCAGAACCAGACACTCCTGTGTGTCCTACTGTCCTGTAGCGAGTTATCGTCGTAACGGGGCCAGTTATAGCTGCCACGCCCGCGCTGCACTGTTGGTTTGGTGATGTAGCCAGGTGTTGTTTGGATCACTAGTCTAAGGACTAAAGTTTAGCCTCTAAAATTTAGTCCCTAAACTTTAGTCCTGCTGGGTTGTTTGATTCATGGGCTAAATTTTAGTCCTCTAATCTATCATGACTGATTTGTCCTCATTTAATTATCTATACACAACCATGCATGCAAGCGGCGAGGGGTATCACCTGCCCCGATAGGGTTTACCCAGTTTATGACCTCTATAGGAGTAAAAGATTTTAGCTCAGTTTTTAGCCATTTATTGATAACATCTCAGTTCTATTTTTTATACTTCTATTGCTTGATTGTACGACTCAACGATCTTAGTTGACATTACAACTTTATCATCTTAGCCCCGTTCGCTTGTCTAAAATTGGCTGAAAAAACAAACCAAAGCTGAAATATTATGAGAGAAAAACATTGTTTCGGCTGAAAAAAAAACCGAATAAGCCGGCTTTTAAGGTAAGCCGATGTTATGTCTTAACCTAAGTTGATTCTACGATTCTATTAAATAGAACTTACGGATTGTTAAGACTCTGAATTTACAATTTTATGATTTTAGCAGTTATGACCCTACAACTCTATGATCTTAAAATTGTTAGAAGTTCCGCTTCGACTCAGAATCACGATTTTAACAATCTTAATCGTTACTACTTTCTCATAGAACCATACAATCAACTTACTTTGACCAGTCAAAACAAGGGTGCACAAATGAAGAAAAAGCACGGTCAAAATAAGATCATAGAAAAAAAAACTGGAAAAAAAGTATATTGTTTGCCTGTTTGTTTCAGCTTACTTTGACCATACAAGCAGCTTATAAGCTACACCAAACAGGACCAATGTATTCCTGCAGCAGCTTCTCTACTACTAGCATGCATGCATGGAACGGAAGGAGCCGTGACCACTGATCACAGAGCTCGACGATTTCATTCTACGGCATTAAGCACAGTCTGATCAGAGCACCATGAAACACTGCAGGTTAAGATAGGATAGCACAGCAAAACTGAGCGTGGATGGATGCGAAACGAACCTCCACGAAACTGCAGGTCTTTACACTTGACGAGCCCGCTTCTGCCGTGTTCAGCTTCAGCATCAGCAGCAGGAGTACACTACACACACGGCGGCAGACCCAGGGCGGGCAGAGGCGCGCGCTACACAAGGGCCTGCCACCCCATGTGGCTTTGACCACGACGCACGGCCGCCCGTCCTGCGGTTTGCCTTGCCTTATACCCATCCCATCCCCCCATATTTACATGCAGTGACAACTGAAAACTAGCAAAGAGAGTGTGACAGCCCGCCGAGGGGAGAAGGGCCTCTTTTGCCCACCCACCCCCGGGAGCTGATGGCCGCCTGGCCAGGCCAGAACCAGATATGCCGCCGGTGGAGCCCCGTGCGTCCTCTTCTCTTCTGACCATGTAAGGCGGTGGCCGCGGCGGTTGCTGATATACATCTGGTTGGCCGGCCACGTACCTCCTTCATCGTAGCAGGCTCGTTAGGGTGCATAAAGCGAGGACAAAAAGGACCCAGCTGCAGGGAACATCGCCCTGCATCCTGGTGGCATAAGCTGCAATACCACAAACATCATGTAGTCAGCGAAGAGGCTACTTTGGTATCAATGAGGTGAACATGGTAACGAGTGCCCTTCATGGCCTGATGGGCTCACTGTATTATTGTACTATATGTCAACACCATGGCGTCTTACTGTTAGCTTGTCAGCGATATGATTTCCTACCTATCGTTGTTGGAAAATAAATGGAGCACTTCATTATTCTCCAGTAGTTGAACTAACCATAACTATCACCCTATGCCAGTTTCCGAAAACAAAAGTACAACTCGGATTCCCTTGGTATTACCATATGCCATCATGGAAAAACTAAACTTCCTCTTCCTAACAATTATTATGTAACAGTTGATGTAAACAGTATTAACAGGGAAATAGAAGAACTTGCCAATTTAACCTCAACTAATTATGCCACTAGGCAATAAGATCAGGTGTGGGATTAAGTGAAGGAATATATCGCCTTATCCTTACAAGCACAGATTGTGATTAAGTGGGACAAATACTTGAATGAACTGTTCAAACCCTCGTGTGAGTATATAACGTTAGACTTCTTAATCTTTGCACAATGTTTTACTTCCTATATGCGTACTCTACTCTAGAGCAGATAAACTAAGTGCCTTTTCAGATAACAATCTACAACAGTTGCAAAAGCATAAATGGAAAAGGAACTCACATGAATGAGGTGCAGGTGCCACTTGTGACATCCCAGCAGGATCTGCTCGTGTTGCCTCTTCACTTGGAGCAGGACTTGCCCTGTTCCACGTTCACTTGGAGGATGTGGATGAGCAAACGCGAACGGTGGGCAAAGGTGGCTCTGGTAGAGCAGGAGGGGAGGAACAGGAGATCCACCCTGCATACTGGGACCATGTCGAGGACTAGCAGGCGAAGGTGACGATGGATGTGGCGGTAAAGCAATGGAAGGAGATCGGTGATCATTAGCTGCAGGCTCAGCAGCTGGTGTAACAGGCCCCCTTTTCTTTGGCTTGTTTTTGCTGTATGGACATCCAGATGGAGGTGGAGCACTATATCTGGGTTGCGGCACAGGAAAATGTATTGGAGCGGGAGCAGAAGCTGGTTGCCTGTTGTCGTCATGACTGTGGTGATGGTGATGATGGCCGTGATGACCATGATGATGCATGGGTGCAGGACTCGGTGCATCAGAACCTCCTCCACTATGTAAGGAATGCCTAAGATAGGATGAAAGGCTAATCTGTTTTACCCTTCCAAATACTGTATGATTCAGACCCAGGTTTCCCGAGGATGAAGATGAATTGGTAATTGTCCGTGCCAACTGCTTCATCCTTGGTACAGATGGCTGGTGATTTCCAACTTCGAGGACAATGGAGGTCTCAACAATTGTTGGAGGGAGAATCGTTGAACCTTGCAAATTTGTCAATTTGATATACAGATTCTGCAATGCAAAATATTTGAAACTCAATTGACAGGAAAAGGAAAGAGAATATACTACTACTAGGCGATTCCTCCCTTCTCAATTTTTCTTTTGGCTTAGAATAGAACGACAAGTCCAAAGCACCACACAAAAACAAAAAAAGAAGGTACAAACAACTATTTGTGCTTCGTTCTTTTTTACTTCTTGCGATCACAAATATAACTCCATCTAGGTTTGTCCTCAGTGAAACTTTTTTTAACTTTGACTATATAGATTGACAGCAAAATTTTGACATTACTATATTTATGATGGAAAAAAAGTTATAGTGTTTAACACTTCTCATTTAAGACGATATGTTTTTATAGATATTGGCATATTGCTTGTCAAAGCTTAAAAAAATACTAAGGGCAACCCTAGATGTAGCTATATGTGTGATAGTATGTGAACTGGTGTCATATGCCTACAGTACATGGGTTCCATATTCACAGGATTATTTGAACACGTGGCCAGCAAATGAATAAGTAAACGACAGAAACTTTCATCAGAGATTGCAATACATCTACAAGATTATATGCATCACTTGTATGCAAATTTTGCATAAATATGCATAGACTTTTGGAGTGCCATAATCACCAAATGCCTAAGCTTTTGGCATAATGAAGGTTAGAAGAATCAAATGAACAAATCTCACATGTACATATGCTTCATCTTTTGATTCTATCAAATTGAACACACAATGCAGACAAACACAAAGAAACGCCAGAAGGTACAACTAACCTCGTATGGATTGAGTAGTAGTCCTGCCTTCATTTGATCCTTCAACTCGTTAGTTCTGTCTTGTAATTTGTAGATCGGATAGTTCAGAGTAAAATTAAAAGTCGCATGGGGCTTCTGAAGAAGAAAAGCAGTTTGTGGAGGGATGATTGTTATTCCTCCTGGGAATTTAATTACTTCAAAGGATGATGAATTCCCGAATAGGGGCTCAGTCAAGTGGATTGTTGACTGCCGTACAACCAAGGACATGAACTTTGATCTAAGAATGCTCAACCATGTTGATGATACAGTCACGTTCTCTGGGAAAGGGACAATGTTGAAGATGATGTTTGTCCAGTTTGATCCATCTAATGGATGTAGCGTATTCACAACCACCTGTATAGAAGTTCGAGATCAGTTTAGGGCAACTGGATGCAAATATCAAGCCATGTGTAAGATCAAGGGAACTGGAGGGCCTACCGTGGAATTAGGAATGCCAACTTCCTCATATATATCCAATTCGAGCTGGGATTTATTTCCACTCAGCTCAGGAACTGTCTTGTGTAGCCTAAAGCTTGCCACTATAGCAGCTGCAAAATATCGGTTCATTAGTAAAGATATGCTATAATGGAGAGTTTGTTGCTATGAGCCCAGTGCAAGATTATATTTCATATATGGTTTAGGAATGGACCATAGGTCAAATTTCTGTCTACTGATCTATCGGGAATAAACAAGGTATGGCAAGTCCATCCCACAGCAAATAAGATGAATAGAAAAAACCAATGTACAATCCGACAGACTAATGCAAACTCATCCACAATAAGTCAATAGCAGCATAACACAATGCTAGGTGGCCACACTAAATCTAGTAAGGCACGCAGAATCAATATCCCTGGCATCATCAAATTTAACGAAACAAGGAATCTAATATGCTACATAAATCAGCAAACAACACAAAATAGGTACTCACCGCACCCTATAGTCCCTAGCCATTACCTAATACTGTGACCAGGGCAGAATAGTAGCCCCATTTTAGCAGAAAGCTTGTTGCCTGTATAAACCTACTATGTTTACAAAAATAGCACCAACACATGCCAAAGCAGGGGCCCTTCCTTGGAGTTGTTTCGAATTTTTTTTCACCCATTCGCATAACGACTCACTCATTTTGGCTGAATATTTCCCCAAAACGGAATTTCGCCCCCCAGAAAAAAGGAGCACCGACACTTGTCCAACAGCCTAAGCAGCACAGATCAAACTCAAGCATCACCATCCAGCAGAAACGAACCATACGCGACTAAATTTGCAGGCCGTACACACCAACTGAGAACAGAGAGCTCTACTGGAAGATCCAGCTTGCCGCCCGAACACGCAACGTCTCCGCAAGGCTCCTCGCAGTCAAAGGCAATTCAAATTTCCAGCCCGAAACCGCAACTATTCACCGAGCGCATCCAGATCCAAAGCCGAGCATCCACAAACGAACTCCCAGCGCAAAGCAAACGCAGATCGAGCATAGAACCGCCACTCGGCGACCGGCCGAACGGAACCGAGATCTCACAATGCGGTGGGTGGAGCGCTCACCTCCGAACTCGTCGCCCGGATCCGGGCCCTCCTTGCCGCCGCCCCGCCCCGCGAAGGGCGGGAGCCAGAAGAGCGCCGACAGCAGCACGGCCACCCCGAGCACGAGCGCCGCCACGCATTGCAGCCGAACCACCCTCGCCGCCCCGCCGCCTCCTCCGCCTCCGCAGCAGCAGAAGCGGCGGGCTCTACCGCCCTGCTTCCTCCTGCGCCTCCGCCTGCGCCGCCGCCCGCCCCGTCCGGCGGCTGCTGCTGCTGCTGCGCCTCGCCGGCGTCCTTCCCCATCCGGCGCCGCGATCTCACGCATCCCGGCCGGCCGCCGCCGACGAGCGAGGGGTGAGGGAGCGCCCCGCCATTGCCGCCGCTGAGTGGGTGGGTGCGCGTGCGTGCGGTCGGCCCAGCTGCTGGTGGTGGCTCTCTCTCCCTAGGGTTAGGGTCGCGGGTCGCTCGCCGCGTCGTTGCTTAAGGAGGAGGCGATGGAGGTGGGCGAGGAAGGTGAGAGAAAGGGAGAGGTAAACCGCAGCGAGGTGAAATGGAATGCGAATCCAGCCGAAGAGGAGAAACGAGAGCTAGCTCTAGCTTCTGCGTAGTAGTCTCGAGGAGAGGAGAGAGAGCAGCGGCGGTTGGAGACTTTGAGGGAGAGAGAGAGTGAGATTAGTCAGGAGTGACTAGGTTATTAGCGGGTATAAAGGACTCGTGGATAGGTTTATTAAAGCCGTTAATTTGGTTTTTTTGTTGTGTTAGTGTGGACTATTTATGCCTTTTTGAACTTTTTTCTGATTGATCTCTGTGGTTGTTTTCATTAGCTTGTCTTCGTTTGGTTTTTGGTGGTGGATGGTTTGAAGATTTTGAAATTGGATCTTCTCAGATAGCCATAGACCTTTTTATTTGTACCGGAAGGTTGCAGTCCTAAATTTAGTTAGAGTTAACTTTATTTTAGTCGTGTTTATAAAAAAAGAACTTTACTACAGCCTGCGCGCGCAGGATTTGAAGCTTTCACGCACACATCTCTACACAACAGTTTTTGGTTGAAAAAATACAACAGAACTTCTTCCCTGACTCCGGCGCCCTCGCTGCCACCGCCCCGCCGCGATGAGGTAGGGTTTCACTAGAGCTCGGGTGAAACCCTAGCTTGCCCCCCCCCCCTCCGCCACCGCCACCATGGCCGAAGCTCCCTCGCCCCGATCCGGCCCGGGCACCCCTGTCGCCGACAGCTCCTCTAAACCGCCCGTCGACCATCCCCACTGTCTGGCCTACCTACCTCCCCACGGTCGGCCATTATATAGCCCGTTCGGAGTTGGAAGAGATGATAGGTAGAGCTCACCGGAACCCTACCTCGGAGATCCAAGAGGAGGAGGAGGAGCCCAACCTGGCGCGGATCCGCCATGGCTGCCACGGGCGCGGGTAGGATGCCACCGGGAGGAGCTCGTCGGTCGTAGTCTCTGGTCGCTATCGCCGGTGAGAGAGAGAGAGAGAGAGAGAGAGAGAGTGCGTGGGCGCGGGCGGCTTTGAGTGTGGGCACGGGCAGGCTGAGTGCGGGAGGTGGAAGGCGTGCGGGCGCCAGCGCTAAAGCATGCGTAGGCTTAATTAAGCATTTTCCAAAAAAATAACATTTAAGATTACAAATAGATATATTGTGAAAGTATAGATTCCATAAAAATAATATTTTTTTAGTATGATAACATTAATATATTTTGGTACAAATTTGAGATAATTTGACCGATAACTATTTTAGAATGGCATCTTCTAGGATGGAGGAAGCGTTTACCATAAAGTATATGATCTTAAAAAATACAGTACACTTATACATAAGTGATTTTAATCATATTTTAGAAACACGTACATACACACTCATCCTATGAACACAACACACAAA
Organism: Miscanthus lutarioriparius; assembly: GCA_904845875.1. Taxonomy (NCBI): domain Eukaryota; kingdom Viridiplantae; phylum Streptophyta; class Magnoliopsida; order Poales; family Poaceae; genus Miscanthus; species Miscanthus lutarioriparius. The sequence goes on along the minus strand of CAJGYO010000006.1, from coordinate 5,316,073 downwards.
AATACATCTATGAGCACCTCTAAAAATGGACTGAGCAAAAGATTTCGAGGCTGATGAACTCATCCCAAACACCTCGTTGTTGATGGACATGTCACGTTGTCTACCATTGTGTTAAATTCTAAAATAAATCTGGAAAAGTGTGATCGGATTTCAACGCAAATATAAACAACGAAGCTTATTCCCACAGGTACTACTACTGGAAAAGCGGAAGCTCTCGACTCAAGTTTAATGCAAGTCCCACGGGTTGTGATGGTGGAAGCTAATGACAGGTTGTGGGCGCAATAAATGAAAAACAAAGATGGGAACACACAGCACTGCCCCTGGGATATCCCTGACGCCGAACCTTCTAGAGAACCAGATCAGCTAGCTGATGAGGTGAAGAAGACCTGACCTGACGCTCCACGGAACTGATCATACCTAAAATTGACCCGTACAAGTACGGGTTCTCCTTCCTAGGCGAGGAGGTGAATCGTGAATGCAGGCGGCCGCGCCCGTGTGCGCCACAGGAGATCCGGTTGGCTGGCGACCTGGCGTTCGGTGCGGGCGGATGGATGGGTGAGCCACCCGACCCGCCCGATTCGATTCCACTCGACTCGACTCAGAGAGACCCGTGACGCGGGCCCCACCTCTCATCCCCCTTGTGCCTTGGCTTTCTCGTGGGTCGTGGCCCCCCTCCCTTTCCCGGAAACCGACGGCCTCCGATCCCACGAGCTCCTGCCCCTCTGCATGCACCGCCTTGTGGGGCCGCGAGGTCAGTGGAACCGGAGCCCAGGCAGGTCCACGGAACCGGGCGCACGGACGGGTTCCGAGTTCCGCCTGGATTAATTAGCAGTTAGCACAAGCGTTTGCGTGGACCGTCGGTCACTGACCGCGTGGCCCCGGGGTCGAGGCGGGGAGACGCCCAACTGGGTGAGGTGAGGCCTCTAGAAGCTCTGCCTGCCTCGTCGTCAGCCGAGACGGAGATGTTTCCTCAGCTTTTGCACACGTGTGGCCTCCTGCTGCGTTTGGCACAGCCTATGGAGAAGCCTGAATGGGTGAAAAAAAAAAACTTAGGCCCCGTTTGAATTTTACTTTCTCCGTTCCAAATGAGAAGTCATTCTAACTTTCTCGGTGAAAAGTCAAAATATCTTAAGTTTGACCAAAATTATAGATAAAATTACAAAGAATTATAACATTAGATAGATACACTATAAAAATATAATTAATGAAGAATCTAATGATATTTCTTTGGTATCATAAATATTATTATTTTATTATATAAACTTAGTCAAACTTGAAATGATTTTTTAACTCTCCCAAAAATTTAGAACGACCTACAGTTCAGGATGGAGGAAGTACCAAACTGCACAATGGGGTTCGAGCTTCTTGCTGCTGCTGCAACGCCCCGTTCGGCTTGCTGAATCTTGGCTGAAAAACATTATTCTGGCTGAAATGTTGTGAGAGAGAAATATTGTTCCAGTTGAAAAAAGAAACCGAACAAGCTGGATATGGGGTAAAGGGTAAGCCGAACGGGAGCAAAGACTTGCACTACACAGTTTGTTTCTTGTGTTGGTGCAGCTGCGGGCGCAGCCCGCTGATCCAAACAAGTCCAATATAGCTTTTGTAATCTCAAATACTCATGGGATCCAAACGCTTCTGCTTTTAGCGTAGCTTTCACCAATCCAGCCACCTCAACTTCTCTAATCCCAATCTCATCAAATACTCCTAGGATCCAAACGCTTCTACTTTTAGCGTAGCTTTCACAATCCCGTGACCTCAACTTTCGCAATCCCGACCTCAAATACTACTAGGATCCAAACGCTTATGCTTTTTACGTAGCTTTTACAGTCCAGTCACCTCAACTTCCGTAATCCCACAAGTCGAGAGACTCCACCTTTTAGCAGCTTGTAGGTGCAGAAAAGATAAAAATGCCCTTGCTGTTTCGTTAATATTACCCCTATCTGCCACCGTCATCACGGTGGATTTTAAATATGGCCGCGTTGTCCCGTTTACCTCCCTTATATACACGGTTTCCGCTACAGCTTTAACAAACTGGGATCCAAACAATCACTTATTGTAGCTTTTGAAATCCACCTTTTAAAAATTTGGATAAACACGACCTAATTCCATCAGTTTATACATCATTTAAAAAATATATGATTTTTTTATTATTATTACTACATACTTATGGTTATGGAGCCACAGAGCCAAGTGGGCCTACAACTGTCGTTGGTTCTCCGAGGACCTTGAGATCGACGACCTGAGACGAAGACGTCTCGTGTTTTCACGGACCGAGAGGGGCTGGGAGAGTTTTCATTAATTAATTACTAGGAGTTGTACTGTGCTGCGACGTTGATGGCAAAATTAATCACGCTTGTGGGATAAAAATAAGATGTGATGGGATGCTGCACGCCCTGCGCTGGATTCATTCTTTACTTTCGTCTCATTCATTGGCTTGTCGGTACGCACTGGTACACCCTGTACGTTCGCGAGTCATTTTCGGCACGTAGCCCCACCCGCTCTCCACTTCCCACCGACTACTGCTCTGCATTCCATCCATTTCATTTCGTCCTGTACTGAGTGCGTTTTCTCACTCCCAAGTCGCAAGCGTGCAGTTTTGTACCTGTTAGCTGAAATTCGGCTTAGACTGAAATATTGTAAGAGAAAAATACTGCTCCACGATTGAAAAACAGTTCTGAGTAAGCTCAAACAGGGCTTCGTGTGTTCAAATCGCAAAAGCATCCAAATTGTACCTCATGAATGTACAGTAGTTGGATTTTTCGGAAGGGACGAAGTTCTCTCTTGATCGAAAAATTTGTACCGTCTTTGATGTTTGAACTAGTAGAAGTAAGGAAAAAAATTCTTCTCTTTCTCGGTCATAAACATTTAACAGCGGGGTGCTTTTGCACTGTGCTTCCTCCGTCCCAAAGTGTCATTCTCGTTTTTCAAGAAAACAAACATGTTTACAACTTTGACCAAACATCATCACGCAACATCAGCGTAGTTATATCTTTGAGTAATCCAACACATAACATCATCACGTAACATCGATTTACATTTTGTTCTGGAACTTTGAGTTCTTCTTGCCCTAGCGAAATCATCTCAAAATATAAGGCACACACGTATTTCAAAATTAAAACTTTTTATCTTTTAACTAACAATATTATGCTCTAATCATATGGAAAACCTATCTACAAAAGTGGCCGCATTATATTTGTCTTTAGAAATATTTTGTAATGATCAAACTTTTATTATTAGATATTTTATATATTATAAGAGAGATGTCAGGAAGCAGGATGTGTCGTGGTCGTAGTTTTTTTTTTCTTTTTTGGTTATGTGTTCTAAGTGCTCTTGTATTCTTTTGGCTGTGTATATTGTCCGTGTATATAGAGGCCGGATTAATGATTCCATTATTAAAAAAAGAGAGATTATAACTGTTAAAGTGTGATATCGGAGACTACCAAACCAAATCACGTCGTCTATCTTGGAACATGGCAGCATCTTCGTGAAGGGTTGCCATAATGGACTTCACCGGGTTTTGATCCAGTGTCAACTTCTTCGAGCAGGCTGTCGGTTTGGAGAGGGGTGGTGTTAAATGATGTCTCTCACTCAGTCCACAGTTCCAAACTTCCAATCGAGACTCTTTAATTACCTCACTCACGTCTCGCAAAAAAAAAATCACCTCACTCAGTAATACTAGTATTGGATATCACGTTCTCACAGGCTCCCAGCGGCAAATTGGGCACGCTGTCTTTCGGCCGGACTGGGCCGCATAAAAAGCAAAGCTATGAAGCTCCGCATGGGCCTCACTTGAAATTCGGACACATCCGCGTTCACGCTTCATCGGCCAATTGTGGCCACACCGCTCTCCCGGACCCGCATCTTACCATATGAATCCTGCTAAAAAAAGAGGGCCAAACAGCATGGCCACGTTGTCCGCTTTTCTCGACCATAGGACCGGCCACGCGGACGGCTCAGATCATGCGAGACCCGGTCTTTTTGCAAAAAAAACCCTCGAACTTTAATCGAATCAAACCCGCAGTCCAGGCCTCCCCTCAGTCGTCTCCCTCCGTCCCGGACCCTTCCCCTCCGCCGCTGCCGAGCCCGCGCCGCGCCTTCGACCTGCAGGCACGTCGCACCCGTGCCGCTCGCCTCCCACGTCGTGGCCCCCACTGCCCGCAGCGTTGGCGCGCCCACCGAACGCGCCTCCGCGGGCAAGGGTCCGCCGGCCGGCGCAGGGAACGCCTCACGAGCGACCACGTCCCCAGGCGGCGCGACTGACACCGGTGCTCCGATCTGGCCTCCACTTCCCCTCTCTTGCGCTTCAATTTTAGCATACACTGCGTCTTTGAGCACCGTGAGGGCCCCCTCTGCTGTTTCCTTTGCTCTTGGTTGTTTGTGCCCTTCAAGTGTTCGATGAAATGCTCAGAGGGCTCTGCTTGCTGATTTTGCATCCGTTCGGTGCCTTCCAGTCATTAGCTTATCATACTGTCCCGTACTTGATCATTCAGCTATCTGTGGAGTAGTTTCGTCGGGTGCATCCGAAGGCTCCAGGCGGACACCTACTCATGTAAATCAGTCACATCACACGGAGGTAATTTTGTCATTACTGTCTCCATGTCTTCAGTATGCATGTACATAAACATCCATTAGTAGGTAACGTTACCAATAAATAACCAGACAATGTTCAGTCCTCTACCTCAGCTTTGTATTTATCGATGCCGATTCTAGAAACCCTGCGCGTCGCTGAAAAAACAAGTTAAGAAGTACTGTTCGTTGATTTGTCGTGAGAGAAAAACACTATTCTATCACTGGAAAAAATACGGCTTTACATGAATTGTGCGGCTGCTTGTCAATCAATTGTCAGGCTGTCCAATGCATTAATCACATTAATCTTATTATAATTTCAAAGTACATGTTGCTTTCAAGTTACTTTTCTTTACTGTATATGCTGAGCTACCGCTTGCTCCACACCTCAAGTATATTCTTGGATCTTAATTGTTTCAACTGCATTTTTTTAAATCCTAATTTCTCTTATGGGAACATGCTTCTATATGATACCAAGTTCTACAGTAGGTGGTCATTGCAGAGTGCTCCCTCCTAATTCTAATTCCATGACCCTCTCGGCCTCTCTGTTTCTTTATTGCACTTGCATAATATTACATGTATTTTGTAAGATAGAACTACAAGTGCAGAGCGAGCTTACAAGCCTAATCTTAAGTCCATCATCATTGGCCAACACCCTTAATCCACGACCAGTTTTGCTGCGATCGAATTGACAACCACATTAACAATCCTCATTCAACTCCTACTCTTTCATCTATTTAATTGGGTTTATAAATAAGCCAGATTCGAGTTGTTTTAAACCATCAAGATCCCCTTTGTTCTTAATTTACTTGGCTAGATCATCTAATTTCAGCCCTGAAAATCACTACCAGAAGTTGCAAATCATCCGCCTCCCCTCTATTCTTAAATTACTCAGATAGAGCATCTATTTAGCCCTGAACAAAAGTAAATGTATAGCGACCATTGTTATCAGTAGCGGAACTAGCGGGTGACAACATTGCTAACTTCTGTAATGCATAATAAGCATTGTTCTATCATTTCCTCCTAAATTAGCAAACAACTTAGCTTTCTATTCAGGTTGTCTTATCTGTTAATTTGTTATGAATAGTATATGACTGAAAAGTGACAGGTTAAAAATAAACCGGATCAGAGCTTGCACGTACAAGCTAGCCCTTCACCGAAGAGCGCGGCAACGCCGCGCGTCTTTCTAGTTACAGCGGGAGACTCCACTCGGCAGACCAGGATCTCCGCGGTCCCACCAGCGGTCATCTTTCTCCTCGCGCTCTCGCTCCTCCTGTCCCTCGGCTTCCGCCGCCACCTGTCCCTCCCTCTAGGCGCGTTTCAGTTCGACGCCGGAGACACGCTCCTCCGCTGCCTCGCGGCCACCGACGTCGGCGGTGACCGGATCCTGGCCGAGGCGGCCGCGCTGCTGGCCAACGCCTCGGTGTGCTCCTTCTCCAGCCTCGGCAACCGCCAGTCCACCACCGCTTCCCCTACCGCAGCAACCCCACCTCCGGGTCCGGCCCGCGGCAGCGGACCGTGTCCCGGCTCCGCGTCGTCCACCTCTGTCTCGCTGCCGCCCTACGCAGATCTTCGCCGGCTACGAGCAGCCACTGGGTATGCCCGCCCCCTTCTCTTTTTCCTTTCTGCCGTGCGAAACCGAGCATCCCAAACCAACGGATCTGACTCAGTTACAAGTATGGTAGCTACTAACTTCGTTTTTTTTTCAGGATTTATTGGGTCCGCCCCTGCCGGCCTGCACATCAGAGGCCAAAAGATTGGGAATCCAGAGATGCATTTTTCTAGAGATGAGCTGATCGGGTCGACGTTCATTGCTTTTGGGATCACATTGTTCGTGTGTTTCTTCTATGTTGCCATCGTATCCAAGCTGCTTCCACCATATGAAAATCGATTCCTGGCTGCCATCCAAAACGATTGGTAAGGAACGTCAACGCAAGACAGATGACTGTTTACTTGTATTTCTTTTGCAAATTGACATTGGAGTATAGGTTGTCCACTTTTGTGCTAGCTAGTAAATTAGGTACATCGGATTAGCTAATAGTGTTACTTTTTTTTTTTTTATGGTTATAGATGTTATGCTGTTGTTTCCCTTGAAAGAGTGAGATCCTTGCAACATCGTAGCTTGTGCAATTAATATAAGAATTTGCCTAACTGGCCTTCTTCGTAATTTTGCAGGTATTACTGTCTACTTGTGCCGGTGACGCTTCCTGTAATAATTGTGGCTGTCTATCTGCACTGGCTAAGCATGAAGATGTTCAAGCATGCATGAAGAAATCATGCAGCTTTCTTCTAATTTCAGAGTCTCAGAATCCTGGTGAAATTCAAGTTTGGTTTACCTGAAAGTGTCAAGGCAATAGGCTTATACAGCCTGTAATTTTTTCTGCTCTCTCCAAGATGTAATCTGGTTGTCCTTCATTCGGTATATATCATTTTATTTGTGCCGACAATTGACATGAAAGTGCCAAGAATAGGTAAACTTTGCTGGGAATGCTTGGTCTGTCATTTCTGAAATCTATGACAATGAGCTTGCGAGTTTGGTGTGAAATTTGAGTCTATTAATAAGTGATTGCTTTAGAAAAAGGCATTACTATTCCCGTTTAGTTTGTTCTGCCACCATGCCGGAGTTGTGGAGACTAAAAGGTGCCTTCCGTTTTTCAGAATGCAGACAGATACGAGGATACTCTGGAGCATTGTGTTGCTGAACTGCTGATGCTAAAAAGTGGTTGCTTGTATGCTCCAAGGCCAAGATGGAGACACGAAATCAGTCGTGTATGCTCCAAGGTCAAGATGAAGATACCAAACTTGCACCTATACGTCAAACTTTGGTGGCTTTGCGTTTCGGATGCAAACCTGTGGAGAATGCGACTACCTAAGAGAGATAGAGCAATTGCGGATGCCTGGATAGGTGTTTTCTCAGCAGCTATGTAATATGAACCCCCCTCTGTTTTTTCTGTGAAACTGATCATTTGATCAAAGATGTACATTTTAACTTGTAAGCACCTCCTGCCTCAAGGCAGTGAATGAGCAATACAAATTCAGGTGGGGATCCTCAACCCCCACCCCCCAGTGACCTTCAAAAGAAAAGATGGAGATACCAAATCAGTATACTGTTACTTTGGAGGAGGAACAATCTTTTCTGGGCATTTGTAACGAGCCACTGAATCGCAAGAATACCGCCACCTGGTCGATTATTGGGATGCTAAAGAAGGCACCTGCGGAAGAGCTGTACAGTTTGGTGACCTGGTTTAGTGGTTTATGTTTCTAGTGTAGGTGGTGAATGTAATATCTTTTCATGGGTGGAACATCCCTTTTCCTGTTATTTGTGGAATTGTGGTGGAAGGTTTCTGGGTCGTCTCCTCTGCTTTCATTGCGCTTGATGCTCAGCTCATGTCTGAAGAAAAGCGTAGTGATTGATTCAGTCAGTATATATATTTTTTTTCTGTTATGGTGATGGTTGAATTTATATTTAGAGAGAGCTACAGATTCAGTTGGTATATATTTTTCGTCATGGTGATGATTGAATTTATATTTAGAGAGCTACAGCCTGCATTCTCTTATTTTGCGATCTACAGTTGTGAATCCCAGCTCTTCCGCCCGGCTTGTTTCAAAATGCAGTATAGAGTTACAATGATCGATCAAGATTTTATTCTTGGGATCTACCATCTCCGGTCTCTGTCTGTAGTCAGGGGAGAGTATATTTCTTTTCGGATGCAGGCCCTGTTTGCATAGCTTCAGACGGTCTAGGCTCCTTGCTAGAGCCGACGAAGCTAGAAATAGTGGTTTTAAGAAGGTAGAAATAGTGGTTTTACCGGTTTCTAGAAGGAAAGAAGCTAGAAACAGTGGCTTTACCAGTTTCTAGGAGGAGAATAGGAGATAGAGTAAAAGCTGGTTAGAGTTCTACTTCGTTCCAAATTACAAGTCATTCCAACTTTTTTAGAGTCAAAGCATCTCAAGTTTGACCAAAATTATATAGAGCATTATAAAGATTTATGACATCAAATAGGTATTAATATAAAAATATAATTAATGAAGAATCTAATGATACTATTTGGTATCATAAATATTATTATTTTATTATATAAATTTGGTCAAACTTAAGATGTTTTCACTCTTAAAAGTTAGAATGACTTGTGATTTGGGACGGAGGGAGTATAAAGGAGCAGCTGCTGCCGTGAGCTCCCCTGCAAGGAGCTAAAACCAACCGGAGCTTTACTGAAGTGGCCACGGGCCATACTACGATCGATCATGTTAAAGCTAACATCTATCGGCAAGGGCTTATACTGAACGTCAACTATAATATAAAAATATATAGTTTTTTTAAATGTTCTAATATTTTCTAGATAAATATGCAGTTAGAAAATACTAAAGATCTGATTGAATATTAAAAATCCATGGAAATTTTATTTTAACTTAAAAAATATGAAAATAGTTTCATATTTTTTTAAACCATGCCCTATGTTTGAGCTAGGTTAGACAATATAATATAGAGAATGATTTTAGAAAAAGCATAAAGTCCGTTAGCCCATCCAAATTGCTACACGTGAGCTGTAGTCCTCGGAGCTTCCTCCTCGGGCGTTGCTATTGACTGTGAGTCCTGCTCCTCCACATCAACGGCTGCATTGAACGAGGAACAGACCGAACAAGAGAAAGCTAGGAGTGAGCGTGGGCGGGAGGTGCCCTTGCCCACGGATTCCGTGGTGCAACCAAGAATTTTGATTAAAGGGGTCGAGCAAACGTGATGGCAGCTCATAAGTCTGACAAATATATATATCAATGTCTCATTAGCTTTTCAATGCTTATACAAATGTTTTGTGTTTATAGTAAAAATTGTAATATTATGATTGAAAATGGCATTAAATTAATGACTTGCTCAGAAAAGCTAACGCTTGCTCGAGTGTTCTAACACTCGATTCTTCTCTTCCTCTTCGTCTCTTCTTCTCCATCTCCGGTGGGCTTAGAGAAAAATTTAGGAGAGGTACGTAGGCCCGGTGGTGGGGGACAAGAGAGATGGCGGCGAGGTGGAGGTGACGGTGCTGCCGTCAGAGCGGGCGACAGAGGAGATGTCCGGACCAAGTTGGGGCGGAGGCGACCATGGCCATGGCGGTGGGGGTGGAGAGGGAAAGGAGGAGGTCGCAAAAGGCGGTGCGTGGGGAGGATGTGTGAAATAAAATCAAGTGTTTTGGGTCTAAAACACTCGGGTGTAGTCTAGACAGATTCAATATTTATATGGATGTGTGTAATAAAAATTTCTTGCTTGGCCCTGCTAGCCCCTCTAGTTCTGCCACACAGACTCCCTGCATTGTTTTTTTCCTCCCAAAAGTTATTATTGTAATAAATATATTAATAAAATAAATAAACATGGCAAAGTGCTATATTTATCCAGGGACGGAGATTCAGCGTGGAACTAGAGGTTGTTACGGTTGTGATTCCGTCAAAGGCCAAAGCTGCTGCGAGCTCCCTCCCTCCCTCCCCTCCGACCCGGACTCCGCGGCAGGTGGTTTGGGTCGGTACTTACCCCGCGCTCTGCTCTGCTCCCATCCATCACCATTGCCTGCCCCTCCACCTACGGCAGCGCGAACCAAACCAGAGGGGGAGATCGACGCGCGCACGCCCACGCCCACTGATCGAGCTCCGGGAGAGAGACGGAGACGGAGATGGCCATGGAGTTGCAGACGTGATTGCCAAGCCCGTTGGTTGGTTGGTTTCGCTTGAAAGAAATCGAGTAGGACAGGAGAAGAGGAGGAGGAGGGGGCTCGGTTCAGTTCGTGGACCGATCCAGCCATATTACTGATCGATCGACCCAACGGTCGATCATGGCGTACCTTCGGAACAAATCGATGGAGTTCCTCAAGCGGTTCGAGGTGCCGGCCAAGAACCCGTCGGAGGACGCGCAGCGCCGGTGGCGGGAGGCCGTCGGCACGCTCGTCAAGAACCGCCGCCGCCGCTTCCGCATGGTCCCCGACCTCGACAAGCGTTCGCAGGTTGAGACGCAGCGCCGCAACATTCAGGTGCGTACGTCCATCCCGTCCCGTCCGCCGAACCTGCACGCATTGTTAAATTTGTTCTCTTCTTCCTCCTCCTTTTGGATTGCAAGTGATTAAGCTCACCTGATTTCGATCCGCGACGCAAGGCAGTGCTGATATTCTCCTGACCGATCTCTGGGCTTGTTCATCCGATGCATGCATGTCCATGGATGGCAATGGCATGCTGCCTATGGGGCTAGGGCCCAGCGTTTTTTTCCCCTGTAGCGTTCCTCCAAGCTGTGCTTATCCGCGAATAACAAACAAATTACCGAGATAGTAGGAGAGCACAATTTCTTCGTCGGTATTTAAGCCACAAACAGTAGTTTGTTATACGCCAGTACACAGTCAATGATACGACCAGTACAAAGATGTGTTTGCCGTGTGTTGTCAGAAAATGATTCACAAAAAATATGCTGAGACAAATCTTGTGTGTATCCTGGATGCACAGCAACAATTTTTTCTGTCACAATGCATATAACAGATATGATATGAGTTACTATCTCCGTAGAAAAAAAGATAAAATTCTAGCTTTAACTTTGATCAAATAAATAAATAAAGGCTACTCTGTAGCCAGCTACAGAATACCTTATTCTGTACCCAGCCAATCCAGCGAACCAGTGTCTCCCGCTGGTGCTTCCGATCCAGTTCCGTGCCGCTGACACAGGAAGCCGCGGAGCCGAATGAGCCGATGTGCTGAGCCACACGGTTACGGTGGTCCACGCCTACAGTTACTGCCTGCCCATGATTACCGCTGGATTTAATTTCCTACCTAAAAAGCATGCATAGCTATTATATTATCTACACGTACGTGCATGCCAAGCAAGTACATGGTTACTAGAATACGTTAGCAAGGTCGTAGAATTACCACAGTTTGGTGTCAAGCAATTCCGAACTAAAATTTACCATACAATAATTTGGATATTTTAAATGGCTGGATACGGTAATCAGGATGGGTAGTTACTAGAATTTGGCGTCATGTCAGGAAATTCTGATAAACTTGTTGCTATCACAACAACACTAATTTACCATACTATATTTTTTATATTTATAATAAATTGAATTACGATAATGCAAGTGTACGTCGCGGCGTCCATGTGCAAAGGTACCAAAGTGTATACATGTACGTGTTACGATAATACAAAGTGCAGCTAGCTAGGAAGTATTTGGTTACTATAATAATAAGGCCCATGTGCCATGGTAATTTATGATAATTTGAATAGGGACATGTTGGACCAATGCTTGCAAACTATGGAATTACCATAATTCTTATTGCTCGGACTGCAATTTGAGTAGGAAGTTACCACAATTTTATGCCCTGATTATTTGATTACTATAATAATAAAACAAATCTGCCATGATAAATTTACGATAATTCAGGATTGAGGTTGCCGCAATTTATGGTCTCGAGTATGTTTCTGGTAACCATTTGCAGTAATATCAAGGCTAATAATTTACAAAAACACAAACAATAATCTGAATTGATCAGGATGATGATAATTAGATTGGGAAATTAACAAAAATTGGTGCCATGTGTTCAGATCCACATCCGGTTACTATAATAGTATAATGTCAAGACCACCATGAACTAATTGTCATTGTTGACTGCATTCATGGGACAATGCTAGAAGGAAAATCGAAATACGTATACAGTGATGCCATACTCAGATATATATAATATATTCTAAAGGAATAATCTGTGCTAATCCGATGGGAGTGGCCTCCAGGTTGAACGTGTACGATAATAGTTACCAGAACTTGTATAGTTGGTTACGATAATTAGAGAATGCCTTCAGTAATTACGAGAAACTATTTACGATAACCAAATCCGTGCCCAGGTCGTACATCCGCCATGGTGGCCGTCAACACCACGACGGGATGCTCCGGACTGGCCGCCCCCTCCATGGGTTCGTCGTGGAACAGCCCTTGCTCCGATCTGCCATGGGAAGAGGGCTGGTGGTGGTACCGTAGGGAGAGCGCGTCGCAGGGCCGCCGGCGAGGTCGACGCGTTGGAGGTCCCCGTCGGTCACGCGGTGGAGGTCGACGCCGCAGGGAGCACGCTGGAGTAGCGCGCCACTATCGGTCACTGCTGGCGGCGAACGCGAGTGGCGAGGCGGCCATGGCCAAGCTAAGCGGCTGGTGGTCTCTTTGGGCTGCGCGATGTTCAAGCCAGCCGGGCCGCCAGCGTGTGCCGAGCCTCCTCTGCGACAGCGGAGAAGGAAGGCCACGGCGGGGATGCGAGCTCGTGGGATCGTTGATCAAATGCTCCCTTAATTGGAAGGGTGCCGGGGCGGAGAACCAAGCAGAGATCCAAGTCCAGAGTTACGATTGACGCTTTAAAGCTACTAATCTCCCACGAGCAACAAACCAACCTGCACACCAGGTCCCATCAATGAAAGCAAGCCCATCCATCTCTTGTCATCGGCAAGAAGAAATCCTAATGAAATAACAAACCAGTGGAAATCCGATTGCTCAATCTTGTTGTCTCCAATACGCACTAAGCAAATGCGAGGGAAAAGCTAATCTGGTAATAGTAAAATCATATTGCGACAAAATCTTACCATGAGATTTTTATTTAGCACGTCCAACACTGGTGTGTCTTGCAGGCGCGCTATGATCGAGATCCATCCCAAAGGCATCAACTCCAAGGCTACGAGTCTACGACATATGAATTCCCAATTACTTGCTGACTAGACCAAAAGGAACCTGCTCTTAATCCAAAAGCACTCTGCTCGAGATTGGATGAGTCATGCAGATTTTTACAGCGGCTTACCTGGAGATCCTATCTCTGCTCACATCGATGGGGAGTGTTCACCTGAAGATCCTCTCCCCGCTGGCATGGATGGCCAGGTCCGATTTGAAGCTGCGATGTGGCCGAGACGGACCTTCTCCGGCGGAGCGTCTGGTGGCGAACGAAGGACACGATTATGATTTGGAGTTTGTGATGTCATGGCCTCACGAGTCGTAGAGAAATTTGCGGCGCTCCCCTATGGCTCGAGAGCGTGGATGAAGGAGCCGAGCCGGGTGACGGAGCTGTTGTGCGTGAGTAGGCTGGGTGGGAGCCGATCCAGCAGGACTGCCTATTGGCCTGTTATGTGGTGCCTGGTTGCGCCATGGCACGCGCGGGTTGGACCCGGCTACAGAATAGGTTATTCTGTAGCTGGCTATATATATATATACACTACTACTTATGTTATCAAATATTTATAAATAGATTTGTATGTAATTTAGAGTCATATATGTTTAAATATTTTTTTTTTATAAATTTAGTCAAAATTTTAAAAGTTTGACTCAATCTAGAACCCCATCCCCATAAGTCAAGTAGCTTCTTTCTGGCGCATAAGTCAATGGCCCAAGTGCTGAGGCTCTAGTCATTTTTTTTCCTGCAGAAAACGAACCTGCACATTTTTTGGGTCATTTAATCGTGCGCGTTTAAAGTACATCGAAAAATTACACTTTACATATAAAATGTAAGATGATATCAAACCACCGAGACCAGCTATAGAGTACCTGTTTTTAAATTTTTGTTGACTTCTGTAAGTTATGTGACTGACGAGTTGGTCAATGGTCAACTTAAAGAGCCTGTTCGTTGGTTGGTTTCTGGGCTGATAAGTCCGGCTGGTGCTGGTTTATTGTGAGAGAAAAACACTGTCGATTGGCTGATAAGACCTGGCTGAAACCAAGTGAACAGGCTGAAAAGGTCCAATTCAGAAGCAGCGACAGCAAATGCTCTGTCCTTGAAGTGCCCCATAATTTCTGTTAGTTATTTCACAGGTTGTCTTACCGGTTACTTTTGTGAGTAACCTACGAGATAGAGTTAAGCTAGCTTAATTGTCAGGTACTCATGTTTTCAATTTCTGAAGACTAACTAATAGGACTGCTATGTCTTGTTCTATCTGTATGCGTGCGCATCATGGTTATAATATATAAATGAAAAAAAACTTTATATGATATTTCTGAAGTGAGAACATAATAAATCAATTGATTGTTGTCAAAGTGTCCTTTTATAATTATCTGTAAGTAATTTTGTAAAGCCTAATAAGCAGACAAAAGGTAAAGCTTCATGTAATGTTTATTTTTAGCTCAATTTATTAGCCAAACTTACATGAATATGAAAAGGAAGTACTTGAACGAATATGTTCGGTAAAAGTTCCTCTCAATGCTACTGATTGAATGACGTTTTACTGATTCACATTAAAGAAGCACAACAGAACAATTAACCTTTTTTACCAATGTAATTACCTTCTCAATCAATTAGCATGTTGCCTTTTGTTCACACCCAGCCCAAAGTACTGAGAATGTTTCTTTCTGATTCACAGGAGAAGCTTCGTGTTGCACTCTACGTGCAGAAGGCTGCGCTGCAGTTCATCGATGGTACACGACACTAGCTCATCCTCTCTTCTAATCACTGCATTCAGTTTCGTGTTGGGTGGATCAACGTCAATCTGCTGCTAACAATTGTCGATGCTGGCATGGAATCATGTGTAGCCGCCCGCAAGACGGAGCACCCGTTGCCGGAGATGGCGCGGCAATGCGGCTTCTCCGTGAGTGCGGAGGAGCTGGCCACCGTGGTGCGCACCCACGACGGCAAGAGCCTGAGGCACCACAGGGGCGTCGACGGCATCGCGCGGAAGGTGAACGTCTCCCTCGCCGACGGCGTCAAGTCGGACGAGGCGGGCTTCCGGGCCGAGGTCTACGGCGCCAACAAGTACACCGAGAAGCCGCCGAGGACGTTCTGGATGTTCCTCTGGGACGCCAGCCAGGACATGACGCTCCTGCTGCTCGCCTTCTGCGCGTTCATCTCTGTCGTCATCGGGCTCGCCACCGAGGGGTGGCCCAGCGGGATGTACGACGGCCTCGGCATCATGCTCACCGTCTTCCTCGTGGTCATGATCACCGCGGCCAGCGACTACAAACAGTCGCTGCAGTTCCGGGACCTGGACAGGGAGAAGAAGAAGATCGACATGCAGGTCACCCGCGACGGCTACCGGCAGAAGGTGTCCATCTACGACATCGTCGTCGGGGACATTGTCCACCTCTCCATCGGCGACCAGGTGCCGGCGGACGGCCTGTACATCGACGGCTACTCGCTCGTGGTCGACGAGTCCAGCCTGTCCGGCGAGAGCGAGCCGGTGCACCTGTCCAACGCCAACCCGTTCCTGCTCGGCGGGACCAAGGTGCAGGACGGGTCGGCGCGGATGCTGGTGACCGCGGTCGGGATGCGCACGGAGTGGGGGAACCTGATGGAGACGCTGAGCCAGGGCGGCGAGGACGAGACGCCGCTGCAGGTCAAGCTCAACGGCGTCGCCACTATCATCGGCAAGATCGGGCTGGCGTTCGCGGTGCTCACGTTCACTGTGCTCATGGCGCGGTTCCTGGTGGGCAAGGCGCACGCGCCCGGCGGGCTGCTGCAGTGGAGGGGAGCGGACGCGCTCTCGGTGCTCAACTTCTTCGCCGTCGCCGTCACCATCGTCGTCGTCGCCGTGCCCGAGGGGCTGCCGCTCGCCGTCACGCTCAGCCTGGCGTTCGCCATGAAGAAGCTCATGCAGGAGCGCGCGCTCGTCAGGCACCTCTCGGCGTGCGAGACCATGGGGTCGGCGAGCTGCATCTGCACGGACAAGACCGGCACGCTCACCACCAACCACATGGTCGTCGAGAAGGTCTGGGCGTCCGGGGCGGCGCAGACGGTGAGCATCGCCAAGGGCTTTGACGAGCTCCGGTCGTCGGTGTCGGAGAACTTCACGAGGGTGCTGCTAGAGGGCGTCTTCCACTGCTCCGGCTCGGAGGTCGTCACGAGTA
This sequence comes from Miscanthus lutarioriparius, assembly GCA_904845875.1. Taxonomy (NCBI): domain Eukaryota; kingdom Viridiplantae; phylum Streptophyta; class Magnoliopsida; order Poales; family Poaceae; genus Miscanthus; species Miscanthus lutarioriparius. The sequence continues at coordinate 5,299,688 of CAJGYO010000006.1, read as the reverse complement.
AGGACGGAAGGACTAGCGTCATGGGCACGCCCACCGAGACGGCCATCCTGGAGTTCGGCCTCGAGGTGGAGAAGTACACCAAGGTGGAGCACGCCGGCGCCAAGAAGCTCAAGGTGGAGCCGTTCAACTCGGTGAAGAAGACCATGGCTGTGGTTATCGCGTCCCCGAACGCCGCCGGCCACCCGCGCGCGTTCCTCAAGGGCGCGTCCGAGGTGGTCCTGAGCCGGTGCAGCTCCGTCATCGACGGCACTGGCAGCGTGGAGAAGCTCACGGACGCGAAGGCGAAGCGCGTGGCCAGCGCCATTGATGCATTTGCGTGCGAGGCGCTGCGCACGCTCTGCCTGGCGTACCAGGACGTCGGCGGGGCCAGCGACGTCCCTGGCGACGGGTACACGCTCATCGCGGTGTTCGGCATCAAGGACCCGCTCCGTCCTGGCGTGAGGGAGGCCGTGAAGACGTGCCATGACGCGGGCATCAACGTCCGCATGGTCACCGGCGACAACATCAACACTGCTAAGGCGATCGCGAGGGAGTGCGGCATCCTCACTGACGACGGCATCGCCATCGAGGGCCCCGAGTTCCGGGCCAAGAGCCCCAACGAGATGAGAGAGCTCATACCCAAAATCCAGGCACGTAGCTGGAGTACATTCTCTTCTTCTCTGAAGAGTGAATTTTTCTTTTTGCATGGTGGAAACTGATGCGATTGGTCTGTCGTCTGTGTCTGCAGGTGATGGCTCGGTCGTTGCCACTGGACAAGCACACGCTGGTGACGAACCTGAGGGGCATGTTCAACGAGGTGGTGGCGGTGACCGGCGATGGCACCAATGACGCGCCGGCGTTGCACGAGGCCGACATCGGCCTAGCCATGGGCATTGCAGGAACAGAGGTTTGTAGCAGTAGTAGTACCCTTGTTCATATCACTTGACCAATAATTTCTCAAACTGCTTCGCGTCTGCAACTGCTGGTCAGGTTGCCAAGGAGAACGCCGACGTGATCATCATGGACGACAACTTCTCGACCATCATCAACGTCGCCAAATGGGGCCGGTCGGTCTACATCAACATCCAGAAGTTCGTGCAGTTCCAGCTCACGGTGAACGTCGTCGCCCTGATGGTGAACTTCGTCTCTGCATCCTTCACAGGTGCGCATGCAGCCATTCCTCATTCCTCATTTTCTCGTCAGATAGCCGAGCTCTCAGGGTGACACACGACTGATGAACAAATCAATGATTCAGGAAGCGCCCCTCTGACGATCGTGCAACTGCTGTGGGTGAACCTGATCATGGACACCCTGGGCGCCCTGGCGCTGGCGACGGAGCCCCCGAACGACACGATGATGCAGCGGCCGCCGGTCGGCCGAGGCGACAACTTCATCACCAAGGTGATGTGGCGGAACATCGTCGGCCAGAGCATCTACCAGCTCGCCGTGCTCGGCGTCCTCATCTTCAAGGGCAAGAGCCTCCTCCGGCTGAACGGCGTCGGCGATCTCTCCGACACCCAGCTCAACACGTTCATATTCAACACCTTCGTGTTCTGCCAGGTCAGTACAGAAGCGACCCTAGCTTATATATAGCAAAGTCTGAATTTTTTAGGCGACTGATTTCATCATCCACGCTCTCTGAATCTACAGGTCTTCAACGAGGTGAACAGCCGGGAGATGGAGAAGATCAACGTGTTCAGCGGCATCTTCAGCAGCTGGATCTTCTCGGCGGTCGCCAGCGCCACCGCCGCGTTCCAGGTGATCATCGTGGAGCTCCTGGGGACTTTCGCGAGCACGGTGCACCTCAGCGGGAGGCTCTGGCTCGCCAGCGTGCTCATCGGCTCGGTCAGCCTGGTGATCGGCGCCGTCCTGAAGCTCATCCCTGTCGATTCCGGCAGTGGTGTCTCGTCTGACCGCCACGATGGGTACCAGCCCATCCCCACCGGCCCCAACGCCGTGTGATTTCGGAGGAGACGTTCTGCCACTTTTGTTTCTCTTTAGGGCCCGTTCGTTTCCCCCTGAATCACCGCCAGGAACGATTCCCGGCCGGAATCGTTAGTTTATTTGTATAAGATTTCATCAGCAGGAATGAATCCTGATGTCAAACTGCCCCAAACGAACGAGTAGAAACAAGAGAATTGATCCCTCGGATGCGCTCACAGTTTTTGGGAAAAAATGTTTTAGATAGGAGCGACGGTTGTATATGGCCGTCCTCAGGAATTTGATCCTCCTCTCTTGGCTATTTTGTCTTTGTAGCCGGCAATGTTTTGTTTCTGAACGTGGATGGGGTAGAATCAATGTTTTTTTAGCGAATAATGAGAATGTGTGAAGCTTTGCATAATGGAATTCTTCATTGCATGACTGCTATGCTTTTATAGAGGGTAAAGTTTACTTTACACAGGCATTTACTTGTTAAAGTCCCATTTTCAACCTTCGCCAGTAGTATTGGACAATACACACCCTTCACCAACTGTTTAGAACCACAACCTCACACATATGGATAAGTTTTCGATAATGATACACTCAGGGCGTCCGTCCTTTTCGGACGGATCGACCTTCCTGCCCCGCGTCTCGCGTCTCGCGCCACGGACCCTCGCCCGTGCCACGCGCCGCCCGCTCGCGCCTCGCGTCGTGTGCCCCTGCCCACGCCTCCCGTCGTGGCCGCGTTCCATCCGTCTGTCAACCGTGGGCGACCTCGAGCTCCGTGCTGACGTCAAGCTCAGCGTCAACAAGCGTCCATTGGGGGCAACAAGTAGATGAGCACATGTTGCAACCGTATATTTCATCTGAATGTTGCAAAAGTAGATCTGATGTTGCTATGTTGCAATGACTATACACGTATCTTGCAAGTGTATGTTTCAAAGGTTTCAACTGTTTCTCTGTAAGTGTTTTATGTGGATGTTGCACATGTTGCATTGGCTATACACGTATGTTGCAGGTATATGTTTCAAATGTTTTAACGGTTTCAAACGTATGTTGCACGTGTTTTATCATGTCGCATATGTTGCAGTGACCATACACATGTTGTACGCGTATGTTGTAATTGTTTCATCTGTTTCGAATGTATGTTGTAGCAAATACTTTATGTTGTGAGTGTTCCATGTGTGAGGGAGGGGGGGGCGCAAGGGGAGGTGATCCCCTCGAGTGCAGCAGTCCCGCGTGCGCGACATCCCCCACGTGCACGCGTACCGCAGCAGGGGGCGCATGTGTACGGATCCTAGTTCTGGCCTGGGCGTTCATTCCATTGAGGTTGTGTTTAGTTCCCAAAAACTTTTTTTAAAAAGTGTTACAGTAGCCATCACATCGAATCTTGCGATACGTGCATGGAGCATTAAATGTAGACGAAAAAAAACTAATTGCACAGTTTGGTTGAAAGAGACGAACGTTTTAAGCCTAATTAGTCCATGATTGAACAATAATTGCCAAATAAAAACGAAAGTGCTACTGTAGCCAAATTCCCAAATTTCGCGAACTAAACACAACCTGAATGCATGTGCGCGTGGGGCGCATGTGTATGGGGGATGGGGACAGTGTTGATGCACGAGCAGCAGGCGGAGCCGGGCTGGCAGGCGCAACAACAACATTTATTATTTTAAGGCAGTCTTTGGCAGGGCTCCTTGCCCAGCGGCTCCGGCTCCCACTGCACTGTGCTCTACTATAGCTGCGATAAAAAGGCTCCACCCCCTCCTTAGCACAAGAGACGAGCAGGCAGAGCTGCGTTTCGCTGGCTCCCCCAGCTCCGCGCTACAGTACCAGAGCCAGAGCTGGGGAGAGCCCAGCCAAACAGGCTCTAAGAACAACAAGTAGGGGCATGTTTGGAACATAGTTTTTTTATAGGAATTTTGGAGGATTTCATTCCTCTGGAAAGAAAACATGTGACTGCGTTTGGAACATAGGATTCGTAGTTTCCGTTCCGGAGGAAAGGCTTCCAGCTACGTGTGTTTCACGGGAAATAAAACATGCACCGTGACCCATGGGAAAGCTTCTCTCTCATTTTCTCCGTCGCCTCTCTCTCTCTGACTCCTCCCTCCCTCCATGGTGATTGAACCCTAGAGAAATTTGGCACGAACAGGCGGAGATGGCAAACCAGCAGCAGCGAATCGGCCCATCCCCACGAAATCCCCCTCTCCCCGCTTCGTCTCTCCCTGCAACTCCATCGGTGCAGGGGCTTGATGTCCACCAATCTGGGGGAAGTCAAGAAATCCACGAACCAGGTAGCATTTGATGCAACTCCATGTAGTGTCGCCAGGAGAGAAGGGGGTTCATTCCACGGCCGTGCCTAGGACTACTACTTGCCTGCTTGCTCTGTGCCTTTCAACTACTTTTATTGTGCATGGGTTGCTGTCTTGCCCTTTTTGTTTTTGTCAGCCTGTGTTCCATCGATTATTATTGTTGTACATATAGGTCCTTTCCAGAATTCCGGTGGCTTGCTTCCCCTTCAAAAGTAGTTTTATTTTGCCCTTGTTTTGGATCTGGATCCGAATTTGTGGATCCGGCAACACATGTTCTATTTAAAGATCTGATCTATGGAGTCCTTTTATCTTTTCCCTAAGTTTCTGTAATAGATGTTATTTTTGTGTGCTTGTAACTAGGAAGCACTCTCTCCAGTTACTTTTATAGCAGTTAGCACAAGGAGATAACACTTACGTTTTGTATATTATGCCTCTAGATTTTTTTTCTCCTGGTAGGATCTCTAATATCTGTTATTTAACTTATTTTAAAACTAGAATTTTCATCATGTTTGTCATAGGCACCTCAAAGAATAGAGCTAAGTGGAATCACCAGAGGAGGCTATATCTTATTGAACTCTTAAAAATCCATGATGTGCCTAGATTTCGGACACACAATGCATGGAGTAAGGATGCTTGGACTAGTATTGTGGCTCAGTTCAATCAGAATTTTTCTTTATCGTTCTCTATTGGACAAGTGAAACAAAAGGAGCAGGATATGACAAAAGAATTTCGTACCATAAAAGATTTGGTGGCAGAAAGTGGTTTTGGCTGAGATTCCGATAGAATGATAGTGACGGCACCACCAGATGTTTGGGCAGCAATGGAGGCATGCAAGAATAAGGACTCTCTGTTTTGGCGAGACAAGTCATTTCCGTACTATGATGATATGTTTGCTTTATATGATGGTGAGTTGATATGAGCCTGATTAGTTATTATTTTCACTGGATGTGATTACAGTACTTACGACCACTCTAAAATATTGTCATAATTTTTACAGGGCGTCATGCCGAAGGAAGAAGTTGTCGTGGTATGAATCATTATGCCAATAAGGCAATATCGCCTTCACAAGTTTCTCCTGATGTGCACCTGCAGTCACCTTCAGCTAGTATACCTGCTCCTGGTTCTTTTAGTTTTGATATTGAAGAGGACAGGGATGATACTAATTGGTTTGGTAATGATGCATTTACTCCATTGGGAACTTCCCCGCCTCAAGAAACACCAGATGGACCATCTTCCATAAATATAGCACCACATGTTCCTGAACAATTTGAAGAAACTCTTTGTCACAGTGCCCGGCCATCTAGTTCAACTCCGGAGGCAGTTGATGGTAAGCGTGATAAAAGGCAAAAGACCAAGCACACTATTACAACTGAACATTTTCATGAGAAGTACTTGAAGCTGAAAAAAGAAGAGATTGAACGATTCGCTGCCATAGAGGAGAAGAAGCTAGATGATCCTTTCAGTATCAAGAAATGCATCACTGTACTTGAGGGGCTTAGTGAGCTACAAACTGGAGATATGCTAAAAGCAGCAGACATCTTCAAAGACAATCCGTCAAACAGGGAAGTTTTTCTCTCATTTGGTTATGATGCATTATGAGTAGGATGGTTGCTTAGACAAATTTAGATTACCTAAGCAAACTGATATTTTGGTACACTTTTGGTTCATGTGCATATATGCTCACATGATTAGGATTAGCATCCTGTAGTGACCGGTTTACAGTACCTGTCACTGTCTTTTGTAAAGTACTAAACTGCAGTACTGATAATTACCAAGAAATTTCAGTACAAGCTAACTAGGTATGCTAATGCATAGGGATGTTTAGGATTAGCATCTTGTAGTGATTAGTTTACAGTACCTGTCACTGTCTTTTGTAAAGTACTGAACTGTAGTACAAGCTAACTAGGTATTCTAATGCCTAGGAATGTTAAGTTACATTGTAGAACATTATTATTGCTGAACTGTACGTCTTGCAATGTAATCTTCCCACATCATGTTTGCTATGTGATCTCGCATCTCATTTCCAGCTTGTCGCAAGTTGTTAAATGCCGGCACATCATTACTGTATTGGTCATCTCCTTCTGGTACATCAGTCATGTTGCTTTGATTGATATTTGTGGTAGCACCATGTACCAAACTAGCATCTCCATTGTGTAACCGAATGAAATTGTGTGTTAAACAACAAGCTACAGAGATATCAACCTGTGTCTCTATGTCATATGCTGAAGCAGCTTTTAGTATAGGGTACCTCATTTTAAATACACCAATAGCTCTCTCTATATGATTCCGTAGTTGTGCATGCCGAAGGTTGAATAATTCCTTTGGATTTTGTGGTTTTTGACCTGCTCTTCCTTGTTCTTGTAAGTGATATCTAGTCCCACGGTATGGAGAAAGAAATTATGGTGTATTTGCATAGCCTGCATCTACAAGGTAGAATTTACTAGGGGGACACTAAATCCATGGTTAAGTGCATCCTGTAGAACTCTTACATCAGAAGCAGACCCCTCCCAACCGGCATGGACATGCACAAATTTTAGATCGAAGTCACATGCAACCATCATGTTCTGTGATAGACCTTGCTTTCTATTTCTATATGGTTCTTGTTTTGCAACAGGAATAGTCATTGGAATATGAGTGCCATCGATAGCTCCAATACAGTTCTGTATATATATTAATGAAGTCAATATAAAAGGTCCACTTTACATGTATTAAATATAATTAAATTGACATGAAAGTGAACTATTTTTTTGATTACCTGAAAGCATGGGAAAATTTAGGCTGCCTTAATATATGATGTGGGTGTGGAGAAGGCAAGCATATGTAGTGGCATGTGAGTTGTGTAAGTGCATTGAGCACTGCTGCAAAGTGACGGCTAATTGTTTCCCCACTATGTTGGAATTGATCTTGTAATACTCGATTGCTTGCATTTTTTGATACTGCATAAAGGAATATAGCTAATTGCTCTTCCACCGAGACATACCTTGAATCAACAAATCCTTTTTCATGCAATCTTCGAACCAGAGCTCGGAAAATCTCTCTCTCCATATGGAATCGCCTTTGGCATAAGACTTCATGCCCATTTAGTGTTTCATCAATAAATGTGGCTCCATTCCGGACTGATGTATGTATGGCTTGCCTTTGTGATGATTGGGATGAACTAGCTTCTTGTAATGTAGGGAGTACGAAGAGAAAAAATTCCTCTTCATTTTTTGATCTACGCTGGTAGCTTGAATCCATAGAAAGAAATGCTATTGTCTGTGATGGATGGATGAGAGAATGGCAAAGTTATTATATTGCTGGACAACACACAATGCTGACCCGACAAGCTTATATATAGCAGGAGCAGCAGGGTGCTGTAGCAATGCTAGGGTAAAAAAATGCAGACCAATGGCACTTGCAGGGCTCTAACGGCTAACTTACCCAACCCAACGTCTATTTCCTCCTTGCATGGGAAAACGTGAATGTTTAAAATTTTCTTGCAATCCAAACAGCAAACTTCAAGTATTCCTCTGTTTTAGATTCCTGCGGTTTTGTGTTTTTTTTCTATTCCTCTGTTTTCCATTCCTGCGTTCCAAACAAGCCATAGATGAACGCGTGGACGGTCTGGGCTCCCATAAGTTTTAGCTAAATCGTGTACGGAGATGAATTCAATATGTTTTTGTTATATGATATTGCGATAAGTACAAGTGTCGGATACCACAAGAAGGGGTACCCTAAGCAAGATCCAAGAATATTGCTTAAGCCTTGCTAAAGCCAAAGCCAAAAGACTACTGTAAGGTCTCGGCAGAATTCTCCGATTCACCCGAGGCCTTGCGCTGAGGCCTCATGCGAAACAAGCCTAAAACGTCCCGCCGAGGCCCTCTCGCCGAGACCCTCTCGCCAAAGCCTCACCCCAAAAGGCCTCGGACGGATCTCCAATTCTCCGATTCGCTCGAGGCCGGGCTCCGCGGACGTACTCGTAACCTGCGTCCTGACCGAACTCCTCTGGCAAAACGTCACGTCCGGATTAAATGCACCCAACCACTCCCGCAAACGTCAGCCGCACGCAGGTACAGTGCGGGTAGAACAACTGACAGGACAGGGACCGGGCACAGCAGGGGTTACCTGCCACTATACTCACCACTGTGCTCCCTCCTAACACTTATACTGCCATGTGATACCTAACCCCTATACCAAGGACAAAGCGGCATGGAAGGTCGAGACCATATCCCTGTAGCCTCGGAAACAGCAGGAGAGCCTAGCTGCTCGGTCTCTGCCTCGTCCGAGACCCCCCGGCAAGGCCTCGAACGCGCCATTCCTTCTCCGCCTTGGCCGAGGCTGGGCTCGTCCCGCATTCTCATCGCCTCCGCCTCAATTGCCCCTCTGGCGGGCCGTCCCATCCGTGTAAGTATCCCTAGTTACGCCTACATTAGCCACGATTGGCAGGGTATGGCAAAAAGGGCGATGGGACGGCGGTCAAATCACCTTTTTACCATCCCCTACTGACGGTGCAGAGACTACGGCTCCCTGTGGACGCCCATTCCGCACTTTTTCACCGGAATCAGGTACGACATAGACCACCGAGACCCCTGCGTCATACACAGTGTCACCTCCGAGGCTCCTCGGCAAGAAGGCCTCGGCACGATCAGCTCCAAAGACCCGCTAGGCCTCGGCACTCCACCGTGACAAGAGTCCACCAGCACGGCATGTCACCTACAAAGGAGGCCATACCGACTAGACATCAACAAGGACTCTTACGACTTCAACAAATTTCGGCATGGCTGCTGCGTGGATTTTCCGGTGATCAAGTACCAATTGTCATTCCCGACACTATGTTGCTACAGGAATAGGCCACAGTACTGGATCTTCCTTTCTCGATAAGGCTCCACGTGTAGCTCTCTCATGTACTCCTGGCTCCCTCCTTGTGGCTATAAAAGGAAGCACCAGGCCATTTCTAGGATAAAAAAAACCACGCCAAATTTCTCACGCAAAAACGCACTCACTCAATTCACGCTGCTCCCATGCCGCCTCGAGAGCAATGACTCAAGCAGCCCGCACCATTCCACGCCGAGACTGGGACTAGCTCCTCTCTCACCCAAATTTTGTAACCCACTACTACAAGCACTTCGGCAGAGAGAATACAAGATCGATCTCCTAGATCGGACGTAAAGGCGCCGATTGCTCAACCAAGATAAACCTTGTGTCTCTTTGCATCACCATCCGGGATTAGGGGCACGCAGCTCACATTTATCGTTGGTTGAGGACCCCCGGTCCAAAACGCCCGACGATTATGCGTGCCGTAGGGGCCCTCTGCGTGTTAGCGTGATCGTCCCCAACAAGTTCAAATGGTCAACCCCATACGCCCACTACGCGCTCGACACACGGTGGTCGGTTTGGGAGCCTAGAGTTCATGTCTCTATGATGTGAGTACGATATGGTACTCCTAACACCTAGAGCCCCACCGGCTAGCGACGATGATGTTATGCATCGGCAAAGACGACGGCGCAGCGCGCTGGCATCGCTTCTCGCCACGCTTCGCCAGCACGACGCCGAAAGGGACTACTCTGACGCCACGCGAACTCAGGGGCTGCGCGCGCAGACTCTCGCCGACATCCCATGCTCGGTTGTTGGTACAGAGTCCCCGGCGGGGACCTGTCTAGCCTAAGCATGGGCAGGGGAAGGACGCCGGTAGCGCGCAGCGACGTCCCATCATCAAGCTCTGCCCCACCGCTTTCGGGGGAATCGACTCAGGCGGAGCGGAGCCCAGCGGTGGCACCATCCCCGTACCTCTTTGGGCTAAAAAACATCACCGCTGCCCACGCTTTCGCTTACGCCTCTACGCACGCGGAGCTCTCGGGACACCACCAACGATTCGCCCTCGACTTCTCCACCACAATCTCGACCCACACCCACACTGGCTCCTCAGAGGAGGACGAGGCTTGGGCCGGAGCGGACTTCTCTGGGCTTCGTGACCCCGAGGCTATGCGCCGCTTCTTGGCCGCAAGCGACTACTGCTTCGGCCACTCCGACTCCGATGACGAAAGCACTTACGATCCCACTCGAGAGTGTTTCCACGTCGAGCTCTGAATGCCAGGGACAAGTGACAAGGGGGAGAGAGCGGGCAACCGATCCCCACTCCGCCAAGGGGCCGGTGACGCCACACCCTCGCTCGTCGAGTTCCGGGCGGCGCGGAACGTGAACATCGGCCCCGGGGATGCCCGACGCCTAGACCTGGAGCAACTCCATGAGCTCCAGGAAAAAGTCGACCAAGATCGACTCCTGCTGCAGCAGCTCCGAGACACTCTCGAGCAGGAGCAGCAAGGCCACGGTGACGGCGGAGGGGCCCAGCAGAGGGCCCACGACGTGCACCGCTGCATCAACAATGACGAAGCAAGTGAGCAACCCCCAATCTTCAATCACGCTAGCCAGAACGTCACGGCGACGGCGATGCTAGTGCGAGCGATGCCCGAGCCCTCTACCACGGAGGGGCGACGGGTCCACGACGAGCTCCGAGACCTTCTTGAGACCGCCGCAGTACAGCAGGCCGAGAGCTCCGCGTCTCGGTGACGTGAGAACATCTCGAAGCGGCCCTCGGTGCACGATCGCCTCAAGGCCCCCTCAGTCCACGACCGCCTCAGCGACCAACGCGGGGCGCAAGAGGACCACGACGTGGTCAGTAGGCGACAGCGCCACGACAACGACGGGCTCGCCCAAGGTTACCACCCACATCGAGGTGGCCGCTACGACAGCGGGGAGGACCGCAGTCCTTCTCCTGGGCCGCCTGGCCCTAGAGTCTTCAGCAAGGCCATCCGCGGCGCTCCATTCCCTGCCCTGTTCCGGCAACCGGCCAATCTCGCAAAGTATAGTGGCGAGACCAACCCCGAGCTGTGGCTGGCTGACTACCGCCTGGCTTGTCAGCTAGGTGGTGCGAGCGATGACCTGCTCATCATCCGTAACCTCCCTTTGTTCCTGTCAGACTCAGCGCGAGCCTGGCTCGAACACCTCCCTCCCTCTCAAATTCACAACTGACGCGACTTGGTCAAGGTCTTCGTCGGGAATTTCCAGGGCACATACGTGCACCCCGGGAACTCCTGGGACCTCAAGAGTTATCGCCAAAAGCCGGACGAGTCTCTCCGAGACTTCATCCGGCGCTTTTCCAAGCAGCGCACCGAGTTGCCCAGCGTCGGTGACTCGGAAGTTTTCCAGGCTTTTCTCTCCGGCACCTCCTGCCGAGACCTGGTCCGAGAGTTAGGCCGGAACGTACCAACTTCGGCGGCCATGCTCCTTGACGTCGCCACCAACTTCGCCTTGGGCAAAGAACCTGTCGGGGCCATCTTCCCCGACGACGAAGCAAAGGGGAAGCGGAGGGACGAGACCTCTGGGGCCTCGCCCTCCCATTTCCCCGAGAAAAAGAAAAAGGGGCACCAAGGGAAGCAAGAGGCCCTCGAGGTCGAGGTTGTCGCAGCCGCGGATCATAGGAATCCGCGAGGCCCTGCCAGGGGCCCTGGACTATTCGACAACATGCTCAAGAGGTCATGCCCTTACCATCAGGGCCCGGTAAAGCACACCCTCGAAGAGTGCACCATGCTTCTACGCTACTATGCCAAGCTCGGACTTCTCGACGATGATGCCAGGAAGAAGGGCGCCGGCGACAGAGACAACGACAGGGACGACGGGTTCCCTGAAGTGCACAATGCCTTCATGATCTTTGGCGGGCCTTCAGCGTGCCTCACGGCGCGTCAACGAAAGAGGGAACACCGGGAAGTCTTCTCGGTTGAGGTAGCTACTCCCCAGTACCTTAATTGGTCTCGGGAGGCGATCACCTTCGATCGGGAGGACCACCCCAATTATGTCCCAAACCCCGGGCAATACCCGCTCGTCGTCGACCCGATTATCGGCAACACCCGGCTCACCAAAGTGCTGATGGACAGAGGTAGCGTCCTTAACATCCTCTACGCCAACACCATGGAGCTCCTAGAGCTCGACCAGTCGATGCTCCGAGGCGGCGCCGCACCTTTCCACGGCATCATGCCAGGGAAGTGCGCATGACCCCTCGGACGCATTGATTTGCCGGTCTGCTTCGGCACTCCCTCCAACTACCGCAAAGAGATCCTCACCTTCGAAGTGGTTGGATTCAAGGGAACCTACCACGCCATTCTGGGGCACTCGTGCTACGCCAAGTTCATGGCGGTCCCGAACTACACCTACCTCAAGCTCAAAATGCCCGGCCCCAATGGCGTCATCACCATTGAGTCCACGTACGAGCATGCATACGACTGCGACGTCGAATGCATCGAATACGCAGAGGCTATCGTGGAGGCCGAGGCACTCATCGTCAACCTCGACCAACTCGGTAGCGAGGTACCCGACTCCAAGCACCGCGTCGGGACTTTTGAGCCCACAGAGACTGTCAAGCTCGTCCCGGTCGACCCCAACTGCTCCAACGGCTGAACGTTGAGGGTCAGCGCCACCCTCGACAGCAAATAGGAAGTCGTGCTCGTCGACTTCCTCCGTGCGAATGCCGATATGTTCGCATGGAGCCCCTCAGACATGCCGGGCATACCGAGGGAGGTCGCCGAGCACACCTTGGACGTCCGGGCCGGCTCCAGACCTGTGAAGCAACGCCTGCGCCGATTCGATGAGGAAAAGTGTAGGGCCATCGGCGAGGAGGTGCAGAAGCTCTTGGTGACTGGGTTCATCAAGGAAGTATCCCATCCAGAGTGGTTAGCCAATCCTGTACTAGTTAGGAAGAAAAATAGAAAATGGAGGATGTGCGTAGACTACACCAGTTTAAATAAAGCATGTCCAAAGGTTCCATTCCCGTTGCCACGGATCGATCAAATCGTTGACTCCACTGCAGGATGCGAGACCTTATCCTTCCTTGATGCGTATTCTGGTTACCATCAGATCAAGATGAAAGAGTCTGACCAGCTCACGACTTCTTTCATCACCCCATTCAGCATGTACTGCTATAGAACTATGCCATTTGGTCTCAGAAACGCAGGGGCCACATACCAACGGTGCATGACCCAGGTCTTTGGCGAGCACAACAGGCAAACTGTCGAGGCCTACATGGACGACATCATAGTCAAGTCCAGAAAGGCTAGTAACCTCATCGATGACCTAGAGATCGCCTTCAAATGCCTCAGGGAGAAGGGCATCAAGCTTAACCCCGAGAAGTGTGTCTTCGGGGTCCCCCGAGGCATGCTCTTGGGATTCATAGTCTCAAAGCACGGCATCGAGGCCAACCCAGAGAAGGTCTCAGCCGTAACCAACATGGGGCCGATTCGAGACCTCAAGGGAGCACAGAGAGTTATGGGATGTCTTGCGGCCTTGAGTCGCTTCATCTCGCGCCTTAGCGAAAAAGGTTTATCTCTGTACCGTCTCTTGAGAAAATCCGAACGCTTTTCCTGGACCCCCGAGGCCGAAGAGGCCCTCACCAAGCTCAAGGAATTACTCACCAACCCCCCCGTCCTGGTACCGCCAACCGAGGGCGAGGCTCTCTTACTCTACGTCGCCGCAACGACCCAGGTGGTCAGCGCGACAGTAGTAGTCGAGAGGCAAGAGGAGGGGCATGCTCTATCTATCCAACGACCCGTTTACTTCATTAGAGAAGTACTCTCTGAAACTAAGACACGCTACCCCCATATCCAGAAGCTGGTCTTCGCCATAGTCTTGGCTCGACGCAAGCTACATCACTACTTCGAATCCCACCCGCTGACCGTGGTGTCATCCTTCCCCCTGGGGGAGATATTCCAGAACCGGAAGGCCTCGGGTAGAATAGCCAAGTGGGCTGTCGAACTCATGGGGAAGGCCCTATCTTTTGCGCCCCGGAAAGCAATTAAATCCTAGGTCTTAGTCGATTTTGTGGCTGAGTGGACCGACACGCAGCTACCACCTGCTAAAATCCAATCAGAATGCTGGACCATGTAATTTGATGGGTCTCTGATGAAGACCGGGGCAGGCGCGGGTGTGCTTTTCATCTCCCCCCTCGGAGTGCATGTGCATTACACAATCCGGCTCCACTTCGCCGCCTCCAACAACGCAGCCGAATACGAAGCCCTCGTCAACGGCCTACAGATCGCTGCCGAGCTTGGAGTGCGGCGTCTCGACGTACGAGGCAATTCACAACTCGTCGTTGACCAAGTCATGAAGGACTCGAATTGTCACGACCCTAAAATGGAGGCGTACTACAAACTGGTACGTCGCCTTGAAGATAAATTTGACGGTCTCGAACTCAACCACATTGCGCGAAAGTTCAACGAGGCTGCAGACGAACTGGCAAAGATGGCATCAGCGCGGGCCTCGGTCCCCCCGAACATATTCGCCAGAGACCTGCACAAGCCCTCGGTGGACTATGCCTCGACAACACAAGAGGGCCCACCGCCGAGCCACCCATAGGGCCCGAGGCCCCCTCTATTACCGAGACCCCGGCGGCCGAGCCCGAGGCCATGGAAATCGATGCAGAGCCTCCCCAAGCCGACCAGGGGGCGGACTGGCGGGTCCCCCTCCTTGATCGCCTCGTTCGAGGAGTGCTTCCTGCGGACAGGACTGAGGCCCAACGGCTTGCGCGACGAGCCAAAACTTACGTCGTCAGTAACGGCGAGTTATATAGACAAAGTCCATCCGGCGTTCTCCAACGATGCATCACCACCAAGGAAAGCCAAGCCCTACTTTGGGACTTACACGCGGGAGCCTGTGGGCACCATGCTGCGCCTCGGATGCTCGTCGGAAACGCTTTCCACCAAGGGTTCTACTGGCCAGCGGTGGTTGCCGACGCCACCAAGCTGGTACGCTCCTGTGAGGGATGTCAGTACTATGCGTGGCAGACGCACCTCCCGGCCCAAGCCCTCCAAACCATCCCCATCACATGGCCGTTCGCCGTATGGGGACTAGACATGGTTGGGCCTCTACAGAAAGCCCCCAGGGGCTATACCCACTTGTTGGTAGCTATCGACAAGTTCTCCAAGTGGATCGAGACTCGACCGATCACTCAAATCAAATCCGAGCAAGCAGTATTGTTCTTCACGGACATCGTCCACAGGTTTGGAGTTCCAAACACCATCATCACCGACAATGGGACACAATTCATCGGACATAAATTTCTGACGTTCTGTGACGACCACCACATCCGCGTGGTCTAGTCGGCCGTAGGACACCCTAGGACGAACGGCCAAGTAGAACGTGCCAACGGTATGATTCTTCAGGGCCTCAAGCCAAGGATATACAACCGGTTGAAGAAATTCGGCAAGAAATGGCTGATCGAAGTCCCGTCGATCATCTGGAGCCTAAGGTATACACCAAGCCGAGCCACGGGGTTCACGCCATTCTTCCTGGTCTATGGAGCCGAGGCCATCCTCCCCACATACTTGGAGTACGGTTCCCCGAGGTTACAGGCCTACAACGAGCAAAGCAACCGCACTACCCACGAGGACACCCTCGACCAACTAGAGGAAGCCCGAGACGTTGCACTGCTACACTCGGCCAAGTACCAGCAAGCCCTACGACGCTATCAAGCCCGGCGCATTCGAAGCCGAGACCTGAAGGTGGGTGATCTGGTGCTAAGACTGAGGCAGAGCAACAAGGGCCGCCACAAGTTGACCCCGCCATGGGAAGGGCCATACATTGTTGCCCGAGTGCTGAGACCCGGGACCTACAAGCTAGCCAATGAGAAGGGCGAAGTCTTTACCAACGCTTGGAACATAGAACAGCTACGTCGTTTCTACCCTTAAACTTCCAAGCATTGTATACATTTTTTCTCGAAATATATTAAAGAAGCGTTCTTTAGTTGCTCTAATTTTCGAGATCGACGTTGCGATAACGCTATGAGCGAGGCTCGGCTCTGCCTCTGCAGAACCAAGCCTCCCTCGGGGGCTAGAAGCGGGGGGAACCTCCTGATCCTAGGCACTATTTTTTAATCATTTTTTGAATAAATTCTCACACCAAACTCTCTCGCGTACTCTGACAGGTCGATTGTAACAAATCTAAGAACCAAAAGCGTGCCTCGAGTGCAAAAGGCCGGCTGAGCCGCGAGACTGCCTATGCCTCTGGGCTACGGCAACTCCCTCACCACCTTTCGCCAGAGGGGCAGCTCAGGTTTCGAGGAAATTATTTGCAGAGACTTGTCTAGAAACAAGGCAGAGGACAGAGACTCGGAAAAATAATATAAACCGATTAAAAAAGCGTGCGCACGAGTACTTCAAAAGGCCTCGATGGCCACAAACATCACGACACAACAATAACTTAATTCATTTACATGGCCCCTTGGGCCCAGATCACGGCTTGGGATCTCCTACATCGGTGGCGGGCGCAGAGGGAACCACTTCTTCCTCAAACAGACTGGCCAGCGCCGTCCAAGGGACCTCAGCCGCTTCCATCAGCTTGGCGACCTCCTCATCAGCCTCCTCGTCATCATCAGGCAAAATGTAACCATCGCTGATGGCCTCGAGGTTGATGGCATAGTGCGAGGAGACGACGGCCAAGGCACGCTTGACGCCTGTATGCAACGCCGCCCAAAGTCGCTCCCGCACTTGGCCACTCAACGCAGCCAAAGCGGCTCCCGAGGGAGCTACCCGACCGAGCCCCTCAACAGCCCAGAGCCTTGCAAGCAGTGCGAGAAGCGGCTGCTGCGGCAGCGTCGTGCTCCTCGATCTCGGCCTCGAGCGTCGCCTGCACTGCGACAGAGGCTTCTGCCACCTGGGAAACCTCCTTCTCCAACCTTGCGCCAAAACGAGCAGGATGAGGTTCAGCACGAGAGAAGAATAAGTCAAACAGGGGCAAAGGCCCATGGGACTTACCCTCAGATTTCTCTCTCCAAATACTGACCTCGACCCGTGATGCCTCGGTCGCCTTTGGAGGCCTCCTTTCTCCAGCTCATGCACTGCACCGTAGAGTTAGGGGGCCGAACGCAAGAAAAATAAACAAAATAAAGGGAACATAACTTACCCTCAAACTTCCCCTTCTAAGCCAAAGCATCGACCCGAGAGGCCTCGGCCGCCTTGAGGGCCTCGTCCAGGGCGCCCTTTGTCTCACCCAACTGCGCAACGAACGGACTTGGCAGAGACCATCGCCTCTTCAACCCGGGAAAGAAGGACGTCCCGCCACGCCACCTAGGTCAGCTCTCTTCCAGCTCCTTGACTCAAGACCGCCAAAGGAGCGGCTGCTCCCCGAACTGTGGCCACCTCGGCTTTCATATCTCACACAACGGCGCGCGAGGTCCTCCACCTCCGCGCTCCGAGCCGATAGAAGCTCGTTGGCGCCATGAAAGGTGTCCTTCGCTACCCAAGTTGGTCCTAGACATCCCTCTCTTGACGAAGGAACAGCGACTTCCCGAGAGACCGGCCTCGAGCTCCGGTAGGTAGAACAAGGGTCATGCATCGCGAAAAGACTCAAAACAAAACGACACCGCACGAGAAAGGAGGACGCGTACCTGGGCGACGCCGGGCAGATCGTCGTCCATGACGGACAGCGCCATTCGCAGCGACTGCACTGCCAGCCGGCGATATTGCTCGAAGGAGCTCCAGCACCCCCCCTCGACTACGTCCTCAAGGGCAAATAGAGGCTCCCCCTCCGGGTCATCCCGGCTCAGCCATGATACACGCGGGTGATTCCACCCGCGGGGCTCGGGTCATACCCGTGTGAGGGCCGAGTTCCCCTCGCCAGGAGCTAGAATTGGTTGCTCGGCGGTGCTGTCGGTCTCGACATCTACTGCCTCCTTCCCCAGGGAAGTATCGGCAGGAGAGCTCTCCAGCGACGGCGGCAGCCTTGGTCCGGGGGTGGCACCAAAGGATGTTCCACCTCCATCTCAGAATCCCGGGCCGCTGCACTCGTTTAAACCATTTCGGCCTCAGAAGTCCTAGGGGCCTCGGCTTTGCTCCCGGCCTCGGCGATTGGGGGCACCCCGGCCCCACCGGACTCATGGGCCTCGACAACGCGCGGCGTAGGCCCTTCCTCCTTCGTCTGCTCCATAACCGCCCAGGGAGCCTCTTCCAGAACGACCAACCTCTTCAGGTCGGCCCCGGCCGGCGCCAGCATCAGTCAAGACGGCGGTGCTCAGGCCTCCGCCACTGGTGAGCGGGGGGACCGCGCTCACTTTGAGTGCCTTGCGCGGTGCCAAGGCAGCACCTCCACCGACGCTTCCGATCAAGGCGTAACACCCACTTGGTCACCTTATGACCATAAAGCAAGCGGGGATGATGCGAACTCACCTCGAAAGGGGTTGCAAACCGTTTGGCACCGCGACTCTCTCTTCTCGCAATGGCGGCGGCAAGGGCAGACACGGCCCGGTATCCGGGCGCCACCACCCTCGTTGAACTCCGACACCCCCTCAACCCTCTCTGAGGCAGGGCGCTATGTCGCCTTCCACCGCCGCTGCTTCCACCACTACCGCCGAGCCCAACGGGCCAACGGCATCTTCCCCAAAGGCCAGTAGCTCGGGCGATGATTACCTCGGACGCTGGGTAAGCGATCGCCGACCCCGGGGCGCCACCTCCTCCTCCCCTGGAAGCGCCGGGCTGCTCGCCGATGCCTCGGGCACTGTCTCCCCGACATCGGGAGGTGGTCTAGGGGACCTCGCCCCCCCGATCCCGCCGTCTTCATCCAAAGAGTTCTCGATGGCGACGGCGATGGAGACAACTCCACCGGAGACCATCCTCTTTTGACGCCGGCGGCGTTTCTCCAAAGACTTCAAGGCCGAGTATCTTCTTGTCGCGCTTTGTTGCCTCTGGCGTCCTTCTTCTTCTTCTTCCGCCTCGGCATGTGCTCGGTTCGCCGCCGCCGCCTTTGCATCCTCGGGAACGGTGGGGGAGGCTCAAGACGTCTCTCATCCCTCGGGGAACGACGAGCGCGAGTAAGCAAATGGAAAAACGATGAGGAGCGAGGAGGCCTTGGGGGCTGTAGCGGTGCGAGACTTACCAGGGAGAGATACCCCCGCGACGGGCACATAACAATGTGGGTCAGGCCACCGCTCTTCATATTCCCATCCACCACCTCCCTAACCCGACGTAGAACCGCATCATCGGAGAGGGCGACGGCAGACATCCGGATGCCCTCGATTGGCTCACCCGGTCTCATTTCGAACAGGCGCCGCCGCCGAGCCATCAGCGGCAGCACCCTCCGATGGTGGAAGGCCGCCACGACCACGGCCACCGTAAGGCAGCGGTTCCACAGCTTCTCCAACCTATCCAGGAGCGGCTGCAGCCTGGGCTGCTCCTCCCTCGGGACACCATACCTCCACTTCTCCAGACAGTCCTCCACGATCCGTCCGGTATAAGGGGGAAGTCTGTCGTCGTCGTTGCGGAGGTAGAACCAGCTGGTGTACCAGCGGTGATTGGATGACGCAAGCTGGGCCGGGATGTAGAGGTGCTGCCGGTCTTGGCGCACCTGGAGAGTACAGCCGCCGGCCCTCACCATCTTCCTCGTACCCGTCGGCTTGGTGGTATGCCCCGCTTGGAAGAGGTGGAGCCACAACTCCCAATGGGGGGACAATCCCCAGATACCCCTCGCAGACGGCGACGAAAATAGCCGCCTGCGCGATGGAGTTGGGGTTGAAGTTGTGTAGCTCCACCCCGTAGTAATGCGGGAGCGCCCGCATGAATCGGTCCTCCGGCACGCCGAGACCATGCTCGTGGAAAGAGACGAAGCTCACGACGTACCCCGCGGGTGGCCTCAGCTCCGGCTCGCCGAGCGGAGCGATCCATTCCGGCCTATCGGGGTCGGTGATCGGGCGGAGAAGGCCATCGTCGATAAGAGACTGCAGCATCTCCACGGACACATTAGACGGATCCCAAGGGTCTGCCTCGATGACAACAATGTCGCCGGCCATGAGTGTGGTGGAAGGCTTGACTACAGTGGTGAGTCTCCCTCCCTCTCTCTCTTTCTCTCTCTCTCTCGCTCTCTCTCTCTCTCGCTCTTCTCCCTTCTTCTCCCCGATGCTCTCTGTTCTTGGCAACGGACAGGCAACGGAGAGTAAGGAGGGAAGGGGCGAGCCCCGTTTCATATTTATGCAGGGTAAGGACGCAACAGACAGGCGACAAAATCGAGGAAGTTTTCCTTGAGTTCAGGCACGATTAATCCAGATCCGATTCTACCGCCCACGCGCCCACCTTTTCCTCATTAATCGCGGGAGCAGTTACGTCCCATCCACTGATGCCACGTCATGTCCGACCGATGCAACAGCAGACGTCGTTCCGCCCCCCCCCCAGGAAATCACCTAAAAAGGCGCACCGGCTGTTGTCGAATCAATGGGGGAAACATCCCCCCACCCTATTCCTTTTAGGTGAAGGAACCGGGCGCCGAGCCCGTTACGGTCCAGGGGTTCGTAGGCTGGGCCCCTGAGGGTTTCGACAGCCGCCCTAGGACAGCAGAGTCAGGGACAACTATGGGCGAGCCCGTACATGGCCGAGACCCAAGCAAACGCAACGCTTAGGATGCCCTAAGTCGTGTCTGAGACCAGCAGGGAGTTCTCCGAATGGGATCCCACCGTAGGGAGGCGCCGAGCCCCCGGGGCCAATCGAACGGCCCCGGGACCCAATAGAGAAGCCCTCTGGTACCTTTGGAGTGCGCTCTGGACTACTAGCCGACCCTTATCGAATGGGGCACAGGCCTCCACTCGGACTTACCCGATAGCAGCTCACCGGGAGTGTCACCGCTCGCACCCACCGAGGATAGCCTGGCATATTCCACCCCTCCTTCCGAGCGAAAAGGATGCACGAGGGTCGCATAAAAAGCCAGGGGAACTCCTGACCGCCCTCTCGCTCCATGCGGAGGCTCGGGGGCTCTCCCTGCAAACCTTACCGAGACCCAGCGACCTAGGCTCGCCCTCGAGGGGGTTTCGGCAAACAAACCCCTCCTTTCGAATGAAAAGGTTGCGCGAGGGTCGTACAAAAAGCCAGGGGAACTCCTGACAACCCTCTTGCTCCGGGCAGAGGCTATAGAGCTATTCCTGCAAATATGCTGAGGCCCCGCGACCCAGGCTCACCCTCGAGGGTGTCTCAGCAAACAAACCCCTCCTTCCAAACGAAAAGGTTGCACGAGGGTCGTACAAAAAGCCAGGGAAACTCCTGACGGCTCTCTTGCTCTGGGCAGAGGCTACGGAGCTCTTCCTGCAAATATGCCGAGGCCCCGCGACCCAGGCTCGCCCTCGAGGGGGTCTCAGCAAACAAACCCTCACGTGCGAGAGGCATATAAAAAGCCAGGAAAGCACCCGACGGCCCTCTCGCTCCGTGCAGAGGTTAGGGGGCTCTTCCTGCAGGTTTGCCGAGACCCAGTGACCTGTGTTCGCACACACCTAATGGGCTCGGCAAACAACCCCTAACCGCCCTCTCGCCTCCGTCAGAGAGGCTCGGGGCTCCTTCTCACACTCAAGACAAGGACAAGCCACCCAGCCCGCACTCAGATTCGAAAAAAGCAACAAAAGGGCGCCGAGTCCACACGGTCCAGGGTTCAAGGCTGGACCACCGAGGGTTTCGACAATTACCCTAGGACAACAGAGTCGTGGGACAACAATGGGCGAGCCCAGACATGGCCATGGCCTCGAGCAAGCGATCGCCGGGATGCCCTAAGTCGTGTCCGAGACCAGGGGGAGTTCTCCAATGGGATCCCACCGTGGGGGCGCCAAGCCCCCGGGCCAATCGAACGGCCCTGGGACCCAATAGAGAAGCCCTCTGGTACCTTTGGAGTGCATCTCTGGACCGCTCGCCGACCCTTATCGAATGGGGCATGGGCCTCCACTCGGACTTACCCGCTAGCAGCTCACCGAAAGTGTCACCGCTCGTACCCACCGAGGGTAGCCTGGCACATTCCACCCCTCCTTCCAAACGAAAAGGAAGCGCAAAGGTCGTATAGAAAACCAGGGGGAACCCCTAACAGACCTCCCCGCAGAGGCTAAGGGGCTCTCCCTACAACTTTGCCGAGACTAGCGACCCAGGTTCGCACTCGAGGGGGCTTGGTAAACAAACCCCTCCTTCCAAACAAAAGGTTGCGCGAGGGTCGTACAAAAAGCCAGGAGAACTCCTGACGGTCCTCTTACTCCAGGCAGAGGCTAGGGAGCTCTTCCTATAGATATGCTGAGGCCCCGTGACCTAGGCTCGCACCCGAGGGGGTCACAAACAAAAAAACCTCACGCAAGAGAGGCGATAAAAAGCCGGGAGAGCACCCACGCCCTCTCTCGCTCTGGCAGAGAGGCTAAGGGGCTCTTCCCGCAAAGTTTGCCGAGACCCAACACCCAAACTCACATTCACGGGCCCCGCAAGCACGATGTGACCCCTTGCTCAATGGAGAAAAAGCCCTCAAGGAGTAAACCCACTCCTCCAGGCCTCAAGACACTACACCATGCGTGCCAGCCACACAGCACCCACCACCGTAACCACTAAGTACAAACAACGATCCCGATAGGAGCTGCTGCAAACTAAGTCTCATCAAAACCTCGTGAGAGTGCCCGCACTCCTCCCGAGGCTCGGGGCTACCGTCGGATACCACAAGAAGGAGTACCCTAAGCAAGATCCAAGAATATTGCTTAAGCCTTGCTAAAAACCAAAGCCAAAAGACTACTCGCAAGGTCTCGGTAGAATTCTCCGATTCGCCTTGAGGCCTTGCGCCGAGGCCTCATGCGAAATAGGCCTAAAACATCCCGCCGAGGCCCTCTCACCGAGACCCTCTCGCCAAAGCCTCGCCCCAAAAGCCCTCGACGGATCTCCACCTCTCCGATTCGCTTGAGGCCGGGCTCAGCAGGACGTACTCAGAACCTCCGTCCCGACCAACTCCTCCGCAAAACGTCATGTCCGGATTAAATGCACCCAACCACTCCCAAGAAACGCCACCAGACGCAGTAGGTATAGTGCGGGCGTAACAACCGACAGGGATGAGGGACCGGGCATAGCAGGGGTTACCGCCACTATACTCACCACCATCGTGTTCCTCCCCGACACTTATATCGCCTGTGCTACCTAACCCCAAGCCAAAGACAAAGCGGCATGGAAGGTCGAGTCCATGTTCCTCAGAGCCTCGTGGCATGCAGGAGAGCCTAGCTGCTTTGGTCTCGCCTCGTCCGACCCTCCCGGCCTCCCTCGGACGCACCATTCCTTCTCCGCCTCGGCGAGGCCGGGCTCGCCCCTGCATTCTCGCTGCCTCCGCCTCAATTGCCCCTCTAGCGGGCCGTCCCATCCGTGTAAGTATCCCTAGTTACGCCTACGTCAGCCACGATTGGCAGGGTATGGCAAAAAGGGCGATGGGACGGCGGTCAAATCACCTTTTTACCATCCCTTCATCGATGGTGCGAGACTATGGCTCCTCATGGACGCCCATTCCGCACTTTTTTCACCGGAATCGGTACGACATGCACCACCGAGACCCCTGCGTCAGACACAGATCACCTCCGAGGCCTTGGCAAAGAAGGCCTCAAAGACGATCAGCTCCAAAGACCCGCTAGGCCTCGGCACTCCACTAGGACAAGAGTCCACCAGGCACGGCATGTCACCTACAGTGGAGGCCATACTGACTAGACGTCAACAAGGACTCTTACAACTTCAATGACCTTCGGGCATGGCTCAAGGTGGATTTGACCGGTGATCAAGTACCAATTGCTATTCCCGACACTATGTTGCTACAGGAATAGGCCACAGTACTGGATCTTCCTTTCTCGATAAGGCTCCACGTGTAGCTCTCTCATGTACTCCTGGCTCCCTCCTTGTGGCTATAAAAGGAAGCAGCCAGGGCCGCTTCTAGGATAAAAAAAACCACGCCAAATTTCACGCAAAAAACGCACTCACTCAATTCACGCGCGCTCCCACGCTGCCTGAGAGCAACGACTCAAGCAGCCCGCACCATTCCACGCCAAGACCTGGGACTAGCTCCCTCTCTCACCCAGCTTGTAACCCCTTACTACAAGCACTTCGGTGCAGAGAATACAAGATCGATCTCCTAGACTGGACGTAGGGCGCCGATTGCCTGAACCAGTATAAACCTTGTGTCTCTTTGCATCACCATCCGGGATTAGGGGCACGCAGTTCACATTTACTGGTTGGTTGAGGACCCCCCGGTCCGAAACGCCGACAACAAGCTTCTCATATGTAGGTCGAGAAACACCCTGTAACAGAACCGACCAATTATATGAAATTAAGTAAGAAAATCATCCGCCAAAGCAGACGATTTAGCAAACTTAAGCCCGTATAACCCGGTAGTCCGTGAAATCAAGAAGGATTTCAAATCAACTTACATCCCAGCCAAGATCGTAATAAGTTTAGCGGTCACCATCACATATTACATAAAAATTCGCATCTCAGATACATCAGAGTTTAAAACATAGTTATTACAAAACGAGTTCGAATAAAAGTAGCGGAAGCCATTTGTTTAAAACCACACACACTCACACGGAGTTCAAATACAATTAAGCGATGATCATCTCAACAAAAGCATTAGACGAGACGGCGTGCGAATGACTATGCCCATGGCCCTAAGCATCACCCATCGCAGGATAAAGGCAGTTGATACAGTAGCCGTAATACATCTGCCCATCTGCAACAAGTGGGAATAAAACCCTGAGTACGAGAAGGTACTCAGCTAGACTTACCCGACATAACCAAAAATAAAGTGACACCAAGGATTATGAAGGGCTTTATAGTAGGGTAGCTGACTCATTTGCAAAAAGAGGCATTTTTAGCATTTCAAGAACCTTTCAAAAGCATTATTGTCAAGTTAATTATTTATAACCTGTCGACTAGATTTGCACCTACACTAGAGCAAATATGATTAAGCAAATAATGATAACCAATGATCATTAACAACTTCCATAATGTCATATTCATTATAGCTGTCCAAGTGTTCCATCAACATTACTACGATGAAGTCACTCAAGTCAAGTGCTCACTATCCGGAGCGATGGCGATTCGAATCGATTCCTAACCACCGGTGATTTATTCTCACACAAACCTCACTCACCCGCTAAAGTGAGGTATTGATCACCGAGTCAACTATCCAGGAGTCTCGAGTTTGCCAGGAACCACATGTACCCGGGGGCCGACCGACTGCACTTTGGTCATATCATCTCGCCCCCGTGTCCTACCACACCTGCTCCGGCACAGTGCGCTGCGGGTAATCTACTCGGCCCGAATAATCTCCTAGCTTCGCGGTCGGAAGGTACTTTATTCGGCCAGCTAAATGTAAGGCATGCGTTCAACATGACTCGAGGCCCAACAACGGTCGGTCCTTAATCGACACAGACGGAAAACACTACAGTTCAAAACTCTGTAAGTCTCCGTCCGGTCTCAACTTCATTTAACACTTAGTTATACCATGACTACATATTTATCCAAGCAGATCCAGGTAACCACCTATAGCTCGCAGGTGACAGGAAATCACCCGACTTCTATCGGTCTAAGCCAGCTAAGCATTGACTCGACTGCGGATACCAGGGTAATAAGGATATGGTATAACAAAGGCAGACAAGGTATAATGCAGCAACGGTTGCAAACAACTCCTAAACGTAATGCATCAATTAAAGTAAAGCAGTTAATTAATAATTGCAAACTGGGGAGAAAATGCTCCGGGGCTTGCCTCTCTCGAAGGAGCTCGGACGGTGATCGGGGCACTTCGAAAGTTCCTCAACGTCCTCCTCGTCGGCTTCGGGCACCTCCTGCGGCTGCACCTCGAGCTGCTCCTCGGGCTCCTCGGGTATGACGACTGGGTTCTCGGTTTGTGATCCTGTATGATGCAATGTGCGTAAGTGCTTATGCAATCAGTGCATCGGATGAGATGAATACAATAGATATGCTTGAATGCAAGGTAGTCAACATCATCCAAAAACATATACTACAAGCACATGTCATCTACTGCCTTCTCTTCTACTACTAATATGCTAAGTCAACACATCTTATTAAATGCTTTAAAGATACACCAAAGCTTCACTAATTTCTTAATCACACATAAAGCAACACTTGATTAAACCTTAATTAATAATAATAGGTTTGAATAGCAACATGTATTTTTATTGCTTATAAAAATCTTAGAAAATTATCATAGCACAGTACTACCCTAAGTAGTCTACCATCAGATTTTTATGGTATTTGAATGAGTGGATTAGTCTACACAAAAATAACAAGCTATGGCATGATTATGAACATGAAAATATTTTGTACTGTGAAAAGTGTCAAACAACAGAGAAAATATTTTTCCTATGTTCTACACAGCAAAGAATCACTGTACAAAAATTATCACATGCATGTTTTATAAAAATTTTGCTCTCTAGCAAAATTAACAGAAATCGGCCATTAAAGGCACTTGAACTACACCTCATAATTTTTCTACAGCACATGCATGACACATATTTTTCCTAAGAAGCACATTACATAAGAAGATTAACAAACTTGGAATCATATTTTTCTGAAGCCTATAGGTTTTTCTACACATTTTTCAAGTTATCAGCAATATCAAGAATTAATTAAAGCTCTACAGAAAAGTATCTTAAAAATAACATGCAATATTTTTATCATGTAGATCTGGTGACAATAAACCTAGCAAAATTTGTTTCAACAAATTTGGAGCCAAAATGAGTACACAAACAATTTCCAAAGTATTTAACAGAAATCTGAAAATTCATTTCTTAATTCCTTTTTAAAACCAGCCGACAAAGTTGCTGGGTGCACCCGGTGCTGTACACCCAGAGGGGCTGCCACGCGGGACCCGCGATCAAGCCGGACCCACGCGTCAGCCGGAGCCGAGGCAGGGCCGCCGTTGACCGGCCGGCTCTCGCCAACGGCGAGGTCCCCGGCGAAACGGAGGACACCAACGTGCTCCCCATGACAAACCGCGTCGGATAGAGGTGAATAGGGAGGGGCGGTTTATGGGAGAGAGGCTCGCCGACGGCAATGGCGGAGCGGCGGCGTGGGTCGTCGCCGGTGGAGCGTCTCCGGCCATGGTATGGCGAAAGGAGGCGCTCGGGAGACTCAACATCGCGGTGTGGTGCTTGTGCGCGCGAAGGAAAGGCGGGAAGGGAAGCGAAGAGGGGGAGTCCATAGGAGCGGAGCTCACCAGTGAGCTCGGCCGTGCTCCGACGAGCAATTCCTAAGGAAGGGATGCTTACCACGAAATGCGCGACGCGAGCACGGGTGCGGGGTGAAGGCGGAGCTGTTGGCGAGAGACGGAGTGGTCGCCGGCGAATGTGGTGGCCGGGCGAGCCAAATCCGCGAGGGAGCTGGTGGCGGAGCTCGTGGCGCCTGTGATCGCTCTTCTTGAGTGAGTGAGGAGGGAGGGAGGGGGCGCAATGTCATGCGGGCGTAAGAAGGCGAAGCGCTAGAGGGCGGCAGGCCGTGGTCATGCCACAAGCGGCACGTCACATATGGTAGCCATACACTTGATCAAGGCTCAAGGCTGGTTTGACGAGGAGGCGCATGAACAATGGCAGCAATGTGGAGGCAGAAGCGTCTGTCTTGTGCTGGTGGGTGGGCAGAGCAGTGACGAGTGGCGAGCGCAAGCAGAAGCCGAGCCGGCTTCCGGCCGTGGGCGAAAGAGGAGGCTGACCCAAAAGGGAGAAATCATTTTCTCAATTTCCATTTTAAGAAATTTTTAAATACCAGTTTTCAAATATCATTTTGAGCAAGAAAATAACATCTTTTGAAAATGTCCCAAAAATGAAAGTTGCTTAGAATTTAATTCTCTACAACTTTGCTTTTATGACCAAAGTCCAATTCTTGATAGTTTTTGAATTATAAAATTAAAGTCAATTTTAACTCAAAACCTTAATTTTTGGAGAATTATTT
This sequence comes from Miscanthus lutarioriparius, assembly GCA_904845875.1. Taxonomy (NCBI): domain Eukaryota; kingdom Viridiplantae; phylum Streptophyta; class Magnoliopsida; order Poales; family Poaceae; genus Miscanthus; species Miscanthus lutarioriparius. The sequence continues at coordinate 5,271,748 of CAJGYO010000006.1, read as the reverse complement.
TTAAAGTAAAATTTGGCAATAATTTGAATACAAACTTTGCTCCAAAAATTACGCTAAATAATTCTAGATGATTTACATTCATAGCTAAACATGTTTTACTAACCTAGCAAGCATAATTTGGACAAACACAACTCTAAACAAGTGTATGCAACATTCATGTTTCACGAGCATGTTCCGTATGTTTCGAAGCAGGGTTTCAGTTATTATTTACATGATTAGGCATGTATGATTAGGATGTTTGTTGATGCATGATATGTATAATTTGCAGTGCCTAAATACTGGTCATAACACCGGGGTGTTATACACTCCCAAGGCTATGAGTTCTGTGGTGATTGGTTTGGTAATTTTCATGCCGTATGAGTTGAATGGTTGCTGTATCTCTAAAAACGATGGGGGAATTCTTTGTGTGCCATTATAAAAGATCGTAATACTCTGTGTGTCCCTGAAAAAGTTTAACGGTCTTCAGCGCTTCGTATTTTCATGCCACTTCCATCAGTTTAGGCTCTAACACCGTTAAACTGTAGGTGTGAAAAGACGAAAATACCCCTAAGTCTAAATATGTTATTAATTTTTTTAGCATCTTAACGACTTTAAATGAAAAAACTCAAAACTAGAAAGTTGTAGATCTCGTCGAGATCTATAATTTTCATTTAATTTCGCAAAAAAATATGATTTGATATGATTAATATATCTTAGAAAAATCATATTATTTTTTGCGAAATTAAATAAAAATAATTTTATATGAAAATTATAGATCTCGACGAGATCTACAACTTTCTAGTTTTGAGTTTTTTCATTTGAAGTCGTTAAGATGCTAAAAGAAATTAATAACATATTTAGACTTAGGAGTATTTTCGTTTTTTCACACATGCAGTTTGACGGCGTTAGAGCCTAAACTGACGGAAGTGACATGGAGAACACAAAAAAGTTATAGTGGCGCTGAAGACCGCTGAACCTTTTCAGAGGCACATAGAGCATTGCGATCTTTTATAATGGCACAAAGAGAATTCCCCCAAAACGATTCGTGCACCAAACCAGGGCTTCTCATTGGGCCACGTCGCCTGCTTCTCTCTCAACTGTCAGATCTCAAACCAACGGCATCAGGCACTTCAACGTGGCTCGTACTAAAGGTTGGTTCCAGTACCTTCGTGATGACTCGGGAACCCCCGGCCTGAAGAGAAAGCATCTTCCGCCACCGCCGAAGCCGTCGCCTCCTCCTCACCGGCTACCGCCGCCGCCAAACGGCACGGGCACAGCCAGCGGCGTCCGTGGTCGCACGGCACGAGGCACCTCCGCTCGAGCGGAGATGCGGCGCGGGTGCGCTTGACCCCAAGGCAGGCTCCAACGCCGCCTCATCGCCGGCGGCGGCCAGGCGCGTGCGGGCTTCGCCGCCGCAAAAGCGCATCCACCATCGCCCACAGCGATGAGGGCCTGGACTCGGGCCCCACGGACGCCGGAGCAGGTGAGCAGCGACTTGGGGGGGGCGGCGCTGGCCGGTCCCTTACCGAGCCACGCCCCACCGCGCTCCTCCCCTGCCGTGCAGCTAGACTGCATGCTGATGCTGTGACGGCTGCGCCTGTTCCCACCATCACCTCCGAGGCTCCGATGACATGGTTGACATCAACCTGTAGGCTGCACACAACGTATTCGACCATATGCCTTTGAGATATCCTGATGAATGCTAAAAAAGCTTTTCTTTTTCTCTTCTCTTTGAGATTTTATACCAAAAAAGACATATTAATCGCGTGGGGCTACGGCGCCGCAAAGCACGGGCCGCGCGCATGGCCGGTGACGTGGGTCCGCGGGGCTTCATAGCGTAGCCACGAGGACGGCTGGCGGAGCGGGGAGCTGCGGCACGGGGCACAGCCAGCACTCAGGAATTTATTTTGCATTTTTTTTAAGTCCTGCACATTACAATAAATAAAGAAATTTTGGTTAGGGTAACATGTGCAAACATATTTGAAAATGGTAGAGAATTATGTTATGAATCCAAGAAAATTGATTTTATAATATTTGGGTCTATAGTTATTTTTTCCTATAATCTTCACAAGCTTTTGCATGGATTAGTACCAATGTGCAAGCTCTTATTAGTTTGTACTGTTCATCCTCTTGTCGTAGCAGCAAAAGAATAGGTAGACACTGTGATGCTCCTGCACATAAACCAAAAGGGCCTTGTATTCGATCCCCCAACTATGCTCTTTCATGAATTCCTCCACTCAGATTACTATATGTGGTGCTATGTCAATTTGCATTGCTTCAATTTCAGTACTACTTATTCCAACAGAAATTTACCATGTATTTTCAGGAATCATCAAGAAGAACTGATCCCAAATAAGTAAAGGCTAAGGAGTAAAAAAAAAGGTACGTAATACCAACTACCAATATTGTTTACCAAATCATATTACCATAACTGATATATTAACATTAAAATATAGCATGGGGTGCCTCTTATTTGGTTGACTTCTTTGTTAAGCTCATGCATTAAATCTGTCTAGAAACTACATAGACAAATCTGAGCCTACCTTTGTAGAATACCAAAAGTTCATATGTGAATTGTCTAATTATTCACGGTGGCTAGAACCTTGTATTACTTTTTATATGTATGTTACATAATCGTTTTTCCCTGCTGCAAAGTGTGTATTTTTCCTCCTTTTTTGTTCTGCTGGGTTTCAACTCTAGCCTACCCCCAACTTGTTTGGGACTTTAAAGGCTTTGTTGTTGTTGTTGTTGTTGTTGTAAATATAAAAAATATATCACAAAAAATATCTTTTTTGTGTGTATCAAATGATGATCTGCCACCACTGGTAACAATACCATCAAAGAAAATGATCGAGCAGGTGTGGCAAACGAAAATTTATTGTTTAGTCCCTGTTATTATATTACACGTATTTGTGCTAACTATAGACTTGTTGCAGGCATCATTATCATACACTCCTCAATTCACAGATATACAAGATATGGACATAGACCACCCGTCTCAGTAAGTATATTCTTACTTTCTCGTAGACATATTCTATTTTCCTGCTTCTAATAATATTTCAAATAATTACAGTGCTTGGGATACCACAAAGAAACAGAATGAATCACAGGTAACCCTTTTTCCATTAACAAAAAATCAATTACAAAAAACTATAGAATATAATATTAATCTTTTTCGGAGTCTTTTCCTAGGACGATGACAATGATGAGAAGAAGCATGAGGAACAGACGAGGAAGAAGCTAAAAATTAAGGAATGATCAAAGGTAAGTTACCCTTAGTATTTGTACCTGTAAGCTTCAACAACCAATTACACCCACTACGTACAACTCTCTTTCTTTTTCCTTTTCTTTTTTCCCTTCTCGATTTCTCAAATTCTACCTTAAATTTAACTGCACTCCTCTTCTCATGCGTTCATCTGCACTAGACATCAATGTATGGCTGCAGATGAGAAAAAAATAACTCTTCAGCAAGCAGATAAAATAGGGCTATAAAGGCTGATATATAACAATGAAATCAGAACGTCTTTTCCATACTACTCATGATATCATTTAGTTTTAGAGTACTTCCCCACAAAATAACAAGTGCATACTGTGTTTTGAGAGAGCATTTCTTTACCATGGAACAAATGATTGGACATAGTTACCTGATACTGATTGTACTTTTTTTTATTTTCCATGATCAGACTTCTCATGAGCAGTATCCTGATTCTCCAGCAAAGTTTCTATTTCTCTCTGACAAAGAACGACGAGCAGTTTACCTGTATTGTCAAACAAATAGAAAAAAAAGGATTAACCTCTCCCTATTTCTAAGAGTCTGATTTGCATTTTTGCCATGTCAATGAGATCAACCCAAACATTTTGCTATGTCCAAGTTCTATAAATTGAAGAGAGCTCAAGGCTTCTGCTACAGCTTGGAAACCTCATAATTTGATACGAATTTTCATATGGCTTGTATACAAATAAAAATCTGTCCAGTGTCTTAGAGATCTCATATCACTGATTTATTTGGAGATATGCCCTAATTAAAAAATTGGTAACATAGAAACATGAATATCAAATTAGATGTTTAATACGACACACAAAATAGTATATTTTAAATGAAACTATTAGTTTACTAAGCATACATATATATGCTTCCTTATTTTTCTTCTTTGTGGCAGGGCCAGACAGCTAACAGTAAGAAAACCAAACGGAAGGATATTTTGGTGTACAGGGCATAACAATGTGGACTGCTGCTTTTGCTTACAGTTGTGGATACAACTTTTGTTACCTGACGCTCTTACTATGTAACTTTTGGTCGAAAACATAGCTTTCGACAGCCCAGAAAATTTTTGGGCAACATGGAACAACATGGATGATGCGATGATAGGTTATAAGTTATCTACCTTTTGAGGAGAAAGATCATGCTCACTGCCTCTGCTGAAGTGTACTATATTAATTTTTGTAATGCCAAGGTTGTAAGCAGTATGCTCTGTTGACAATTTCTCACCGCCCACAATGTTGCCATAGTTCTTCAGTTAAGGAACTAAACCTTAGCTGCTAAATTACTGTCCTGGTTGCTGAATATTGCCAATCTCCAATGATACTTGTTTGCTGCTACTCCTTGCGCCGCATAGAAGAGGACGACCTGTTGCTGATGCTTGTTGGATGGATAAGAGAGAGATGAACTACTGCTCGGCAGAGCAGTTCTCTCAACGCAACATGATCCTTCACCTTCAATAGATGCTCTCACTTGGGAATAATTTGATCCAATAAATTTCATTACTAGGAACAAACATGTATTACTGGAAATAAATGCTTCTCCTACTACACTCGACAAATCAACTCATAATGAAAAAGGGCTCATCAACGCTGCAAACAGCCCACACACTGGCCATACTTGCCGCGAGCGTTTCTAGTTGTTAACTATTTGTGCCATTTGGTCAAATTAAATGAGTTTCCTCGAATTATATGGCATATGTTGATTTGGCATATTTGAAGCATACTTGAGTCCTTTGATAGTTTGATGACGTAGCTGATATGTTGTAGAGCTAGTTTTTACGGTGTAGAAGTGCCACCCAAATTTGTGGCCTCAAATATTGTGATTGACCTTGGATTTGTCACTGTACTTTTGGGGCTGCTCTACATGTAGAAAAAAACTCCCCTTAAGGCCTTAACCCGCTAACTATTAGCGGTTGTCTACCACACCCTTCACGTATAAACTATGCATTCGTCTAACCCTTAAACTATTTAAAATCGTCTAAATAATCCCCTGAGTACCCATGCTAACGTGGCATATTACATACATGTTGACATGGTTTTGAGTCACCAATTAGTATGAAAAAAATCTACATAACCTCCTAACATATCAATAGTTTGATTACATAACCCATCAATTATAAAACCCGATATTATAGCCCTTAAAGCGTCTAAAAATGTTCAAATGACCTCCCGAATAGTTTTGTAGGGCCATTTTAACACCATATCCTGCCACATTGGCCTGAGTATCCATGCTTGCACATACGTATGTCCATCTATTGTCTTCCTCTTTCTACTCTTTCTAGGATGCCCCACCACCCAATAAACATCACACGACCTCCAGTCTCTTGATGAGTTCATGTACTGCGCCTTTGCCCTCGTCATCCACACCCTCTCATATCCTCCACCCCTCTTGCTTTCTTCTCTGGTGTCTTCCTAAAAACCCGAAGGACTGAACAGACGACTAAAGCACGCCTGAAGCTTATTGGATTCAGTACAATTGGCTAGAGGAAGCTACCATCAGAGATGGCAAAGTCAAGTAGTCTTGGTGCGCCAGATTCTTTGCGGACCCAATAGATGTGGTTCCTGATGCCTCCTTTTCCTAGCACCCATGATTGGCTGCATCCACTGCATTTGCCTGCCATTAGTACTAAGTAGAGTAGTAAGAAGAAGCTATGGTAATAGGACGAACGGCACCAATCGTTCAATTGGGTTGCATGACAAAGGAAGATGGGAGCAATGAAATTGTTTGGCATGCTATATTGTTTTGGCATTGACTATATGTAGATTCAATAGAAGCAAGCCGGGGTGATATGCCCCTTTATAAGAGCTAGGCAATGCATGTTTATTTGGACTAGCAGTAGTAAGTGGTTTGTACTGTGTAGTAGTACTATGGCATGTGCTCCAGCTTGATCACAATACTGTAATGACGATAGTATATATGTATGCACAAATTGGCATCAGTATTCAACTATTCATTTGCTGCAACAAAGATGATAGTCTCTCTTGACATTCCAAGGTGCTGTACATACAAGTTGTTTATACCAAACGTTATGAGCTGACTCCAAATTATATTGCTTTGTAAACATCCTAGGCTGTAGTAACCATCAGAGTCACTTGGTCAAAAGCAAGGTTTTAAATATCCGGCTATAGCCTCCGCTATCTCCGGCTATAGCTGTTTGATAATGATTTAGCTAAGTTTTTCTATGTATAAGTTAGCCCTTAGCTGCCGCTATAGCCGGCTATAGCCTGTTTTCGGACACAGAAAGCTAAATGGCATAGCCGGCTATTTTAAACCTTGGTCAAAAGAAGAGAATAGATCAAACTTGTAACAACTGGCAAATGACAATCCTAGTTCTTGGCATTTGCTCACCAGGCAAGTCCTACTTGGTTCATTTATGCTATACAAGCCTCGTGCAAGCCCCGAAATACTTGCGAGTTACGAAGCCAAAAATTGGTATGGTACATGCATTTTGGCACAATAGGGCTCTAGCCACAGCTTCTGCGGAGGAGCCGTACCAAATATTTTTGGATGAGGATCCGTTTTCTGATGGATAGTAGAGAAGCCGGAGGCGTTTTTAGTTTGGAGAAGGAGCTGCAATTTATGGCTTCTCTGGAGGAGTATTTGAGGAGGAACCACGCCAAATAAGCCCTTACTAACTATCCAATTAGATGTACCTAACAACAAACTAATTTAACTTTTAATCCAACTATGCTATTGTAACTGAAGGTGGACCAGCCCGGAGGCACACACTGAATAGGTGTTTTGGAGAATGTTGGAATCAAAATGTACGTCGGATACTCCCTTCGTTCCAAATTATAAGACGTTTTGGCTTTTCTAGATACGTTGCATTTGCTATGCACATAGATATACACTATGTTTAGATACATAGTAAAAGCAATGTATCTAGAAAAACCAAAACGTCTTATAATTTGGAACGGATTTAGTAAAATCAAGTGCCATTTATATTAATATTAAAACACAATTTTTTTTGGTTTGGGCAACTATAATCAGTCCATTTAGTAGATGCAAATACAAATACAAATACATGTAAATAAAAATCAAAGGCTAGCCTCCTATGGCTAACCGGAATGGCGTAGTAGCAGGAAACCAAAAGTGCCAATGTGCCATAGACATGCGAGCATGAAACTGCTTCAGATTCTACCTTTATTTACATGTCACCATCCTAGCATTCACGTGTCATCTCCGAGCTGTCTGTTTCGTGCTGTTCTCTCCCCTTTAAACTCATTGTTTGGTTTTATTGTCAATGCAATTTCAGTAGGGGCTCCTGCATGCCCCTCCTGTTTTCTCAAAAAAAAAAAAAAAAACTGACTATACAAGTCTTCACTACTTCTGTCCTCAGTGACTATCTTGGTGCCAGATTATGCTCAAGCGCTCAAAATCCTGTGTCACTTATCATAGATTCGCTAGCCTCTACCAACACATCAACGTTCCATTATTGAGACCTAAAGGCCATCTTGCATAGCCCAATGACAGAAGAGACATTCACTGAGCCAGCGGCTTCGCTTTTCCAGATGCCTCCTATTCCCATACAGTCCCACTTTATACACCCCGTGCAACACACTTCATTAACCATAACACACGTCTAGTGCTCCATTGATGCTGGTTTTGAGAGGTATTGTTTCTTTCAAAGGTAACATGCATGTGTGTTGTTTGGAGTTGGAACAATGGGTATATATTGGTGAGCTGGGGTATGGTATGCAGCAGTTTGTGTATGGAGTGGTGACCAGGAGTGCATTTTAATTTGCTCGATCAGAATTGAATTAGGTGATATGAATTGATGATCATATCTTGGCATTCAAAAGAGGCCATCATATCATTCCCAGTACATCTTTTTTTATAGCAGAAATATGAAGCTAATAATGGATGAAATGTTTAGTGCCTGATCAATTTGTAGTTCACTATTTTTGGTCCAATTTGTTGGTGCATCTATTGGAGAATTGATCTCACAACATCTCTGATTCGAAGGTTTTCTCGACTTCCACTTTTCTTAAGGGTTTTCCTAAATCCACAAAATCTGAGGTGAAGTCTTGATTACTATGGATGAAACTTCATCTGATTTGGAGGTCATTTGATTGAATTCCACCATGCATTTCTCCAAATCTTTCGGGCTAACATTATATTTTTGTGCTGATCCGGAAGTGTCGATTTACATTAGTACTAGTTCCTAATTGTTTGGAGTCCTAAAGTTCCGACCATCTGGGATTGGGATAGAGGAGCCGAACTCAAATTGCATCCACAGTCAATCTAGAAACATCTACAATTCGAGAGCATTCTTGAGTTCCACTATGCCTCGATTGTATTTTTTCGAGATCCATAAAAGCCAAGGTGAAGGCTTAATTTTTTAGTGGTGGTTCCTGGTTTGAAATGAGAAGTCTTAATTTTTTTGGAGATCATTTGGGCAAAGACTGAACATAGGTTTTCCTTTGACTGCATTGGTGGTTTGAAATGAGAAGTCTTAATTGCTAGTCCTTCATGTTTTGTTCATGTAAATCTTGTTTGGTTCCTTCTTTGGCCAACAAGAAGAACAGAAACAGTGGTGCCTGCAGACTAGACGGACTTCTCCAGATGCCGTGGGCCCCGCTTGTTCCATAGCAGCTTGCAATTTGTAGACTCAAAAACCCACATCAATAAGATCAGAGAGCAAGGCACCCGAGATGCTGGTAGCTGCACTACTAACACCCCAACACATGCAGTTCCTGATGCCTCCTGTTCCGGGCGCATGCACTTGCATGCTGCATCCAAGTCTAACTTCCTCCTTTTTTTTTGTTTGGCTCCAGACCCCTTTCACTGGACTTTGTTCTCATTGATTTTGTGGTTGGTGCATCTTATGCAGCAGAGGAATGGGAAGAAGAGAATATATAGATAGCAGCATCTATTGGGTAGGCGTGTTGATATTGGCCTCAAGGGTCATTCAACATTGGGTGGAGGATGGGTGTAGATTATTTACTCCATCTGGCCATATATAAATGTAAGCATTTTATGGAGGAGGTGAAATGAATATGTTAACTAAATCACTCAATTAATGCCAGTCTCTTCAGATAGCCGGTGCTATATATAAATGACATGCTTTATTAATTAAATGACAAGGGAGGGAGAAGGGAGAACTTGACAAGCAATATTTATATTTACAGATAGATTTTAAATGATAGAAATGCTTACTTCGTCGACAGAGAGTAGTATATTTTAGTTGACCTCAAATTAAAGACAAACATATCACTATTCCACAAGAGATGTGACAATTAACATTCATGTGATCCAATTAATAAAAGGTTCTTTCACCATTCCAAATTATATGTCATTTTAGCTTTATCCTATGATAATTTTTTTTTTAGTTTTTGCCAAGTTTTTAGAAAACTGAACAAACACTTACAACATAGAGACAACATGAAATATATTTTGACATTGCAATTATTTGATACTATAGATGTTAATACATTTTTCTATAAACTTGATCTAAATTAGATAAGCATTTTGACTTAACACAAAACTAAAACCAGTTACGATTTGTAACGAAGGGACTACAAACTATCGCTACATCTAGCTAGCAATAAAAGCAATGGTAACCTATTTGCTGATATGTGTTGGATTTAATTTCGAATTGGAAATTGATATTGTGAAGCACAAAAGTAAGATGTGACACAACCCTCACATGTTTGGCTACTCTTTTGGATTATATGATCCTAGGCCTTAGGCGTTCACACAAGGGAGCAGTAGATTAGTTAATAATTCTTTCCATAATCCTGCTGCTAACCCTTGAACCCCCTCCATGCCGATCATCTCCTTCAGCTTCGTGAACCGAAGACGGCTGAGCGGCTTGGTGAGGACGTCTGTGAGTTGCCGACCAGTTTTGACGAACTCGATGATGATCTACTCTCCATCGACACAGTCCCTGAGGAAGTGGAACTTGACATCGATGTGTTTGCTCCGGTCATGGAGGACCGGATTCTTCACGAGGGCGATGGCGGGTTGGTTGTCCGCCATCAGTGCTGGTGAGTGAGCTTCCACCCCGGTCAGCTCGCCCAGCAACCGGCGCAGCCACATAACTTGGCACGCCGCTGTGGCCGCCACCACGTACTTTGCCTCGCACGTGGACAGTGCCACCACCTTCTGTTTCAGCGACAACCATGAAATTTGAGCCGACCCGAGAAAGACGAGCACGCCAGAGGTGCTCCGCCATCCGTCGATGTCCCCTGCCATGCCTGCATCGCTGAACACAGTGAGCTGTAGCCTACTTCCGCTGGTCTTGGGGAAGTCGATCCCCTGATCCACCGTCCCCTTGACGTAGCGCAGCAGTCGCTTCACCGTAGCCCAGTGATCCTCTCGAGGATCCTCTATGAAACGGCTGACGTAGCCCATGACGAACGCAATGTTCAGCCTTGTGTGGACTAGGTAGCGCAGACCATCGATGATGCTCCGGTAGAATGTTGCATCTACCTTCGCCGCGGTACTGGCCTTCGTCAGCTTCAGCCGCTCCTCCATCGGAGTCACGCATGGCTTGCACTCAGCCATGCCGCTCCGCTCCAACAGCTTCGAGGCATACGCGCTCTGACCGAGAGTGAGCGCCTCCTTCCCCTGTCTCACCTCGATGCCGAGGTAGTAGGAGAGCGCGCCAAGACCGCTCATTCGAAAATGAGCAGCCATCTCATGCTTGAAGCTGTCGATGTCCTCCGCACGCGCGCTGGTGACGATCAAATCATCCACATATACACCGACGATGAGCTCCTTCGTAGAGCGCCTTACGCAGTCGGAGCACCCTGTGCTCCGCTCCCTTGATGGTGAAACCTGGAGGTTGCCTAACGAAGACTGTCTCCGCCAGCTCACCGTTGAGGAAGGTTGATTTTACATCCAGGTGATGGATGCGCCAGTCCTTCGCTGTTGCCAAAGCCAGAAGCAGTCAGACAAACTCCATGCGCACTACCAGCGTAAAGACTTCCTTGAAGTCGATGCCCTCACACTGGACAAAGCCTCGAGGAACGAGGCACGCCTTGTGCTTGATAATGGTGCCATGTTTGTCCTGCTTGACCTAGTACACCCACTTCAGGCCGATCGGACGGCATCCTAGAGGTGGATCGACGAGCTCCCAAGTCTCGTTTTCCTCGATCGCCTTCATCTCCTCTAGCATCGTCACTACTTCTAGACTGCTCGTCGCCACTCCTATAGTGGTCGACACCACTGAAGGAGTGCTCGGCACCAGTCTTGAAGTGGTCGACACCACTGCAAGACTGCTCGGCTCCGCTATGGTAGCGTTCGGCACCCGTCCTGGAGTGGTCGACACCACCGCAGGACCGCTTGGCACCACTCCTGGAGTGCTCGGCACCCCTCCTAGAGTGCTCGGCACCACCCCAGGAGTGCTCGGCTCTGTCGCTAGAGTGGTCGGTACCTCCTCTCCAGCGTCTCCACCACCGTGGATGACCAAGTGCTCCATGACGAAGGTGCTAGTGAAGCTGCCAGCTTCCCCTGTGCTCGGACTATTCCAGTCCTAGGCTGCCTTCTCGTCGAACACGACATCGCACAAGACAAGCACCTTGTCTCCGCGTGGGTCATAAAGCCGGTACGCCTTGGTACCTTCCGCGTAGCCTAGGAACACCATCGGTGTGCTCCTGTCCTCCAGCTTGGTGAGGACCGACTTTGTCTTCCTGACGTGGCCGATGCAGCCGAATGTTTGGAGGAAGGACATACTCGGCTTGCGTCCATACCAAGCTTCGAATGGCGTCTTGCCCTTTAGGGCCTTCGTGGGCGTGCGGTTGAGGATGAACACCACCGTGGTCACCGCCTCACCCCAGAACCTTACCGGCATACCCTTGGCCTTCATCATGGATTGAGCCATGCCGACCACTGTCTGGTTATGTCGGTCCACCATGCCATTCTGTTGTGGTGAGTACGGCGCAGTGTGGTGTCGCACCACACCCTGATCCACACAGTACGCAGCGAATTCCACCGAAGTGAATTCTTCACCACGATCAGTCCTCAGTACGTGCAGCTTCTTGTCGCTCTCCGCCTCCGCGCGTGCCTTGAACTTCTTGATCACCGCCGCCGCCTCATCCTTGCTCGTCAAGAGTTGTAGCCACATGTAGCGACTGCAATCATCCATGAGCAGGAGGAAGTACCACCGATCACCATTTGTGGCTGGCGTGATCGGCGCCGTGGACGAGCTCGAGAGTGTTCACCGCCCATACTTGGCCGCCTTTGGGAACGGCAGCCTCCTCTGTTTCCCGGCCAGGCAGCTGTCACACAGCTCACCTCCTTGCTTGATGTGGGGAAGCCCTCGGACCATCTTCTCCAGCCGACCGAGCGCGTCGAAACTGAGATGGCCGAACCAGGCATGCCATAGCCATGGCTCCTTGGTGTGTCGTGCTGCCAGGCACACCGGCTGCTTCACCTTCAAGTCGAGCAGGCACAACCGGTTCCGAGACCTCTTTACCTTGGCAAGAAGGCGCTGCTCCCGGTCCTTGATCCTAAGGACGCCGTCCTTGATCAGTACCTCGCTACCGCGCTCATCCAACTGTCCAATGCTGATGATGCTCGATCGCAGCTGCGGGATGTAATATACATACATTAGCGCGTGGTGCTCGCCATTCTGGCACCTGAAGATGATGGTGCCGCGCCCTCGAATTGCCACCCTTGAGCCATCACCGAACTTCACCATGCCGGTCACGTCGTTGTCGAGCTCAGAGAAGGCTGCCTTGGAGCTCGTCATGTGGTTGCTGGCGTTGGAGTCCAGATACCACCGCTGCTCCTGCTTGCCGCCCACACGTCCGAGGTGGACTTGGATGCGTGGTTTGTCGAGGTTGACAACCTTTAGGGCCTTCTCAGACCCTTCCACCGCCATCACCTCAACGCTGTGCAGTGCATAGAACGTCGCCATCAGGATAGTGGCCTCATCATCATCATCAGCCTGCACCCGATGAGCTTCAGCCTTCTTCTCCTACTTACGATTTGGGCAATTCCTTGCCTAATGACCCGTCTTCCTATAGCGTCGACAGGCGTTGGGTCGACCTTCTTCTTCTTCAGCGAAGAAGCTTTGCCGCGGCGCTTGCCATCGCCACCGCGGCTGGAGGAGGCTTCTCCAAAGTTCATCCGGGCAGCCCACTCCTCTTCTATCAGCAGTAGCTTGCCGCTGTCCTTCGTTGCTGTGGCCTGCTCCATGCGCTCGTCCACCGCCCGCAGACGGCCTATCACATCCTCAATGGTGAGGGTGGACAAGTCCAGCATCGTCTCTATGAAAAGAGCGATCTGGATGTACTTCACTGGCACGGAGTGGAGGTACTTGGAGACCGCCTCTTCGTTGGTACTTCAGAAGCTGGGCCGTTGCCTTCTTTGCGCGGTCGGAACCAACGCGCATCGTCGCAATGGCCTCCCACGCCTCCTTAGTAGAGCTCTTAGCCCCCAACGGCTCCCTGTACTCCGCTGGTACAGCAGCGAGGATAGCCTCCAACGCCGACATGTCGTCTTTTTTGTTTTTGGTGCCATTGTCAACAGCATGCCAGAGCCGTTGGGCTCTAAGCTTGACCTTCATGGTCACCGACCACTCGCCATAATTGGTGCGAGTCAGTGTCGGTCTACTGGTGCCGCTGACCTCCCGCACCGTGCGCACAACGACCTCCTGTAGTGGCTGGGTAGCCACAGCAGCACCGCTGCTGTCGTCTATCTTCAAACCGTCCGTCATCACCAGCAGTTAGTCTGGACGGTGCTTGTACGGCTCCGATACCACTTGTTAGCCCCTCGATCTCCGACGCAGAGTTATCCGACCACTCACTGGTGTTGCCGAGCACACACTAGCGATGCCGACTATGAACTGTCGTTGGCTACCACACACTATGGTTAGAGGTAGAAGACGGGAGGGAGAACAGAGCACACACACAGTAGAAGCACCAGCGTTGGCTGGAGCTCTACAGAGAAGATGGCGGAACTGAACTCGCTCTCTTTACTGAGTTGCAGTGGCAAACTATATATACAACTCTAACCATCTAATACTAGTACATAGACATGTTAGGCTAACATGTTGCTATAGTAACTATATGTGACAGTAGGGCTGACTTTGGCGCCTGCTCCTGCTATGGCTACAGTGCGGCAAGTGAGTCGTTCGACGCCTGCCCCTACAGCGGCTACAGTGTCACAACAGGGAGCCTTTTCGACGCCGCCTTTCCCTGCTGTGCGTTCATATAAGGGAGCAATAGATTAGTTAACAACCTCTGCATCATCCTCTTGCATCACCTGTGAAGCTATTTCATCTAGCACAACCTCAACTACATTATCCAAGATACACTCTGCTTGCTTCCTGTACCACGCCTCTGATGGTAAATCAGCACATTGGGTTGCAACAAGATTAACCTGATTGTCCATGTGCTTAGACTGCTCGGGTACTTCTACATTCATCCCATTTAGAAAAATAGATGGTCTGGATGCAAGATCCTCAGTATCTAAACCAACAGTAGGCTCCAAATGCCTATCCAAGGTAGTGGACAAGTGCATGTCACTTTGCTCTGTAACTTGCTTGTTACTGTTAGGCTGCTGATTAAACCCACCTTGAGAAGAGTTATGCTCACCTGCGGGAGCAGAGGAATTTCCGCCAAGAGTAGCTTTGGAGTTTTTGCCTATCTCTTTCTCTTCTTCACTTAGAAGATCATCATCTTCATCCATTGGATCTTTATCCTGGTCTGCACTAGAATGTGCTCCCGATCCCTCCCATTCCTCCACAATGAAATAAATGGCATGCAAATATTTTCCAAACACCACCTCAAGGGTTTGTGGATTTTTTTTGGGTTCAAGAACCGCCACTTTCATGCGAGCTAAATCCCCAGCTCTGGTAAAAATCATGTCTACCATTTGGGTTGCACCAATCAAAGTCCCAACTGCCCACAGAATAAGGTAGTTTTTCCTCAGTTGCGGTGGTATGCATTCCCCAAATTTTACAATCAATAAAAAAAACCTAGACGGTTCTTTACCTTACCTCTCCAAACTCGTCCATTCGAGCCAGCTCCATTGCATTGGGGAAAACAGTAAGAAAAGCATTATCGCCGTGCTCCTTGAGTTCCCATTGCCATGGAATTGGAACCAGTCTCTCAAGTTCTCCCTTCACTTGATCCATTGTTAGCACTCCACCCGTGATAGTAACTAGACCCCAGGCAGCAGACCCTTTTGTATCATTGTATTCCCTATCTGTCACTGGTATATAGTGAAATCCCAAGCCCGGCGCACCATAACCAACGTTCTGTGCTACTGGTTTTGGTCCCTTTAGAATGGGACACCTGTGTGACACATGTGCCTTGCTCTCACAAATTTCACAAAACAAAGGTATTGGACAATCAGATGTCAGATGACCTCGCCTGCCACACTGAGAGCACTGCACTTTTGCCTTCTTTGCTCCTGCAGGACCTTGGATTGCCTCTGTCTCTTTGCCACTATCATTAAGCTGCCCAGCACTAGTAGTAGTATCCACTTGTATTGCTGCTTTTGAAGTATATATTATCATTGCACTCAATATCGGCCGGTGCACTTGCAGGTGCTGGTTTCGCAGCAGCTACATCTCGAACGACAGCATCAGTGGCCCCAGTAGTAGCATGTTGGTGTGTCCGATTGTGATAAGGATTTCTATTCCTCTGCTGGTATGTGTTGTTCCTTCTCCGATTCTGCCATCGATCGCGATCTCCGGCATAGCCAGGGTGGAAATCTCCATGAGGAGCCTGAGCACCACGACCAAATTGTTCTGTGCCCTGACCTGTGCCAAAACGATCTCCTCCATGACCACCGACACCATGCTGCGTTCCTCCATGTCCAGCAACAAAGCCTCCTCGACCAGCGCCGAAAGACTCCCCACCATGACCAGCACCGAAGTGATGACCACCACGTCCAGCCCCCTGATTAGCCTGCCAATGTGGTGGAAAGCCGCGACCTCCAGACTGATGGAAGCGTCCTCCAACACAACCATGACTCCATGAGTACGCACGCCGCCGGTCGCCGCAAGATGTGCTTGCCCTGGTCCATGCGCAGCACCACCACGGTTGCGGTTGGCAGGATGATTCTCAGACATCGTCGACGGCGCGCGCTGACGTCCTGAGGCTACCACTTCGGCGTAAGAGCGACGGCGCAGAGTTTTTAGAGCACTACAGCACCTAGGGTTAGTCGCAGTTCCGATTCTTGCGAAGAGATCGGCCAGGCCAGGTGGTTCTGTGTGCCAGAATCTGCGCGTCCCGTTTGTTAGAAGGACTGGGCCCCTCTTGCTCCGGCCCAAAACCGGATTAAAAATCGCTTTGTTGCACTGTGACTGGTCCAACAAAAATGCGATTTGATCCGTAAATGACTCCGAACAGCTGTTAGGATCCTGAATCAACGGATGTTTCAAATTTTGAAAACTCGACTTCGTCTCCTTCCTCTGGTTATCCACCATATGTAATGGTTGGCATTGAAGCTCTAATGCTTCTTCTGCCATATGACGAGGCAGCTGAACACGATCCGTGCGGCACCGATCTCGTTTTTCTCTCCTTGGAACGCTGGTATGTGACTCGAACGTCACCCAAAGTTCGCGGTACGTGGAGAGATGCGCGGTTGCGGCAAGGGACCTCGCCATGGTTTTGGCCTAGATTTTACTAGTGTGCCAACTATTTTCGCTGCCAAAGGACAATGGCGAGCTAACCCTGTGGACGATCCAGAATTATTTACCTTTGACTTTGCCAATTGGTCTTCAGCCTGAAGAAGTTGATCTACCGTGAAGCCCGCATGGACTGCAGAACGTACAAAATTTTGAGTCGATGGAGTTGCGATGTCCGACTCGTCGCATTCCTCTTCATCTGCCCAGAACTTAGCGAAGGACCCCGGCAAACGGCAGCCTCTAAGCGGATCCGCCGGACCAACTTGCACCGACGACGGGAACTCCTCGGCTGCTGCCTCGTCGCGAGTTTGTGTCGCTGTCGTTGCCTCGCCTTGTTCCTGTGAAGGATCAGATGACAACAAAATTTTACCTGAGGTTGATCTGTGAGCCTGCCTGGCCTCGACGTTGATCTTGGTTGCCGCCGAGATGTTGTCCTGGCTGTCCGCGGGCCGGATTGCGGATGGTGCCAGGGTGAGACGCCGCCGACGTCCGTCAGTCATCGCTCCATCCGTGGTGTACTTGGACCGGCCAGAAAGACAATAAGAAGAAAAAGAAAGATAGCTTGGGCCCACTTGTCAGCTCTAGGACTAAATATATACATTTTATAAGTTGCAAACTGACAACCCTAGCTATCAGATCATGTGATGTTCAAGGGCAGTCCAAGAATTAGTATAGAAAGCCAGCAGCTTAGTAACAACAGCCAGGTGTTGTTAGGGATGCAGATTAATTATTCAAATTGGCTGCATGATAGAAGTTAAGAACAGCGTCGTCGGACTTGTTTAGGTAGCAAGATAATTAAGCATTTCCACATATTCAGCAAAGACATGCAGGTGCACCATAGGAGTTTGTTGGCTCGGAGGTTCCAGCCCGAAGGCCTGAGCATTTGAAACAACGGACACGACTACTGATGCACCACTACTTCAACGGTACTTATCAGCGAACGAACAACATTTTTCTCTCACAACATTTAAATATAAGCATCAACATAAGTCAAATATCAGAAAAGGAAAAGAGACCAGTGGTGGTTGGACAATTAACTCTCTTTTTTGGGATCCGGGCTCCTCTTGTTAGTCAGATTAACATACGGAAATTGTTCTGCTGCTGCAAACTGACCAGTACATAGCTGTCATCAGCACGCACGCACACCAGCACTCTCGACAAGCTTTTCATAGCCAAGACAACACCTCTGCAGATGCTCCCCCCTTCAGTTTACCGTCTTTCTGTGTAGCACCATCTTCAGCGCTGCCCTTTTCCTTTCCTTTCTTCATCAACAATCACTCCTACAGTTCCACTTCTTCTGCCGGCCCAGCAAGTTCACGCCGTGACAGCATCATGCATGCACTCCGTGAAGTGGAGACTGAGTGGACAATGGATGCGGCGATGCCCTGTTCTGTTTGGGCCTCCACAAGTGATGGGCCGGTATATTGCGCTAGCTCGAACAAGGGGAGTGGAGGGAGGGGCCATCCATACATGGGCTGAGCCATCGAGACGAGGGCCTCTGGTCGTCGAGTCTCCCAAAGGCCTCCCACAGATCTCTTCCGGTGAGGCACCAAACAGACAGTGTTTCATCGTTCTAGGTGGCACGGCTGAACGAGGCTACTTGTTCCTGGTGCCTCCTAGTCCTATCCCGCTACATAATGGTCTCAGCTCTAACTTGGGGTTTTGTCATGAGATATGATGTGGCAAGGGACAAAGGCTCTCTCTATATAAGAAGCTAGCACTACACTTCAGAAAACAAGCAGAGGAGAGGTTGACGAACATACAGCTGCAGTTTGCTTGATATTTATTTGCATACCCCCACACATGGTTGTATAATTTCTTTTTTTTGAACAAGTTTGCACTTTATTATATCTAGGGAGAAACATTTACATCATAAGATACAAGACTTTGTACAAACTCTGGGAGGGGATCAATCCAAACATGCGGTCGATTTGGTCCCAATTCAAACCAATCCGAGCAAGTTCGTGTGCACACCTATTGCTAGAGCGTGGCACATGAACAACATTGACTCAAAAAATTCATGGACATCAGAAACTTTGCTTCTCTAAACAACACACCAGAAGCTGAAAAATCATAAGAGCGGGACTGTAGAGCATCAACCAAGATTGTTGAATCGGTCTCCAAAATGATCTAGGACAAACCATGATCCATTGCTGCATACAAGGCTGCAAGGCATGCCTGGGGCTCAGCACTTAACGTATCATGCGCCACATTGATTCTACCTACACCAGCCAGCACCGTATCCCCTTTGTGATCCCTCACAATAAAACCCCAAGCACCTTTTTTTTGTTCTTTCTGTACAAAGGCTAACCCAGCAAGAAAAATCCACGGTTTCTCAGGTATATGAAGAGCATGG
Organism: Miscanthus lutarioriparius; assembly: GCA_904845875.1. Taxonomy (NCBI): domain Eukaryota; kingdom Viridiplantae; phylum Streptophyta; class Magnoliopsida; order Poales; family Poaceae; genus Miscanthus; species Miscanthus lutarioriparius. Next base: position 5,252,563 of record CAJGYO010000006.1, on the reverse strand, counting down.
TTGTATAATTTATGTAGTACGGAACAGATTTACACGGCCTAACGCTCATATTCACACCTATTAATGTCAAATGTACATCTTCTGTTGGTGCTGGTTAGAGGATTAGGTGAACAGATAAACTTAACGGATTCTAGGACATGAACCAATTTTGTATTAAATACTTTTCATTTATCAACCAATCACCATTAAACAATTTTGCATTAAATACTTTTCATTTTCAACCAATCATCATTTTTTAGAGCGCGCTATATTATATGACAGAGGGAGTACCGCTTTATATTAAAAAATTTAGAGCGCTCTACTAATTAACATACATGGGCCAACAGTTCCTGTCACCAGTCTTAAAAATGAAGAACCAACCATAAATGAATTTTGGAAACATCAAGAATAATATGGTGATATTACAAAAGAAAGAAGAAAATTTAAATGTCTATATATAATGTAAATGTTTACAGCTCTCTTCTTATTTCTTAACATAAAGAGAATACAGTGGCCTTCTGTTACAGGTGTTCAACGAGGTGAACAGCCAGGAGATGGAGAAGATCAACGTGTTATAGGTGTTCAACAAGGTGAATAGCTGGGAGATAGCGAAGATCAACGTGTTCAGCGGCATCTTCAGCAGCTGGATCTTCTCGGTGGCCACTGGCGCCGCCGCCGTGTTCCATGTGATCATCGTGGAGCTCCTGGGGACGTTTGCGAGCACGTGCATCTGAGCGGGAGGCTCTGGTTCGCCAGAGTGCTCATCGGCTCGGTCGGCCTGGTGATCGGTACCGTCCTGAAGCTCATCCCTGTCGATTCCGGCAGTGACAACTCGTCCGACCGCCACGATGAGTACCATCCCATCCCCACTGGCCCCAATGCCATGTGATTTCCAAGGAGACCTTCTGCCATTCTTCTTTCATTTTGTTTTTATAGAAACACAAGAGAATTGAACCCTCGCCCCTCCGAAGCGTTTGCGCTTTGAAAAGATTTTTTTAGATGGGCTTTGCTACGGTACCCCAAATGACCGTGAGACGTTTATTTAATTGGATCGGATTGTTAGAATCATCTATTACTTTTTAGGAAGTAATATGTGGAATATATATTTATTTAATTTTCTATTTTGTAAAATAGGAAAGTTTCATACATCAAAATCTTTTTCTAGATCTAATTGATGCATGCGTGATCTATAAGATGCAGTACATATTTTTATTTTGCAACTTTAGACATCACATAATTTGGTTAGCATATAAATATAACATGACAACTAATATAATTTAACATATATGGCCATCCTCAGGTATTGTCTTTGTAGCCGGCAATGTTTCTGAATGTGGATGATAAAATTCAACGTTTTTTGTGAATAATGAGAACCTGTGTGAAGTTCTGCATATTATTGGCACTTCGTTGCATGACTGCTTTGCTTTTATAGCCGTAAAGTTTACCTTACACCCTTTATACTTGTTAAAGTCGGATTTTCAGCCTTCACCTGTAATAGTGTTGGACAATATTTATACCCTTCGTCAGTGGTTTAAAATGAGAAAATTGGCTATTTGCCATATCAAAGAGTGGGTTTCGTAAAATTGCCATACGTGCGCACGTTGACTTCTATGGAACATATCATCTTTTTCTTTTTGCTTTACATTTCTCCTAAAATTAGCCACACGAAAGGACCGAAATGCCCTTGGGCCAAATTCACGTACCGATTGGTCCTTTTGGTTCGTCTCCCTTGCCCGAATATGACCGCTGTCCGCCCGACCCAACACCTTTGCAAGTAGCCCCATGGTCGGCTCTTGCTTTGGCAATTTTGTGAAGCCCATTCTTTAGGATGACAAATAGCCAATTTTCCTGTTTAAAGCCACAACTCACACACATAGATTTAATTAGTATATGCAAATACAAATATACGTAATAAAAATCAAAGGCTACCTCCTATAGCTAACCGGAGTAGCATATATAGCAGGTCTTATCTGGCATGAAACCAAAAGTGCCAATGGACACGCGATCATGGAACTGCTGACTCCAGCTTGATTCACGTGTCACCCATTTTTGCATTCCCGTGTTAGCATCTCGTCGACCGTTGTCACACCCGATTTTAATGATAAAATAAAATGTATAAATCTTATGTGCGCTCAGAGATCAGTCGTACATATAAGCTGACAAATTATAAAGTATCATCACAGTGTTTATTACATCGCAAACAATAATCCATTACAATAATATCAAGTCTATCATGAAAGCGGAAGAACTATGTAACTACCCTCCACAAGAACCTCAAATTCCACAGGGACGTCGACCGGTGAAGCACAAGTCTAGTAATCCTCAATATAGTCATAAACATTGCCATCTGTCACTCATCCGGGATTTTTATCCAAATAATGAAAATAAACAAGCGTAAGTACATCTCGTACTCAACAAGAATAACATGGGTTTATGAAGTCCAGGAGGCTGACACTGGTTTACTACTGTTAGCATTTTAATAAGTCAAAGTTTTAGCACTATATTAGCATTTAGATGTGCTCAAGCCCCAATTAAACCACATGATCATAAACATGAGCAATAGTCATCATTAGAATTATCATCATTAATAACATCATCATCAAGTGAGCAACTATTCCGTCGGTTTTCTAGGCCGCTCGTGTCCGTGAGCACGGCTGATATACCAGTTTTAATATCTGCAGAGTTTGTACATCTTTACTCGAGAGCCGTGATTTACCCTTTCGTCCGAGGTAGCTAATCTCTTGACCCACTTCCAAGGAAGGTCGGTAGGGTTCACTATAAAAACTTTCAAAGGTTTCCCTAACAAATTAGTAGCCGCCAGGTTTCCCCGGCAAGGGAACATAGAGCTCCCTTCCGAATGGCACATTCCGCGCAGGCTATACACATAAGGACAGAGGCCGCACTATACTCAGCTCGGTAGGCTCCATTTGCGTCCTTTCGAGTAACTACTAACAAGCTAGAAAAGGTCCTGCTACTGAGCTAAAGCCAGAGCCATGTGGCACCCCCGGTTGTACTGTATGTCCCAGCTTTTGCCAACAGATAAGTCCTTAGAGAGGACCAAGAGCATCTTGTACAAAAGCCAATTGCTCTCTAGCCCCATCGTCCAATTGCTAAGAGCAAGTTTTACCATTTGTTCCATAGAACCATTAATCATCATTCAGATCATGTATAGTTAATTTGAGCGCTAGCAGCTACCCATATGCAGGTATAACCCATCGGTAATCAAGGTACAAGGTAACAATAATTAGGAGATCCTTTCGGGTATCAAATTAGACACATGCACGTGACTAAATAATTAAATGGTGAATAGGACAAGGAGATCCCATGCTATACTTGTCTTGCTCAAAGTTTCCCTGTTGGTCCTAGTCGTCAAAGTAGTACTTTTGATCACCCGCGAATTGCTCACCGTCTATACGTAATCATCACATCAACATACAAGCATCCACGAGAAATCATACATAACAAACAAAGACTACAGATTAGAACAGTACACCAATAGAGATAAACAACATAAAAAGGTTTATAAAATGAATCTACGTCTCGCTAAGAACACACAAACGCGAAGATCACGAAAATCGGAGCTAAAACGTGAAAGTTATGAGTTAAACAAGATTTCCTATAGTAGTTTAATAGATTAAATCTAACCATGAATTTTAAAAGTGGAAAACATGATTAACAGTACCATAAAAATGTAGATTACGTAACTACGAACCTAACGCAACTTGAACGGATCAAATCGGATCGAAAACGAATAAGTTATGATGAAAATATGAACCGGGTGGCAATTCTGTAAATGACGTGAACTTAAACGAATTAAAATTAATCAAAATTCAGGTTTTTGAATCAGGCTGAGGACTGTGCGTACAAATAATAAGAATTTGAGGGGCTCTTTAAGAAAAATGCCAGCGAAGGGGTATGGCGCAATCTGGACCGTTCGATCGAGATCAGACGGCTCAGATTAGAACGAAGGAGGGAGGGAGAGAGAGAGAGAGAGTTGCAGGGAAGATGACCTGCGCGGCGGCGCGGCCATGGCCGGCGGCGAGAAGGTCGCTGGCGCGAGCGAACAGGGCCCTACGGGCCACGGTTTGACGAACCGAGGGCATGAGGATGACGCGGGGGCGATGGCGATCACGCCTAGGCCCTTTACGCGGCCAGGAAACGGCCCACGCGGTGACCGCCATGGCCGGCGGCGAGAAGAGCTCGCCGGCGCGCGCGGAAACGGCCCTAGAGACCACGATTCGAGACGGGAAAGACACGAAATGAAAGAGGAGGAAGCGGGGATTCTCACCGTGGATGAAACTAAGGCAGAGATGGATCAGAGACGGCTCTTGGCTAGGAATGGCGGATGGCGAAACCCCTGCACGTCGGCGACGCGATAGGATCAAACAAGGGCGAAAAGAAAGGAAAAACCCGCGCGGGGAGAATCATTACTGTGCGAAGGAGCTCGACAGCCGATCCAAAACGACGTCGAGGCGGCTGAACGGTGGCTCAAGCTCGACGGTGCGAGCTAGGGTTGCGGCGGCGCTGCGTGCTCGATAGGGGCGACGACTGTGCGTAGATGGGAAAAGAGTGCGGAGGGAGGGGCGGCAGCTCTTATAGTGCAGCTCGGCGTGGGAATCGCGTCGAACCACGGAGAAAACAGGAGCAGGGCTACGGGATGAGGCGCTTGACGACGGGACAAGGGAGAAATCCTCCCGTTTTCGGCAGGAGGTTGGGGACGACACTGTAGCGGCAGCGCTGGCAGGTGGAGCCCAGCGGTCAGCGAGCTGAGCAAGGGAGAATGGAGGCGGGGCGCGTCTGCGTGGCCTGGGTGCGGTTGGGCCGGCCCAATGGAGAAGGGAGGCGCAGGCCTGCGCGAGAGAGGAGGGAAAGGGCGGAGGCAGGCCGGCTGGGCCAAAAGGCCGAAAGCCGAGAGAGGATAAAAGGAAGGAGATTTCTTTTTTTTCTTTTTTTCAGAGTTTTCAAATCCAATTTTCAAAAGGTTGTGAATATCATTTTCAAATTTGGTCAAAGTCACAATACAAAAGAAACAATGCTCCAGCATGTATGCAACAACATGTATTTAACCTTATATTTGATTTTAACTTCATAAAAATTATTATTTCTCTATGTTGAATGCACACATAATAGCATAAATAAATCAATTTCGTCTATTTTAAAATGATGCAAATTTTAGGGTGTTACAACCGTGCAAGGATGCAAATCATCACGACTGCTGTGTCCTCGCTGACTATATTGGTGCCGGGATCATGCTCTAGCGATCAACATCTTGTGGCACTTGGAGGTGATTTGCTAGCCTCTACTAGCACATCAACGTTCCATTATTGAGACCTAAAGGCCATATGGCATCGGTGACAGCAGAGACATCCAGCGACCCCAGGCACTGCTTTTCCAAATGATTCCTACTCCCATAGTCCCACCTTATACATCCTATGTAACACACTTCATCAATCATATCATGCGTCTAGTGCTCAATCGATGCGGGTTTTGGGAGGTATTGTTTCTTTCAACGATAACATGTGTGTTATTTGTTTGGAGTTGGATAACTGGCTATATATTGAGCTAGGGTCTGGTATGTAGCAGTTTGTGTATGGAGTGACCAGTGAGTAATGTGCTTGATTGGGTGAATTGGGTGACGAGTTTATTTTTAGAAAATGGAAAATTTCTAGCCTCTGTCGTCACATACAACCAACAAGTCTTACAAGTTTTTAGCTCAATTTCTAATCAAGAATAAAAGGGAAATGACAATAATAAATGGAAGGAAAGAATCATAAGAAAATTACTTCTCCGTCCATTCTTGGCGAATATGTCCAGAGCGACAACCTCCAATGCTCTGCTCGCCAAGCAGATAATCTCCATTATATCCTTATGCTACAACAATGCTCAAAATCACAGCCAGTATGTTCCCCTGAGTGTAGCCTGCATAAAAGAAGTATATTGTTTTTTCCTCAAAAACAAGATCGTTACACGTACACTAGATTGACCAATAAAAAGTTGCAGCCCCCACAAAAAATATTTTGCGTTCTTGGCATCTTTTATCATTCATCAAAAGAGGTCATCGTATCCTTCCCGACATGAATGATCTCTTTCTAATCAGAGAGTACACATGTGTTGTACATTTTTTATAGAAGAAGATGAAACTAATGGATGAAATATTTAGTGCTTGATCAATTTGTAGTTTACTATTTCTGGTACAACTTGTTGGTGCATCTATCAGGGAATTGATCTCAACATCGTCCGTGATTTGAGAGTTCTCAAGTTCCTTTTTCTGAAGGGTTTTGCTAAATCAGCGAAAGCCGAGGTGAAGTCTTTGATTACTATGGTTGAAACTTTATCGGATTTGGAGGTCATTTGATCGAATTCCACCAAGCATTTTCCCCAATCTTTCGGGCTAACTTTTTGTGCTAGTGTCGATTTACATTGGTATTAGTTCCTCTTTGTCTATCTACAGTCCTAAAGTTTTGACCATTTGGGACTGGGATAGAGGACCCCCAACTCAAACTGAATCTAGAATCAATACACCTCACAAATATCTACGATTCAAGAGTATTCTTGAGTTCCTCTTTGCTTATGATTTTCCTAGATCTACGAAAGCAAGGTGGTGCCTTAATTTTTAGGAGATCTTTTGGGCAAAGATTTTGAACATATGTTTGTGATACTATAGTGCAATTTTGTTGGATTTTGAGGGTGTGTTTAATCAAACCCTGTCATTCGATCTTCTCATGTATTTTGGGCTATTTTCTTTGCTAGTATAAGCCACAAGTTCCAATTTAGACAAGATGATCCGATTAGACCTTCCGAATTGTCCATTACACAAAAGTTCCAAATCTGATATGGAAGTTCCAACTGTCCAAGATACTCTACAATTTAAAGCTCAAACCAAAAGTCCACCTAAAATTAGCAAACAAAATCTACCTAATGCTAATAAAACTTATGATCATTACTGGTGCATCTGCAATATTTTTTTGAATTAAGTTTATCTCAATGGTGAGGTAGCTAGGATAGTTATATTGCTTGCTGGCTGGTCATGTTGTAGTATATCTTGACAATCTCATGTATCGGGTTGAAGTTGCTAACAAAAACACCAGTAAAAACCTGTGATGTGGCTATAGTTCCACAATGGATATGTTTGAGCTCTTGGCATCTTATCAGTCGAGAGTTCACGACTACATTGGATATGTCGCAATGGGCGAGAGTCCATCCTTATTAGGGCAGCTCCAGTTGCCAGTGATTTAGATGAGCAGAGTAGACTTCAGTTACGCGTGGCTGAAAGTTCCATGTCTTCCCGTCCGCTAATCTGCTCGAGCCTATTTGATGACCTTGTTATAGCTCCGTTCCCGTTGGGCCACCTGCTCATCAACTTCTGCTTGCTCTCAATCGAGCTCACCATCACTACACATGGATGGGAATCTCCGATTCACATGTCAAAGGTGTCAAGTCAATCGGTTTAATGCCCAACTCGTAGAGCTAAGCAAGCTAGCATCTACACAAGGCAGAACCATCCCAGACGTGTGTAGCTGCACCAGTAATGACACCCCAATGCCTGCAGTTCCGGATGCCTCCTGTTCCCACCGCATGGACTTGCATCCATGTCTAACTTCCTCGTGTTTTTTCGTTTGGCTCTGACCCCATTTCACTGGACTTTGTTATTGTTGGTTTTGAGGTTGGTGCATCTAATTCTAACATAGGAAAGATTATATAGATAGCAACATCTATTTGGTAGGTGTTGATGTTAACGTCAATTCAGCATTAGGTGTAGCGTATTTACTCCCTCCGTCCATATATAAACATAAGCAATCAATTTACTAACGCCTGCTTGTAAATGACATGCTGCATTAATTAAATGACACGGAAGGGGAGGGAATATATAGGCCAGGAGCTAGGAATTGGCAAGAAATATTTATATTTGTGTGGACAATTTTTAATGCTAAAACCTCTCATCCATGGAGAGACTATTTTAATTTAGTTGACTTCAAATTAAAGATAACCATATCATGTCACAAAATTCCTGTGATTCAATAACCATCGCTACATGTAGCTAGAAGTAAAGAAGAGAAATGGAAAAATATTTGCTGATTTGCGTTGGGTTTAATTTCATATTGGGAAAGCACAATGCAAGTAAGATGGGACACAACTCTTAACTATTAATTAAGCTAGTCTTTTGGGTTATATTAGACCCAAGGCCATGGATGAAACTGTGAGCTCCTGTGAACATAAGTAAAAAACCATGCTAATTACTAATTAGTTTTAGTGGAGGCGCTCAATCATGGGTATGACAAGCTACGCCAAACTCCTTTGCACAATCTAGCAAGCCCGAAGGTTGGGAAATTCAGAACATATAGAAAAACCAATATTCATCCATCAAAGCAAACACTGCTACCAGAAACATTTTCAGTGGCAGGCATTTTTTATTTACAAGAAGTGTTATTTTCTTTTCTAAGAAACATTTTGATTTATTATTTTATTTGTTGCTAGTTCTTCATCTAAAATCTTGTTTGGTTCTCTTCTTTGGCCAACAAGAACGGAAATTGCAGACAATTTTGGTGCTCGTAGATTCTGCCGTCTCTGGCCCTGTTCGCTTCGCTAAAATTTGGCTTATGCTGATGCTTATTTGGATTTGTTCGCTAAAAAGTACTATTAATTTGTCTAAGTCTGGACGAAGACTACTATTCTAAATGCAGCGGTTTATTCAACAGCAGCTTGCACTTCATAGACTAAAAAAACATACATCGATCACATCAGCTAGCATCAAAGCGAGGCAGAACCACCACCCGTGGTAGCTGCACTGCTAACACCCCAACGCATGCAGTTCCGGATGCCTCCTGTTCCCGCCGCATGCATTTGCATGCTGCATCCACGTCTGACTTCGTCGTATTTTTTTTTTTTTGCTTGGCTCCAGCCCCTTCTCGCTGGACGTTGTTCTTGTTGGTTTTGTGGTTGGTGCATTGCAAAAGTAGATTAGGGGATGTCGCACATGCTGCAAGTGTTTCAGAGATATGTTGCAAGCGTTTGTTTAAAATATTTCATCTGTTTTCAGACATCAGTTGCAATCCTTTTTTTTCATATGTTTCGCACATATGTTGCAACAATATGTCTCAAATGTTTCAGCTGCTTCAATTTTATGTTGCAGCACATGGTTTTATGTTACAAGTTGAATATTTCGTGTGCTTCACGCACATGTTACGAGTTTCCAAGTGTTTTACGCTGTACATGTTAAGAGTTTCCAGACGTCAGTTGCAATCCGTGGAAGAAGCCGTCCCAGCTCAACCCCACCACCGGCAAACGGCAAAACCAAGAACCCGGTCCCCGCGCGGTCAATGCGCGCTGCTAAATATAAAGCAAATTCAACACATGCGATGATGATTTTCCTCACTTTATCTTGCTTTTAGGTAAAATATTGATGGTCAAAACGGGTGTTAGTGATCGTCAACAAGCTCCCCCAGCTATCCTTTTGCTCGTCCCGTGCAAAGATGTGGGTTTAATTAGCATGGTATTGTAAGTGTAGCATGTTGGATTAGGAGTTGCTACTATGTAACGCCCTACAAAAACTTATATACAAATAAATACTATTTCTTGAACTGAACATGTTAGCATTTGAAAATCCATCATCGGACTGGGGTTTATAGCTTTCACCTTGACATAAGCAATTGTAGGATTGAGTAGCTAGACAGATACTTTTTCCCCTACTTTGGTTTAGCTCAAACTTCCTGAAGGCTTTCAATAGATTTGAAAAGAAAACTTGCCTAAGTTTCTCAGATGGTACACTCAAGTCTCTCAATGGTGTTTAAAACCTCACCAAGACCATGGATCTTAGCCTTAACATCTATCCTAAAGCTTAGACCCACGAATTTATAAGTTACACATGCGCATCCCTGGTCTTGCTAACCTGTGTTATCCAGGTCCATATTAGCGGTCATTTAGGTAACACAAGTGTCCAATATATGAACAATTATTTGTTTATATATGTTTTATATAAAAAGATGGAGGGAAGTTAGGCCCCATGCTTGGGCTGCTGTGCCTGTTCAAGAAAACTGGGGCTTGGGCTTGGGCCTTGCTAGCCATGGGCAGTCTTTTTTCCCTTTAAAAAACATAGGAAAAAATCCACATCACCTCCTCAACTTTTGCGAAAGTCCGTTTTTCCTCCATAAACTCTAAAACCGGGCAAAACACCCCCTTAACTTTTAAAACCGTTCATCCTACCTCTCTGGCCCTGTTATAAGCAGTTTTGAAGGTGATTTTGTCTTTTTCTTTTTTATTTATTTTGGCTAAATCTTTGAAAAATTATAGTAAATCACAGAAAAATCATAAAATGGAAAATCTAATTTTGTTGGACTCCACATGCGTAGATCTACACATGAACATATAATATGGTATGCTTTAGTACAAAGTTTTTATTGTGGCTTTAGATCTATGCTTTTCTATAATTAATTGGAATAATTCATAGCTGTAGTTTCTATGGTTCAATTGTGATAAAATTTTTATGGTGGGCTAAATAAATTCTATAACTAAATTATACATGATCCAATGAGTATGAAATTTTTACTACAGTTTAAGCATACAATAATTAGCCCATCGTAAAAATTTTATCACAATTAGACCGTAGAAACTGCAACTATGAATTATTCCATTTAATTACAGAAAAGCATAGATCTAAAGCTACAACAAAAACTTTATGCTAAAGCATACCATATTATATGTTTACTATGTAGATCTACTCATGTGGAGTCCAACAAAATTGGACTTTCTATTTTATAAATTTTTTGTGATTTACTATGATTTTTCAAAGATTCAACCGAAATAAATAAAAAAGAAAAACCGCTTATAACTGGACCAGGGAGGTAAGATGAACGATTTTAAAAGTTGAAATAAGTGTTTTGTCCGATTTTAGAGTTCAGAGAAGAAAAACGGACTTAACATGGACTTTTTTCAAAAACATATGGAGTCCCAAAAGTCCACAACCCTGCTAAACACAGGAAGATGGGCTCGCTTTCGTTGGCCCAACAGCCCACGTCTAAATGGAGCCGAAAGGAACCCAACCTAAAGCAATCATCCGGCACAGCCGAACCAGCCCCGATGTCGCTGGTCGCCTACGACGCCTCCTCCGACGAGGAAGACGCCGGCGAGCCTCCCGCCGCAGAGGCGCCACAGCCTGCCCCTATCGGTCCGCAGCCAAGGCCTCCGTCTCCTTCTACGGCGGTGGGCGCAGCTCATCGGCCTACGCCGCCGCCGCCGGCAGCCAGCCAGTAAGCTTCTCCCCTCGCTGTCTTCTCTCTCTAGGGTTTCGCTTGTAGAGATGGGTTTTGCTTGGTAGGTGACCAGCTGAAGGGGCTGCCTGATTGAGTGTGCTGTACTGAAAGCTGAAGCTACTGGCTATCGAATCGCTGTACTAGCAAACCCTGCATCAATACGATTGTTTCGCTTTCCCATATACTTAGCTCACAGTAGCACGACATCTCTGGTAACGAAGGTTCAATTCGGAATGATTATTGGCATGCATGCGTTTTGCAATGCGGAAATGCTATATAACACCGATGCGATTTATTTCTACACTTCTATACATATCTGTTCATCAGGATGTGCTTGCCCTTTCCCTTTATAATAGCACAGCTTCATCCCTTCTCTTTAGAAACCACGGAACAGTCAAGACACCTCTACATCTACCTTTTTCCCCCTTTATAAACATATCAATATATTCAGTTCACAAGCTTAGCAGCAGCACTCAAGGGAACCAAATTTAATCCAACTAAACACTGTATCTAAAATGATAAGGTTGGTCCAGGGACATCTCATTGACCACAATGGTATTCCCTATTTTGAAATGTTTGGAATGCTTAATGGTGTCTTATGAATGCAACCGACCTCATGTAGAGTACATTTTTGTTTATGGCCAAAGTAACTATGTGTGAACGTCAGTCACGTATAAATTCTGGAATGATAATGCATTTGTTCACTACTGCTACTGCATTGGGTTCTTCACAGTCCTTCCTCTTAATGCTCACCATGTACCACAATTAGATGATGATTATGTTCTACTTTAGCGTGCTAGTATAAATCAATCTGGAATTTTTTTACTTATATAAGACCCAATCGATTTGGTGGCGGTTTCTGGGTCGTGCTAGATTTCTCTTACCATGGTTTATACAGGCTGCTTGTCGTCAGAACGAGGCACTAAGACTGTTCTGCTCCCTTTGCATCGGCCTGATAGTTTCTCTAAACTCGAACAAGTAAGAAAGAGCATATTTGCCTTGTCCCTGATATTCTTCCTCTCTTTTGGGAAAGGAAATAAAGGGTTCTCCTAATAGGATAAGTTGGATTATTGAATGCCCTGTGATGCTTTGGTTTATTGGGCAAAAATGTTGCAATTGATATTGGTTATTTAAAGCAGACACTTCCCTTCTGCATTTAATCTCCTTTATTTTGGTTATTGGCATTGTTTTTGTTTCTTCTGATTTTTTTTTCAGTTTTAGCTGCATGCTGAAGTGTTATTCTGGATGTATACTTGACTACTTGTCAGTTTCCTAAATGCACAGCACATTATTACCAGTACCCCCACCATTTACTTTATAGGTCTGATATGGTATTGTTTAGTTCTGAACTAATTGTTTTGGTCGTTTTGGTCCAGGAGTGTAGCACTGATTAATTCGAGTAACGTTTCTCTGCCCACACCATCATTAGACCTACCAGATGTTGCAGACCTCTTTGCTCCCCCTGCAGACAATGCATCAAGGAAGAGAGAATCAAACGGGTCTGCTCTTCATGACTCGTGCAGTAAAATTCCAAGGATGCAATCACAACCCCAAGGCATAAGAAGTGCTGCAGGGAACACTCTAATTCCACCACAGCTTCGTGGAAGGTTAGTTTTTTCTTCTTCTCTTCATGTCTCTTTCGGTGTCATGTGGGATCACCTTATTATATGTATTCTCTCACCCCCTCAGCTAACCAATCAAATGCTGTTTGTGGGCTTACTCCCAGAATGTATTTGCCAATTGTTCACATTATGTATTTTGTATCCCTGAGTAATGTCTATCTTTGGTTATTGCTTCACAGGAGCAATGTTGTTACTGAAGACATGAGCAAACTCTTTGTGGCTAAACGAAAAGAGTAGCATCTTAACACTTTCTGAACAAGAACCTATTTGGACTTTATAGACACATCTACTGGCTCCCATAGTCCCCTGGATGTGGCGGCATGATTCAACGATGTTGCTGACTCCTAAAGAACTGAAGGAAGGATGTTAATGGTACCGCAACCGACCCTGTTCGCTGATGCTGAAATTTGGCTGATGCTTATGCTTATGCTGAAATGTTGTGAGAGGAAAACATTGTTTCATGGCTGAAAAGTAGTTCGAAATAAGCTCAAGCGAACAGGGCTCTCTTAGAACATTTATTTGGTGCTCACTTGCGTTTCCATGTTCAACGATGCTACATGCCTGATGTTGGATGCATGTAAACTCTGCCCGTGTTTAGTTGGGGGCCCAAAATCCGAAATTGGGCCAGTTTTTGGAGTTCGGAACTAAACGGGGGGTGAAAAGCGGCCCACAGACGTTTTATGAGAGCCGACGGCGGCCCAAAAACCACGTGGCACCACGGCGTCGGCGAGCACGACCCTCCATTCCCGCATTCGTCAACAACTTCTAGCCTCGCTTTCTCCCAAGACGCATCTCGCCTCGGCGGTCCCGCCGCTCGCCGCCGAAGGTAGCGCACGCGCCCGCCTAGATCCACCACCCCGGCCGGTAGATCTCGAGGCGTGGCGGATCCGATCATTGCCGCACGCCGCGGCGTCCCTAGATGGATGGCTTCCCGATGACGGCGGCTACAACGGAGGCGGCGGCATGGGCTTCGACGGCGCTCTCGGGCGACGCGACGCGCGCGAACTTCTGCGGGGCGAACCCGCTTTTGGGTTCGTCGGTGTACGAGGGCTTCACCGACCCGGCGCCACCCTTCACGGGGTCGAGCGGCGTCAACCCTCCCCGCTAGGGCCTGGATTCCCTTGACCTCAATGACGGTGGGGATGGGCTGCCATGGACGGCTACGACGCCGACCCTCGGTCAGACCCTGCTGGTAGCCGATGGGGCCACCTCCCGTTCGTGTTCCTCGGCGGAACCTCACCTCGAAAGCAGCCTCCCAGTACCCGCTTTGGAGGAGGCGGCGACGGGCGGGAGGGTCCGCGCCACATCGAGAAAGTCGCCGGAGGCGACCGAGTGCCACGCGGCCATCGTGGTCGCGCCTCTGCCTCAGCCGTCGACGGTGGAGGAAGGGCCCGGCGTCGCCGCCGTCGCGGGGCAGTCCCACAGGTGGACGACGACATCGTCAACCCGATGCATGCTACCCCCGTGGGTCACATCCCGGTAGTTTTCCTCACCCATCCTCTATCTTCCATTGCTCATGTATACTATTGTGTTCGAAGCATTTGCTTTGTTCTCCCCAACTTAGCCTGTTAAATGGTGTGAAATTATTTCTTATGAAATCGTTTAGGCTAGGAACGACAGGGGGAACTAGTCAGAGCCCAATATAAGCAAGTTTTGCTAAATCTGGTGCCACCAAATTGATAGTGGCAACTGTATCCGCGGCTGCATGAACAAGTCGGGGTGGAGAGATCTGATTGCAAGGTACTATGCAAAGCAACAACCTTGGTTCATGACAAGGACCAGTTCAAGAGTAAATTACGCCACTCAAGCATTTGTGGAATTTTATCAACGACCTCCGTAAAGGCACCGGGCTTAGGCAAAGTAGACGATGGCTCCATCCTTTACTCTTGATGCTTGGTGGGACTCTCGTACGGTGGTATGTAACCAATCTTATGTTCAATCATGTACTGTTAAAATGTTACTATACAATGATTCACCTATGCCGGTTTTCCAGGGACACCCGGAGTGGAAGAAGCTCAAGGACGGGTGGCCTCCGTACTTGGACGATTTGGACCGGATGTTCGCCGGCAACGCTGTTGATGGCTCAACGTCGTTCTGTCCTTCCCAAAGCAATACAGTTGACGGTGAAAGTTCGGATGACGACTCCAATGATGAGCACGACGACCAACTTACGCCGCTTAGTGTCGGTACTAAGAGGGCAAGCAGCACCAGCACAACTGCCTCCAGCCCGAGCAAGCGGTCCAAGAGCCCCGCTGTCAGGACCATGGATGCTCACATGAAGGAACACAATGAGATTTCAAGGCAGAGGCTTGAGAGGATGACAACAATGTGGCAAGAGAGGAACCAAAAAATTGAGGACAACAGCAAGGCGCTGGAGAGGAAGGTGGAACTAGTGCTACAATTGGCAAGACAGTGTGGTGCAACTGAAGAGACCCCAGCTGAGTGGATGGCCGTGCTCAAGATCGTGCAGAGTGAGCCTGTTATGAACTTCTTCATAAGCTCCTCGTCCCAAGGAAGGATGCTGACGATTAAGCAATACATCGGGGTCCTCCCCTAGACCTTATTTTGTTAAGCTTTCTACGTAGTTACTAAGTTATGTCATTAGAACTATGTGAGGTGTGGTGGGTGTCTTTGGTCATTGACCTAAGTATGTCATGTCGAACACTTGAACTGGTTATTTGTAGTATGATTGGATATGGCTATGATCTGTTGATGTATGTAGTGCATGAGTTTGAGTAACTGGCATGAGTCAGTTTGAATAGGGATGCATGCTAATGTTGCCTAGTTGATGTTGAAAACTGACGTGAACTGTTTTCGTTTTGACAGGAGGATGTCCAAGCAATAGTGACTGGGATGATGTCCTGAAGGCAAGATTGTTATGAGAATGATTTGGACGAGTTCATCAGTGACTGGATGGAGGCGGAGGATGATGACGATGCTTTCCTGTACGGTATGTACCAGTACGCCTACCACATTGACAAGCACTTGTCAAGGTCAGAGTATAGACAGCCAGTCATTAGTGGTTTGGAATGGGTACATAGTAAACTAGGAAATAGGAAGGCCTATTATAACATGTTCAGAATGAGCCCTGATATATTCCACAGTCTGCATGATGTGTTGGTAGAATCATATGGGCTGAAATCTAATAGCAAATCCGCATCTATTGAAGCCCTTGGGATGTTTCTGTGGATGGTGGAGGCTCCACAATCTGTTAGGCAAGCGGAGGACAGGTTTGAGAGGTCACTGGGGACTGTGCATAGCATGTTTCATAGGGTGTTGAAGTCTGTTGTCAAGCTTGCTGCTGACATCATTAGGCCTAATGACCCAAATTTCAGCACTGCATGATAGGCTAAGAAATCCTAGGTTGTATCCCTACTTCAAGGACTGCATAGGGGCGATAGATGGGACTCATGTCCCCTGTGGTGGTGCCTAGTGATAAATTTGTGCAAAGACTGTGTGTTGTAAGGGGATGACAACACGTAATGTCTTGGTACATGTGTGACTTCGACATGCGGTTTACATTCGTGTTAGTTGGCTGGCGGGTTCGATTACATGACATGAGGGTCTTCATCGATGCGACAACAACATACAAACAACGTGTTTCCACATCCACCAACAGTATATAAATTAGTTGGTTATACTTTTGTGCATGCGAGTACAAGTTCGTGATACTAACTGTTGTTTCAATGTTATAGGCAAATATTACCTTGTGGACTCGGGTACGCTAACCGACCAGGTTATCTTGCACCGTATAAGGGAACAAAGTACCACCTACTGAGAGTACCGAGAGGCACCGAACCACAAGGTAAAACGAGATCTTCAATTATGCACATTCGTCACTTAGGAATGTCATAGAAAGGTCATTTTAGAGTGTTGAAAATGAAGTGGCGGATGATGAAAGAAGTCCCTAGTTATGCCCCCCATATACAAAGTCAAATCATTGTTGCATGTTGTGCCCCATAACTTCATAAGGGTGAGTGGCATAGGGGATCGGCACTTTGCTCGGTGTGACCGGGATAACAACTATGTGCCTGGCGTGAAGCCGGTGCCGATCAACCCGAAACTATTCCTCCAAGCGGTTGTTACGATTCGAGCTTATGAATGCATTTCGGGAATCCATCGCAATCGGTTTGGCTAATCGAACATGATTTGGTCGTCTTTTTGAGGCGATCGTAACTGATTAATTTATTTGGTCAATTGTATTTTTTGTCCGACAAACAATGTAATTATTTGGTATGTAACTATGTGTCGGCATTAGCTTTGTGCCATTTCATTTGTTTACCAATAATTGTTGGTTTCTCATTCATTGTTTGTCTTTGTTGATGATGCTTCATGACCCCATCAATGACATGCATTTGTTGACAATGGCTGGGTGGATGTAAAACCTTGCTTACTTGCATTCAAGTTCATGCATGCATGCCATTAATAAGCTGCATGCATTTCATTAAATGGTGTACAGTAGGTTTTCAGATTTTAGGAACTAAACACCCCTTGAAAAGTTCTATTGCTCATATTTTGGGCTACTTCATAGGAACAGTACATTTTAGGATATTTTGCCAACTAAACAAGGGCTCTGTTATGTTATGACAGCTAGACTCTGCTGTTCTGTTAGGAGTTACTAGGACTAGATGTAATAACTCCATTTGTCTTTTATTCGGTGACAATATGTATTCCGCCACTGGTTTAACTACGTTCAGGCAGCATTGACGCTAGTATATTTTAATACTGAAGGAATGCTGTGAACTACGTAATTGTCTCTTAAGATTCTGCTAGCGAATGAGATTGTTTCTTTTTAACAAAGTTTTCACATAAGCTAATTCTACGCCTGTTGTAAATTGTAACCTATCACAATCATCC
Source organism: Miscanthus lutarioriparius (assembly GCA_904845875.1). Lineage (NCBI taxonomy): Eukaryota > Viridiplantae > Streptophyta > Magnoliopsida > Poales > Poaceae > Miscanthus > Miscanthus lutarioriparius. Next base: position 5,234,859 of record CAJGYO010000006.1, on the reverse strand, counting down.
TTCTCCTGCACCATTGCAGTTGGACCAAGATTATCATGTCCGGGACAGGTAAATTTGGTCAAAGACTTTGACCAAATTTATTTATTTCCGCTCGGCGTGTGTAATTTATTTTCCCCGCAAAAAAAAAATGTTCGCGCTCTCGGCCACCGAAATTTTCCTCCAAATTTGCTTCTTTCCTCCAGAAGGAAGCGCGGTTTTGGCTTCCCGAGTACTCTTCTCCCGCGGCGTTTTGCTTCGGAAGGAACTGGCGCTCCCTCTTTCAGCGCACTCATCGTCTCTCCTCCGCTGCCCCCCACTCCCCCCATCCACCGTCGGCCGTCGCATTTGCACCCCACCGAACCCGGAATCGATCTTGCTCGCTTCGATCAATGGCGGACTAGCGCCGAAGCGAAGACGCGAGACTGCGAGATTTTGACTTATTCCCCGCAAACGGAGGTATAATCCCTCCGTTTCCCCCAATATTTTCGTGGTTTTTTTTTTTGCTTGTTCGTGAATTTGGACGATCATGTTCTCCGCACCGCTGAATCGTTCGTTTCTCGCCGCGGACGAGGGGGATTTTGCTCGAACCTCTGATCGATGATTGTTCTACGCGGCCTCCATTAACATCGTCTGTGGAGTACGGGGGGCTTCTCTCCTATCCCCTATTGTACTCCTAAACCTCAAGCCAAACCCCTTCCATGTTTACACGGTGGGGATTTTGGCGATTGCTTCGTGATGAGCGCAATGAGCGTGAGATTGTCAAGCCGACGCGTCTGTGAAACTAGTAGTTGTGTTATATTTCAACAAATATATCATAGCTTGCTAATCACAGCTGGTGCTTCAATCTTCAGGCATAAGATTGGCTGCCTTAATAATTGTTATTGACACTCTTTGCGTTATTACTGAATCCTAGGAAGATAAGGTGTCATGTTCTTCAATGCCATTTCCAATTTACCACTAGATGCTATTTTGTAGTCTAATCTCTTTGGTTGGCTGTCTAATCTTGGTTTCTGGCAACAACTGACTGCTGTATTGCCATTCCATGGTCTACTAGTCTAGGCAATGCCTTTAATATGGATGCACATAATTTCTGTGAACACAGTCTGCCCTTAATCTCAACATTTACCCATTGCTACTGGCTACCACATTTAGTTTTCCATCCTGCGCGACTTATCTTGAAACTCTGCTTGCAGTTGGTTGTGTTGCCGTAAATCAGCATCCCCCAGGACACTAGGATAGAGCAACATGTGTCATTTATCTTTCTTGTAATCGTACATTTTTTTTCTCTGTGGACATGTGTTTCTGTATATCTGCATTTGAATACTTTAGATGTTTCCAAATGTTCCTTTCACATTTGCAGTTTTGGTGTTTATATTTGCATCTTCCGACCATTTGAATTTGGAAAAGATTTCAGCACTAGTATCAAGTTTTGGTTTTTCTTATCAATTCAATAATCGCACCATGACTTGTCTGATGTTGGTAACACCATTCACAGTTTCAATTTTATAGGTTCTGCTTGCCTACATCTGCCAGCAACCACAGCTTGGGTACAATGAGCACCGCAAGAGTTCAGGGAAGATTAGATTACCTTAATTCACAGGAGCCTGGTGATGAATCACAGGCTACTGCTATTGATATTGTGGAAAGGCTGCTGGTAGAAGATGACATAGGAACTTCTCAGAAAATGAGTGCTGAGCCAATGAGTGGAACAAAGTCAGCTTCTATATTAGGCACAAAAGTAGCCCAGTGCCTGGCCAAAAGGGGTGATTGCCGTAGCCCACTCCAAAAGACAGATATTTTTGACTGGGCTGATGCTTCCAGTAATGATGAATGCACAGCCATTATGATTTCCAGGAAAAAACAAAGGATCCATGCTAATACTCAAGCGAAGAATTTGACCTCCCAGAGATATGGTGGCAGTGGATCAACTACCATTGTTGGTTCCATACTAGAATGTAATGGTGGTGACTCAGGCTTGAGTTCTTTTAAGAAGCCAGAGCCTCTTGGTTCTACTGATGATTTATATGATGCATATGATATTGGGCCATGTACTGAGATGGCAGCTGAAGCCATGGAAGCATTGTCCAATGCATCAACTGTCAATCATGTAGTCAGGGAGAATGCACATCCTGAAAGCTCAGTTCTTAGAACAAACTTGGGAAAAGAAAGCAAAGCCAATAAGATATGTTCTGAACCGCCAATTCAAAAGCGAATTGGTGGAAGTTCAAGGTCTGTGAAAAAGAATCCCAGCAAGTCAAAAGACAAGAAAGGTCCAAAACAGATGGCAGGGAAAGCAAAAGGAAGCATGGGCGGTATCACTATAGAGGGAGATACAAATCGTGAGGTGTCAGAAGGAATCAAGGGATCTGGTCCAAGTGATTCAAATATTGTCGGCTCTGATGCTGTAATCCACCCTAAAAGGAAGAGGACCTACACGTTTATCTCAAGAAGCTCGAAAGTTCAATTCAATAAAGCTGGGAGCTCAACTACACTTAGTTCCAAAAGTACAGGAGTAGCTGACTCATCAACAACAAATCAAGTTAGCCTATCTGGCCCTGATTTAAATCAGCTTGCCAGATTATTAGAAAAACAATCCACATCTCTACAAGAAGATCATAACCCTAGTTTGATAAACAGAGTACCACTGAGGGAGCTAAATAGCAAACGCTCCCAATTTAGGACACAAATATCAAAGAAGCCACTGAAGAGAGGACTTGTGAAATCACCAGGTTCCAGAGAACTTGCCAGTCTGTTAAGAAATGAAGCATCTCCAGTTTTGCACTTTTGCAGACAAGCAGGCAAAGAAGAAACATGTCCAAAGTCCATGTTCTGTTGAGCCAAAGCATGGATAAGGAAACCATCAAAATGCAAACAAAGGTAGTGGTCCAATACATTAGTTATACATATTAAAAACAGTATTTAATGGTCTGTTGATGAATCCCATCTTTTTTTTGGATGTTGGCAGATATTGATATACTTTGGACTACCAGTGGCGACAACTATTTCAGAAGCTACACACTTTGTTGCTGAAAAGTTTGCCCGTACAAGGAACATGCTTGAAGCAATAGCTATGGGAATACCTGTAGTCACGCCATCATGGCTTCAATGCTGTAGTGAAGCAAGGTGCTTCATTGATGAGAAGAAATACATTATGAGAGATATGAAGAAGGAAAAGGAGCTAGGCTTTAGCATGCATGTCTCACTTAGCAGAGCCTGCAAAAAACCATTGCTTCAGGTTTTCCTCTAATTTCTTATGCGAAGAGTCCAATTGAAATGGGGAAAACGAATAGTGACAGAGGGCAGTTGTATTCTCTTTTATGTCAAGAGAAAACTCAACATTTACAGTACGCTTACAGCATTCCTTTTGTAATATTATCATAATGTTTCCAGAGGTTTTGAAAATCTGTTTCAGGGTAGAAGAGTATTAATCACACCAAACGCCAAGCCTAGCAAGGAGCTTCTGAAAAATTTAGTAGTTGCAGCTCATGGTCAGGTATGCAATCTGTAATCTACATATCCGTATCAGTCTACCATCACACTGTCCTTGGTAGTATGAACCATGTAGCCATAGGGCATATAAATATAAAATATCCTATAATATGCTTTATGTTTTACTGCACTTCATATAATTTGTATGATCTCTATACCTGCTAGAATTCCATTCTTGGTTCCATAATTTTCATTGGCTAATTTACTCTAGTGCCAAATAAATTTTGTCAACCGCTGGGGAGAATCACAGCCTCTTCAATGAAGAACAAAAATTTTGAGGGGACCTTTGTAATCTCTTGTGAATAAGATCACAGTGTCTGTATGCCGTTAATTGAGAGTGGTACATGTTATGAATTTTTCCTCCCAAAACCTTTTTCTATTGCTTCCTCCATTTCTCGCAATTCATCAAAAAGTTCTGTACAATTGTTGCAGGTCTGGAAGTTTTTTGACTCGGAGCTTCTTCTGAATGGTATTGTCACTCAGAGGCTAGAGTTCGCCAGGTACATGCTTGCTATCTTAACAAGCTAGAATCATGCTGTCTTGAACATTTTGATATTGATGAAATCTACCCTGCTTTCTAATTCTGAAAATGGCATCTTTTGTGTTTCAGGTATAGCCTCTTTCCATGAATAAACCATATGAGCGCGATCTGGATAGGTTCGGTTCTGGTACCATGCAAGGCAGACAAAGCACTTCTGTACATATGCATCCTATGGCCCCTGCAGTCTTGCCTGTATTTATCTTTCGAATCTCTGGCCCTTACCACTACTATTTGCTTTCTATTGGCTCTTGGAACACAGGCCATGTGGGAGCTTTGGTATTCTTTTGTTGTATGGTTGTGACCATGTTAGCCTATGTTAAAACTAAGTACCTACATGGATTGGATATATCATTCTGCCAATGAGCCTATTCATAGTGGTAGAACCAGTACATTCGGTTGGTGTTTTCATGAGGGAGCAACGTGTAAGGATTTGGACCCAATGGTTGCAGGGCCTGTGTTTATTGTATGACAGAGTGAGCAGTATAATCAAGCACTAAAGAATTTATCTGTTCACCTACTCGAACCAGCTCCAATGGAACTGAATTCCTACAGAACGCCATAATGTGTTGGCTTATATACAGCTAAGTGCAGTTCCTTTTTGAAGTGGCATCTATATAGAGCCTCGCCTCTTGTAGCATTTTCTTTATAATATTTTGTCCAGATGCAGTATGTAGCTGGTATTTTTTTTTATCCATAACAACACATAGATGGAGTTTTGGACGGCTCTGCTCCACCTTTTGTAGCTCTGCTTCCAAACTTTTCTGCCAAACAGGTCCAACTCCACAAACTCTGCTCCTAAAAAAAGATGGAGTTTTGGTCCAACTCCATGTTTTTCGCGGAGCTCCTCAGAGGGTACTCCACAAACCAGCGTTTCGTATGTCCTCGTGGAGTTGGAGGTAATTACCCGTAATTGCCACTCGTTACGCAAATACTGTTTCGTTCTATTTCCTCCCGTCGCCCCCCACTCGACGCCCTCATCCTCCTCTACTCCCGTCGCCTCTCTCCTCTGCTCCAGCCTGTCCTCCCCAAACCCTAGCGACGCCGCCGCTCATTCCAGCCGCCACGGCAAGACATCCGGCCAGGTGATGGACGGAGAAGATAGATTCGTTGATCCTGAACTGGATCCTCTCTTTTCTTACCCCCAAATCCCCTCCGTCTTCCCTCCCCCAACTTCGCATGAAGCTGCTGCCGGCGTGTCCGTGGGTCGAGGAAGCTCGCCGGCGCCTAGGGTGGGGCTGGCGCGGCCTCCTCCGGCGGTGCCGCCGGTGGCCTCCGTCCAGGCCGGGATGGGTGGTGGCCGTCCAGGACCAGCTGCTGGTCGATCAGGGCAGGCCGCCCCACAAGCCACGGCCGACTAACTCTGGGCATAATTAACCGAAGACCGAACCGAAAAGACCGAGACCGAAAAGTTCGGTCATGAGTTCGGTCCTGGCTCCCAACTAACCGAAGTAACCGATAGAAGTTCGGTCATATGTGTCGGTTAACCGAAGTGACCGAACTGACCGTAGTTCTGTAGACTTCGTTCATAATGTCATTATGTGTGATTGTGATTTGTGAGAACTGAGAAAGTTGTGTACTAGAACTTGTCATAATAATGTGTGGTTTGTTTTATATATTGTGTTGTTATTTTTTTGCCTTCAAATAGCAAGCATGCTGTTGAAAATTGCTATAGATTCTGCTATTGTTTGTGGCTGCTACTCAGGTCCGGTTAGTTCGGTCGTGACCGAGACCGAACCGAACTAACCGAGACCGAACTTCCTCGGTCTTCGTTTTTTGCAAAGACCGATCGGTCCCAGGTTTCTGATGACCGAACTGACCGAATGACCGAGGAACCGAACCGATCGGTTCGGTCTGACCGAATGCCCAGGGTGACGGCCGACCAACGCCCTCTGGCATGTGCTTCACACAAATGACCACTACCAGCGAAGAAGAAAGATGAACATGTATTGCTCCTTGCCGTAAAACTTCAAAATGAGCTTCATGATGCCTTGAATACATAGTATTTGTGCGACAGTGCTAGCAAAATTCAATAGATTGTCCTGAGTGCTTGAACATACTATTGCAATATCATGGTCGGGGTGATCAAATGGACTGGAACGATGCACATTTGCAATTAGCCTGTGAGTTGATGGCTGAACAAGTTAGTAGAGGCAATCGTCCAAATACTCATTTGAACTCTGTAGGTTATACTGAGGTCTCCGCTAGATTTTTGCAAATGACTGGTATCTCATTATCAAAGACTCAAATTAAGAACAAGTGGGATAAATTAAAGGCTGATTGGACCATTTGGCTAAAGTTGAAGAGGAGGCAAACATGTACTGGTTGGAACAATGCGACCCAAACAATTGACATGGAGGCTGAGTGGTGGAAGAAAGTAAAAAATGTGAGTGCTATCAGCTGATAATTTTATTCTGATCTTTTCTTGAAGAATTTAACTTAGCATTTAATTTTCCATGTTTATTTGTATCTGTAGTTGATGTGCTGTTAATTTTATTCTGATCTTTTCTTGAAGAATTTAATTTTCCTTCTGTAATCCTACAATAAAAAATATTCAAGGCCCATCAGTTATCAGCAATCTAACTTGGCATTTAGTACATACCAATTTGGTTTTATAAGAAATCCTAAAATAATGATGATACATTAGAAAAGAAAAGACCACTAGTGGACAACAATATTACAGTTAATTAGCTGATCATCAATGCAATAGACATGCGGACAAGGATTTGAAATCCTGAAGTAACCAGATTCCAGATTGAGACGGGAAATGAAATACCAATACAGAAAAACATTAAGAATATTTTCTGCAGCGGTAAATAACACCTGGATCAGAAGTTCGCTTCTCTGGGTTAACATCAGATTCTGCAGCTGTTTCCTGGCATGTTTCCATAAAGTGCGTTCGGCTGGCTGGCTGGGCTGAGCTCGGTTGGCCAGCTCACTCACAGAAATACTATTCACGTCCAGACAGAACAGTATTTTTCTCTCACAACAATCAGTCTGAACAGTATTTTTCAGTCCTGCCGAACAGGTCCATAGGTTCTTCATTAACCTCTAAGCCTGCCTCTGGAACAGCTTGCTTTTCTGGGATAATATCAGTTTCCACCACTGCACCCTGACATGTTTCCACAGGCTCTTGGTTAACCTCAGCTACTGGAGTTTCATCAGTTTCCTTTTCTGGGTTAACATGATTTTCCATGGGATTTTGACTGATCTCCGGTCCCAGCTTCTGATGAATCCCTGACTTGGGCATCTGACTGGTTTCCCTGACTTGGGTATAACACATATAAAGCAAAAAAGTTTCATACAGACAGCAAACTAAACACAAATGTAGAAATGTAACTGCTAACATATAATTGAGAATGACAAAATTACAAAACCTATTGTTCAGCTATCTAAGCATCGTTTGCAGTTAATGGCATGGTTTATACAAAAAGAATTCCATAACTTGCAGAAGCACATCCCTTCTGATTATCATGATACTGTTTTTGCAGGATATTCTAGGGTGTGGCAAGTTCAGGAAAAAGCCTATCCAAAATAAGGATTTGCTTAGGGAAATGTTTAGAAATATTACAAATGAGGAAGCGGATCATTGGAACCCTTTTAGTGACAATCCTATTATCCCTACTAGCTAAGAGCAACCTTTTGATGTAGACGACAGTGAATATGTTGATGGAGAGAATAATGCCCAAGGTGACCCATTTGATGCCAACAAGGAGGGGGATGAGGAGGTTCAGTAAGTCACTCCAAGTGCGGTTCCAAATAAAAAACCTCGTGTTGCTGCTGTGGATAGGAAAAAGGCAAAGTCAAGCACAGCTCTTCTAATGGTTGAAGCAATTTCGAAGATATCTGACTGTTCAAGTTCATTTACAGCAAAGAAGCAAGAAGGGATCACCATCAGGAAAATAATGGAGCATGTGAAGGACTGTGGTGCGGCGTATGGTTTAGATGAGCATGACATTGCCACCCAGCTGTTTGTGAAGAAGGAACACAGAGAAATATTTATGACCTTGCCTATTAGAGAAATTAGGCTCAATTGGCTTAGGAAGAGGCACAATGACAAATATGGAAGTTAGTTTTTTTTTGACAACATGTATGCTATTATTTTACTTGACATTGCCACAATGAGATTTTTCAATACTATTTGTGACCCTGGAACCATGTATGCTACTATTTTTCAATACTATTTTACTTCTGGCAATCTGTGTATGTCCTTTTTTGACCATTATGCTGTAACATGTATGCTGTATGCTACCATTATTTGAACCTGTATGACATGTATGCTGTAGGTCTTTTTTTTCTCCGTGTATGTCCTTTTTTTCTCTCTGTGTTGCTGTTTTGTCTCTAATTGGCATCCTGCATGGCCTTTTTTTACCTCTATGCAGAGTGATGATGAAACTGATACCTCTGACAATGAGAGCATGACATTTTGGAATCTTGTATTGGCTGGTGCTAAACTTGCTGCAGCTTATGTTGAATTATATTTAGACAAAAATCCACCTAGGCATCACTCCTTAGTTGTATGGGCTGGTTGCTAGAGAAGCTGAACACACCGGGAGAATGTCATTCGCAGCTTCGGATGAGCACACAGATGTTCTACGACCTTCATGATTTATTGGTTGGAAGGTATGGTCTGAAACCATCCCTACATATAAACACTCAGGAGATGTTGGCAGTGTTCTTATTTGTATTATCTAGAAATGAATCTAATAGAAAAGCACAAAATCGGTTCAAGCACTCGGGTGAAACTATTCATAGGAAATTTGATGAGGTACTGAATGCTTTCATGGATATGTCTAGAGATTTTATTAGACCAAAGGACCCCAACTTCCGAACTGTTCACAGGAGGATAAGAGATGACCGTAGAGCATATCCACATTTCAAAGATTGCATTGGTGCTCTAGATGGTACTCATGTCCGAGTTTCGTTGCCACCTAACGATCAAGTAAGATATATTGGAAAGTCTGGTATACCTACTCAAAACGTTCTAGCAAGTTGTGACTTTGATATGAGGTTCACTTATGTGTCAACGGGACAGCCGGGCTCTATGCATGATACTAGTGTCCTGTACAATGCAATTAGAGTGGACGAGAGCTTTTTTCCACACCCTCCAAAAGGTATTAAAAATATGACCATGCACTTCATTGTTTGATCAAATGCTTACAAATATGATCTGATATTTTGTTTCTAATAATTATAGGCAAATATTATGTTGTCGATGCGGGATATCCTAATTGTCTGGAATACCTTTGTCCTTATAAAGGTGAGAGGTATCATATGCCGGAGTGGCATAGAGGAATGGAACCAAAGACTCCTAAAGAAAGGTTCAATCGTGTTCACTCATCCATCCACAATGTTATTGAGCGATCATTTGGAGTGCTAAAAATAAAATGGCAGATTCTATATAAAATGGCGTCCTACCCGATGTTCAAGCAAAAAATGATTGTTGTGGCTACTATGGTCCTTCACAACTTCATTCGTGAGCATGGCGGTGAAGACTTGGACTTCGCTCGGTGCGACCGTGATCCAAATTATGTTCCAGAGATTCCGGAAAGGTACTTCAAATATGTGGCTAGATCAAATGGCTCTACTGATGCACCAAATGCTCCTACTATGGATAAATTCCGTGATGACTTGGCCACCGCTCTTTCTCTAGCTTGGAACTAGAATTATGTATTAGTCACTATTCTCTAGTTATCTATGGACAACTATTTCTATTAGAATGATGGACTTTGTTATCTTATTTATCATTAGTCATGTATGGACAATTATTTGTATCCGAAATATGAACTTTGTCAATTATCCATCAAGCGCTTTGAAATTTACGTGACAAAAGTATGAAATTATTTGGCCGAAATATTTATTTTTTACTTTTCTCCAATAAATTAAATGAGATTATAATATTTACACCATATTTGAATTGGTAAAAAAATATTCAATTACACGTGCTCTGCATACAACAGAACATACACCAAACATCGATCAGGGGCATAGTAGACCTTTCCTATAGAAACCTCATGTTTCCAGAGCTGGAGCTAAACTGCGTGCCAAACAGGTCCACTTGCTCCAGAAACTCCACAGTGGAGCTGCTCTGTGGTGGAGTTGGTGGAGCAGAGCTGGAAAAGGTGGAGCAGAGTAGTCCCAAACAGGCTCTAATGGTAATGTGAGTTGTGAGGAAGAGAGCAATGGCATCAAGAACTCCTGTTTATTGCTGAAAGCGTGATGCAGTATGTTGGGATTAGGGGGATACCGGAAACAAGTAGTCTTGTTAAAACAGCAGATCAAGAGCCAGATTCTGATTTGTAGTTCTTTGTATCGCTTCTTGTTTCTATGCTGTTGTTGTGGATGTCTGGCATTTCTGCCCATCATGTTAAAACTGGTGTGTCCCCCAACCAGCTCTTTATTTCAGAACCTATCATGCAGGAGTCTGAGAGGTATGACAAAAAATTGTAACATTCTACTCTAAAAAAAGGGAAACTTGTCTACTCAAAGTTGTGGTAAAATCAACTAGGATGGTTTGGTTTTCATGAAGCAGCAGCATGTGAGGATTCAGTGTGTTTTAGAGCAGTGTTCATCTACTACTCTCACTGATTCACTGCGTCATCTCATTCTAGAGGATATCAGGAGCAGGAGCAGCAGTGCAGTGTTCTAGAGGATGGATACAAATAACAAGATATATAGCATCCCAGTGAACAGATGAGCATGAACCAAAGCCAATAAGAACTAACTTAACCCAGCGAGAACCATAGATAAGGTTAACCGACAAATCAGATAGTAGGGACTCTAATAAGTTCTCATCAGCGCAAGTTTTAACACGACGACAGAGCAGCTAGCGAACGTGAATCAAGCACGTACACGTGCATACATAACAATAATTGTCCTGTTCGCTTGGCTGATAAGCCATGGCTGAAAATACTATTAGCTGATTTGTTACGAGAGAAAAATACTGTTTGTTAGCTGAAAAAGTACAGCTTATAAGCTAAGCGAAAAAGTACGGCTAATAACGCCACAGCCCAAAGACAGCACAACCTTAGACGATGGAGGATCTGAGTTTGTTTATTTATTAGTCCAGCCGCAACCGGACAGCCGGACAGGCCACACACACGTCAGGGCTCAGGTTGGTGCAGGCTTGAGGCTTGACTCGCCTCCGGCCTGGATCATGGCGCTGCCTCAGCCTCGTCAGTGGACAGGAACGAGTCCTCCTTGGCCCCGCCGGCGCCGGTCACCTTCACCGTCGTCTCCACCACCAATGGACTTTGATGAAGCACAATCATAGCTAAGGGATCTTGTAATGGGATCACCGTGTAGTTGGCGAATCCAGCCTCCAAGAATATCGTCTTCCACTGACGCTCATCCCTCTCGAAACCGTGGCCTCTCATCATGTAAAGATCAAGAGTTGCGCCTCAGTTACCTGTTTGCTTGTCTCCCCCCTATGCCCAAGAACGGTGTTGTTGATGAACACCTTTCCTCCCGTTGGTGGTATCGCTTCCTTGCAGCGTTTGAGTATCTTTATGCATGAGGCATCGTCCAAGGAGTGCAAGACGAGCTGAGATGGACACTTAACAGTATATGTTACCAATGTGAAGATAGAGAGTGTACATTCTGTATTGAAAAGTACAAGGGCTACCTTGAGTAGAACAGCTAGCATCTGCTGGCGGAATTGACTCAAACATATCGCCTACCACGAACTTGACCGTCCCGCCGCACTCAGGTGCGCTGCTGACCACTTGCTGGAGGTCCATCACGGTGCACTGCATGTCCGGAAAGGCTGCAACGATAGCAGCCGTGGCCGCCGCCGACATCCGTCAGAGTCTTCAGGCCCTTGAAATACCCACCGGCCTCTTTGATCACAACCTCCATGGTGAATCGGCTATCCGCCACACTAGCTCTGTTCATGGCATCGTTAAACGACGCGTCGCTCTGGGTGAGACTCCAAGTGGACGTACCGTGAGCCGCCTCGAAAACAGTCTTGGTACTAGTTGGATCTCTGAACCAACGCTCAAGGTCGAAGAAGGTTGACACAGTGGTGCTGGGGCGCGTGAACAGCAGCAGCATGTGGGACAAGTCGCACGTCGAATCGTTGTCGGCCTCCTGGACGAGGAGCCGCGACGTCGGAGTCAGCTTGTACACCGTCTGGCTTTCAGCTGACGCAGACTCGTCGTCATCCTCCTGGAACAGCCCGAAGAAGGCAAGGAAGCGCAGGAGGCGGCTGAGGTATGGCGCCTTTGCCGGGACGAGGCCGATCTCCTTGATGGGGTCGGAGACGGTGGCCGCCCCCGCCGCCGCATTTGATAGCAGTTGGAATGCCCAACTCCACGGCGCACTTCCGCCGACTTGAAATGGGCTGAGGCTAAGGCTGAACAGGTGACCGTACCCTTGCAGCATAGGTCTGAACAAAATACTCGTGGCTCGTGGCCGGCTCAAGCTCGACTCGGCTCATTTTAATTTTTTTACGAGTTGAGCTGGAAGTCTAGCTTGCTATTTTAACGAGCCAGCTCGCAAGCTGCTCACGAACTGAAGCGAGTTGAGGCCTATCAGCCCACGACCATGAATCCAGAAGATAATGATACTGACCTAGAAGTGTACACCTATTCTATCGGTATGTAATCCTTATTTTCAGCTGTTTCGTATGAATTTTAATTTTATAATTGTTGTGGTACTTAAATGTTGATTTTATAGATTGTTTTCCAGAGAGAAGATGATGATACTGACATTGAATATGTGGACTTTCCTAAGTTTATGGTGACGAGCAACTAGTTAGTATACTGAAACTGCATGATCATGAATGAACCAGCTATGTTACAGAGTTGATACTTTTGATGAACCTGATATGTATTAATTATGTATGGTTGCATAATGATGAACGTCACCTTTTGAAATTAATGTAGCATAAATAGTATAAACATGTGTGTCATATTTTTTTTTAAGTAGCTCGCAAGCTAAACGAGCCAGCTCAAACTCGGTAACGAGTCGAGCCGAGCTGCCCCTCTAGCTCGTAATATTAACGAGTCAAGCCGAGCTGGCTCGTTAGCCTAACGAGCCAGCTCGAGCTGGACCGAGCCGAGCCGAGCTGGCTCGGCAACATCTCGCTGTTCTGCTCTCCATTCGACATGGTGTCGCTGCATGCAAAAGGCAGGAACAAAAGAATTGGCATTAGAAATTATGGTCCCGTTCGCTCGGCTGAAATTGGTTCAAAAAACATGTCAAAGCGAAAATGTTGTGAGAGAAAAATATTGTTCCGGCTGAAAAAAGAAGCCGAATAAGTCGGCTTTTAAGGTAAGCCGAACGGGGCCAATTATATTCTTTTTTTTTGAAAAAAAGAATTGGCATTAGAGACTAAGTATGTATATAATCAATCATATATAAGCTGCAATTATATAAAACAACAAAGGAACAAAACAATTATATACTAGCACACATAACAGTGTGTGACACACACTGTTTTGATGGTGACCACCTGGCATGATGCATGACCACCAACGGACAGCGTAGTCCTAGCATGGACGTATCGACAGCTATGTGTTGCCTGCCGTCGCACCTCAGGACATGCAAACCTTAGAGGTTGCTCCTATATACTCCAGGTTAGGTGTTGGGAACGATGGCCCGTTGGGAGCCCCCTTAATAATAGTTTACCGGTAAGTACTTCGGTTCACTATATTTTTCGAGGCAGTTATATATGATAAAATTATTAGTGGCTAATTCATTATCGTGTTCAATGCAGCGATGGAACGGGCAGGATACACTCCCTATAGCTCTGTATATCTGGACGGAAGCAGAGTTAGTTAGAGCGAATGCGTGGCGCAAGTACAGGGAGTACACGGACGGTCTCGACGTCCTGACACAACACCAGGTTACGCTCTCTTTACTATCATACCTGTGTCTTCTTCGATGTACACTATATCACAACCTAACTCAATTACGAAATTTCAGGTGTATTGGTGTGCTTGGGATTCTCCGGAGCTCCAGGACTATCTCAGTCCTGTCACTAGGGACGAGTCAGACGAGTATCGCTGCGACGTCCCTCTTATTTTCTTCCATGTGGTCGAGATTCACTTGCCCATCCGGGTCTGCAGACAGTTTGGAAGAATGGCAGACTGTCCACCACCGCTTTACTCCACCAACCAACAATTGCACGGGTGCGTTATTGATTAATAACAATGCTACAATTCAGAGGTGTGTGATACAACTAACATCGTTTTGCTGCAGGTATGACCGCAGGAAGAGGTACAAGACCAAGGATTGGCACGTGACACACAGCGTGCACATCCATTTGTGGCAGAACAGGGTACGACTTTCGGTCTATGCGGGTCCTCCACACGACCAGCACACCTTCGACGAATATCTGCGGTGGCTTCACCGGTCTACGAGGACACATATCAAGCCCCGTACACTGAGGAGGCAATTGACAAGGACTCGGAGGAAGATGTCATCAAAGATGTGTACGACACTACCACTAGGGAGGACACACAGATACAGAGAGCCCCGCTTCAAAGATACGTGGTAATATACTTGAATAGTACAATTTGTTATCATTTTGGTATTAAGTATGTGTACTAAAACTGTCCAACCGCGTTTCTGTACCCAGACGACACAATTGTCAAGGCTGTCCAACGAAGCAGCGTTTCGGCTTCACGAGTCTAGAGGGCAAGGGCCAGGCGTTCTCGTGGCTTTTGTGGAGGTAAACATAAATTTGTTCGTTCCGAAAATATTTCTTTAGTGTATATGCGTTTGGGTAATGCACTAACTTTAACGTCTATTTATGCAGAAAGTGAAGAAGAACTGCAGGAAGCTAGCTCAGAAGCTGAGCTGCAAGGACACTCCTTATGAGGAACCGCCACTCCCGGCGTGGTCGGGTGGCACGTCTTCAACCTCTTTGAGGACACCAGCCGGCTCTTCTCAGCCGATGACAGGTGCCACTTCCGCGGTGCGTACACCATCACATCATAGCGCTGGGAAGGACCCTGCAACCGAGGACGACGATGACGACGACGACGACCCCCCGGGCTTCCGCAGACAGCACGACCAGTGGGACGATTGACCGCAGGACGAGATCGACATGTCTCAGCTAGGTGGTGCCCCGCTTGGTACCCAAGAGCCTCACAGGTACTATCAAAGATAGTTTCTTTAAATACGTAGGCTCCATGAACTAACGATCATAAATAATTATAAGTAATCGTGCGTATCATATACTTACAGGGTACGAGCCGTACGCACCGTCGACACGACCATACCGACGTTGGCTACACTCCCAATGTGTTGCCAACAAATCCGAAAAGACAGAGGCGTCTGAGGGATCGTTACACTCCTAGGTCTTAGTTTGTTAGGTCAAGCGAATATTGGCGTCCAAAACTTGCGAGGTTATTTGGTTATGTTATGTCAAACTTATGTCAAAATAATGAAAATGTTATGTGGCAGCTTGTCAACTTGCGTACGGACTTCATTTATTTGCTTCATATTCGTTTCTTTGCGTCGCGGCAGCACTCCCGGTGAGATTAAGTACCAACTAGTCCGGGAACCGGCAGTCCCGGCGTATCTCGACGCCGGTGGTAATTTTTCGTAATCGATTAGTTAAAGCGGTGGTTAACCGTATTATGAAAGACGGAAAACAAATCATTGGCTTATCAAATTCTCTATTCGTCCGTGAAAAAAATCAACAAAAGACTGAAACAAAACTACTATTGATTTTACGTCAAGCAATATTTAGAATAACTCCCACTATCAGCGCGATGCGTTCCGATTAAACCGTCCAGGTACCAATGGGCGGGCGGCGGGCGAGGCGGGACTGGCCGCGGTATTTATTTGGCCCAGCCGCGCCACGGATCAGGGCGCGGCACTGCCGCGCCAAGGTCGGTGGCGCGGCAGGACCTGCCACGTCAACGATCCCCGAATCCGGTCGTCGCCACGTCAGTCCGCTGCCGCGACACCATGCATGGTGCGGCACAGGCATTTGGCCGCGCCAGGACAATAGGCGCAGCCAAAAGTGTTAGTTTTTTTTAAAAAAAACCGACCATGTTAGATTTAAATTAGTTATCAAAAAGTGTTAAAATTAAAAAAAATCATCGCCGCCGACTTGAAATGGGCGAGGCTAAGGCTGAACAGGTGACCGTACCCTCGCATACTCGTGGCTCGCTAACTCGCTCGACTCGTGGCCGGCTCAGCTCGGCTCGACCCTACTCGTTTTAACTTTTTTACGAGTTGAGCTCGAAGTCTAGCTCGCTATTTTAACGAGCCAGCTCAAGAGCTGCTCACGAGTTAAAGCGAGCTAAGACCTATCAGCCCACGACCATGAATCCAGAAGATAATGATACTGACCTAGAAGTGTACATATATTCTATTGGTATGTAATCCTTATTTTCAGCTGTTTCATATGAATTTTAATTTTATAATTGCTGTGGTACTTAAATGTTGATTTTATTGATTGTTTATGGATTGTTTTCTAGGGAGAAGATGATGATGCTGGCATTGAATCCGTGGACTTTTCTAAGTTTGTGGTGGCAAGCAACTAGTTAGTATGCTGAAACTGTATGATCATGGATGGACCAACTATGTTACATGGTTGATACTTTTGATGAACCCGATATGTATTAATCATGTATGGTTGCATAATGATGAACGTCATCTTCTGAAATTAATGTAGCATAAACATTATAAACATGTGTGTCCTATTTTTTTATAATAGCTCATGAGCTAAACGAGCAAGCTCGAACTCGGTAACGAACCGAGCCGAGCCGCCCCTCTAGCTCGTAATATTAATGAGCTGAGCCGAGCTGGCTCGTTAGCATGACGAAACAGCTTGAGCTGGACCGAGCCGAGCCGAGCTGGATATTCAGACCTACCCTCGCAGCATCTCGCTGTTCTGCTCTCTATTCGACATGGTGTCGCTGCATGCAAAAGGCAGGAACAAAAGAATTGGCATTAGAGACTATGTCAATTCAATTATATTCCTTTTTTTTTTAAAAAAAAAGAATTGGCATTAGAGACTTAAGTATGTATATAATCAATCATATATAAGCTGCAATTATATAAAACAACAAAGGAACAAAACAATTATATACTAGCACACATAACAGTGTGTGACACACACTGTTTTGGTGGTGACCTCCTGGCATGATGCATGAGCGCCAGCAGCAGCAGAAGCATCGCCGCGACAGCCTTCATGATCGATGCACGTACGTACCTTCTTCGGAGCTGTCGATCGACCTCTGCTCTGAAGAGTGAAGACGAAGGTGCGCAGATGTATCGAGAGATCGATGCTAGCTGCGTTGCATTGGGTTGAGCCGGATATTGGCATCGATGATCATGTACGTGTTGGCGTTGCCTGGGGGGAACGTGCATGTGCTGCGCATGAGAGATGTGTGAAGTGAACGCCGTGCCCAACTTGCCGCAAGCAGCAACATCTGCGTGAGCGGAACAGAAACTGACAGGGTTGCTGCAGCTGCTGGCAGGCCTCATCACTTGACCGAAAACATGCACCTGCTGCTCTGGAAAGCTGCCCGCAGCTGCTCCACCCCCGCATGTGCATGAACGTTAGTCGTCACGATTTGGGTGTCGATAACTTTGACTCGATTTATAGAAAATACATGTAACATTTTTATCTCCAAATAAATTTATTAAAAAACTAGATTCAAATATTTATCAATGATACTAATTATGTATCATAAATATTAATATTTTTGAATATATTTTTATTCAAAGTTGTTTTTCGGAAAACGAAAACGACAGACATCAACCCTCGTTGCAAGTGCTTACGTACGAAATACAAAGATCAAGAACGAATCCTACGCAACCTCGCAGTCCATCCGTCTAATAAGGCACGAAAAGTGTATGACCGAGTAGAAACAGAACCCTCGTTGTAAGTGCTTTCAACAAATCTCCAAAAATCAGCAAATGAATGAAGTATGCGCGTCGCTGAGCTACCAAAGATCACACAATTCCCATTCAACATTGAGACCATCGCGCATCATTGTCAGCGGAACAACATCCAGCGCAGGCTCCAAAATGGGAACCTGCACAGGACGGTCAATGTTTCCGTTCAGTCAATCGCAAAAGACAGGTTACATCAGTATCTACACTACGAGTTATCCCTACGAAGTTACACCTTCGACAACGGCGCCCCCCTCAAGAGTCACTACTTCCTCGCCTCCGGAGTCACGGCCTTCGCCACGCCCACATCCATGGTCGCTTCGCCTAAACCCTTCAAAGGTACGGCCTCCTGGGCCACGTCGCCACAAGCAACTACTGCACCCGGAGCCGCTTGAGAACTCCCAGCAACATTTTCCTTCGGAAGAAGCTTTTTAGCCTTCGATGCCTAATAAAAGTAGGCAAAGCCAAAACCTTTAGGCCAATAAGGTACAATCAGCAAACAAAGCGGATAAAATAGTAACGGACTCACCTCAGCCCAACGAGTCTCGACCAGTGTAAGCAGATGATCCCGTCCAAACTGGGCCCAAAATTCAGACATATACCTTCGACTACCAATTTCGCCAACTTTGAAGGCTCGCCAAGCTCACCCGGCGAAGAAAACTTGTAACTCTTTCTTCCAAACTCTTCCAGGTGGTTACAGCCCAGAGCCTCCTCCATAGACAGCAAGTTTCGAACTCCAGATAAAGCAGCAAAATCACCAACCTTCCAAACAAAATCCGAGAGTGTGGCAAAGCCTCAGCAGGAATGCCCTCTATAACACCACCAAACGATTCTATCATCTTGATGTATAAACCGGCCGCCTCGTGGCCTAAATTCTCAATAGCTTGCATCTTCTCATTCAAGTCATCAGCATTCCTTTTCAGGTCCATAGCTAATGACCATTCCTTCGCTACCCGCTCCCAGAGGCCATCCACCACATTATTTTGCTTTTCCAGCTTACTTTCAAGAACCTCTTTCGCGGATACAGAAGCTTTTAACCTCTGCTCCATATCAGCTAGCTTCTTGGCATCAGCTGACCTCGCCTCCTCAATCTCCTTAATCGTCGCGGCCAGAGCACCTCTCTCGGAAAGCGAAGCCTCACGATCAGACAACTCTTGGTTCCGCGTCTCAAGTGCAGCCTTCTCAGAGCAAAGCGTTGAAACTTGCTCGCGAAGGTTCGCGAGAGTCCCCTCCTGAAGGGTCAAGGTGCTCTGCGCCTTCTCTTTCATACAATTTGCACTAATACAGCTCTGCAAGTGCAAAATATCATCACGAACCACCTGAGTTAAACAAAACCAATTAAGCTACACGAAGGCTTACCTCGTAGGCTCTCTTACGCATGAGCTTTAGAAGCTCTTTCAGGTCTAAACCATCCATGAGTTCCTCGGTAGCTGCTACAAGGAAGCGCGAACATCAGATACAGTAAAAAACCTTAACCACCGATAAAAATCGCTTCAGAACACTAACCCTTCCTCGTCTTAAACAAAAGTGCCGCGACTTCTTCATCATCGCGTTTGCGAGAAGCTCCATCGCCTGCACTGCCACCTGAGCAAGGGAAGAGCAAATCACGCATACAACCGCCACAAAACCAAACAACTTCGCACAAGAGAAATCATACTTCGCAGAGCATCCCCTGCAACCTCCGGAGCCCTTTGCACCCCCGCCGGAGCCTCCAGAGTCACCGAAACCTTCGGCAAAGCCTCCAAAGCTTTCAGAAAAGGAGAAAAAACTAACCTTCCATGAAGCTGTGGTGGAAAAGGAGAAAAAACTAACCTTCCCTGCAGCACTTCTCATGTCTCGGGGTAGTGATTGCATCTGTGGAATTTTACTGCGCGAGTCATGAAGAGCAGACTCGTTTGATTCTCTCTTCTTTGATGCATTGTCTGCAGGGCAGGCAAAGAGATCTGCAACATCTGGGAAGTCTAATGATGGTGTGGGCAGAGAGACATTGCTCGAATTAATCGGTGCTACACTCCTGGACCAAAACAACAAAAACAGTAAGTTAAGGACTCACCAATACCATATCAAACCTAGATAGCAATGGCGGGAGTAATGGTAGTAATGTACTGTGCATTTAGGAAACTGACAAGTAATCAAGTACATACATTCTGAATAACACTTCAGCATACAGCTAGAACTGTAGATAGAAACAAAAAGAAACAAAAACAAGCCCAGGAACCAAAATAAAGAGGGAGCAATGAAATATAATATAACAAAAGGAAGTACATTCATACCCAATACGATAAGAGATTAGATGCAGAAGGGAAGTGTCTGCTTTAAATAACCAATACCAATTGCAATCTTTTTGCCCAATAAGCCAAAGCATCAAAGGGCATCCAACAATCCAACTTATTCTGTTAGGAGTACCATTTATTTCCTTTTTCGAAAACAAAGGAAGAAGCTCAGAGACAAGGCAAATATGCTCTTTCAGTCTTTCTTACTCACTTGTTGGAATGTAGACAAATTATATGCCCAGGCAAAGGGAGCAGAACAGGCATATAATCTATTAATCAGTGGCTTAGTGCCTCATTCTGATGACAAGCAATCTGTATAAACCATGATAAGAGCATCTCCAAGAGTTTGCCAAAATTAACTTGGCAAATCTTGTGATTTGGCAACTTGCTAAAATACATGCCAAGTGAAAAAATAGACCTTCTCCAAGAGTTCCCTATTTTTGACTTGGCAAAACTAAAAAAAGAAGGGCCCACCAATATTTTTCTGTTGACCGGTACGTGGGGAGGTCGAGCGCCTGGGTTCCTTCGTCGCGCGCAGGAGGCCGCCGCGAAGGAGAGGTCGCGATCTCCTCTTCCACGCCGCCACGCAAAATGCCGATCCTTCTCCTCTCCCGTTGTTGATCCTTCACCTCTCCCGTTGCCGGCCTACACCAACAGAAGCCGGCCATCTCCTCCTCCCTGTGCCGGCATCTTTTCCTCCCTGTGTGCCGCCCATCTCCTCCACCAGCCGGCCCTGGGAATCATGCCTAGGAAGAGGTCCCGTGCGCGAAGACAATTGGATGATTCATCATCCGATGACGATGACTCCCTGATATTATCTTCTCGAATTGTGCAAACCTTTTCCAATGACAAAGGAAGACACGGTGGCTCTGTCGAAGGTCATAGAGTTCTTTACCGGGATAGAGAAGGTGGGCATGACAGGATGTTTCGAGATTATTTGGCGGAGAATCCAACATACGGCCCCGAAATATTCCGTCGAAGGTTGTTGTTCTTCAACTTCGGATTAATTTGTTTTATGTGCTCAAATATTATTAGAGTTGTCAAACTTTAGTTTTGTTTTCTTTAGGTACAGGATGTCTAGGGAACTTTTCTTACGCATAATGAATGTTGCTGAAGCACACGATGAGTACTTTGTGCAGAAAAGGAATGCGGCCAACGTTCTTGGATTGAGTTGCTTCCAAAAAGTCACTGCCGCAATGCGTATGCTCACTTATGGGGTTCCAGCTGATGCGACAGATGAGTACGTTCGCATTGGCGAAAGTACTGCACTTGAGAGCCTACGTAGGTTTGTTGCTGTAGTTGTTGAAATTTTTGGAGATGAATACCTCAGATATCCCAATGAGGCGGACACAGCACGCTTACTTGCATTGGGTGAGCAACAAGGATTTCCAGGAATGTTAGGGTCCATCGATTGTATGCATTGGGCGTGGAAGAACTGTCCATATGATAAACAGGGTCAGTACAAGGGGCATGTGAACAAGCCCACTATAATTTTGGAGGCTGTTGCTTCGAACGACCTTTGGATATGGCATACCTTCTTTGGAATGCCCGGGTCTCATAACGACATCAATGTTCTTCATAGATCTCCTTTGTTTGATAACCTGGCGGAAGGTAGAGCTCCAGAAGTGAACTATTCCGTTAATGGCCATGACTACAATATGGGTTATTATCTTGCAGATGGTATATATCCGTCATGGGCTACTTTAGTCAAGTCCATCACTCTTCCTATGGGGAACAAGAGGCAATATTTTGCCAAAGCACAAGAAGCAGCGAGGAAGATGGTCGAGAGAGCTTTTGGGGTTCTTCAATCTAGGTTTGCCATTGTTCGAGGACCAGCTCGTTTTTGGGACATTGAGACGTTAGCATTGATCATGAGGGCTTGTGTGATCATGCACAACATGATTGTGGAAGATGAAGGATTCGTGGTCGACCCTAACAAGCGTTTTGATTATGGTGGTGAGAATGTCCAACCTGCTCGTGGCCAGGGTACTCGTACACTTGATGAATATATTGAGGCGCAAAGAATGATCAGAAACAAGGAACCACACGTGCAAATGAAAGAAGACCTCATCGAACACCTATGGAACCATCATCCAGATTTATCCCATCTGCCCTTTTCCTTGCTTGGGTTTCTTGAGGAACATCATCTTTACCTTGTTGATTGCTGGTGCCTTCTTCATCTCTTGGCCTGGACACCTTTGTGGACTTCTGTTTTTTTGTTGGTTGCTGCTTGTTTATCCATCTCGGCAATTTCAATCCTCTTAGCTTTCCACTTGTCTTCTTCCTTCAATATGTTCCAACAAGGTAGAAGAGTAAATTGCTTTTTGTCCTTGTCTAATCCGGTGTACATCTTCGATGCTTCTGAAATCTGTCCAGGGAATTGGTCAATGTATATACCTTTTCAAAAAAAACAAATTTAAGGTACTGATTGAACACAAATTACATATATACCTTGTCTTGAATAGTTTGTCCACTCTGATTCCTACGCTCAACCGCCTCGTAGCAGTCACAATACTTGTTCACTTGATGCTGAATTGTAAGCTACCTATGCATAATCGAACTCTCTGTCCGCACAGCTTCAGTTTCCTTGTGCTCCTCAAAGTATGCACGTACTCTACCCCAAAATGTGCCACGAGCTTGATTGGCCCCGTTGATGGGGTCTTTGCTAATGTACAACCAGGCGGCGCATACAACTTCGTCTTCCTTCCAATGAAAATTTTTTGACCTTTTCGATCCCTTACTTGTACTGCGACTTGGCTACGCTTGCGCATCGACTTCTTGAGTGTCTTGTGTCATAGGAATGGTGAGGTCGTCCAAGCCTCCAACTTCAGCATCACGTCCATCGAGAAGAATGTCCAACAAAAAACCATCTCCATCCATTTCAACGAGTCTACAAAAAATATGACAAATGTGAACACGCCTATTACTACACAATTGAAATTACCCACACATCAACATGATCACCACCGATTGAAAACTCAGGAAAGAATATGTATATGCTGTATGAATGAATACTCAGGAAAGAATATATATATATACAATCATTACGCTAATCCAAGAACATGATCACCAACTACTGTCACAATTGCAGCACATATGATCTGTATTCTGTACGGCATATATTATCCTGCATGTGAGATACTACTATATACTACTATACCAGTATATGTGCATCTGATCCAAATACTAGTAGACTTGGCTGGATTGGAGGTGATCAGAGGCAGTTTTTCATGTCTTCGGCTAGGCGGCTTGCAGCGGACTGTGGCTGCTAGCCCTACTCGACAGATCTAGTCTGGTGCTGGGCTAGACATCATCGATACATGGCACAAGCGGAGGACCAAACCCTAAACCCTAGCAGCTGTCGAAGTTCGTCAATGGTGCAGGGGAAGATCACGGCCACATACTAGGGGTTGTTGATGCCGCGTCGCCGATGCAGCTAGGGAGATCGCGGCCGCCAGGGGAGGTGGAGTCCGTCGCCGCCAGGGGAGGTGGAGTCCGTCGCCGATGCAGGATCGCGAGGATTGGGGCGGGCGCGCGATCTTTATGGCGAGGGCTCAGCTGGGCGCGGGAAGGAGGAGGTGAAAGTTCGTCTCGCACGCGGGAACGATGCCAGCGACGCGCGGGGGAGGGATGCGGAGTGGAGTCCGCGCGCGGAAAGATACGCACGCGGAGGGGTAGAATGCCAAGCTCGTAAATTTGCCAACCTCATTTGCCAAGCTGTTGGAGAGGAATTTTGCATGTTTTGCCAAATTTTCAAGGATGCCAACCTCATTTGCAAAACTGTTGGAGTTGCTCTAAGATCATAAGAGAAATCTAGCGCTACACAGAAACCACTGCCAAATTGGTTTGGTCTTATATAATATTTCCAGATTGATTTATACTGGCATGCTAAAGTAGAGAACATAAACATAATCATCATCTAATTGTGGTAGATGGTGACCATTAAGAGGAAGGACTGCAGAACCCAATGCAGCAGCAGTGTTGAACAAATGCATTATTCCAGAAGTTACATGCAACTGACTTGTTCACATATAGTTAACGAAATGCACTCTACATGAGGCCGGTTGCATTCATAAGACATCATCAAGCATTCCAAACATTGCAAAGTAGGGAATAACATCGTGGTCAATGAGATGTCCCTGAACCAACCTTATCATTTTAGTTACACTGTTTAGTTGGACTAAATCTGGCTCCTTCGAGTGCTGCTAAGTTTGTGAATGGAATGCATTGATTAGAGGTTTATAGAAGTCTAGAACCCATCTTGATGACCAGATATGTATAGAAGTGTAGAACCCATGGCTTTGACTTTTGAAGCTGCATAAATAATCGCATTCCTAAAGGTGCACATTGCAAAACGCATGCATGCCAATAATTCCGAATTGAACCTTCCTTACGAGATATGCCGTGCTACTGTGAGCTACGGAATATAGGGGAAAGCGAAACAATGAATTGCAGCCTCGTATTGATGCAGGGTTTGCGAGTACAGTGATTCGACAGACAGTAGCTTCAGCTTTCAGTCCAGAACACTCAATCAGGCAGCCCCGTCAGCTGGTCACCTACCAAGCAACGCCGATCGCTACAAGCGAAACCCTAGAGAGACAGGACAGCGAGGGGGAGGCTTACTGGCTGGCTGCCGGCGCCGGCGCCGGCGGCAGCGTAGGCCGAGGACCGGTGCCCACCGCCGTCGGAGGATACGGAGGCATCGGCCGGACCGATGGGGGCAGGCTGTGGCGCCGCGGCGGCGGGAGGTTCGCCGGCGTCTTCCTCGTCGAAGGAGGGGTCATAGTCGTACTGTCGTAGGCGACGACCAGCGACATCGGGTCTCCTTTCAGCTCCATTTAGACGTGGGCTGTGGGCTGTGGGGCCAAGAAAAGCGAGCCCAATTGGAGTCTTATCTTAGCTTGTTTAGCAAAGCTGTGGGCTTTTTGGTAGGCCGAAGCCCAGTTTATTTCAACAGGCACAACAGCCCAGGTATGGGCCTAGCTTCCCTCCAATTTTTTTTTTTGAAAAAATAAACCAATAATTATGGATATGTTTAATTTTGGATCTAAATGGGCCTGGATGACAACACGGGATAAGTTTGATAAATGCTCATATATTTTACTCTTCTTTTTATAGAAAAACCATTTACGTGTAGGAGACTAGGGATGTGTTTGGTTTAGCTTATAGAAATTACTTCTGCTATCAAAAAGCAGAACATCAACCAGATAGGTGGAAATTGAAGTTATTTTTTCAGCCGCTGCTTTCATGTAATTTGGACCCTACTTTCAAGTTCTCTCTTTCCAAATGAACAAAAACAGAGAGACGTTACATAGCGGTTTCAACAGAGGCAGAGAGAGGGGATATGTTTTATAATTGTTTTAACCAAACAACTTAAAACTTTTCCACGGCATATAGTTCACAGTTGTTTTCCCATAACTCATAGATGAACAAAGAGACACTTGAAGTACCTAAAGTGGCTCATGTGCCCATCGTTCTCCAGCGAGTGCTCCTACAATGTGATCTCATCGCTGACAGGCTAGTAGATTGACATGTAGGGTGGGCCCAAAATGTAAGAGCCTTTAGACCAAGGGTCTGTTTGGTTGGCTTTCAATTCTTGCCCAACCAATATCATCGTAAACCAAAACTTAGGCTTGCCAAAATCAAGGTTTGCCGAAGTTAGGGCAAAAAAGCACGTGTGCAATTGGTTGAGTGTTATAACAATAGTAGAAAGCATCTTTTCTCTCTTATGCAATTCAAGAAGTTTCTAGAAACTTGCCAAAACTTTGGCTATAAACATTGGTGTGCCAATTCTTTGGCAATGCATCAATATGGTTTTGGTTAGGCAAAAATTAGAAGCCAACCAAGCAAGACCCCAAGTCTTAATTAACAAAAGCTTCCTTTGAATTGAATTGAAAAAAAAATGCAACATATCCAAGTAGACCTGCAATTACTGGGTTGTTAATTGGACCAACTCACCAACATAAGGTTCAGTGACCATGTCCACCAGTATGTTTGGCTCCTTAGCTTCCATTAAAAGCATGCTGTGGCTCCTTACCTTGCCTCCTTTTCTTTATAATTAAGTGGAACTATGCTTTTTGGTTATGATGCTTTCTCGATTTTCAGGGGCTCATCATGTATTTTGTTCAAATACCTCCAAATCTTAGGTACGGTCCTGATCGTTGAGCTGTGCTAGCCTAGCAATCTATTCTCTTTGTCCCATAATACTTGATCTTCTAAATTTCTACGTTTGTCACAAATTAGTTATCATTTCACTTTACAATGTGTCCTTTTCTTTTTCAATACATCTCTGTCATTATCTCTTTCCTTCTCGTTTCCCTACACACTACATTTTTCACTTCTTTTTAATTTTTGTCTCGAGAGCTAAAACATTATCGGTTATGGACGAAGGGAGTACCATAGTGGAGGTTGCAGCTGACAACCAAGATGAAGAAAGGGCTCAGGTCAGGAGCGTATGGACGGAGGGAGTACCGCGGTGGCGTGGTGGAGGTTGCAAATGACAACCAACTAACCAAGAAAGGAGCTCATGGGCGAACATGTGCCTGAGAGGGACGTCGGTATGTTTCGCCTCCGCGGAGCTGAGCTAGAAAGCTGCAACTGCAACTGTCCGTCCGGGAGGGGAGGATAGCGATACTTGCCCACTCCCGCATGTGATGTACATGCTCCTGTGCCAGTGTCAACGAAGACAGACAGCGATCAACTCCGTATGCTGCCATAGAATCGCATATGCCATATGGCCATATCAATATCCCCATCTCCGTCGTTGTAGCTGGCGCATCTGTATCGATCGTAGTCGCAGCAGTTCGTTTCATCACTCTATCTAAAAATGCCATCTTCGTCAACAACCAGCTCGGGAGGCAGCGAGCGAAGCACTGAAGCAGAGGCTTGTCCTGTCCGGCTGTCCCTCCCCTCTGCTCCTCCTCCCCCACTCCACTCCACGTCTCCGCTCCCGGCCGTCGCTCCCTTGCTCATTAATGGCGGGCACTGCATGGTTGGCGCCATCCATGCCCATCAATGCCTCCACCCACCTCCGGGCCGCCCCGCCCCCATCTATCTACTTATACAAGGCGATCGGGCGCTTGCTTCCAATCCAGCGCCGGCCGGGCCGTTGCGTCCAATCCATCCCCATCCCCATCCGCCACCCACCCCGCGCCCCTCCTCCTCACCCCAATGCCGGCTGCCGGCCAGCTCCGCCCCCGGGATCCCTGAGCTGGAGGTGGGTGGCGACGTAAAGGCAGCCGCTTGCGTTACTACTGCGGTTCATCTCCCTGCGACCCTGCTACACATCGGTGCCGTGCCGTGCTTGATTCTGTTGTGTGCTGTGCTTGCCGTTTCTTTGGTTTGTAGGTGGCGGTGGATGACCAGCTCTTGGAGTTTTTTTTTTTTTCCGAAAGCGTGCTTAGCACGTGCTTCATTAAGGGAAGTGGGAATCAAGGGCCGAAGGCCTGGTTGGCGAGTTGTCATAGACGCGATGGGCAGAACACATACAAAGATCACCGGCTCGAACGGTGGAGCAGCAAGGTCGTAGTGCTGGCTAGACTAATTGTGCGAGAGCTAGGGAAGCCCGCTAGGCAGCAGGCGTGAAGAGCGGCGCGAAGCTCCGGAAGCCGGCCGCTATCCTCGGAGTTTTGTGAGGGGAGGATCGGAGGGCGTTGCGTTAGGTCCGCGGTTGGTGAGCGGCGGTCGGAGCGGTCTCGCGCGCGGCGGGGTCGTTGGGTGATGCAGGAATCGGGCTGTGGGAGGGTGGGAATACCTCGCGCTCGCGCTCAAGGTGCTTGATTAATTACCTGGCGGAGCGCGCGCCTGTGAGCCGAGCCCTTCCTGCTGCACTGACTACTGGGCTCGGGAGATGGTTGGGAGCGTGCACGTCAATGGATCGGTCCACGGTGGCAATGGCACGGCCACGGAGGAGCGGCTGGACGAGCTGCGCCGGCTGCTGGGCAAGTCGGAGGGGGACCTGCTCAAGATCGTCAGCGTCGGCGCCGGCGCGTGGGGCAGCGTCTTCGCCGCGCTCCTGCAGGACGCCTACGGCCATTTCCGGGACAAGGTGCAGATACGGATCTGGCGCCGCCCGGGCCGGACGGTGGACCGCTCCACCGCGGAGCACCTGTTCGAGGTGATCAACTCCAGGGAGGACGTGCTCAGGCGCCTCATCCGCCGCTGCGCCTACCTCAAGTACGTCGAGGCGCGGCTCGGAGACCGCACGCTGTATGCCGACGAGATACTCAAGGATGGGTTCTGTCTGAACATGATCGAGACGCCGCTCTGCCCTCTCAAGGTCGTCACCAACCTGCAGGAAGCCGTCTGGGATGCCGACATCGTCGTGAATGGGGTGCCGTCCACCGAGACGAGGGAGGTGTTTGATGAGATCAGCAAGTATTGGAAGGAGAGGATCAGTGTTCCAGTGATAATTTCCCTCGCCAAGGGAATAGAAGCCTCGTTGGATCCAATACCTCGTATCATAACACCTACTCAAATGATTAGCTCTGCAAGTAAGAATCTCTCTTGTCTCTATCTTGTCCCTGCCTGCGTATTTTAAACTGAAAGATTCAATCACCAAGTTTCCTTGAATGATCTTGGTTGCTGGAAAAAGATTACGATTTGTGGCATGCATGATAAGCTGCTTGATCAAAGTGTTTGTAGTACTTGGCTATTTGCTAGTGTAATGTTTAAATAACAGAATTCCTAATCAGTGTACAAAATGCTATCATGTGGAAAGCTCATTTCTGTACTGAACGATCTCTGACAAACGAACCTGATGTCTATAGTCCACGCTAATAATTTCAGTACGTTACCTGCCATGTTACCATAATTAGATACAGTAATTTGCATAATTAATGCCATTAGCTGCTTAACACAGTTAGTTTGTGGACATGCGCTCACCAACAACTCATTCGTTCCATAATTAGTATCAAACTTCCCCTCCATTTGGAGACTGCACTGAATTCTGATTGATGTGTTTACCTGTCTGTTCCAATTCTCTTTTTACCATTATGAATTTATGGTGCGTTTTATGTATACTGGAAGCCAAACACACCAGAGTTGTAAATTTATGGCATGATCATGACATGGTGCTTATCTTCAATTCCCTGATGGAAGGAATGGTCTTGATCTTGACATGCATCTGGTTCAAACATATAATCAGTTTTTTTGTGCTTAATGCTTGGCCTGCATATTTGAGGTCAACAGTACAGGCTGATATTTTTTAGGAATGCATTGCAGCTGGAGTTCCAACTGAGAATATACTCTATCTTGGAGGACCAAACATCGCCTCAGAAATTTATAACAAAGAATATGCAAACGCTCGAATCTGTGGATCCAACAAGTGGAGGAAGCCTCTTGCTAAGTTTTTGAGACAGCCACATTTTATTGTCTGGGACAACAGTGATCTTGTCACTCATGAGGTGATGGGTGGTCTGAAGAATGTCTATGCAATTGGCGCTGGTAAAACTAACTTCTATGTCTTTTTAGCTGTCAACATTATTGTACAGTTGGCATTCTATTCCTTGATGTTGAAGAAAACATGACAAACATGGGAATGTTTTTCTTTGCTCAAATTTTAGTTGATCTGTTAATGGTCATCCATCGGGCCATCACCATGACCTCTTTGCCTGAATAGAGTATGGGTGTGGTACACTAAAATCAGAAGGGCTCCTTAGAATTTTCATAAGAAAAGAAACAATCGAATTGGAAAACCTTGAAATAAGGATATAGAGTTAAATGCTTGCTGCTTACTTTTCGATAATTTCCATTCTTTGAATGAACGTTGAGTACCTATTTTATCATATTTCTCTTTATGTTTCAGGAATGGTGGCAGCTTTAACAAATGAGAGCGCAACAAGCAAATCTGTATATTTTTCTCATTGCACGTCAGAGATGATATTCATTACTCATTTGCTGACAGAACAACCTGAGAAACTCGCTGGTCCTCTGCTGGCTGACACTTATGTAACTCTCCTAAAAGGTCGCAATGCATGGTATGGGCAAATGCTTGCCAAGGGAGAGTTGAGTCCTGACATGGGCGATAGTATCAAGGGAAAGGGAATGATTCAGGTAATATAATGAATGTGTTTTTTTTTTTGTCTTGTATTATTGTTTCTGAGAATCTCTTTAACAAATGTTGAAAGGCGAAGATTGCAGAAGATGTCAAAATTTCCTAGATATTTGATAACCCTGACATTTGCAACCATCCCTTTTCCTTATTTGCACGGTGTGATTCACCGTGATCATTTTGTCATTCCATTGGACAGGGTGTCTCTGCCGTTGGGGCATTTTTTGAGCTGCTTAGTCAACCCAGCTTAAGTGTGCAGCACCCAGAAGAAAACAAGCTGGTTGCTCTAGCTGAGCTATGCCCAATCCTGAAGAGGCTTTACAGAATACTGATAAAAAGGTTTGTGCTATGTATCACCATTACTCTCCACATAACTGGAGAAATTTACAGTGTGCTTGAGGAGTGAAAAAGTGACCACTTCTCAATCATGCATTTAACTGCTTTCATTTTACCCTTCTGATATATACCTGACTTGTGAGCAGGGAGCTCCCAGCAAGGGACATTCTCCAAGCCCTGAGGGATGAAACGATGAATGATCCTCGGGAAAGGATTGAGATGGCACAAAGCCATGCATTCTACCGCCCGTCTCTCCTTGGAAAACCATGATCTAGTTAGTCCTGTAAATTAGTAGAATATAAACGAATGCTGCATGAAATCGAACTCACCAAGCTTGCCAGATCATTCTTGATCGAGCTTGGAGCAGGTATCTCCGCTGTGCTTGCTGTCCTGTGTCCGAGCTACATGGGGCTTTGTTAGTTGTCCAATTCTTTGTGCTTCCTCATTGCCATGGTGTACAAGAGATTACTAAATCAATAAATGCTCTAAGTTCATATCATATAAACACCCAGTTGAGAGTACCCAAGGAAGATTTCTTGCTGGAAATTGGCATCGTGCAATGTGTTGTGTGGGTGTGTGAGTGTGTCTGATTTTCACAGTCAAGCTGGGTTTGTTTGCGGATGCTTTTCTCAGTTTTCTGCAATATTCCTGCAACATAAAGAACTCACAAGATGAGAAACTTGCCCGTTATGTGCTGGCTGGCAGATATGTAACTCTCCTAAAAGAGCACAATGCTTGGAACATGCCAATGGTTGCCAAGGGAGAGAATTAGTCCAGGCATGGGTGTTAATATCAAAATGCTATATAACATTATCAGTACAAGAGATTCCCTTTTTATGTGACTAGATGGTTCAAAGAAAAATGTCTTCCTGGAAATTACTATTTTGTGGCGTCTCAGACCGTATATTTCCTTGAGTAGAAGGCCATGTGTACGTTTTAACGTTTATTATTATATTCATCTTGTAAATAAAACACTACTATTTATGTTGGCTTTGGAAAACCTCTGGCTCTAGCGCTAGTTCAGAGGAAAAAAACCCCCCGACATTTTTTCCATTATATACGCGGTTTCGTGCTTTCGGCCCATATCCGGCTTGATAAGGCCCACCGAGCCTCGGATATTTCCTGTCTCTCCTTACCCAACGCCAGTCAGTCACCACTCCGGCCTCCGGGAACTACCCACTCGATCCTCCACATCGCCACCGCATCCGAACTCGGAAGGCGAAGCCGAAGCCGCGGCGCGGATCGAACGATGGCGGCGGCGCTGGAGCAACTGAGCAGCAGCAAGATGTTCGACGGCTTCAACCTCCGCTTCCGCCACCAGAGCGCCACCCTCGGCTGCGCCATGACCTTCTCCATCTACATGCCCCCGTCCCCGGCGTCCAACATACCCGTCAGTGCGCCGCCGCCCTCGCTCCCCTATCCTCCGTCTCTCTCTCTGGGCTAATCTGTGCTGTGGAATGTGCGGTGTCGTATGGATGCTTTGCAGGTGCTGTACTGGCTCTCGGGCCTCACCTGCAACGACGAGAATTTCATCATGAAGTCCGGCGCCCAGCGCGCCGCTGCCGCCCACGGCATCGCCCTCGTCGTGCCTGACACCTCCCCACGTATGTCGTAATCGAATCCCCTGCTCCTTCTCGCTGACAGCGTTATGTTTCTAGGGTTTATGCGTGCCCATCTATGTGTCCGGTCCGGAAGCGTGGTGCGGTTGCAGAACAGGATGCTTAACCTTGAGAATCGTAATCTCGCTAGTGGCAGGGTTTATTTGTTTCCCTATTTGTTTTCCTCTTCCAGTAAGTGGCGGTCTGGCATCTAATGTTTGCCTGCATAGTCTGGCTGACTGCCAAATTCCAATGTGTAATGAGAGGCCCATTTAGAATCGATTGTGTTATCACTCCTTTTGATAGGTTCAGAATGCAACTGGTTCCTACCCTAAGTGCAAAGACCAGAGTTTACATTTCGAAGATGTTAGTAGGCACATTTTTTGAACTCAGTGGACCTAATGTTTATCAAATGCTGTTCAACTTAAAAAGTGTCACCTCCCCAAAAGGGAAGAGTAACCTGACATGCTCCCCTGTTGGGGATTTGTCAAGCAAGATTGTAAAGTTCATAGAGGTATTTGTTCATTGCACTACCACCTACTAGTGACTTTTCACTATTGTTGGTTCGTTTACGTGGCCTAACCAGCAATTGTATGGTAGAATTTAGAGCCATTTATTTACATGAGGTAGTTCATCCTTTGTTATCTTCCAATTAGTTTTAATACCAGAATCATCCTTTCTATGACTTGTCAGGACTTGTATTGACTTGGATTCCCAAAAATTGATTCGATAAATACAATGCTGGTGGTATATTATAGAGCTCAAGGAACAAGGGTTTACTACCCAAAGTGTTAATATCTTACAGGCTTGTGTTATAAGTAATCCCACCACTGTAGGTCCTTTTTCTGAGATTGGTATGAGCAAGACAATCTTATCAGCAGAAGAGTCAAAGACATCCCTAGAGCACTTAGGAATTGCATTTTTTCCCTTCTCCCCAGCCTAAACATAGTTGACAGTTTAGAGCTGAGTTTAGTGACATAACCAAAGTAACGATTGTTTCCCAATTTACCATATAACTAGGGTCCTGTTGATCACTTACTGCAGTGTATGTTCCTTTTCCTGCAAATGATTTGTAGTATGCTCAGTGTGGTCTCATTTCTATTAATAGTCTTCACCTTTCATCATTGAGAATACACTTTATATATGCTTATTATTTTCTTACTGTAAATGGGTTCTGTTTTCTCATTGCTCTTTTTCTTTGGCTTATGCAGGGGGTTAAATATTGAAGGAGAGTCAGACAGCTATGATTTTGGTGTTGGTAAGGAATGGAGGATTCTAACTAAGATAATCTTGCTATAAGTTTTGCATTTTGCACAAATATATGGTCTCCTGACTTGGCAAACTTCATTAAATGTCCAACTTGACAAGTTACCCCGTGATGATTTCATTATGCCATCATCTGCCTCCCTTAATTGTTACTTAACAAATTCAGCAGGAGCTTATAGGCTAGTCTGCATTAGCTCACTATATGATGGTACCTTTTTTAGGCAATGCATGAGTTTTGTTGTGACTAGTGTGACATGTATAAGTCTGTTGCATTGAGCAGCACTTTCACTAGTCCAATCTGTACTAAAGTTAATGGTGAACCATGGCACGATAGATTGCTGCATGATATATGATTTGTGTATGGTAATATCGAATCTCATGAACACAAATACAGTTGAAACAAAGGCTAAATAAATTTCTATAATCTACTCTAACTTCCAAGGAGAATGGTTGCTAAGTGCATAACCTAAAGCCATTTGCCCTTGGTTGGTGTGCTTATCAGTTATTGCATATGCCGTAGTCATGCATTAGCTATGCAGTATGGATACGGATACGTGTATCATTATTGGAAGGATACGGATACGGCAATTTCCTGAAAAAAACCGATACTCGGATATGTTTTACTATTTTAAAATAAAAAATATTAACACATATTAAAACTGAATAACAATAAAATGTTGCAATCTACTTAACTACTTAAGTTATATTATTACAGCACAGCTGGTCTCAAGTCTGTTCTCAAATTCTCAAATATAGTATCTCAAATTTAGGAAATTAATGAAAGGCATTCAGGCTTGCAACTCAGGCTCGCATCAAGTTCCTATTTCCCCATTTGTCTCATTTGTTTCATTCTCATCCATAACATCAAGTCGCAGATCATCCAAACCAAAAGACACAACTTGCAATTTAGGCTCATCAAGGGAGAGGTCGGCCACTTCGAGAATGCCAATACCACCAAGTGAATCAAAAGAACCTCCTCCCACATCCCTCATCCTTGTCTCTCCTGCCTTGTATGCATCAGTTCTTCTTGACAGATGCCTCAGATTTGAGTGCACAAAGACCAAATCTTGAGCACGCTCTGGAGTTAAGGAATTTCACTTGACACTATGGATAAAGCTATATGGGTGGCTGACGAGCAGGGGCTAGGCGTCACCAAGCGTGTTTGTTGGAGGCGGCACGAGGTGCGGGCAGGCGGGCGGGCATCGGGGGCAGAGGGAGATAAGAGAGCATTGTTTCTTGCTGGGCTGTGCCTTATCGAATAGACAGATATGTATCGGCCCACATACTCAATATTCAAAAATCGGATACTCCGAAGATATGCATTGCCCGCGTATTCGTATGTGATACGTATCCGATACGCGATACGAGGCCTCAACCATGTATCCATGTAACACAGTGCATTAGTACATCTTTCTTTACCTATTTATCTACAGTGATCTACATCAGCACTTTTGTCGAATCATTCGTAACAAAAACTTATCAAATTACAAAAGGAGAATAGCAATCATGGAAAAAAAAAAAATTGGGTTCAATTACAGTGCACCGAACTTGGTAACCTATCGATAAAGTAACAATAGAAGCAACATTCAATTTGTAAGAACTAATCACGCCAATTCCATATCGATGTATCTAGTGGTCTGGATAGGAACACTGCTTACTTCCTGTATCCCAGATGGTTAATATTTTAGAGTTCTAGCTATACAGTATACAATTCGTTTGTGCCTTTTACCAATTATTGTGATCTTGTACCATGGTCACCCTGTGTTAACCTAGGTAAATTTTAGCATATTTGAAAATGAGTGTGCAGTGTCGCTTTGTTTGTAGTGCCCTGTGCATGCTCATGGTTATACAGTAGCTGTGCATGATGAGATTCTTTTACGTGTTTTGAGGAAGAGATGGAAATTGGCACCCTTATTATACCAAGTAGGTTATAATAGTGCTTTAGTAGTAAGGGGAGGTCCATTACATTCTGTCAAAGCATTACTGTTGGAACATTGTGCAAACACTACTTGAATTTGGTATACACTAGCAGCTTGGATGATTTTATTTCTGCACACTCATTCAGTATGGGTTCGAGTCGCGGTCTCCTCGCATTGCACAGGCGAGGGTAAGGCTTGCCACTAACACCCTTCCCCAGACCCCGCACAGAGCGGGAGCTCTCTGCACTGGGTACGCCCTTCATTCAGTATGTTAACATTTTCTTTTTGTTACTAGGTGCCGGGTTTTATTTGAACGCCACAAATGAAAAGTGGAAATATTGGCGCATGTATGACTATGTTGTGAAGGAACTTCCAAAAGTTTTAAGTGACAACTTTGAACAGCTTAACACTTCACAGGCATCAATTTTTGGGCACTCAATGGGAGGGCATGGTGCGCTGACAATTTACTTGAAAAACACTGATAAATACAAGGTACTCTTAGCATGCCATTTTATTTAGCCTAGATAACCTTTTCAAGTTTGTTCATGACATTTTGTACTGATTCTCACCCTGAATTTTGGGTTTATCTTATATTTCAGTCAGTATCAGCATTTGCTCCAATTGCCAATCCAATAAACTGCCCATGGGGTCAGAAAGCATTCTCAAATTACCTGGGCCCGACTAAATCAGATTGGGAGGTATTCTCCTCTTTAGAAATCACTTATCTCTGAGACATGTTGGATACTTATAAGTACCTGATTTGTGTAGGAATATGACGCAACCTGCCTGATTAAAAAGAACAGCAACGTTTCCACTCCTATCCTAATTGACCAGGTACAGTGTTGGCCATGTATTCACTCATGTCCTGTCTCTGCTATCACGTTGTTGCTAGCCAAGCTCGTTTGTTGTCCTATATTTTGAAAACATGGAAGGAACTATTAGCCTTTTGAAAATGAGGAACTATGATTTTAAGTCGAGTGTGGTGGCACATGCCCGTGTGGCCAAACCACCTGCTTGCCTGTCCACACATGGTTTTTTTCTTTTTTTAATGGGTTGACTAGTCATTTAGTGCTTACATTTGATATCTCTCATTCTTGAAAATGAAATCTCACCCAGACCACCCAGCCCGTATCAGAACAAATCCAGGATACATCTGAAAATCTACTTAGCATTATAGCTGGATTTTTTTGAGATACCACTGAATCTGACTCAAGTAGCTTTACTCAGATGTTTGTGTCAACATTATTGAGTTGCCATCCTGGATAATAGGTAGGTGGGAAGTTGATGGCAAATGGGGACCTTAGAACATTTTTTTCAATTGGGCTGTTCACGTTTTCTTTGTTACGCTGTTGCACGTGATTGAGTACAGCCATTTTGATGGTCTTCTACACCGTGGGTTGGATTAGCTCATCAAACGATGAGACCTCTACTTATTCACGTAGCATTTGTAGGACTCCACACATGAGCATTATTCAGAGCCTATCAGGGTCACTTAACAGTTATTAACAGTAGCATAGATCCCTACCGCCTGAATGGATTCATTTAATTTAAAATGCCATGTTTTGATTGAACCGGTTAGAAGTCTAGTCGGCTAGGCTCCTAAAAGAGTAGAGTAGGGTCAAGCTTGTCAACTGTTTCCGATAGATTTTAGAGCTCATAACTATCATACATCACCCACAGTGTGACGCTGTTTGGAGAAAATTAAATATCTGATGAGTCCTGGTGCAAGCGGCAGAGTCTTACCGCCTGTGACCGGAAGGTCCCGGGTTCGAGTCGCGGTCTCCTCGCATTGCACAGGCGAGGGTAAGGCTTGCCACTGACACCCTTCCCCAGACCCCGCACAGAGCGGGAGCTCTCTGCGTTGGGTACGCCCTTATGAGTCCTGAGGCTGCTACTATGTAGTTTTTTGTTTATCTCAGAGTAGAAGTAAAAAGGGTTATTTCTGTGGGAGTTCTTATCCGCTATGCCCTTTTGTTTAGGGGGATGCTGACAAGTTCCTGGCTGAGCAGCAGTTGCTACCTCACAACTTCGAGGAGGCGTGCAAGGCTGTAGGTGCTACTCTGATCTTGCGCATGCAGCCTGGATATGACCATTCCTACTATTTCGTGGCTACGTTCGTGGACGATCACATTGCGCACCATGCTCAGTTTCTCAAGAGTGCCTGACTGCAGAAGTCTCCTGTAATGTGTAGTGTGAGGAAGACAAGGAGGCAGAGCTCTGAGGTGTCTGCTTGCAGCATGTTACCCATGCCGATAGTCTTCTCTTGTCTGCCAGCTTGAGGTGAACAATACACCCACATGCAAAATAAGATGAAAGATTTGCTGTTCCTGTCCATTGAGATGCTCGAATGGGACTGATGTTGCATTGAGTGTAGTTTCCTTGTCATTCGCTATGCACAATTATTGGCCCTGATGCTGCCATTTCTTTTCTGGTGCAAGAAATGATTGCCCGACTGTGCAGTTGACTCTTCTTCGCAATCTGCAGGGGGAGCAAAAATCGGTATGATCAGAGCCTTGTTTATAAGTTGGTCTCGTTGTTGGCCTTTGTCAATACGTATTGTGCCATGGTTCCCCTTGGTGCTGTCTGTAGTAGGTGTTCCTGTGTGCTGGGT
Source organism: Miscanthus lutarioriparius (assembly GCA_904845875.1). Classification (NCBI taxonomy): domain Eukaryota; kingdom Viridiplantae; phylum Streptophyta; class Magnoliopsida; order Poales; family Poaceae; genus Miscanthus; species Miscanthus lutarioriparius. The sequence continues at coordinate 5,196,939 of CAJGYO010000006.1, read as the reverse complement.
TCAGTTACAGCTCTGCCGTAGTATGTCATATTTGCAACATGACGCAACGATGATGTATCTTGTGTGAACCTTTCTGGCCGAGCTGGATGCCGGACCATGAGGACGACGCGTCGACGCCAGGCCAGAGTCACCTTCCGTCCGGTCACTGTTGTAGGGCGGGGAAGGCCTAGGGGGCTAGGAGGAGACAGCATTTGGCATGCATCAATGAATGAAGTTGGTGCCTTCGCACCGACACGTATCTGCATCATGGATATGGATGGTGACGATCATCTCTCGATTCAGAATTTCAGACATGGTCCTCCCGTCCACTCTTGAAGCGTTCAAGATGTCCTGCGATCTGACCAGGAAAACTGCGATCTACCTGCCAGTGCCAGTCATTCTGGTGCTCTGTGTTGCCCTCGACGAATCACGAATGGCAGTAGGTTTAGGACGCTGGCTGCTTCAGACAGTCTATCTGTTCTCTGTTGGGCCTGAAACGCAGCCACGAACGACATGGGCACTGTACCTACAGCATCTTGAGCAAAGTACGGAAGATTGCGTCCAACCACCGGGACCAAGCTAAGCTAGCAAGCTCTCCTCCGCCTGCCCCGGCTCGCCGGACTCGCCGCTGGGCTGTCCATGGCACGTCTGGACTGGACCCCCGCCCCCCGCGGCCGGACCGGGACCTGGGCATCATGGCAAAATTTTGTCATTCCGTGCAGGAGCGGCTACCAGTCGACAGTCGTCGTGCTTCAGGCTCTCGTGAGTCCGTCACGGCTCCTTGCACGGACGGCAGTTGCAACTACCTTGTGAGCCAGCATCGTCCAGGAAGGGTCGAGCACTCGAGCTCGAGCACATGTTACTGCGACTGGGCACTGTTAGAGTATATTTTGGAATCCCAACTACGGTACTTTAGTTTACAATTTATTATTGTGGTATAATTCCGTGATATCCTTCCTTATCCAAAATCACTTAGGGCTCGTTCGGTCCCTTCGCAACAAGTTCTTGGAATTGGATTGGAATGATTCACTAATTTGTATAATCTTGATAAACTGAAATTGTTCCTAGATCCAATCCAGGCTAACGAACGGTCCACGCCTAGTCTTCCTCAGCTCTGGCACGGCACAAGCCTCATCTCCTCCACTCCCATTTAGGTTAGAGGAGGGAGCATCTGCGGCCTTAGAAGAATGGGGACTTGGCGGTGGTCGCGGTTCAACGGATGGTGAGTGGAGCAGTAGGTGGCCGGAAGGCGAATCCTCCGATACGTATTAGGGAGACGGCAGGGGTGAACACACTAGATGGTGTGGCCAATGGTGGTGGGGCGGGTGGAGACGAGGTTGAAGATGAGTGGGAGTGGGGGGAGGTTGAAGTTGAAGGGGCAAGGTTGAAGATTAGCATTGGTAAGACGCCTGCATGCTAGGCATGTTTCATATAACACCAACTAAACAAGCCCTTAAGCTTCCGTTGGCTGCTGCACATCTCTTCTGCAAGCTATCATCTTCCATGATGTGGAACGGCGTGACCCCAAACCACCAACCTACACGCTGCTTGGAGAGTTGGAGATTGCCCATGAGAATATGAGGATCCTTTAGGGGCAACACCACCTCGTTCTAAAGCTCACACCACTAATCCCGTTGATTGGCTACCCTAAGGAGTCTTTTGTTCATCCGCTGATTAGAAATTTCTCTCTTGTCGATCGTTGACTTGCGTTTCTTTTGATTTTTCTGATCTAAGATCGGTTTGACTCACTTGCAACCTATCATATTTGTGCGTATTTACTCTGGTATCATTGTCAACCACACCAGCCACCTCATCATCTTTGTGTGCTCGGTATAGTGGGGCTCGCGGTCACGTTGTTTGTGTCCTTCACCGTCTTCCTTGAGCACCATCGCCACCACAACACAACAATCATGCGGCTTTGCTCCTCCCACCTTCTCGTGCATCTAGCACTCGTAACTAGTGCACGCTCCCTGACAATGTTCATATTCTCCGCTAAATGCACCATGTATCGGCACCTTCTACTTGACGTAGTTTTGCACTGTAGTCGTCGTCGAGGCCTGATCCACTAGCCCCTTAGGCACTGGCATGTGGTTGTTATGTCTCTCACTTGTACGTTCAATATTAGAAAGACGGGTTCGTCGGCAATTATGTTTCTGGGCCTGGCAAACTAGGTTTATGTGCGGCTACCTCAACATCAGCTACCTTTTTTTTTTTGCGACTTAACATCAGCTACCTTACTACAACTACGTTGACCACAACTATCTTAAGCATGATATCCTCAACCACTACACGCCTTTGCGCTCAACTACCTCGACATTGGCACAAATGTCCACCATTCGTTTACGGAACCTCGTTGGCTTCCACTTGATCCACAACATTTACGATGCATCGACAGTTACTAATTACTATAGCTGATGTTAGTTTACAACATTTGGAACTATATATATATAGGTGATGTTAGTATAAAACATTGGGCTTCTTCAATAATCTCACGAATGTTATAATATATTTGGTAATCCCTAATATTTGGAACCGCCAGTATTGAGCTCTGCTGTACCAGTGATATGTCTGCCGCAGACATCAATGGCACCAGCGAGACTGACATGAGCTTCCATGTGCCCTCTCTGTGTCGGCGTGTGGTGCGTGTCTGCACTGCTGCCTTCTTGCTGCATCAATTGTGTCCAAGGGCATCACACATTACTGTCGATGACGACGGATGGAGATGGAGATGTGGCAAATCACAGATCAGGTGCTTTGCTTTACATGAAGAGTTGCATCATCAGATTTCTGTAGTGGAAATAATACGTAGCATAGCTTTCTCATGATCTCGATCTTCTTAGGTCACGCGAATCTCTTGGTGCTCAAGCCTCCCGGCCAATATAATGCAAGCATCATGCAGTCCCAATTATATACGCTGCCCAGACAACATGATGCGACAACAATACAAATAGATTCTCAAAAGAGAGATCCACTGTTGCTGACCCATTATATTCACCTTCGCCTTTACCCAGCACAGCAGCAAAAAACTAAAGTGCAGGAAGGAGAAAGCTAGCAGAAGGGATCGGAGACGGAGACGTATGGTCATGGAGCCATGGAGGAGAAGCTAGCTGCACTGCACTGCAAGTAGAAGCACTGTGGCGTGCGTGTAAAATGTAGGAGAGGATGGCAATTTCAGGCAGCATGGACGACGACGACAGGCGAGACAGGGGGGGCAGGGTTGGCGGAGTGTAGCGAGATGGAGAGACATGGGCTGGCGACTGGCGTAGTAGGCATAGCCCTGCCCTATGCCCTAGCTAGATGCTAGCCTCCAGCTGCTGCTGCTGGCTGCTCAGCACCCATCTGTTTGCGCATTGCTTCATCATCCCATCTCTTTCCTTGCACCGCCTCTGTCTCTGCAATAGTGGATGCTTGATGCTTCGTTCTCTCGCCCATGCATTTTAGCGATCTGCTGCATGCATGCCCCTACCTAGCTCCTGCACCTGTCCTCACCTACTGTTAGCTTGGTGGCACTAATAAGAAGGATCATAGTCCAGATTGCCATTACGCGTGCCGTTGTCTCGTGGCAACTCATGGGTGATAAGATTGGTGACAATGGCATTGGGCCAGTTGTATCAACAACTCGTGAGTCGTGACCTGTCATGTTCATCAGGTATCATTTAGGAGGAGCATGTCTTCAGGTAGTATTGCATGGGGTGTTCGGATGTTAATAGAAAAATAAATTACAGAATCCGTCAGTAATTCGCGAGATGAATTTATTAAGCCTAAGTAATCCGTCATTAGTATATGTTTACTGTAGCACAACGTTGTCAAATCATGGACTAATTAGGCTTAAAAAATTCATCTCGCAAAACAGTCTCAATCTGTGCGTTTAGTTTCGTAAATAGCCTATATTTAATACTCCATGCATGCGTCAAACATCCGATGAGATAACGACTAAAGTTTAGGAGGTGGAACCAAACACCCCCATATTATGTGGTATGGGTCTAGATTCTTGGCGAGCCATTGTGTTGGAGTGAAATTTCTACATACAGTAGACTATATTCTCAACAAGCAATATTGTCAAGATAAATCTTCGAGAAGTGAATTTCAGCTAGTTGGGTGCCTTGTGGAAAATGTCTATCTGGATTCAAGTCCTCAACTTTAACGTGGGTGTTTACATTTTCTTAGATTATTCTAGAATTTAGCGGTATTATATTCTTTCAGTGGTAGAAGACAATGTCTCTCTCGACGACGATGTGTCTATGGTGACTCGTCAATCTCAAGATTTACCGTCTTAATCTTTTAAAGTATCTATGTCTGTTAAAAAAGAAAAGTAACATCATCAATCTTAAAATCTGTCAGCTCAGTCTTTGAAACGTCTGCCTCTATAAAACAAGATAAATCTTTGAGAGTTATTGTCAATACGCTGGCAAGCAAGCAAGACGTTGTGGGGCTTTCTTCATGTGTTATATAAAATATTTGGTTATAGCATGAAGGATGGCACAAAAAGGATCTCCCACAATTGCAGTACAGGTCATGCCCCCTTTGGTGTCAAGTAGTACTACTATTTGGACTGAAATGGAGTACATTATTGTCTCATAGAGCAAAGAAAAAGGGGCATTGTTTGGTTCTCCTTTCCACCCCTCCTGCAGCCATGATGTGAACATTGCTCCCTTCCCACCCTCAGAAATGGCCTGTCACCCTTTTATCCAACTTGCTAGCTCCTGGCCCCTACCTTTTGTATAACCTGTGGGCTTGGACTTTACTTGCATCCATTGAAGCTGATGCTGTATAGGGATATGGCCCACATCTGAAGAATAATGAAATAACCTAAAAGACCAACAGAAAAATATATTAAACGCTACTAGGTGACGAATAATTTGTTACACCTATAGTCTACACCCAATTTTATATTCATACATAACTTTCCTTCAGTGGTAATCTCACAGCCACCAGATCAGATGATGCTACTTCTTTTTATTGTTATTGTTGTCATGCTTCTCTTTCACTCCTCTTCTATGGATTAATTTAACAATTAGTCTTTAGCCTAAAAAGGATTACCGCGATGTTTCATATTACAATAAAACCATTCATATTACAATAAAACCATATTAAATACAATTACACTTTCTCGATATTTGGATTTTCATTGTAGATTTGTAACCTTTTTTTAGATTTTCAGCTATAATTAATTGAGCAAAAGGGTCCATGTCATATTGGACCATGAAGAGATACTAATTAGATTGTGCTTACATCACACAGCTGCGGAAAATAATTAAAGAAAACTGCAGGGTTGAAAACGATACCCAACAACCCAGCGGGGCTAAAAGAATAATAATAATTGTCTTTTGCAAAGTACAACCATACATGTCCGTACAAATGAGGAAAACATACTCCAAGATCAAACATGGTACCAATTCATCCAATTAATTATATTTTCTAGATAATAAAAATTGTTTCGGCTTCAATCTCATCAAAGCCGAGGCATCAGTCCATCCAATTAATTACGTACAACTAAAATTATTTTTTGTAGGGATCACAAATAATTCTACAACAATATGTTTGTGTGAATTTCCATGCAACTTTCTATATACTCAAATTAAATCACTTTTTAAACTTGTTCTAAGTCAAACTTTTTAGAAACTAAATAACATCAATATTTATGACATCCAATTAGTATCACTAGATACATCATGAAATGTATTTTCATAATGTACCTATTTGACGTCATAGATGTTGCTATCCCTTTTCTATAAAGTTGGTTAAACTTAAAATAGTTTGACTCAGGGGTGATTTTAGGAATCGATTTATTTTGAGACGGAGGAGTAATAAAACTAAAACTAAAACTTAAAGTGAAGAAATAAAGGTGCTAGAAACAAATCATAATGGATTGCAGTACTGAAAGCCCTAGTTTGGTTTTGACTAATTGATGAAACCTATTTGGACTAACCCTTTGTCTAAGTGATGGATGAGTTAGGGTGGTCCAAGTCCAAGTGGTGGAGCAAGATGATGTCCATGGTGATGGTGATGGACAAATTGAAGATCAAGTGCTCCAACTTGGAAAAAAAGAAAGAGAAAAACAAAAATGGGCTCAAGGCAAAGGTATAATTGATAGAACCATTTTTGTTTTAACAATCAAGACACCATAGAGGGTGTGATTGGGTTTAGGATAGATAGTCATACTATGAAGAGGGGATAATCATGGTTAAAACGATTATCAAGTGCCACTAGGTGAATTCATACTTGCATATGCATTAGGACCTAGTGTGCTACTTAAGACCCTTGAAAATACTTTAAAAATGTTGCTAACTCACGTACACATGTGTTGATATACTTGGAGTTGGCACACATGCACCAGGGTAAAGAGATTGGAGTTGATTTGGAGAAGAATTATGCACCATACTTTGAAGGCTTAGGGGGTTTGAACCCTAGGTGACTCCGGTCCGGTACCTAACCCTAGCCTGCGGGCTTTAGCGCTAGCTCCAGACTCTGCTTGGGCTAGGGTCCGGACCATGTTTGCAGCGTCCGGTTGAGGGGCTGATGGCGACATGGCACGCTGAGGAGTGACCGGACTCGGCAGTTGCGTCAAGTCAGTTGGACGGGACTCTATCCGGTCAGTTTTGAGCTCTCGGGGAGCTCTCTGCATGAAAATCGGCACCACTGAAAGGTCCTAATGGCTAGAAGGGGGGGGGGGGTGAATAACCTATTAAAAATTTCTACAACAACATTTAACAAACCAATTAGACAATTATGAGGCGAAGCAAGTGTTGCGCTAGCCTACTAAAATTGCAAGCCACCTACTACAATTCTAGTTTTTATAGTCTCTATCCACACAATGGCTATGTCACTACACTAAGTTAGTGTGCTCTCAAAGGCTAACTAAAGAGCCACACTAACCAAACTAACAAGCTCTCACAACTAGGTACACTAAAGAGCTTGACAACTAGTTTGCGGTAATGTAAAGAGAGAGAGCAAGATAGTTATACCGCCGTGTCGAGGAATGAACCAATAAATCACAAGAATGAACACCAATGAAGACCAATCACCTCAGAATCAAATGATGACACAATGATATTTTACCGAGGTTCACTCGCTTGCCGGTAAGCTAGTCCTCGTTGTGGCGATTCACTCACTTAGAGGTTCACGCGTTGATTGGCATCACACGCCAAACCCTCAATAGGGTGCCGCACAACCAACACAAGATGAGGATTACACAAGTCACAAGCAATTCACTAGAGTACCTTTTGGCTCTCCACCGGGGAAAGGTCAAGAACCCCTCACAATCATCACGATCGGAGCCAGAGACAATCACCAACCTCCGTTCGACGATCCTCGCTGCTCCAAGCCGTCTAGGTGGCGGCAACCACCAAGAGTAACAAGCGAATCTCACAGCGAAACACGAACACCAAGTGCCTCTAGATGCAAACACTCAAGCAATGCACTTGGATTCACTCCCAATCTCACAAAGATGATGAATCTATGATGGAGATTAGTGGGAGGGCTTTGGCTAAGCTCACAAGGTTGCTATGTCAATGCAAATAGCCAAGAGAGTGAGGTAGAGCCGGCCAAATGGTATTTATAGACACCCTAAAAGGTCCTAATATGGCTAGAGGGGGGGGGATGAATAGCCTATTTAAAAATCTACAAATCAACTAGAGCAATTTGATTAGTATGACAAATAGCGTAATGCAAACTTGCTCTAGCTCTACAAGGGTTGCAAGCCACCTATCCAACAATTCTAGTTGTAATGATTACTTAGGCACACAAACTTGCTATGTAACTACTCACTAAGAGCTCTCAATCTTGCTACTCTAAAGAGCTCAACTAGATGAATGTAAATAATAAAGCAAGCTCTCAATTCTAATTACACTAAAGAGCTTGTATCAACTAGTTTGCAAGAATGTAAATAAGTGAGTAGGGTGATTATACCGCCGTGTAGGGGATGAACCAATCACAAGATAAATATATAGCCAATCGCCGGGAGAATGCCAAAGACAAGAGACAATTGATTTTCTCCCGAGGTTCACGTGCTAGCCAACACGCTACGTACCTGTTGTGTCGACCAACACTTGGTGGTTCGGCGGCTAAGAGGTGTTTCACAAACCTCGCCCACACGATAGGACACCGCAAGAACCGACCCACAAGCGAGGTAACTCAATGACACGAGCAATTTACTAGAGTTACCTTTTGGCACTCCGCCGGGGAAGGTACAACTCCCCTTACAATCACCGGAGATGGCCACGAACAATCATCAACTCGTGCCAATCCTCCACCGTTGCTCCAACCGTCTAGGTGGTGGCAACCACCAAGAGAAACAAGCAAAATCCGCAGCGCAACACGAATGCCAAGTGCCTCTAGATGCAATCACTCAAGCAATGCACTTGGATTCTCTCCCAATCTCACAATGATGATGGATCAATGATGGAGATGAGTGAGAGGGCTTTGGCTAAGCTCACAAGGTTGCTATGTCAATGAAAATGGCCAAGAGGTTGAGCTTGAGCTGGCCATGGGGCTTAAATAGAAGCTCCCATGAAATAGAGCCGTTGTACCCCTTCACTAGGCACAACACGGAGTGACCGGACGCTCCGGTCATATTGACCGGACGCTGGACCCAGCGTCCGGTCGCCCGATGTAAGCCACGTGTCATTCTGAGTTAAACCTGAGCCACCAGATCTCAACGGCTATAGACTGACCGGACGCTCCAGCACAAGTGACCGGACGCCCAGACCCCAATGTTCGATCGTTTCCAGTAAGCTCCCAAAACCGACTTTTGCCGACCGGACGCGTCTGGTCAAGCTTGATCGGACATAGCCTAGCGTCCGGTGCTCAATCCTAACCACTGTGCCGTCTGACAGCTCGACCGGACATAGCCTTTCAGCGTCCGGTCGCTGAGTGACCCAGCGTCCGGTCAGTAGACCGACACCAGCATCATTTTGACCAACTCCATTTCACCTCTAACTTCTTCACCCTTGTTCAAATGTGCCAACTACCAAGTGTATCACCTTGTGCACATGTGTTAGCATATTTTCACAAACATTTCTAAGGGTGTTAGCATTCCACTAGATCCTAAATGCATATGCAATGAGTTAGAGCATCTAGTGGCACTTTGATAACCGCATTTCGATACGAGTTTCACCCCTCTTAATAGTACGGCTATCAATCCTAAATGTGATCACACTCGCTATGTGTCTTGATCACTAAAACAAAATAGCTCCTACAATTTATACATTTGCCTTGAGCCTTTTGTTTTTATCTTTCTTCTTTTTCAAGTTTAAGCATTTGATCATCACCATGCCATCACGGTCGTCATGATCTTTGCCATTGCTTCATCACTTGGAGTAGTGCTACCTATCTCATAATCACTTTGATAAACTAGGTTAGCACTTAGGGTTTTATCAATTAACCAAAAAACCAAACTAGAGCTTTCACACCCCAAACAATAGAGCCGTTGGCTCAATTATTGGGCTGACTGCGCATTGATCGGACGCGCAAGTCTATGTGCACCGGACGCACCGGTCGTGTATACCGAACGCTTTCGGTCACTACCTGACCGCCACGTGTCCAATTCAAAATGAAGTAGCCGTTGCTGCCATATTCAATCTGCGACCGAACGCGCTTTTAAAAAACAACCGGACGCTGAGCCGCAACATCTGGTCGAGTCCAGAGAGTACCTAGGGCCGACCGGACGCGTCTGTTAGAAATGATCGATCGGCGAGCGAGCCGCGGCGTCGATCGAGTCTAGAGAGTACCTGTACCGACCAGACGCAGGAGACGCAGCGTCCGGTCGAGTCCAGAGAGCTCCCAGAGCCGCTCTGAGCCGACCGAACGTGTCCGGTCACTCTGGACCGGACACTCCTAGCGTCCAATCAACTATTACACTAAACATCAACTTTGCTGTTCGGTGTGGTGTCCGATCGCTTTCTACAATTCAGTACAGAGCCACATACTGGACGCGTACGGTCGCCATACCGGACGTGTCCGGTCACTCTGTGACCAGCGTGACTAACTCCTTTTTAACTCTATCTTCTTCACCCTTACTCAAATATGCCAATCACCAAGTGTATCACCTTGTGCACATGTGTTAGCATATTTTCACAAACATTTTCAAGGGTGTTAGCACTCCACTAGATCCTAAATGCATATGCACTGAGTTAGAGCATCTAGTGGCACTTTGATAACCATATTTCGATACGAGTTTCACCCCTTTTAATAGTACAGCTATCGAACCTAAATGTGATCACATTCACTAAGTGTCTTGATCACCGAAACGAAAAGGCTCCTTCCACTTATACCTTTGCCTTGAGCCTTTTGTTTTTCTTTTACTTCTTTTCCAAGTCCAAGCACTTGATCATCACCATAGCAACACCATCATCATGCCATGATCTTCATTTGCTTCACCACTTGGAGTAGTGCTACATATCTCATAATCACTTTGATAAACTAGGTTAGCATTTAGGGTTTTATCAATTCACCAAAACCAAACTAGAGCTTTCAACCACCGGACTCTATTGTTTACGAGTCCGGTCGTTTGGACCGAACTCGGTCCGGACTCATTTTATGTGCTCTAGAACGTCTCTGGATGGCTCCGAACGCACGCACGCATTGGACCGAACGCTAGGCGGCAAGTTCGGTCTGGTTGATCACAGATTCACAGTAGCCATTGGCTTGGCCAACGGTCACTTGGACACGTGGCGGCACAAAATTCATAGTTGGGAGCGTTCTGACCCTATATTCATGGTCCGGAGCTTGCACGACAGGGTAAGGCTAGTGAGCCCTTGGGGCTCTATAAATAGATTGTGGCTGGATTTAGCTCACTCTCTTGGACATTTTGATCATCCATACATCCTTGTGAACTAATAAGCCAAAGCCTCCCCACTCATTCTCTTTAGTGATTCATCATCCAAGTGAGTTGGGAGTGATCCAAAGTGTATTTGCTTGAGTGATTGCATCTAGTGGCACTTGGGGATCATTCTAGCTGTAGTTTTCTTGTTACTCTTGGTGGTTGTCGCTACCAAGATGGCTTGGAGCAGCTTGAGGAGCTTGGCATGAGTTGGTGATTGTTCGTGGCCACTCCCAGTGATCATTGTGAGGGGTTCTTGACCTTTTCTCCGACGGAGTGTCAAAAGGTACTCTAGTGGATTGCTCATGTCGTTGAGTACCCTCATTTGTGTAGGTTCTTGCGGTGCTTTTGTGTAAGGCTAGGCTCGTGGCGCCTATTAGCTCGCGAACCACCAATTGAACGGTCGACACATGGGGACTAGCGTGCCGGCAAGCACATGAACCTCAGGAGAAAAATTGTGTCACTTGTCTCCTTGGATTTCACTTGGTATTCATTGATAATTGATTGATTGTCACTTGCCACGTCGGTATAACCCTTCTACCATTCTCTTGCACTTACTTTCATATACTCTTATGTAGTGGTAGTGTTAGCTTGGTAGTGTAGCTTAGTGAGTAACTAGAGTAATTAGCTATTTACTTGTGCTAGTTAGCTCACTAATTGGTAGAAGTAGTGACATAGCCTTGTGTGTGCTATAGTGATCATAATATACTAGAATTGTGGTTTAGGTGGCTTGCCTTTGAAGTAGAGCTACAGCAAAAAGCTTCACCATTTAGTTGACTAATAAATTGCTCTAGTATTTTGTAGAAAATTTTATTAGGCTATTCACCCCCTCTAGCCATTAGGACCTTTCAAGTACACACCCTCATGAAAAAGCAACTCAAATAATAACAGTTAATTTAGATTGCACATTTGCTTCCCAAACATATTTGTGATCATAGGGAATAACTTTTGTATTAAAAGTATCAGTAGAATAATTAGAAAACGACACCAAGCGCACACGTTTCGTCCAAAGGGAACTGAAATGATAGGTGCGTGCACCCTGAAAGATGTACATCATGCATTCACTTTTTTATGTATAGTATATGTTCTTTCATCGACTCAATGTGGAGGCATTAATTATGCCCTAATTATCCCACGAACAATCGACACATCATTCAGCATAATCCAACAGCATGTTTGTTTTTGAGACAACATCATCCAGTGTGTTTGAACATGGATAACACAAAATCCAAGCGATGTTGACCTTCTTGTAAGTAGAATATATAGAGAGCAGTTGTTATTCCATTTTGCTTATTAGCATCTGGCTAGGAGATCATCATCACATACATGCATGTCTATCAAAAGACATGCATCCTACTAGTTATATATCCTAGTTGCCTCTGCCTGATCTACCAAACTGAGTGAAATGTTGTGGCCAACAAAAGAAGTTTACAACATTGCTTCATTTCCCAACAATGCGATAATGGAGAATAATGTGTTGCTGTCAGACATCTAGGACGACCATGCATTATTCGACTGGCGATATGTCAAGAACCTACAGCTAGCAAATAGAAGAGTGATCGACCACACATTCTATTAGGAGTAGCACATAAGAAATCTGTTGGGCTCTCTCCATCTACAAAATTAGGAAGCACGTGTAAAGAATGAATGATAGGGACTATGCGTTCCTGAAAGACAAGATCCATTGAAGACGCTTGGAAAAAATGATCCATCTCTTGGCGTCGATTTCAAGCAAAACTCAAACATGTTTATCACGATTTTGTCACACTTGTTGCTTTTTATGTAGATGTAGATTTTTTTAGTGTGGACAAATGCAAACATATGTGCTTGTTACAAAAAGAAAACATAAACCTGTGTCTGGCAACTTTCTTTGCACCTGTAAATGAGTTTCATCTTGGGAACATATTTCCATCACATTAAAAAGGTTAATTATTGGAAGAACTGTGGGTCCGGGATTTAAATATCTCGTGTGAACAGCATGACCGGCGAGCTAAGACACGCCCGTGATACTTGGGATTTGTTTATTTTTGTCTAGAGTTTTCTTTTTTACCTAGTTATTTCATTGTTTGTTTTTATAATAAATCAAAATCAAGGCTTTGGGGTTTTTTTTTTGAAATCTGACCTCCTATGAGGTAACCGGAGTACCGCAGCAAATTAAGCTCAACCACCATACATACGAAGTACGGGGGCACATTCCGAGGCAATGAATTTGTGTCCAAAAAGTTTAAAATAAAATGAAAAACATGAGATATATATAACCCCATGGTGGGGCTCTCATGGCTGGGCCTTTAGGCGACATGTTGCCGGGCGAAACACGGTCAGAATTCGGTTTTATTGTATCCGGCACCCAGCAGCACGCACCCAAACCAAACCAAACCAAATCTCTAGCATAGCCAAAAGGTCGCAACAGCTAGCGCAGCATTTCTGCACTGACTAATTTGACATTGGAAATGGGAAACCGGACACCTGCTGTGTAGTACTTGTAGCTATGGGCAGAAAAAGGCTGCCTATTCATCAAAAGATCTTCAGAGAGATGAATGATCGGGTAGATTTTATTTGTATGTATGATGTTGCTAGCTTTGCAGATGGTTTGGCTACTAGCAATTGATGTAATCGATGTAGCTAGTATCGTTTTTCTTGACCTCTCATCTGTTGTTGCACACTTGTCTTTGGATGTCGCATTAGCATATATGCTTTGTTTAGTGCTCTTGATATCTCAGTTGCCAATAATTTGATGCCGCTATGTATAGCTTAATGTATAGAAGCTAGTACGTAATCCAAACATGGCCGCATATACTATATGCTAGCTGAGATATGGTGTTTGTTGTCAAAGATTCACTGATTCATGCTCAATCAGCAAAAGTTGGGCCGGGTTGATTACACGAAAGCTAGCTAGTACGTAATGTGATCTAGTTAGGCTTGCAACTTTATGTAAACCTATAGCTACACGGTTAGGTTAAGAGGCATCTTTACTATAGTTAACTAATAAGCATATCTGAAAGCAATCTAGAGAGAAGTGTCATTGACATCCAATGAGATGTGACATCAAGTAAGAAAGATACTATATATACTCCTTAATTATTAATTAATTGTTGGCAGCACATACACACATCAATTATGTCAGTTGTCAAAGCTAAAGATCTCTAGAAGCTTAAAAAGTCTAGCTTTTGGGTACTTAAACTTGCTTGATGGGAAATGCGCGCGGCCATATAGCTTACTAGGACGAAAGGCGTGCTCCGCTGCGCCCGCCAGTCCAGGCCGAAACTAAACATCATCATAGAATTTAGTAGTAGATTAACATAGAAGAGTAAATATGAGGTCGAATCCAATAAAAAATAAACACTTTCTTTGACAAATTATTTAAAAAACGGTAGTTCAATCATGCATGTTTGACCAAAAAGCATAAACATTTTGTTTCCAATATTGTTTCATGTGCAGTGGACCAAAAAAAATGGAAATCCACAGTAGAATTAAGAAATCATGTATTCATATGTAAACAATACACGTCCTATTGAGACATCTAAACATACATGTTAAATCGGTTCATGAAAATAACAACTACAAAGGATCATCTTGAAAAAAACATAGGACGTCCTTAGTAATATATTCTGTATTTATATATCCATGTCCATTAGTAGTCATCTCCTCTCTGTCCATTGTCCTGTAAGGCTGTAAGTAGGCACCGACTCCTAGTTGACTTGCTGGGAAATTCGAAAAGAAAAAAAAGGTGAATACATTACAGGCAAATAATAGGCATATGGTTACTGAATTAGACATGCTGTCGATGTTACACGCTGCAAAAGCAATAAAATCATATTGATCATATAAACCTGAAAAGGGGGGAACTTACAAAAGCAAAGACAAGCAAAATAAGGACAATAATACTAACAAAGCATGAATGCCTTCACTTAAATTCTTATGATACAAAAAATCGAGGCAACTGAGAATGGGAAGGTTTTTGGACAGTTGTTTCCTTTTGGTTGACCAAAGGAAGAAAAGGCAAATATGCACACCCCAATCAGAATGGGTGGTTTCCATATTGTGGCTGCGAAGGAACTGAACTCCAAAAAGTCGGAAGGAGTACCATGCGAAGCATTTTTCCAATAATAGTCAACCAATGTAGGTCCTATGTGAACCTTCACTTGGTGATGAACCTACAAAGAAAGTAGAGTAAACATTAACTCTGAACTGGAGGGAATATAACTTTAGAAATCTAAACCTGTATTGCTATTTAAGGCTGGGCACATACAGCTCTGAAATAATAGACTATAGAGTTACCAAAAGGAAAGTTTATTTTAGGCCTGGCTAATATGTACCACCCAGTAACTGCAAACATAGAATAACTCTTCTGATGAGCCTAGGCAAAGCTACAGCATCTAACTTTTTTTTCTCTCGAATACGCAAAAGATTTACGTATCATTGTAATTAAAAAGAAGAGTTTAATCGTACAAACGACACGCTTCTGATGAGCGCGCTAGGTGGACAGCATCTAACTGAAATTGGTATGGCAGGAATATCTATGCAGTATTTCACCGTGGTCTGAAAATGTAACAACACAAGTAGGGAGCATGAATATTACACCCATTTAGACACTAATAGTCCTCACCGTTGCAGAATGTCTTGTTGAGGTTGTCAATAAGCTTCTGGATCTATTCAGTGGAGCATATTGTACAGATTAGCAGCAGCTGTTACCAAATTAGTTTGGTAGCCTAAAAAATCAAAGACCAAACACGGGATGTAAAACCATGTTAATGGAAGGCAACACACCTGAGCAGAATTGAAATAGCTTGCAATTGATGATGCATTTAGATGCCACATCAGATATGTCGAGAAAGAATAATCCATAAAGGAAGCTTCTTTGTTATTTTGAGAAAGCGCAAAAGCATTTGGGGCTGGTGATAGAACGACCGGAGCCTCTCCTCGCTGGAACTCTTGATTGATATAGAGGCAGGGTGTTCCCTCCGCCATCGCCCGCACGGTGGCGAGTTCCATTTTTACCTCCATGGTTAGATGGCTTTGTTGGAATCTGAAAGTACAAATAAGTAAAATGAAGGAAGACAACCTGTGTCGGAAATTGTGTCAAGCGATACCTGCATAAAAAGGTGGCAGCAGCAACGGTCTAAGACAGTTAAACTTGTTAATTCACCTTTACTACCTAATCTCTATGTCTCAGAGTAGACCAACGTCGCAAAGACATGAATCTTTATAGGGGAGCCCCAACAAAATAGCATGATATTTAAAAAGAACAACCTGAAATGTCACTTTCCTTTGTCCCTTGGTGATAGCTAAGATCATATTTATTTCTGACTAAGCACTTGAATCCACCTAGACTGGATGGAACAACAATTTTGAACTAAAATTTGAAATTATTTGCCCCAAAGCATACCACACGATGACCTGACCTGGTGTTCCAGTGGCATACTGCTCGTGTACATTCCATCGAATAGGTTGCAGGCAAGTACTGGACGCTTCATCCTGTAGCCATACAAAGAAATAATGGAATAAGAAAATGAATCGGGGAAAGGAGGAAAGATTTCATGGATGAACGCACCAGATCATAACGACTCTGATGAAGGGGAAGGCGGTCAGCGCCTCAGCTCAGAACTGTGGTCGTGTCTCCATTCTGTGCACGTAGCCGCCGGGGGAGAGAACGCCATGGACGCGTCTCCATACTTCGATCACAAGACGCAGCCGCCAAAAAAGCCGTCCGCGCATCCGCCGGTGCTGCCGCCAGGGGTGATGGACGCCATGGCCGTGTCTCCATACTCGATCCGCGCACGCAGCCGCCGTCAAGGACAGCCGCAGCATCCGGGCACAAGCACCGGCAGGGCCTGCGGCTGCATCAGGAAGGAAGGGGCCACGCTCCCACACCAGCGGGTTAGAGCGGTGGAGGCGGGCGGCGTTGGCGCGAATCCAGGGCGAGGCGATGTAGGGAGCGAGGAAGAGGTGACGGAGGGAGCGAGGGAGAGATGAGGACGTGGAGAAGTATGAGCTGGTCGATTTGTTTATGGCGGACTGGTGGTCCCACTGTCCCGGGCCATCCGTAAACCAAACCAACCGCGTGGGCGGGCGACAGGATATGTACGGAGCGGCGTACACAGAACCGGATAAGCCAGTGAAAGCAACTGCCGGTAGACGGTAAAAACTGCCAGACGTCAAAACGCCACTCGCAGCGGTGCTACGCGGATGGTCTCACCGCCGAGCGGTCTCGTCGCGAAATCGACACTCACACGCGCACGACCCCACGTGGGCTGCATGTGATTTGTGAACAGTAGCAAGTCTTGGCTGGAGCACGCGAAAAATGTTCCCATATAAGGATCTACTACATATAATATTAGAGAGCGTGGGCGGTCTTCAATGAATCGGGAGAGAGAGGAAAGCTGTGCTCGGACACGCGCCGAGAGGCACGTGGCGGCGTTCAATTAGTGAACAATAAGCAACAAGAAGCGAAGCAATCTCCTTCTTGCGCGCGGATCCTAGGCGCTATATGAAGTTTCATAATATTAGAGACCGTAGGCGGTCTTCAATGAATCGGAGAGAGAGAAAGCCGGGCTCGGACACGCACGAGGCACGTGGCGGCGTTCAATTAGTGAACAATGAAGCAAAAACAGCGAGGGCGAAGCAATCTCCTTGCGCGGATCCTAGGCGCTATATGAAGTTTCATATGCATGCGTGCATGAAAGCAACAGTTACTTTGGCGGGTCTTCTTTTTAGCTTTCACAAAGTTGGTAGAATGGACTGTGCGAGAACACCGTCCTTCTCTCTCCTGTCTCTCGAGTCACACTAATAAGTGATGTTTTGGGACATGGGTTTTTTCCAAACCTAATTTTGATGAGTACTATTTGTTACAAAGTGTATGCTTCCATTAATGAAACATTGAAATAAACTATATGTCGGTGCAGAAAGTGATCAACAAGTAAATATTTATAGTTTTGTCGTACGTTGTGATTGGAGGTGGCCTAGCACTCAATGACACAGGGGTTTATATCGTTCGTTTCGAACGTGTGCCCTACGTCCAGTTTGAGTCGATCGGTGACTTTATTCCTGAGCCCAGGTGCTCGAAGTTTGCAGTGGGGTTACAAACGAGAAGGAGAAAGATGGGGGTTACAAGAGGTCCGGTCGAACTCTGGTCAGAGGGACCGAAAGCGATAGGAGCTCCGCTATGTGCTAAGTGTTCGAGCGTGTGCTCGTGGTTTGAACCTGATGGTTCTGCTGTTATGTACTAGTGAACTTGATCGATCTGATGAATCTGAATCAACTTGAATCAACTTGAATCAACGGGAATGAACTGAGTCTTTTGGGAGAGAGTGCATCTCCTTTTCTAGATGAAGGGGATAGCTTTACAAGTGAGAGGGAGAGAGTCCGTATGCTACTAAGCCTTGTTGCCCACGCCGGCAGGTACAGGATGATGGTAGGCGCCCACGACACTGTTGAGTGTCAGATGCATGTGGGAGGTTTGTGTTGTCTTCTTCGGGTATGGCAGACGTCGGCACCTGCCATACTGTTGATTCCTGGAGGCATGCAAGGGGTTTTTACCATGTTCGCCCGGTACGGTAAATGCCAGCGCCCACAACACTGTCGATGCCCAGAGGCATGTGGGGGGGCCTTGCTGTATGGGAGTTAATGGTGCCCACAATACTATAGGGAAAAATGTCGGCGCCTACAACACTGTTTAGGTTCTGTCGTGCCAGAGAGGTTGCAGAGTACTGTCTGGCAAGTGCGCAGGGTACGGTCCCTGGTATTGCGGTTTGACTTGTGCGCCCTGCCTTATCTTCTTCGTCCGTTTCCTGGTCCTTACCGAGCGGGCGTCCCCAGTCGGTTGGTCCTAGTCGGCTCTGATCGAGCCAGTCGGAGAAGAGCGGTGAGCAGGGGTTCGGCGCATCCCCGGTCGGAGACGCAGGTCGAGTCGGAAATGGTGTTTTGGCCAGGCCTTCCGGTCGGAGAGGCCGCCCAAAAGCGGGCTGGAGACCGAAGCGGGCGCTCCAGTCGGAGAGGCGGGCTGGAGTCAGAAGCGGGCGCCGTTCCTCCTCGGCTAGGCCTTCTGGTCGGTGATTGGGTCACCCTTTTGGCCTGTTGTTTAGGTACTTGGGCCGGCCCATGAGTTGCGCGTTGTTTGCAACGTTGTCTGCTGGGCCGAGCCTTTGTTGGGAAGCCGGTCCGTGAGAGACCCCGGGTTTATGAACCCGACACTACATCTCTAGACAAGTATAAACTCGTATGATAACAAATGCATGTTACCTAGGAAAGGGTTGGAGTACAGCGACCACTTTCCCTAGATGCGCAAGTTGCATGCACATGATGGCGTGATGTCAAATAACTAAACTAGCTAGCCGCTCAAGTTATAATTGCAACTTGTGCCTTCATGGAAGAGAATAGGTTACCTTGTGTACCTAAGGAATGAGATATACTCCCTCTATCCCAAATCATAAGTCATTCCAACTTTCTTATTAGAGAGTCAAAGTATCTCAAGGTTTGACCAAATTTATATAATAAAATTATAACATTTATGATACCAAATAAGTATTATTAGATTCTTCATTAATTATACTTTCATGGTAATATCTATTTGATGTCATAAATCTTTGTATTTTCTCTATAATTTTGATCAAACTTGAGATGCTTTGACTCTCCAAGAAAGTTATAATGACTTATAATTTGAAGTTGCCCTGGTGGTTCAATTCAAGTTGCCCCTGTGTGTTCAAAGCAATAACAAATTTTACTAGGGGTTGTCTCACCATCATTCAAAGAGATCATCTGCGTATGGTTCAATAAGGGATGGGACTTCCTATGGTGTTTGGTTCAAGTGCGGGTTGGATGAAACCGTCCCAGAAAGGAATATTCCCTTACATATCGTCGTCTTCTTGTGCTCAGAAATTTGAGTTACCACATCGCCCCTTTCAGTGTGTGCTTCGTTACCTCTCTCATGCGCTCTCTCATCTTCTCTTCCCATTTTTTGGGCTGTGAAGGCAAGGCTGAGCAAGGCCGAGCCTGGATGACCTCACGTCAAGGCGGGCTAGGGAAAGGGGCGCTGGGCAAGGGTGGTATGGGCGTGAGACACCAGGGAGGAGGCTGGTCTAAAGTCTATGACTCAAAACTTTGACTACTACTTTTCCTTATAATATTATCTATAAAATGTATCCAATGTACTAATTTTAAGAAAACTATTTTTTTAAAACTACTCATATCACTTCAAACATTAAAAGTTGATACATAATAAGTAACATATACAGTCAAAGTTTGGAATAATGAACTTTGTTCAACCTCAAAACGTCATTCATCTATGACTAGATGAAGTACATATTCATAGCTACTTCCACTTATTTTGATGTGCACTATGCTTGCACACAACTGCTACGACTAGGGTTATTACGCTATTATATATCATCTTTAGGTCTACATAGTTAGGCAATTTTGGTAGATTCATCAGTAGTGTAAAAGCATCAACTTGTCGCTCCCATGCACAACGATATTGTTGTCTAGCACTGGCCAGGGACGAAGCTAGAAAAAAATTTAGGAGGGGCTGAACAAAAGAATAGAGGTTTTTTTATCTTCCATTAATATTAGCCCCTCCTACCTAATACATATATGCATAAAATTTTAAGGGAGGGCTTAGAGGGGCTCCACGTGCCCAGGATCGGTAGGGGGGCTAGAGCCCCCCTAGCCCCACCGCTGCCTCCGTCGCTGGCACTGGCTAGCACCCGCTTGCTAACAAAATAGAGCGTGCGTGCATGTCTCTTTAGGTTACTATATACTATATAAATCAGGGAGAACCAATAAAAGGAGATTTCTAAGATATAGGACCCGCATAGATAGACGGGGCCCACACAAGATTTGGTCACATGCTTATTTTTGGTCGAACTGTATGTGCTAGTCTTTCTATAGTGCCACTCCCTCAGCACCTCTACCCCACCCTCAGCGCCACCGCTGCCGCTGCCCCTACCCCGCCCTCTGTGTTGTCGTTGCCGCCGCCGTTGCCCCCACACCCGCCCTCTATGCATCGCTGCTGCGTTGCCAGCGAGCTCTACACCGGTGACCTCCACGCGCCGCCGCTGAGGTCCGCACGCGCCGCCGCCGCCGAGCTCTGTCTTGCCAGCGAGCTCTGCGACGACGAGATCCGTGTCACCGATGAGCTCCGCAAGACGACCTCCGCGTCAATGAGCCTCCATTCGTCCAAGCAACAAGTAGATGTTGCGCTGAAAGCGCATGTTGCAAATGTATGTTTCGAGTGTTTTATATATTTCGGACATATGTTGCAAGTATTTCATCTGGATGTTGTAAAAATAGATCTGGATGTTGCATATGTTGCAATTGCTATACACGTATGTTGCAAGTGTATTTTTCAAATGTTTTAACTGTTTTCAGACGTTGACGTTGTTACGAGTGTTTCATCTGGATGTTGCAAAAGTAGATCTGAATGTTGTAAAAGTAGATCTGAATGTTGCATATGTTGCAATGACTATATAGGTATGTTTCAAGTGTTTACTGCATATGTTGCAAGGGCAGGACAAATTTTTGCAGAGGAGATGAGATATTAGGATGGGAGAGGAGCATAGCGTAGGACAGGGCACGGCAGAGACCGAGCGTGGCGGAAGACAGGGCGCAACGGGGGAAGGGGTGATGCGGGAGATGAGGGCGCGGCGGAGACAGTGTGCGGTGGGGTGACGTGGGCACGACGTGGTGACACGGGCGCGGCGGGGATGAGACAGGACGGTATTTTTATGAGGCGTCGGTCTATTCGGACGTACGGGATGTATCATTATCGATTTTCAAACACTAAAGGGTCCATTTTCAAATACTATATATTTACCGACTGAAGGAAAAACACACACAAAAAAAAACTCTCCCACAATGTATCACTTATTTATGAGCGAACGTACGTGATTCAGGAGAAGCACTGGATTTTAATTGTAAGAACCAAGTAAGCGTTTATCACTTTAAAGCCCTTCTCTTTTTTTTTTCTGATAAGCTGGTGCATAAGTACATATCCTTGTTTCATTGTTTGTCTGGTTACCGCATGTCTTGTGGACAATGGCGACATTTTTAGTTGATTTGATCGATAGTTCCAATATGGATTTTATTTGCTATATTGTCTTTTATCTCAGTGGTTTACTTTGCAGTTGACGTAAAAAGTTAGCAATACAATGTTCAAAGATGCCGGCAATATGATGACAGAACAAAGTGAACAACAGTGGGTGTTAACTGCTGTCTACCTAAACACTGGACAATTATCAGGTGGTTTGGCTGCTGGCTAAAGTAGTAAAAAAAATCATGTCAAGTGCAGCGCTAGTTGCTGTCTTAGATGGTTAGACCACCTTTTAGGGTTGGTTCTCATGGCATCTAGCTTTTGACTACTGCATTGCAATTGCACACGAGAAGATATATATATAGTGTTATATAGTATTGGCACTGTGCTGCATGGTCTCTAATCCTTAATCATCCAGATTACATACACAGTCATACCCGCCCTTATAAGATATATATAACACAGTCCTTACTGTACTATTATTTGAGCATGCATATATGCTACATCTATCGACATGGGAATGCATCCACATACAAAAGACAATATAGTTTTCATACCTGTCACTGTTTTCATAGTTTGATCATATAGACCAACGCACTAGCTAGATCGATGGATTATTCTGATACGTTGGTTCAGTGAACGTTCAATTCAGTCGCTCTCTGCCATCACACTCCATCTCTTACGCATGCATCTGGCACTATTGATCCGATGAAAACCGGTCAAAAGGAGTTGGAAAATAAAGGAGGTTGCCGCCCATGGGTAGCTCGACTCGATGACTGATGTACATATGTTCACGTTGGCACACAATTGAGATGACAAAGAAAGAAAGCACGTACGTGGTGCTTTGGACGAGCTTGTGATGCACGACTATTTTCCAGACCAGACACAGCACGCATCTGGAAAAAAAAATGCCAACATAGGTCAGCATACTATCTATAAATATCTATACAAGTCAAGTTCACTAGTTGTAATCATATATTTTGTTTTTTTGTTTTTCTAAAGCCCAACTGCGATGAAGGTGAAGCCATGTCACTGCAGAATTGCTATCGTCTGATGATCGAGGTTGTATCTGATGAAAATCCACCCTCTAAGCATTTCTGAAAACTTGGGAATGGTTTCCCGAGCTTGGTTCAACAATACCTGCAAAAATAGCACGGAGTTTTAATCTCGTTCAAAAGTTTCCAAAATCATAGCAACAGTTTTGAAACATGTCGACATTTTTTTCCAAAACACATCAGCAACTGGATGACACCTAGTTTGACAACACTATTGTAGAATCCTGTGACGACAAATCCTTTGGTGAGTTTTTTTTGCTAGATTTGGTTCACTACATGCGCAGTAGTACAGCTAACGATCTACCAAACTCAAGATTTGGGTTGTGTACCTGCCAACTGCCATCCTCATGCAGATGAGACCGAGAGAAGATGAGAAGCACAAGAGCCCAGAACCAAACAGCAGGGTGGGCCATGCCCCCACAGGCTGTGAGTTTTGTGCACCATGCCAGGGCCTGACACGTCCGCACTGGGTCCCGCGGGCCGAAAGCCACCGGCGAAAATGTCAAGAAGGCCACGTGGGGGATGGGTCCCCGGAGTCCACTTCCGCGCGATCTCAAGGCCGGGCCGCACCGGCGATCGCTCTCCGGCCGCCTCCCTGCTTCCTCAGGTCCGGTCTCCCATGCCATGCCATGCATGCATGAGCATCTCTCTCAGAACGCTGGCAGTGTTTGTCTTGCTCACACATCAGCTTGGCCAGTCAGTGCAAGAACACAAACAACACCTGTGCACAATGGCGTCTATCATTGGTACCATCTCAATCGGTTGACTCTTCCATAACTACTGTGTTGGGCGGCAAATGGAGGCCCCTTGTGCTACCACTGCATCATGCAGTCCGAAGAGTACTTCGCAAGCACCATATTATTATCATCTTTCCTTAAGCTGATCAGAAATTGACCATCAACTAAAGTAATACTGACAAACTGTATCTTTTTAGATGATAAAATGGAGAAAATCTCCATGGAGGAATGAACACAATCAAATTATGTCAACTTATATTCCATCTGACCGAATAAATGTCTGAAAAGTAGACCAAGACAAGAGGAAGGATGAAAAAAAAGAAAAGGAACAGTAGCCAAATCCATGCATATATCTGTCTATTAATTCCACGTAGGCTCAAAACACAGTATGCATTTGGCTTTCCAGCTAGCATACATACGTGTGACTGTTGACGATGAATTGTGTGGACCGCATTGACACAACGGTGCATTGCAACGGACGGGCGCCGTCAAGGTCAGACGCTTAAAGTTTGTCATTTGCCAACACAATGAATCAATGGTGGCGCCATCCATCCACGATCCACCATTGTTGGTGTAGTGGTTGGTGTTAAAATTACAGGATCATTAGATGTAGATCTAGTGGTGCTGACTTGACTAGAATAGGATAAACATGTCCTAGAACATGGACTACGAGATTCAAGAGGGAGAAGGGAGCAGAGGTACTGACTATCGGAGGGCTTGGTGGAGCTGAAACCGTCCATCACGTCGGTAGAGAGGGCGGTGAAGAGGTAGCGCTCCAGTGGCGGTGTAGCGGTGAAGTGGTCCAACAACGACGGCATCCCAGTGATGGTGCTTCCCGTCGCTGGCTGCGCCCCTCACTAGATCGGGTTAGGTTTTGTTGGTGGGTGTGGCGGCTCACGGAAAACACGGTGGCCTAGCGGCGAAACTCGGCCCAGCGGCCTGCTTCGCGCGGCGCGCGCGCCCGCTCCCCCGCACCCAGGCCGCAACCTAGGCTTGGGCCAGGAATCTCTTCGCCCGCCTAGGCCTAAAGTAGGTCCGAGCGCTGTTAGCCGTTGGATCCGATCCGACAGTTCTCCGTGCGCTTCGGCGGAACAAAAACCCCTCCCCGGTCGCTCCTCCCGAACCCTAGAGCATTTGCTTTCTCCCTCCCCTTGCTTCCTTCTCATCGCCGCACCGAGTGAGGAGAGCATCAGCGGCGGCCGTCCATGGCGGCCAGAGGAGAGATAGCGGCGCCGCCGCAGGCCCCCTCGCCGACGCGCGCGTTCGCCCAAGGGGTGAGCGGCCGCCGTCGTGCGGCCTTGCGTCAGTGCCCTGAGCCCGAGCACTGCACTGCTATTACGGAATGGGACGCGGGCTGTGTTCCCCAGGCCGGGCCAAATGAACGCTGATTTTAAGTTTTATCCTTTTCAGAAGCATTCTTTTGATGAATTTCGTTAAGTTTTGAGGTAATATCTCTATTTAAATTTGAACCCTCACAAGAATTTATTCAGAGAGTAGTCAAGCACAAAGAAATGCTTCTGATAATATTAATTTTAAGATTATCTTTCATGTTTCCGTCGTGAAGTTAATGCTTATTATCTTCTAATTAAATTCAAACCAACGGGATGATTTAATTTGAAGAGCAGTTATTTTTTCAGTAAATTATTATTATGTTTATCCTCTAATTTTAATTGGAACCAACGAGAAAATTTAAATTGGAGTAGTTATATTTATTTAAGTTAATTTATGATATTGCTATTTTTCTGATCAACGTTGATAATAGCAATATTATAATTTTGTTCATGAGTTTTTCCATGCATTAGTTCTATTTCTGCCCAACGGTGATGTAGAAGCATATTGTATGTTTTAATTTTAACCAACATTAAATTACGACATGCAATTATTATGTCATGTTTTCTCACTTTCTCTGATGATGTTTTCAGGACTCAACCCTATGACATTCATCTCGCACATTCCGCCTCTTGAAAGGGGCAACTATCGCGTATGACGAGAGAAGTATGAGTTGGCACTTGCGCTGTCCGAGAATGACCTAGCACTTACTTCTTCGTGTCCTACTGAGCCAGTGGACCCGTGAGGGCAGAGAATGAAACTGATGCTGATTTCACTGCTCGGCAGCGAGATCATGCAGAAGTGAGAATGAAATACGATCTTGATCGTAAGAAGTTGGACATTTCGAACCGTAAGTGCTTGATGGTGGCTAAGTCCACTATTTCAGATGCAATAAGGGGATCAATCCTAGATTATGACACCACCACCGAGTATCTCAAAAAAGTGAAGTCAGTTTACTAGCTCTTCAAAGACTTATGCAAGCATCCTGATCAAGAAGTTATTCAATGAAAAATACTCTGGTAGAGGGATAAGAGAGCACATATTAAAGACGAGCAACACGGCATCCAAGCTCAAGCCAATGGATTTGGGGCTCAAAGATGAGTTCCTGATTCATTTGGTTTTTGCTTCTTTGTCCAAAGAGTATGAAACTTTTGTTGTTAATTACAACATGCAGCCCGATAAATGGGACATTGAGAAGCTCATTGCCATGTGTGTGAAAGAAGAGAAGAGGCTTAAAAGCTCACATGGTGACTCTGCTAACCATGTGAAGGACTATAAAAAGAAGAATTTTAACAAGAATGTTGAACCTCAAGGGAAAGCCCCTCAGAATGATCACCATTAGAAGAACAACAGTATCCAAGTTGACAAGGATCAATACAAATGGTGCAAGAAGAATGGACATTACCAGAAGGACTGTCCAGATTTTCTGAAGAGCCTTTTGAAGAGATGTGAGGACATTATTACATTCATAGATGAGTCATTGTATTTAAGTTATACAAAATCTACTTGGTGGACTGACTCAGGTGCAACTATTTATGTTGTAAATTCATTACAGGGATTCCATACGAGGAGGACCCTGCAAAGAGGAGAAAGAAGAATTAAAGTAGTAAATAGAGTTGAAGCTGAAGTTGAAGCCATTGGAGATCTCTCTCTCTAGAATTAGATGATGGTTTTGTACTTCAGCTTTCAGATGTCCTTTATGTATCCTCTTTGCGTAGAAATTTGATAAGTGTTTCACGTCTAGACGATGATGGATATGATTGCCATTTTGGTAATGACAAATTTCAGATTGTGTTTAATAAGTATGTTGGTCTTGTCTTCCGACAAGACAAGCTTTATTTGTTATCACTTTCTGAGAATGTGAATGTTGTGAGCATTGAGAATGAGAATGTCTTCTCGTCTATGAATGCAAGAAATAAGCGGAAGAGAGTTCATGATGTATCATCGAAATTATGGCACTGTCGTTTAGGCCACATTTCGAGGAGAATAGAGCGATTGATTAAGAAATCAATTCTTCCGCCATTAGAATTTTTAGATTTAAAACAATGCATTGATCGCATAAAAAGGAAAGTATGGTAAGAAAATAAAGAAAGATGACAAACGAAGCGCAGGAATTTTAGAAATAATTCACACAGCCATTTGTGGTCTTTTTTCCTATGAAGAGTGTGGATGGTTATGATTCATTTATAACATTCACAGATATTTATTCTTGTTATGGCTATATTTATCCAATTAAGAAAAGATCAGAAGCATTGGATAAATTTAAGATATTTAAGGCTGAAGTAGAAAATCAGCACAATTTAAAGATTAAGATAGTAAGATCTGACCGTGGGGGTACTACGGTCGACACACCCCATATGGCCAAGTTCCTGAAACTTTTGCAAGGTTCTTACAGGAAAATAGCATGGTTGCCCAGTACTCTACACCAGATGAGCCTCAGCAGAATAGAGTAGCTGAAAGACGCAACCATACATTAATGGATATGGTGAGAAGTATGATAAGTTACTCTACTCTACCGATAAGTTTATGGATGGAGGCGTTAAAAACCGTCATTCATATTTTTAATCGAATGCCAAGCAAGTCGGTGCCCAAAAACACCATATGAGTTGTGGACAGGAAAGGAACCCTCACTTAACTATTTACGTGTGTGGGGTTGTCCAACTGAGGCTAAAGTCTTTAACCGAAACATAGGAAAGCTAGACTCCAAGACAGTTAGTTGTCATTTCATTGGCTTTTTACAAAAATCAAAAGGTTATCGCTTCTATTGTCCTGATAGACATACGAAGTTTATAGAAACAAGATATTC
The DNA here is from genome assembly GCA_904845875.1 of Miscanthus lutarioriparius. Classification (NCBI taxonomy): domain Eukaryota; kingdom Viridiplantae; phylum Streptophyta; class Magnoliopsida; order Poales; family Poaceae; genus Miscanthus; species Miscanthus lutarioriparius. The sequence goes on along the minus strand of CAJGYO010000006.1, from coordinate 5,169,191 downwards.
TGTGATCTTGGAGGAAGAGTTGATCAGGGGGAGCATGGTAGTGCGAGAAATTAACATAGAGGAGAAGCGGGTACCTATGCCTACTCCGATGGTTCAGGAGCCATTCTTCACGCTACCTGTTGTTGCTGCACCAACAGTGCAAGAAACTATAGTAACAACACTTGTTGTTAGTTCTCCCATGACGACAATGAATGAACATGAGGAACCTGTCCTTTAGGATACTGTAGAACCCGTTGTCACACATGAGGAAGAGCAACAATGACCTCATATAGAACAAGCTTCAACTAACGAGGCCCCTAGAAAATCTCAAAGCGTCAGGAAACCAGTCATTCCTAGTGACTATGAAGTCTATGAATGTGAAGAATTTCAAATGGAGGGTGATCCCACCTCATTTGAAGAAGCCATGAGAAGCGCTCACTCGTCAAAGTGGCTTGAAGCCATGCAAGATGAAATGAGATCAATGAATACCAACGGTGTTTGGGACTTAGAAACAATTCCTAAAGGAGACAAGACAATAGGCTATAAATGGGTCTACAAAACTAAATATGACTCCAAAACGAATGTAGAAAGATTTAAAGCGCGACTTGTGGCGAAAGGCTTCACACAGAGAGAAGGCATAGATTACAATGAGACATTTTCTCCAGTCTCATGTAAGGATTCTTTTAGAATTATAATGGCGCTTGTAGCACATTACGATTTAGAATTACATCAGATGGATGTAAAGACGGCGTTCCTAAACGGGGATTTGAAGAAAAATGTTTACATGCCACAACCAAAAGGTTTTGTTGTGGAAGAAAAAGAATGTATAGGATGCTGCCTGAAGAAATTCATTTACGGATTAAAACAAGCATCAAGACAGTGGTATTTAAAGTTTGATAGTACAATAAGGAAGTTTGGGTTTCAAGAAAATGTAAAGGACAATTGCGTTTATGCAAAGTTCAAGAATGAAAAATACATTTTCCTAATCTTGTATGTGGATGACATCTTACTCGCTAGTAGTGATGTTAATCTACTACTAAAAACGAAGTTCTTGTCATCGAATTTTGATATGAAGGATCTTAGTGAAGCTTCGTTTGTTCTAGGAATAGAGATTCACCGAGATAGAAGAAAGGGGGTTTTAGGATTATCACAAAATGCATACTTAGAAAAGGTTATAAAGAAATACAGTATGCAAAATTGTAAGCCTTCACCTGCTCCCATAGTCAAGGGTGATAGATTTGGGGAATTCCAATGTCCCAGGAACCAATATGAGATCGATCAAATGAAAGCGGTTCCATATGCTTCAGTTGTCGAAAGTTTACAGTATGCTCAAGTGTATACACGCCCTGACTTAACGTTTGTTACCAGGTTATTTGGCAGATATCAAAGTAATCCAGGAATATAACACTGGAGACTAGTAAAGAAAGTTTTGCGTTACTTGCAAGGCACAAAAGGCCTCATGCTAACATACAAAAGATCTGATTCCCTACACATAGAGGGGTATTCAAATTCAGATTATGCGGGAGATGATAGAAAGTTTATGTCAGGATATATATTTACTCTCGTAGGGGGAGCTATATCGTGGAAATGCTCCAAGCAAACCATTACTACATCGTCTATAATGTATGTCGAGTTTGTAGCGTGTTATGAGGTCACATGGCAGTTGAATTGGCTGAATAAATTTATGCCCGGGTTGAAAGTGGTAGACGACATACATAAGCCACTCAAGTTATACTGTGATAATAATCTAGTAGTATGTTATGCTCACAACAATAAGTCAAGTGATGCTGCCAAACACATTGACATAAAGTATTATGTTGTGAAAGACAAAGTCCGGGATCATATAATTAGTCTTGAGCACATAAGTACAGAAAAGATGCTCGCGGATCTGCTTATAAAAGGCTTACCACCAAACGTGTTCAGAGAACACTTAGCCGGCATGGGTTTAAGGAAAAACCTATGATTCCTAGACAATAAGGGCCTAGTTGAGAATCTGTTTCAAAACAGAGAGGGGCATTGTAGCTGTTAATGTAATGACACTAATCGTGACGATGAGGCACATTCTATGCACCGATCTGTGCTGGAATGGGGAAAAAATAAAATAAGTTAAGTTTAAGTAATAAGATGAGATCAAGGGGGAGACTGTTAGTGTTGATCTCTCCAGCTCGGCCCAACGGCCGAGTTGGGCCTTGACCTCGCGCCCTGATCGGGGGTGCCCAACCCTACATGGTTGGTGGCCCCCCGTCGCACTGCGCTATAAAGAGAGGTGTGGGCCGGCAGCTCTCAGTACGAGGTTCACCATGAGCCGCCACACCCACCGACAAAACCTAACCCGATCTAGTGAGGGGCGCAGCCAGCGACGGAAAGCACCATCACCGGGACGTCGTCGCTGTTGGACAACTTCATCGCTACACTGCCACTGGAGCGCCACCTCTTCACCGCCCTTTCTACCGACGCGATGGACGGTTCCAGCTCCACCAAGCCCTCCGATGGTCGGTACCTCGGCTCCCCTCTCCCTCTTGGATCTCGTAGTCCATGTGTTTAGGGCATGTTTATCCTATTATAGTCAAGTCAGCACCACTAGATCTACATCTAATGATCCTATAATTTTAACAATGGTATCAGAGCGCCTGTTAGTTGCTAGATCTAGTACCGGGTAGCTTAAGTTTCAGAGAAATTAGAAGGAGGTGATTCGAATTTTGTTTCGGTCAAACCCTAACCATAGATTGAAACCCTAACCCTAAAGAACATGGATGGATCGGGAGAGGGACTCACTAGGGCTCCTCCACCGCCGTCGTGAGGGAAGAAAGCCCCGCCGCCACGCGGGAGAACGAGCTGAGCCATGCGACATCGGGCAAAGAGTGCGGTGAAGAGGTGGTGCTCCAGTGGCAGTGTAGCGGTGAAGTGGTCCAACAGTGACGGCGTCCCGGTGATGGTGCTTCCCGTCGCTGGCTGTGCCCCATGCTAGATCGGGTTAGGTTTTGTCGGTGGGTGTGGCAGCACACGGTGAACCTCGTACTGAGAGCCGCCAGCCCCCCACCTCTCTTTATAGCGCAGTGCGACGGGGGCCCACCAACCATGTAGGGTTGGGCGCCCCCGATCAGGGCGGGAGGTCAAGGCCCAACTCGGCCGTTGGGCCGAGCTAGAGAGATCAACACTAACAGTTGGCCCCAACTTGAAGGCCAGGCTGTGTTCTAGAAGGTAGCCCATGGTGAGCACTAGCCATGTGTGTGTTTTGCCTTTCCAAGTCAAGGTTTAATATATATACCCACCACTTTTCCTTTTTACATACGGTCTAATAGCAATAACAAAGTTTATTCGGATGGGTATTTGAAAATCTCCTACCTTGCAGGTTCTCTGTCTCTCTCTCACCATTACCAGAATAGTTCCCAACATGTTTGAATAATCCTTCGAAAAACAACTTGGCAAGAGTATTCTGATAAATTGTTCAATGGTGAGAACGAGAACACCACCGTTCAGCTGGACAACTTGTTTGATGACACTAACATGCGCTATGTGTGAAGGACTATGTGTGAAGGATTCAAGAATCGAAGGTCAGAGAAGCCTTGAAAAAGATGAGAGAGGGCAAAGTTATGGGCCCTGATGGTATCTCAATCAAGGTGTAGAGATGTCTCGGGGATATAGCTATAGTATGGCTAACCAAAATATTCAACAATATCTTTCGATCGAACAAGATGCCTGAGGAGTGGAGAAGAAGCATATTGGTACCAATCTACAAGAACAAGGGAGATATCCAAAGTTGTACTAATTATCGAGGAATTAAGTTGATGAGCCACACTATGAAGTTATGGGAGAGAGTCATCGAGCAGCGCCTGCGAGGAACAACATAGATATCAACAAACCAATTTGGTTTCATGCCCGAAAGGTCAACCACAGAAGCAATCTTCTTAATAAGACAGGTTATAGAGCGGTTTAGAGAGCAGAAGAAGGACCTCCACTTGGTTTTCATTGACTTGGAGAAGGCTTATGACAAGACAACAAAAAATGTTATGTGGTGGTCTTTGGACGAACATAAAGTCCCATCAAAGTACGTGACCCTCATCAAGGACATGTACAACAATATTGTGACTAGTGTTCGAACAAACGATGGTAACACAGATTACTTCCCGATTAAAATTGGACTTCATTAAGGGTCAACCTTAAGCCCGTATCTCTTTGCCTTGGTAATGGATGAGGTTACCAGGAACATACAAAGGGATATCCCTTGGTGTATGTTGTTCGCTGATGATGTAGTGTTAGTGAACGAAAGCCAGGCGGGGGTAAATAGGAAACTAGAGTTATGGCAGCAGACCCTTAAGTCTAAAGGTTTTAGATTGAGCAGAACTAAAACCGAATACATGAGATGCGACTTTGGTGGAGTTGTACATAAGGAGGGAGATGTGAGTTTAGAAGGTCAAGTAGTGCATAAGAAAGATACCTTTCGATATCTGGGATCGATGCTATAGAGGGATGAAGATATTGATGCTGACGTTAGCCATAGAATCAAAACAAGATGGATCAAGTGGCAACAAGCTTCTGGCATTCTCTGTGACAAGAGGGTACCACAAAAGCTAAAAGACAAGTTCTATAGAACGACGATTAAATCGGCTATGTTGTATGGAGCAGAATGTTGGCTTACAAAGATTCGATATGTTTAACAACTGAGTGTTGCAAAAATACGTATGTTGCGATGGATTTGCGGTCACACAAGAATGGACCGAGTTCGAAACCAAGATATACGTGATCACCTAGAAATAGCACCAATTGAAGAAAAGCTTGTCCAACATCGGTTGAGGTGGTTTGGCCATGTCCAAAGAAGACCTCCAAAGACACCAGTGCACTGTGGAGTTTTAAGCCAAGCTAATAATATGAGGAGAGGTGGAGAAAGACCAAAATTGACATGGGGAAGACAATAAAAAGATATTTGAAAATTTAGAATATACCTAGAGATCTATGTTTGAATAGGAGTACTTGAAAAGCAGCTATTGAAGTGACTGAACCGTGACTTAGGGCTTTTGATGGGTTTCAACTCTAAGCTACCCTAACTTGTTTGGGACTGAAAGATTAAGTTGTTTTTGTTTTCTTATTGTATACATACATTACAAAAGCTGCTCAAGTGGTTTTGTTTCCCAAACACGCGGTTCCAGCGTGTATAAGGGCCCCCTTGTCGCTCTAAATTTTTAATAATATTATATAAGTGTTTAGTGTTAATACAAGGCACTTTATAGGTTGTTAGTTTGGCACGGAAGAGGGAGAGGGAGAGGGGGAGAGGAGAAGAATCTCCGTTGTGGAGTCTGCCAACCAGGCAATGCAAAGGCATCATGCATGCGGGCGGACAGGATGGGCGGTCAAAGTGGCCTCCCCCTCCACCCCGACGAGGACGCATGGGATCCGCTCCGTCCGTCCCCTTTGCTTGCTTCGTGCTCCAGCCTAGTGCTCCGCCGGGCCGGACCGGACCAGACCACTTGGTCGCATCCCGATGCGTTACCGTCTGCCGGTGTCCATCCTGTCGGTTTCACCTCTGCACTAGCATAAATTCCTGACACCAACAGCGAGCGACATCGTCGGTTCTGACTGACCAGCTAGCAATACGTAGCAATCTGCTTTTGCTTGACATGCTCTGATCAGCCGCTGCGTGCGTTCGCCTCCAGTACGCTACGCCTTCCCTTCCTCGATCGGTGTCATCATCGTCGATCTGGATTCGGAGGCGTCCACACAGAATCGACACGGGCTTGCTGTGCCGCGTACGCATGTATACGTAGCCCGCCTCCTCGTCTTCCACATACAAACATAAGCAGAGGAAGGGGAGAGGCGCCAGCAAATGCGACGGTCCAAGTCTTACCACAGAAGTGGTTGCGCATGTGTGCCCATGTTGCCATCACCCGGATGCTATTAGATTTCCAGAAACTAACTTGTGAGGACCCCTGGTGTCTGCTAGCTGCTCTCCAACCCGTCAATCAATTCCCAGGCGGACAAGCTCAGCTCACAGCTCAAGCTCAACAACGATGGCCGGCGGGCCGGGTCACCATGGAATGGATCCTCTACAGTGCTGCACAGGCATGGAAATCAGGCATGGGAAATGGAGGAGACCAGGCTCGGGCTGGCATGGAACACGGCAGGAGTGGAGTGGAGTAGGGTGAAACGGAACGGACGTCCGATGTCATGTGGGGCAAGTGAGTCCCAAATATTTATCATCTGAAAGCTCCTGGTCATCTTCAATTATCAATCAAGTGTGTGTGTGCGCGCGCGCGCGCGCGCGTGTGCGTGCGTGTTACTATGAGAGACCAAAGAAAAAATATCCCAAGTAATCCATGTCCATACGGTTAGGCTAACCAAAAGATCGAACCCATCTTTATTTATGCATGTGATGTTTTATTAAGAAGAAGAAGAGGGCAGGGCAGTGAGGCAAGGAAGTCTCCTTCACAGAAACAGAGGCAGATTAGTACTCAGTATTAGCTCCAATCCAACAGCATATGACCAGCGACCAAAACATAGGGTAGGGATGGGCTTGGCCAGGGACAGACGCATACAAGCCATGTGACTGACTGTCTGGGAGAGAGCCGGTGATAGGCATAGCAATAGCAGAGGCTCCGATCCGGCCCCTTTCTTTTCTATGAGATGGGTCTCTCACCTCACCTCTGTCGTCTCCTCCACTCCGTTAGCCTGTTAACTAGCCAACACATGTTCCCCCGTTGCTTAAGATAGGAGCTACAAAGCGAGAACAGCATGCTCTAAAAAGAAACTTCCGCAATGCACCACTAGCACATGTCTGCGCCTGAATTTGCAACCGGCAAGCAAGCAAGCCGGCAGGCAGGCAGACAGTCGCCATACGGTTTTTACCAAACAGCTAGCGCCCAGGACTGACTAGCTGACCGCCGCACCACACCACCACACTCCTTGCAAGGCAAGCTCCTATATAGAGAGGCCCCCTCCCTTCCCTGCATGGACAGCCACCGCCTTCTTCAACCCCCGCCCCCCTCCGTCTTCCTCCTCTTACCTCGTTGCACCTCAAGAAACTCGCCCGCCACCAGGCACCAGGAACCACCCTCTTCTCTCTCTCTGCCTTCTGATTCCAAGCTTCCCAACTGCCCAGCGCCAACCTGCCGAACTCCCATCCTTTTTGTTGGTTTGTCGAACTATAAATTGAGGAGCTAGCCGGCCGGCCACCATGAAGCCGCCATCACTGGTGCACTGCTTCAAGCTGCTGGTCCTGCTGGCGCTCGCCAGGCTGACCATGCACGTCCCCGACGAGGACGCGCTCTCGTCCCTTGGCGCGCTGCGCCTCGACGGCCATTTCAGCTTCCATGACGTCTCCGCCGTGGCGCGGGACTTCGGTAACCAGTGCAGCTTCCTGCCAGCCGCAGTCCTCCACCCCGGCTCGGTCTCCGATATCGCCACCACCGTGAGGCACGTCTTCTCCCTGGGCGAGGGATCGCCACTCACCGTCGCGGCACGCGGGCATGGGCACTCCCTCATGGGTCAGTCCCAGGCGGCCCAGGGGATCGTGGTCAGGATGGAGTCGCTCCAGGGTGCTAGGCTCCAGGTCCACGGTGGTGTGTCACCGTTTGTCGATGCTCCCGGCGGAGAGCTCTGGATCAACGTGCTGCGTGAGACGCTCAAGCACGGCCTGGCACCCAAGTCGTGGACGGACTATCTCCATCTCACGGTCGGTGGCACGTTGTCTAATGCGGGGGTCAGCGGGCAGGCGTTCCGCCACGGACCGCAGGTCAGCAATGTCAATCAACTGGAGATTGTGACAGGTCTCAAACGAACTCACAAAGCATTGAACTAGCTAGGCGCACATAACGAAAGATAAAAACAGTTGCTGACCGTAATCTTAACAACCAAATGCAGGAAGAGGAGATGTCGTTACCTGCTCACCCGAGGATAACTCTGATCTCTTCTATGGTGCTCTTGGCGGTCTTGGTCAGTTTGGGATCATCACCAGAGCAAGGATTGCACTTGAGCCTGCTCCAAAGATGGTAAGTCATCAGACAAGCGATTCAGTAAAATGAATATTTCATTTATCTCAGTACAACATGCAGTCATTTACTAAATGGATATATACAATGACAGGTGAGGTGGATAAGAGTTCTTTACTCGGATTTTGAAAGCTTCACCGAGGACCAGGAGATGTTGATCATGGCAGAGAACTCCTTTGACTACATTGAAGGTTTTGTCATCATAAACAGGACAGGCATCCTCAACAACTGGAGGGCGTCCTTCAAGCCACAAGACCCAGTCCAAGCAAGCCATTTTCAGTCTGATGGAAGAGTACTATACTGCCTCGAGCTAACCAAGAACTTCAATAGTGACGATGCTGATATCATGGAACAGGTGAGCCTGTTATTTCACTTTGCAACAAGACGTCGACATTAGACTCCAATGATAATAACTGTAAATTTACGTTTACAGGAAGTTACTGTGCTGCTATCTCGACTTAGATTCAGACAGTCTACTCTATTCCACACGGATGTCACGTACCTGGAGTTCTTGGACAGGGTGCACACCTCTGAGTTGAAGCTGAGGGCACAAGGCCTCTGGGAAGTTCCACACCCATGGTTAAATCTTCTAATACCGAGGAGCTCAATCCACAGATTTGCTAAGGAAGTCTTTGGCAAGATCCTGAAAGACAGCAACAATGGTCCCATACTGCTTTATCCAGTGAACAAATCAAAGTAACTTGCTTCACTTGCAAAATTTACTGTCATAAATAAGTTAATCTAGTTGCGGTTAAGGTAGCTCAATTGGTCTATTCATTTTGATGCAGGTGGGACAACAGAACGTCAGTAGTCATACCAGATGAGGAAATTTTCTACCTAGTGGGGCTCCTTTCTTCAGCACCGTCTCTCTCAGGTCACGGCAGCATTGCACATGCAATGAACCTGAACAACCAAATAGTAGAGTTCTGTGAAGAGGCTGATATTGGGATGAAACAGTATCTGGCACCCTACACCACACAGCAGCAGTGGAAAGCCCACTTTGGAGCAAGGTGGGAGACATTTGAACGGAGGAAACACAGATATGATCCCCTAGCCATCCTAGCACCAGGACAGAGAATATTCCCAAAGGCCTCACGGCCGTTGTCCTTGTGACAGTTCCTGCTATTTTAGTGCTTCTGCAGAGCATACGTTTGTACAAAAGTGTAGGTAAAAGTATCCCCTGTAAAGACAACATCTACGGAAGGTAGCTAGCCTGAAGAACACAGCATAGCGACTTTTTTAGTGACCGAAGATACCTCAAAGCAGTACTTAAAAGTGGAGCAACGTCACCTGAACTCTGACGTGGTGAGTGCAACTTTGGAGGCAATCACTGGAGGATTGTAGCGGTCCAAGGGACCCGTCTGTTGTTACAGCGTTGAGATGAGCTGTGCTGATCAACTGATCACTAACCAGTATCCCGAGGAACTCATGTTGGGCTGTATGCATTTTCCGTTAAAAAAAGTGCAAAAAGTTGCATGAGGGTAGAGCCTTGATTAGCAAATAACACTGCCTGTTATTTCACTTGTAACTAGCATCTCATCCCAGGAGTGCCTGCGTAAATTTAGCAGGTTACATTAGTTTCCATGAGTCAGGATATTATATGCTTGTGCAAAAACAGTGAAGTCGTTTATCAATCCTGGTGTTCAGAAACAGAAAACATTTTGGAATTTTCTCGACTTGTGCATTAAATGTTGCAACCTGTAGTGTGAATTTGAATAACAAATAAGAAATCAAGAGCACCATTATTGAAACTGGATAAAAATGTGAAATGATAGATTTCTCAAATCCAATCAAGCAGAATTATAAGTTTACATGGTAACTCGATAACTGACATCTCAGTTTTTGTATCAAGCAAATGTGCTGTCATTTCCTAATTATTATCAGAAGAAAACAAACAAAGCCAGGATATAGAATTTAGACTAAAAATAAAGCGAATACAACCTTTGTTTCTGTATGGTGTCTAGAACTGCATGTGCGATACAGCTTCTGCTCATGATAGCACTAACAGAAGATCTCAATACAGGCAAGTATTCAAATCCAGTAACAGCACAATATTCAAAGATATTTGCTTGGTTCAAATACAGGCATGCAGTTCTTTGCGATTGTGAGATCATTCCGCCAACAGGTTGACTCAAAACCAATATTATCCAAATGAATTCATGTCTGTAAAAGGCTAGGTGGAAATCATCCTAGCGCCAAAATAGGGTTGTGATCTAGTATTTGTTTTGGTTAGAAAAATGCTTGTGGAGTATTTAGAAGGTAATTGATGTTTAGTAGTCAGGCTATAGAAGTTAAAATACTAAGAACGATTTGAGGCCATACACTGAGGTGAACCATAATTCGACAACAGTGTAAACTAACTACAGAGTGGAATACAAAACAAGTCATGCATATGGTGCATAAACATAAACATGTTATTTTGGAATAGAGAAAAGGGAAGCATGATACTAGAAGCAGGTGAATTATCCAGATTATAAGAGGTGAAAAATAGTCGATTCCTCTTGTCAGATCTTAAGAAGACATAAATCAATATTATGTAAGATATACCGACAGTTCAGCTACAAATGAAATCTAAGGTAAACATACCATGAAGTAAACTGCATGTTCCAAGCAGAGAGAGTTGTTGCTAGGTCCTTGAAATAAGAATCAGCTAACAAATTAATACACAAAAAAAACACACGTAGGAGTGTTAATGGAAACTACAACAAAGCCTGGTCAACTGTTTCACATATATCTGACTTAAATCTACATTATCACGCTATCAGCCTTGACTGAATCAAACACATTTTTTGTGTTCTGCTTCCACACGTACCATTAGTATAGTCATTTGTCAATGTTCATTGTACATCAGATGTGGATGTAACAAGATGAACATCAATGTTGGGCTTGGGGCCATGTGGGGGTATGGCCCCCGGTATCCACAAGACAAGACATGAGCCGCACCCTCAGAGGTGGCCCAGCCCACAAGATCAAGACGTGCACGACACTGGTCGACGTGCACCGCAAGATATTGTATAGTACCAAATAGGATATTTTCCTTGTAATCCTACCCCTCCAGAGTATATAAGGAGAGGCAGGGGTCCCCTAGTGGACATCGATCTACATGGTCATCCAGATCAATACAATACACCAAGGACACAGGACGTAGGGTATTACGTCGATCAGACGGCCCGAACCTGTCTAAATCGCTGTCTCTGCGCCTTGTGTCACCATCCAGTTCCTGATTACGCGCACCCCCACCGATCAATCTACCTTCGTGAGATACCCCTCGGAGGACTGCCGAGCATCTTTTGTCGACAGTTGGCGCGCCAGGTAGGGGGCTGCGTGCTGATCCATGGCAAACCAGATGGGATCTCAAGATCGACGCCGCTCGTGGCAACTTGACTTCCTGCGGCGGCGCACTTCAGTAGCCTGACAGGCTCGATATCACTCAGCGACGGAATCAATCTGCTACGCCGGCAACTCGGTCTGCTACGATGGCATCCGCCGACAACCTGACGAGACTCGATGTCAGATTCAACGTCGTGTTCAAGGATCAGTCTACTACTCGGAGCTTTCTGTTCTGTGCATCGGCTACTCAGCGTCTCTCTCGGCGACAAGTTCCAACGGAGCCACCGGATCGGATCAGATAATCAAACGTGGTGCTGTACCTGTACCGAAGGCAGCGACAAATTATTTCGCTGGCTGCTGTTGCACGTGAATCGAGGTGAAGCTCAGATCGCCGCTGTGCGGTCCCAAGATTCCAGTCCGTCTACTGAGATCGATTCGCTGCATGCCAATTACTAGAGCCATGCAAAGCTAGTTGTATGTGCTTACGTATATACGTCTACATGGAAGGAAGGCCAACTACAGATTGCTGCGGCACTTGCATGTGCACACGCACACATGGAGCCGTCAAGCCACCAAGCGAGCTGCCCGCGTCGCCGACCACTAATATAAGGTCGACGTCGCCCGGACTACTTACTCCGACCACCTGCCGCGTCGCAATGATGATCGTCGCGAAGAACGGCGCCGTGACAACCGCGACTGCCGCCATGACGACAGTTCGGAAAGCTCAAGGGCCGGGCAATTTCGTCAACGCCGACCAAATAACACCATACGCTGCCGACCAAACGTTCTGTCTAAAGCTAAGTCACGCTTTAATAGTTTTCTAAATATTCTCCAATCTTCGTATATCGCCATAATGTTTCTCCGAGCTGTTTTCTCTATGTTTGCTCTCCAAACGATTTTCTGAACCCTCGAACAGTCATGTTACGCTCGGATGTCCCCAGAGACGGCCCTGTCTCCGGCTCCTCCCTACACGTGCACGATCGTCTGCCCTCTGCGTTATGGGTGGTCGCCAGCGGCTCCTTAGCGACGCTTTGTTCTTCCTACACGCACACGGGCTCCGCGCTCCGCGTTATGGTTAACGGGCTAGCTAGGGCTGGAGACTCAGCTACACACTAACTAGTCGGGCGGTTTATATTAAATATAAATACATCTTCACACCAACTGATCGCCGAGCTGCATACGCTATTTCATCGTCATCGCTGATTTTTCTCCGGAATTCATATATTTTTACATCATGTACTACATGTTCTACATATTTGTATTGCAGGATCATCGTCCAGGTGATCGGACCACCTGGTGCTCGGACTTCTCCACCGATCAACTGATCAGACCGCTAGGTTCATGGACTTCGTCGCCGACCAGTTGATCGGACTGTTCGCCAGTCGCTTCTACTCAATGCTCACTTCGTTGCCAACCAGTTGACCAGACTGTTCGTCACTCGTGCTTCATCGCCAGCTACGCCGGGGACTCCCCGGTGCTCGGACGTCGCCAGCTACGCCGGGGACTCCTCGGTGCTTGGACATCGCCAGATACGTCGGGGACTCCTCGGTGCTCGGACATCGCCAGCTACGTCGGTTACTCCTCGGCGCTCGGATTCTTCGTGCTCGGGGACTAAGTGGCCACACTTCACCCCACTTCACCTTGCGGACATCGCCAGCTACGCCGGGGACTCCTCGGTGCTCGGACATCGCCAGCTACGCCGAGGACTCCCTTGATGGTCGGATCTTGCTACGCCTCATTGGTGTGCTATCAAGCTGCTCCATGCTGTTCGGATCAGGGTGCTGATCTTGGACAGCACGTCTAGGGGTCTTGATACGTGCATGTCAAACGACGTGTTTTTCTTTAACCCTGCTATAAGATTCATTCTTCATCTTTCAGCAGGCTCGGGGACTAAGTGGGCACACTTCACCTTGTGGTGAATGTGCGCTTTTCAATTCAGGGCTCCGCCCGTGGACTGGTTGCCTGCTCGGCCGGTCTTCTGCCTTTCTTCTACTTTTTGACCCTGGCACCACGTGACTACGTCACCTACTGTCAGGCTCGGGGATTAGCTGTGGGGGTATGGCCCCCGGTATCCATAAGACAAGACATGGGCCGCACCCTCAGAGGTGGCCCAGCCCACAAGATCAAGGCGTGCATGGCACTGGTCGACGTGCACCGCAAGATATTGCATAGTACCAAATAGGATACTTTTCTTGTAACCCTACCACTCCAGCGTATATAAGGAGAGGTAGGGGTCCCCTAGTGGACATCGATCTACATGGTCATCCAGATCAATACAATACACCAAAGACACAGTACGTATGGTATTATGTCGATCAGACGGCCCGAACCTGTCTAAATCGCTGTCTCTGCGCTTTGTGTCACCATCCGGTTCCTGATTACGCGCACCCCCACCGATCAATCACCTTCGTAGGATACCCCTCGGAGGACTGCCGAGCATCTTTTGTCGACAGGCCACATGAAGCTGCAACAGTTGATCCACCACTGGGTAGAAACTATGGATTTAAATAATCTGGCCTAATCAAATCTTCTGCAGTAGCTATGTGAACAATCTTACCAGCTGGTAACCCGATGCACATGTCCACAAACTCTACTCTCTGAACAGCCATGTTGCAATAAGCCAATTTCAAGTTCATTCTCTCACAAAGCCATCTCGTTTCTAGTACAAAGAATGACGAGGACACAGGTAGCACTTGTTAGGCGTGTAGCCAGACAAATATACTAATTTGAAAAATCAAGGAATTATTTTCCTAGTTACAAAGCACAGTTGAGCTGTACATACTATTTACCATTTCAACCACCTACTCCAAAATAAGTGCCTGAACCACCATTTTTTATCTGCCATCACACGGAGCTTTCCTTTCATTTTTCTTCAGACTATGTGTATATCAATATCTATGGAGTTTGTGTGCTTCTCAACATTTGAACGACAATACGTCCATCACTTGATGTTACCAGAAAAGGACAAAAGGAAATGCAGATGATTGAGAGAGAAAACAGCTGTGTTTGGTTTTAGTAAAGCTCTTTCGTGTCACTATGTTATCACCACCACTTTACGCAGCAACAACAACAAAGCCTTTAAGTCCCAAACAAGTTGGGGTAGGCTAGAGTTGAAACCTAGCAGAAGCAATTAAGATTCAGGCACGTGAATAGCTGCTTTCCAAGCACTCCTATCTAAGGCTAAGTCTTTGGATATATTCCATCCTTTCAAGTCTCCTTTTATTGCCTATATCTAAGTCAACTTCGGTCTTCCTCTGCCTCTCTTCACGTTATTATCCTGGCTTAGGATTCCACTACGCACCGGTGCCTCTGGAGGTCTCCATTGGATATGTCCAAACCATCTCAACCGGTGTTGGACAAGCTTTTCTTCAATTGGTGCTACCCCTAATCTATCACGTATATCATCGTTCCGAACTCGATCCCTTCTTGTATGATCGCAAATCCAACGCAATATACGCATTTCCGCGACACTTATCTGTTGAACATGTCGTCTTTTCGTAGGCCAACATTCTGCACCATACAACATAACAGGTCTAATCGCCATCCTATAAAACTTGCCTTTTACCTTCTGTGGTACCCTTTTGTCACATATGACGCTAGATGCTTGGCACCACTTCATCCACCCTACTTTGATTTTATGGCTAACATCTTCACCAATATCCTCGTCTCTCTGTAGCATTGATCCTAAATATCGAAATGTATCCTTCCTAGGCACTACTTGACCTTCCAAACTAATATCTTACTCCTCCCAAGTAGTAGTGCCGAAGTCACATCTCATATACTCAGTTTTAGTTCTATTGAGTCTAAAACCTTTGGACTCCAAAGTCTCCCGCCATAACTCCAGTTTCTGATTCACTCCTGTCCGGCTTTCATCAACTAGCACTACATCGTCCGCGAAAAGCATACACCAAGAGATGTCCCCTTGTATGTCCCTTGTGACCTTATCCATCACTAAGGCAAACAGATAAGAGCTCAAAGCTAACCCTTGATGTAGTCATATCCTAATCGGAAAGTCATCCGTGTCTCCATCACTTGTTCGAACACTAGTCACAATATTGTTGTACATGTCCTTAATGAGCCCGACATACTTCGTTGGGACTTTATGTTTGTCCAAAGCCCACCACATAACATTCCTTGATATTTTATCATAAGCCTTCTCCAAGTCAATAAAAACCATGTGTAGGTCCTTCTTCTTCTCCCTATACCGCTCCATAACTTGTCTTATTAAGAAAATGGCTTCCATGGTTAACCTTCCGGGCATGAAACCAAATTGGTTCATAGAGACCCGCGTTATTGCTCTCAAGCGATGCTCGATAACTCTCTCCTATAACTCTATAGTATGGCTCATCAACTTAATTCTCCGGTAATTAGTACAACTTTGAATATCCCCTTTATTCTTGTAAATCGGTACCAATATATTTTTTCTCCACTCGTCAGGCATCTTGTTCGATCGAAAAATATGGTTGAACAGCTTGGTTAGCCATACTATAGCTATGTCCCCGAGGAATCTCCACACCTCGATTGGGATACCATCTGGTCCCATCGCCTTACCTCCTTTCATCCTTTTCAACGTCTCTCTGACCTCGGATTCTTGGATTCTCCGCACAAAGCGTCTATTGGTGTCATCAAAAGAGTCATTCAACTGAAAGGCTGTGTCCGTATTCTCACCATTGAACAATTTATCAAAATACTCTTGCCATCGATATCGGATCTCATCCTCCTTCACCAAGAGATGATCCCTTTCATCCTTAATGCACTTAACTTGGTTGAAATCCCTTGTCTTTCTTTCACGAACCCTAGCCATCCAATAAATGTTCTCCTCTCCTTCCTTTGTACTCAAATGTTGGTAAAGATCCTCGTAAGCTCTACCATTTGCCACACTTACAGCTCGCTTTACAGTCTTTTTTGCCATCTTATACTTCTCTATGTTGTCCATACTTCTGTCTTGGTACAAGAGTCTATTGCATTCTTTCTTCTCCTTAATGGCCCTTTGGAATTCCTCGTTTTACCACTAAGTATCTTTAGCCTCGCCTCCACTTCCTTTGGTTACTCCACACACCTCTGAGGCCACCTTCCGAATGTTGGTTGCTATCTTCTCCCACATTTTGTTTATGTCCTTTTCTTCCTTTCCAAGAGCCCTCTTTGATAACCCTTTCCCTGAATACCTCTGACGTCTCCCCTTTCAGTTTCCACCACTTTGTTCTTTCAATCTTAGCTTATTTATCCATACGGGCACACACATGAAAACGAAAGTCTGTCACCAAAAGCTAATATTGAGAAACAACACTGTCGGATACCGCAAGAAGGGGTACCCTAAGAAAGAACCAAAAATATTGCTTAAACCTTGCAAAAATCAAAACCGAAAAACTACCGCAATATCTCAGCAGATTTCTCCGATTCGCTCGAGGCTTTGAGCCGAAGCCTCATGCGAAAGGCAAAAAGCTCCCCGCCCCGCCGAGGCCCTCTTGTCGAGGCCCCGCCCCGAAAGGCCTCGGACGGGATGCTAATTCTCCGATTCGCTCGAGGGTGGGCTCGGCAAACAACCTCGTTACCTCCGTCCCGACCGAACTCCTCTGACAAAACGTTACGTCCGGGTTAATGCGTCCAACTACTCCCGCAAACGTCAGCCGCACGCGGGTACAGTGCGGGCAGAGCGACCGACGGGATAGGGGATCGGGCGCAGCAGGGGTTACTCGCCATCGTGCTCATCATCATCATGCTCCCTCATCGACACCAGTCGCCTTGTGCTACCTAACCCCTGCGCCAAGGACAAAGCGGCGTGGAAGGTCAAGTCCAGGTCCCTGTAGTCTCAGCAACAGCAGGAGAGCCTAGCTACTCGTTCTCCGCCTCGTCCGAGACCCCCCGGTAGGGCCTCGAACGTACTGTTCTTTCTCCGCCTCGGCCGAGGCCGGGCTCGTCCCGCATCCTCGTCGCCTCCGCCTCAACCATCCCCCTGGCAGGCTGTCCCATCCATTTAATGCGTCTGAATGCACCCGCTACGTCAGCCACGACCGGGCGGGGGTACAACAACAGAGCGATGGGACAACGGTCAAATCTTCTTTTTACCATGCCCTGCACTTTTCCACCTAAACCAGGTCACTATAGCCTCGGAATCGCAGCATAGGCCCAATCGCTTCCCGCCAGGTCTCGGCAAATCAGGCCTCGGCGTGGTCAGCTACAAACACCCGCCAGGGCCTCGGCAAATGAGGCCTCGGCGCGGTTAGCTACAACCCGCCGGGCCTCGGCACTCAACCAGGCCAAGAGTCCACCAAAGCACGACATGTCTCTGGCCATGGAAGTCATACTGACTAGACGTCGACAAGGACCCCCACGACCTCAATCACTTCAAACCTGACCAGCACGGCGCGCCAGACAAGTACTGATTTACATTCCCAACGCCATGTTGCTACAGGACTAAACAGCAGTAGGCTCCACGTGTAGCTCACTCATATACTCCTGACTCATTCCTTGCGGTTATAAAAGGAAGCGGCCAGGGATAGCTCGAAGAGGGAGAAGAATGTACGATAGAACCGCGCTCCCATACTCGCTCTAGACACATCCTGTAACACCCACGCTCCCGGGCTGCTTGAGAGCAGCGTCTCAAGCACCTCGCACCGTCCCACGCCGAGACCTGGGACTAGCTCCCTCTCTCACCCAGCTTGTAACCCCCTACTACAAGCACTTCGGTGCAAGGAATACAAGACCGATCTCTCAGACTGGACGTAGGGCACCAATTGCCTGAACCAGTATAAACCTTGTGTCTCTTTGCATCACCATCCGGTATTAGGGGCACGCAGCTCACTTTTACTAGTTGGTCGAGGACCCCCCGGTCCGAAACACCGACAGTTGGCGCGCCAGTTAGGGGCCTCTGCGTGTTATCGTGATCGTCCCAACAAGTTCCGGATGGCTGACCCCATACGCCCACTATGTCTCGGCACGGTGGTCTGGTTTGGGAGCCTAGAATTCATGTCTTTAGGATGTGAGTACGATATGGTACTCCTCACACCCAGAGCCCCACCGGCCGGCGACGACGTCACGCATCGGCAGCCCGGGCGCCGCCTACGCCCGGGCCGCCGCTCTCGTCACGCTCGCCAGGCACGACGCGAGCGGGACTACTCCGACGCCACACGAGCTCGGCGCTGCGCGCCGCACTCCGCCGACATCCCATGCCCGGCTGTTGGTATTGAGTCCCTGGCTGGGGACCTATCTAGCCTAAGCCTGGGCAGGGGAAGGACGCCGGTAGCGCGCAGCGACGTCTCGTCGTCAAGCTCTGCCCTGCCACATCCTGAGGAATCAACTCAGGCGGAGCGGAGCCCAGCGGTGGCACCATCCCTGTACCCCTTCGGGCTGAAAAACATCGCCGCCGCCTACGCTTTCGCCTACGCCTCCGCGCACGCAGAACCCTCGGAACACCACCAACGATTCGCCCTCGACTTCTCCACCACAATCTCGACCCACACTGACTCCTCGGAGGAGGACGAGGCATGGGCCGGAGCGGACTTCTCCGTGCTTCGTGACCCCGAGGCTATGCGCCGCTTCTTGGCCGCAAGCGACTACTGCTTCGGCTACTCCGACTCCAATGACGAAAGCATTTATGATCCCACTCGAGAGTGTTTCCACGTTGGGCTCGGAATGCCAGGGGCAAGTAATGAGGGTGAGAGGGCAGGCAACCGGTCCCCGCTCCGCCAAAGGGCGGGCGGCGCGGAATGTGAACGTCGCCCCCGAGGATCTCCAACGCCTAGACCTGGAGCAGCTCCGTGAGCTCCAGGCAAAAGTCGACCAAGATCAACTCCTGCTGCAGCAGCTCCGAGACACTCTCGAGCAGGAGCAGCAAGGTCACGGTGATGGCGGAGGGGCCCGGCAGAGGGCCCACGACGTACACCACCGCATCAACAACGACGAAGCAAGTGAGCAACCCCCAATCTTCAATCGCGCTAGCCAGAACGTCGCGGCGGCGGCGATGCTAGTCCGAGCGATGCCCGAGCCCTCTACCACGGAGGGGCGACGGGTCCGCGGCGAGCTCCGAGACCTTCTCGAAACCGCCGCAGTACAGCACGCCGAAAGCTCCGCGTCTCGGTGACGTGAGAACATCTCGAAGCGGCCTTCGGTGCACGATCGCCTCAAGGCCCCCTCAGTCCACGATCGCCTCAGCGACCGACGCGAGGCACAAGAGGACCACGATGTGGTCAGCAGGCGACGGCGCCACGACAACGACGAGCTCGCCCGAGGCTACCAGCCACACCAAGGTGGCCGCTACGACAGCGGGGAGGACCGCAGTCCTTCCCCTGGGCCGCCTGGCCCTAGAGTCTTCAGCAAGGCCATCCACAGCGCTCCATTCCCTGCCCGATTCCGGCAACCGGCCAATCTCGCAAAATACAGTGGCGAGACCAACCCCGAGCTGTGGCTGGCCGAGTACCGCCTGGCTTGTCAGCTAGGTGGCGCGAACGATGACCTGCTCATCATCCGTAACCTCCCCTTGTTCCTGTCAGACTCGGCGCGAGCCTGGCTCGAACACCTCCCTCCCTCACAGATTCACAACTGGCACGACTTAGTCAAGGTCTTCGTCGGGAATTTCCAGGGCACATACGTGCGCCCCGGGAACTTCTGCGACCTCAAGAGTTGTCGCTAGAAGCCGGACGAGTCTCTCTGAGACTTCATCCGGCGCTTTTCCAAGCAGCGCACCGAGTTGCCCAGCGTCGGCGACTCGGAAGTTGTCCAGGCTTTTCTCTCCGGCACCTCCTGCCGAGACCTGGTCCGAGAGTTAGGCCGGAACGTACCAACCTCGGCGGCCGCGCTCCTCGACATCACCACCAACTTCGCCTCGGCGAAGAAGCTGTCGGGGCCATCTTCTCCGACAGCGAAGCAAAGGCGAAGCGGAGGGACGAGGCCTCTGGGGCCTCGGCCTCCCGTTTCTCCAAGAAAAAGAAAAAAGGGCGCCAGGAGAAGCAAGAGGCCCTCGAGGCCGATTTCGTCGCAGTCGTGGATCGCAGGAATCCCCGAGGCCCCGCCAGAGGCCCCGGACTATTCGACGATATGCTCAAGAAGCCGTGCCCTTACCACCAAGGCCCGGTGAAGCACACCCTCGAAGAATCCGAGCAAGCGGTGCAGTTCTTCACGGACATCGTCCACAGGTTCGGGGTTCCGAACACCATCATCACCGACAGCGGGACACAGTTCACCGGTCGTAAATTCCTGACATTCTGCGACGACCACCACATCTGTGTGGCCTGGTCAGCCGTAGGACACCCAAGGACAAACAGCCAAGTAGAACGTGCCAACAGCATGATTCTTCAGGGCCTCAAGCCAAGGATATACAACCGGTTGAAGAAATTCGGCAAGAAATGGTTGGTCGAACTCCCATCGGTCATCTGGAGCCTAAGGAATACACCAAGCCGAGCCACGGGGTTCACGCCGTTCTTCCTGGTCTATGGAGCCGAGGCCATCCTCCCCACTGACTTGGAGTACGGCTCCCCAAGGCTGCAGGCTTACAACGAGCAAAGCAATCGCACTACCCGCGAGGACGCTTTCGACCAATTGGAGGAAGCCCGAGACGTTGCGCTGCTACATTCAGCCAAGTACCAACAAGCCCTACGACGCTATCAAGCCCGGCGCATCCGAAGCCGAGACCTGAAGATGGGCGACCTGGTGCTGAGACTGAGGCAGAGCAATAAGGGCCGCCACAAGCTGACCCCGCCATGGGAAGGACCGTACGTCATCGCCCAAGTGCTAAAACCCGGGACCTACAAGCTGGCCAACGAGAAGGGTGAAATCTTCACCAACGCTTGGAACATAGAACAGCTACGTCGTTTCTACCCTTAAACCTCCAAGCATTGTATATATTGTTTCTCAAAATATATTAAAGAAGCGTTCTTTAGTTATTCTAATTTTTTCGAGAAAACTCCCCCTCGACGGGAACCGACGAGAAATAACGTTATAAGGGAGACTCGGCTCGCCTCTCAGAACCGAGCCCCCCCTCGGGGCTAGAATCGGGAGAGCCCCTAAGTCCTGTGCACTATTTTTAATCGTTTTTGAATAAATTTCCACGCCAAACTCTCTTGCGTACTCGACAGCCGTGTGTAAAAAATCTAAGGACCGAAAGCGCGCCGAGTGCAAGAGATCGCCGAAGTCGCGAGATCAACGCCTCACGGCAACTCCCTCGCCACCTTTCACGGGGGGGGCTCGTGTTTCGAGGAAATCATTTGCACATACCTTGTCTAGAAGCAATGCGTATATGCGAGGGGTCTGGGAAAAACGATATAAACCGATTAAAAAGCGTGACGACGAATACTTTAAAAGGCCTCGACGGCCACAAATGTCACGACACGACAATAACTTAGTTCGTTTACATGGCTCCTTTGGCCCAGGTCAAGGCTCAGGATCTTCTGCGTCGGCGACGAGCGCAGGGGGAACCACTTCTTTTTCAAACAGACTGGCTAGCGCCGCACTAGGGACATCAGCCACCTCCATCAGCTTGGTGACCTCCTCATCAGCCTCCTCGTCATCATCAGGCAAGATGTAACCGTCGCTGACGGCCTCGAGGTTGACGGCGTAGTGCGAAGAGACGACGGTCAGGGCACGCTTGACGCCTGTATGCAACGCCGTCCGAAGTCGCTCCCGCATTTGGCCACTCAACGTAGCCAGGCGGCTCCTGAGGGAGCTACCCGACTGAGCCCCCTCAACAGCCAGAGCCTCGCAGACGGCAGTGCGGCGGCGGCGGCTGCAGCGTGTCAGGCTCTCGATCTCGGCCTCGAAAGTCGCTTTGCATTGCGACAGAGGCCTCTGCCACCCGGGAAACCTCCTTCTCCAACCCTGCGCCAAAACGAGCAGGATGAGGTTAAGCACGAAAGAGGAATAAGTCGAACAGGGGCAAAGGCCTATGGGACTTACCCTCGGATTTCTCTTTCCAGTGCTGGACCTCGACCCGTGACGCCTCGGTCGCCTTGGAGGCCTCCTTCTACAGCTCTATACCACACCAGAGAGTTAGGAGGCCGAGCGCAAGAAAAAGAAACAAAATAAAGGGGGCAGAACTTACCCTCGAACTTCTCCTTCCAAGACAAGGCATCGACACGGGAAGCCTCGGCCGCCTTAGAGAGGGCCTCGTCCAGGGCGCTCTTTGTCTCACCCAATCAAGCAAAGAACGGACTTGGCGAGACCATCGCCTCTTCAACCCGGGAAAGAAGGGCGTCCCCGCCGCCGCCACCCGGGTCACCTCCTCCTCCAGCTCCTTGACTCAAGCCCGCCAAGGAGCGACTCTGCTCCCAAGCCGTGGCCCGCCTCGGCCCAAGCATATCACTGAACGACGGGCGGAGGTCCTCCGCCTCCTGCATCCGCTACCGACAGAGCTTGTTGGCGCTTATGCAGCAGGTCCTCTGCTGCCCAAGTTGGTCCTGAGACGCCTCTCTCTTGACGGAGGAACAACGATTTCCCGAGAGACCGGGCCTCGAGCTCCTGGATAGGTAGAACAGAGGTCATGCATTGCGAAAAGACTCAGAACAAGACGACACCACACGAGAAAAGAGGGCGCGTACCTGGGCGACGCCGGGCAGATCGTCGTCCATGACGGACAGTGCCGTTCGCAGCGACTGCACCGCCAGCCGACGATATTGCTAGAAGGAGCTCCAGCGCCCCCCCTCGACCGCATCCTCGACGGCGAATAGAGGCTCCCCCTCCGGGTCGTCCCGGCTCACCACGACGATATCGCGCAGTGATTCCACCATGGGGCTCGGGTCGCACTCCATGAGGGCCGAGTTCCCCTCGCCAGGAGCTGGAACTAGCTGCTCGGCGGTGCTGTCCTCCTCGACATCCGCCGCATCCTTCCCCCGGGAAGTACCGGCAGGAGAGGTCGCCGGAACCTCCACCTCCCGGGCGCTCTCCTGCGACGGCGGCAAGCCTTGGTCCAGGGGCGGCACCAAAGGTTGCCCCACCTCCATCTCCGAATCCCGGGCCACCGGGCCCGCCGCGCACACCTCGACCATCTCGGCCTCGGGAGTCCCAGGGGCCTCGGCTTTGCTCCCGGCCTCGGCGACTAGGGGCGCCTTGGCCCCATCGGACTCATGGGCCTCGGCAACGCGCGGCGTAGGCCCTTCCTCCTCCGTCTGCTCCGTAGCCGCCCCGGGAGCCTCTTCCTGAACGACCGACCTCTTCAGGTCGGCCCTGGCCGATGCCACATCAGGCTGCACGGCGGTTTGCGCCTCTGCCGCCTGGTGAGCAGTGGGACCGGCGCCCACTTTGAGTGCCTTCCGCGGCGCCAAGGCTGGCACCTCCACCTGACGCTTCCGACTAAAGACAAAACACCCACTTGGTCAGCCGATGACCATGAAGCGAGCAAGAGACAATGCGAACGTCATCGAAAAAACACTCACCTCGAAAGGGGTTGCGGCCGCCGGCACCGCGCGTTTCTCCTCTCAGAACGATCAAGGCGGTGGCGGAGGCACGGCCCGGCATCCACTAGTGCCGACCGACCCCCTCGTCGGGCTCCGGCCCCCTCGACCCCTGCGGTGGCGCGCTATATACGCCCACTGCCGCTGCTCTGTCACTACTACTGCCGAGCCCGACGGGCCGACGACACACTTCCCCAAAGGCCGTGGCTCGGGCGTGTCGATACCTCGGACGCTGGGTGAGCGATCGCCGACCACTCGGGCGCTATCTCCTCCCCCTCCCACAGAGCGCCGGGCTACTTGTCGACGCCCGGCGCCGCCTCTCTCAACGTCGGGGAGATAGTCCAGGGGACCCGCCCCTCTCGCCTCGTCATCTCCGTCCGAGGCGTCCGCCGATAGCGACGGCGACGGGACTCCTCCAATGGAGGCCGTCCTTCTTTCTGTCGCCGCGACGCTCATCTAGCTTCTCGCGCAGAATTGCCAGGCGCTTGGCACTTTGGCGTCCTTCGCTTTTTCTGCGTCTCGGCGTCGCCCGGTTGATCGCCGCCGCCTCGCGTCCTCGAACGGGCGGCGGCGGGGTTTCAGACGTCCCTCATCCCCTGCAGGAACGGTGAACGCGCATAAGGGAACGAGAAAAGATGAGAAACAGAGAGGGCTCGGGGGCTGTAGCGACGCGTGACTTACCAGGGAGAGATACCCCCGCAACGGGCGCATGACAATGTGGGTCAGACCACCGCTCTTCATCTTCCCGTCCACTGTCTCCCTCACCCGACGTAGAACCGCCTCCTCGAGAGAGGGCGGCGGCAGACATCCGGATGCCCTCGATTGGCTCATCCGGTCTCATATCGAACAGGCGCCGCCGCCGAGCCATCAGCGGCAGCACCCTCCGGCGGTGGAAGGCCGCCACGACCACAAATACGCCATAAGGCGGCGGTTCCAGCAGCTTCTCCAAATTTCGTCCAGAGCGGCCTGCGGCTTGGGCTGCTCTTCTCTCGGGACGCCATACCTCCACTTCTCCGGACAGTCCTCCACGATCCGTCCGGTGTAGGGGGGAAGCCCGCCGTCATCATTATGGAGATAGAACCAGCTGGTGTACCAGCGGCGATTGGATGACGCGAGCTGGGCCGGGATGTACAGGTGCTGCCGGTCTTGGCGCACCTGGAGAGTGCAGCCGCCGGCCCTCACCATCTTCCTCGTACCCGCCGTACCCGCCGGCTTGGTGGTATGCCCTGCTCAGAAGAGGTGGAGCCACAGCTCCCAATGGGGGGCAATCCCTAGATACCCCTCGCAGACGGCGACAAAAATAGCCGCCTGCGCGATGGAGTTGGGGTTGAAGTTGTGTAGCTCCACCCCGTAGTAATGCGGGAGCGCCCGCATGAATCGGTCCACCGACACGCCGAGACCACGCTCGTGGAAAGAGACGAAGCTCACGACGTACCCTTCGAGTGGCCGCGGCTCCCGCTCTCCCAACGGAGCAATCCACTCCGGCCTGACGGGGTCGGTGATCGGACGAAGAAGGCCGTCGTCGACGAGCGACTGCAGCACCTCCACGGACACGTCGGACGGCTCCCAGGGATCCGCCGGAAGGATGACAGGAGGACCGCCGGCCATTGCGTGATGGAGAATGAGGGCTACGGCGGTAGGTCTCTCTCGCTCTCTCTCTCTCTCTCTCTCTCGCTCCCTCTTCTCCCTTCTTCTCCCCGGCGCTCTCTGTTCTCGGCAACGGCTCGAAGGCGGAAAAGGCGAGTACGGGCAAGGTAAGGAGGGGATGGTCGAGACTCGTTTCATATTTATGCAGGGAAAGGACGAAACGGTCAAGCGACGAAATCGGGAAGTTTCCCTCGAGTCCGGGCACAGTAAATCCAGATCTGATTTCACCGCCCACGCGCCCACCTTTTCCTCGTTGATCGCACGGGCGGTTATGTCCTGTCCGCTGACACCGCGTCGCTTCCAACCGCAGCAACGGCAGGCCCCGAGAGACCACCTCAAAAGGCGCGCCCGCCGTTGTCAGTCGATGGGAGGGGAATTTTCCCCCAGCCGATTCCTTCCAGACTAAGGAACTGGGCGCCGAGCCCGTTACGGTCCAGGGGTTCGAAGGCTGGACCTCAGAGGGTTTCGACAGCCGCCCCAGGACAACAGAGTCAGGGACAACTATGGGCGAGCCCGTACATGGCCGAGGCCCGAGCAAGCGATCGCTCGGGATGTCCTAAGTCGTGTCCGAGACCAGCAGGGAGTTCTCCGAATGGGATCCCACCGTAGGGAGGCACCGAGCCCCCGGGGCCAATCGAACGGCCCTGGGACCCAATAGAGAAGCCCTCTGGTACTTTTGGAGTGCGTCTCCGGACCACTAGCCGACCCCTATCGAATGGGGCACGGGCCTCCACTCGGACTTACCCGATAGTAGTTCATCGGAAGTGTCACCGCTCGCGCCCACCGAGGGTAGCCTGGCATATTCCACCCCTCCTTCCGAGCGAAAAGGATGCGCGAGGGTCGCATGAAAAGCCAGGGGAACTCCTGACCGCCCTCTCGCTCCGTGCGAGGCTCGGGGGCTCTCCCTGCAAACCTTGCCGAGACCCAGCGACCTAGGCTCGCACTCGAGGGGGCTCGGCAAACAATCCCCTCCTTCCGAGCGAAAAGAATGCGCGAGGGTCGCTTAAAAAGCCAGGGGAACTCCTGACCGCCCTCTCGCTCCGTGCAGAGGCTAAGGGGCTCTACCTGCAACTTTGCCGAGACCCAGCGGCCCAGGTTCGTACTTGAGGGGGCTCGGCAAACACATCCCTCCTTCCGAACGAAAAGGTTGTGCGAGGGTCGTACAAAAAGCCAGGGAAACTCCTGACAGCCCTCTTGCTCCGGGCAGAGGCTAGGGAGCTCTTCCTACAGATATGCTGAGACCCCGCGACCTAGGCTCGCACCCGAGGGGGTCTCAGCAAACAAACCCTCACGCGCGAGGGGCGTATAAAAAGCCAGGAGAGCACCTGACGGCCCTCTCGCTCCGTGCAGAGGCCAGGGGGCTCTTCCTGCAAGTTCGCCGAGACCCAGCGACCCAGGTTCGCACACGAGTGGGCTCGACAAACAACCCCTCCGTCCGAACGAAAAATGATGTGCGAGGGTCGAACAAAAAAGTCAGAGGGACCCCTGACCGCCCTCTCGCTCCGTGCGGAGGCTCGGGGGCTCCTCTTGCACCCAAGACAAGGACAAGCGACCCAAGCCCGCACCTGAAGACTCGAAAAAACGCGATAAAAGGGCATCGAGCCCGTTACGGTTCAGGGGTTCGAAGGCTGGGCCCCTAAGGGTTTCGACAGCTGCCTCAGGGCAACAGAGTCAGGGACGACTATGGGCGAGCCTGCGCTTGGCCGAGACCCGAGCAGACGACTGCTCGGGACGCTCTAAGTCGTGTCTGAGACCAGCAGGGAGGTCTCCGAATGGGATCCCACCGTAGGGAGGCACCAAGCCACCGGGGCTTAGCGAATGGCCCCGGCACCCACTAGAGAAACCATCTGGTACTCTTGGGAGTGCGTCTCTGGACCGCTAGCCGACCCCTAACGAACGGGGTTCGGGCCTCCACTCGGACTTACCCGATAACAGCTCGTCGGAGGTGTCACCGCTCGCGTCCACCGTGGGTAGCATGGCACCCTCCACCCCTCCTTCCGAACAAAACGGATGCGTGAGGGCAATGCAAAAAAGACAAGGAAACTCCTGGTCGTCCTCTTACTCCGAGCGGAGGCTCGGGGGTTCTTTCTATAACTAAACCGAGGCTCAGCGACCTGAACTCGCATTCATAGGCTCGGCTAGCGCAATAAAAATCCGTCGCACGACGTAAGAAAAGCCCCTGGAGGAGTCAAATCACTCCTCCAGGGCCTCGGGGGCTACACCCGGCGGGTGCGCTCGCGCGCACCCACCGAGACCTCGAGTACAAAACACAATCCTAAACAGGAGCTATTGCGAGCCAAGTCTCGACAAAACCTCAGGAGAGTGCCCTCACTCCTCCCGAGGCTCGGGGGCTACTGTCGGATACCGCAAGAAGGGGTACCCTAAGTAAGAACCAAAAATATTGCTTAAACCTTGCAAAAATCAAAACTGAAAGACTACCGCAAGGTCTCAGCAAATTTCTCCGATTCGCCCGAGGCCTTGTGCCGAAGCCTCATGCGAAAGGCAAAAAGCTCCCCGCCCCGCCGAGGCCCCGCCCCAAAAGGTCTCGGACGGGATGTCAATTCTCCGATTCGCTCGAGGCTGGGCTCGGCAAACAACCTCGTTACCTCCGTCCCGACCGAACTCCTCTGACAAAACGTTACGTCCGGGTTAATGCGTCCAACTACTCCTACAAACGTCAGCCGCACGCGGGTACAGTGCGGGCAGAGCGACCGACGGGACAAGGGACCGGGCGCAGCAGGGGTTACCTACCACTGTGCTCATCACTGTGCTTCCTACTGACACCCGTACTGACTTGTGCTACCTAACCCCTGCGCCAAGGATAAAGCGGCGTGGAAGGTCAAGTCTAGGTCCCTGTAGTCTCAGCAACAGCAGGAGAGCCCAGCTGCTCGTTCTCCACCTCGTCCGAGACCCCCCGGCAGGGCCTCGGACGTACTGTTCTTTCTCCGCCTCGGCCGAGGCCGGGCTCGTCCCGCATCCTCGTCGCCTCCGCCTCAACCATCCCCCTGACAGGCTGTCCCATGCATTTAATGCGCCTGAATGCACCCGCTACGTCAGCCACAACTGGCAGGGTACAACAACAGGAGCGATGGGACAATAGTCAAATCTTCTTTTTTACCATGCCCTGCACTTTTCCACCTAAACCAGGTCACTATAGCCTCGGAATCAGTGCATAGGTCCAACTGCTCCCGCCAGGGCCTCGGCAAATCAGGCCTCGGCGCGGTCAGCTACAAACACCCGCTAGGGCCTCGGCAAATTAGGCCTCGGCGCGGTTAGCTACAACCCGCCGGGCCTCGGCACTCAACCAGGCCAAGAGTCCACCAAAGCACGACATGTCTCCGGCCATGGAAGTCATACTGACTAGACGTCGACAAGGACTCCCACGACCTCAACCACTTCAAACCTGACCAGCACGGCGCGCCAGACAAGTACTGATCTCCATTCCCAACGCCATGCTGCTACAGGACTAAACCGCAGTAGGCTCCATGTGTAGCTCACTCATGTACTCCTGGCTCCTTCCTTGCGGTTATAAAAGGAAGCGGCCAGGGATAGCTCGAAGAGGGAGAAGAACGTACGATAGAACCGCGCTCCCATACTCGCTCTAGACACATCCTGTAACACCCACGCTCCCGGGCTGCTTGAGAGCAGCGTCTCAAGCACCTCGCACCGTCCCACGCCGAGACCTGAAACTAGCTCCCTCTCTCACCCAGCTTTTAACCCCCTACTACAAGCACTTCGGTGCAAGGAATACAAGACCGATCTCTCAGACTGGACGTAGGGCACCAATTGCCTAAACCAGTATAAACCTTGTGTCTCTTTGTATCACCATCCGGGATTAGGGGCATGCAGCTCACTTTTACTAGTTGGTCGAGGACCCCCCGGTCCGAAACACCGACAAACACACTCCTCTGGTATCACCTTGCAACCCAAGCATGCTCGTTTGTCCTTTCTTCTTGTGAGGACAAAGTCAATCTGGCTAGAGTGTTGTCCGTTACTGAAGGTCACTAGATGAGATTTTCTCTTTCTAAAGAAAGTGTTGGCTATCATCAGGTCAAAAGCTACCGCGAAGTCCAAAACTTCCTCCCCCTCCTGATTCCTACTACCATACCCAAAACCTCCATGAATTGCCTCGAAACCTGCGCTTGTAGTACCTACATGCCCATTAAGATCTCCTCCTATAAAAAGCTTCTCACTACTAGATACAGCTCCAATCAAGCTATCTAAGTCTTCCCAGAACTGTCTCTTAGCACTCTCGTCGAGGCCTACTTGGGGGCATACGCACTAATTACATTCAAGACCATATCACCAACGACAAGCTTGACTAAGATAATCCTATCTCCTTGCCTTCTCACTCCCACCACACCATTCTTGAGGCTCTTATCAATCAAAACTCCTACTCCATTTCTATTCGCGACTGTCCCTGTGTACCAAAGCTTGAAACCTGTATTGTCCACTTCCTTCGCCTTCTGACCCTTCCATTTAGTCTCTTGAACGCGCAATATATTTACACGCCTCCTAGTCATGGTATCAACTAATTCTTTTAACTTACCTGTAAACGACCCTACATTCCAACTACCTAAATGGATCCTACTTGGTTCGACTAGCTTCCTTACCCTTCGCACCCGTCGACTCAGATGTGAAGACCCTTGCTCATTTTTCACTACACCCGGGCGTCGATGTAGCGCACCATTAAGGAAGCGACGACCCGATCCTTGCTCACTTGACACCATGCCCAGATCGCGATACGGCGCGTCACCAAGGGGGTGCCGACCCGGCTCTTGCCCATTTAACACCATACCCGGGTTCCGATATGGCGCGTCGCAAGAGGGTTACGCCCCAACGGTTTTCTTTCGTGTTTCATCTCCATTAGAATGGCTAGATTTAACGTTGGTTCGCCACGCCTATCACAATCCTTCTCCTTTACCAGGGCTTAGGACCTGCTATGTTGAGACAACATAGAAGGAGTTATCACCACCACTTTACGCAAACTTTATAATTGTGCATCAATGATACCTTTGATAGCTGATGGTGATAAGAGACAACCTTTAACAACGAAAATCACCATGTAAAACTCGCAGATCAATGAAATTTCCATAATACTAGACTTTATAATGTCTCATCTGAATCAATGTGCTTCCAGATTAATTGTTGGCTGAGAATAAAAAAAAGGAAGGAAAAAAAAAGACTAAGTCTCACTAGTCTTCTTCTCCCAGTTGATGTGTCAGTCCAATCCATGTCAAAGATAAGTTGATTTGAGACTAAAATATAAAGCCATTCATCTGAAGTTACTTCTAATTGACCGCATTGATACCGTCAAGAGAGTCTAATCCACCTTATCCTTCCAAGATAAACCAAGACGCCATATCAAACTGCAAACATCAGAAGGATTCGACGCTACCCACATCAAGAATGCAGCCAAAATTCCAAACGTGCACACACAAATTCCTGCTCTGCTATGCTACTCATAACAAAAGGGTGCCACTCCGCTATGTTTAGCGACTTTGTGGAGATCAAAACGCAACAAACAACAGTTAAGAGTGCGAAATTGCCAAATGTAAAAGGCACTTCACCTTGCGATCGTACCCTAATATCCTCCGCCCGTGCACCATTCGCGGCACAACCCGTGCAATCCTTGTTGTGGTTGTACCAGCGAAACTCGATCCGGCAGGAACAGAGCCTATTAGTCGAATTGGAGAGCCCTATCCAACAGAACACATGGATGAGAACGACGAAGGGGGTGCGAGAATCCGGGAGGAGATAGAGGAGGTGGGCGAAGGAGAGAGAGCTCACGTCGTGTCCGGCGGCGGTGGAACGGCGGCGGCGAGCGAGCGAGCGAGAGAGAGAGGAGGCGGGGGTGCGCGCGGAAGCGGAGGAGACGGGAGGAGCCGACGTGTGGCTCGGAGCCTTCTGGAAGAAGACGTCGCGCCTTTTCGAACGGGGAACGCGCCGGGTTCCACGGCTATTGGGCTCCGGCTTTTGCCCTTTGGAGCCCGTGGCCCAGGCATGTACTGCCGTGATGGTATGGGCCATTTCTCTTATTGGGCTTCTTATTAACTACTCAAGGATCCGGTCCTCTGTCATCTCAGCTCAATACAAGTTGGTATTCTCTTTCTGTGATGCCAGGCCAAGAGATAACAAGCAGCAGAAGAGAAATGTCAGCATTATTCTGGTCACCAACCAGAAATGTCTAATCTGATCTGACTGTTTGATCTTTGATCTCTCGCTAGATTATCCTTCAACTTCAAGGATCAATGCGATGTCTGCATCCAACAGAAAAAAAAAATCATTACTGTGGTCATGTAATGTCTCCTTAGCTTGTTATGACATTTTGGCCTGCAAGATCAGTTCATCAGCAACTCAGATTTACAAAGAATCATAATTCCCTTCAAGACTGAAAAAAAAAGGTAAACCTAGTACACAGCAACGCCTACATCCACAAGGGCAAGGCAGAAGAATCATAAGAACTGAGATAGGAGAACAGGTATTTCTCTGCACAAGACCAGATTTTATATATATGAATATAGATATCAAATAATGTCCCTTTTTACATTTGCACAGAGGGGCTAGCTCCTGTATCACCATCTCCCTTCTCCCTATATGGAACCTTGTTGTCTATTCGACGAATGTACGGCGGCGAGGAGGGCAGCACCAGCCCCAGACCCATCCTCTGTCACCCTTAGCGCCACCGTCTGCGCCACCTCCTCCCCCAAGATCTCCACCAGGGCTTCATCTAGGTACTCCCTGAACACTGGGTAGCCCTCATACAGGCCACCCTCGATCGCAACCACCGTCCGCCTCAGCTGCCCTCGCGTTCTCCCGCTTGAAGCCACGCCGCTCCCATCCCGGCCAAGCTTTTTCAGTATCCCGACAATACCAGCGGCAGCTAGGCGGGCAGCTCTTTGGGTGACGATGTCACAGACTTTGGCGACTAGCCTTCGAGTTTTCAGAGGAGTGTCCGGTATCTGCAGCAAAATCGTCAAAACCTTCAGTACAGGTTGAAGGAACACACATGTTTGACTTCATGGAGATCAGGAAAGCTGACCTTCAGATGTTCTTGCAGTATCCTTCTGACTTCGCTCAGATCTGGTGAATCGTCCTTGCGAATTGCAGCCAGAAGTGGTGTGCTGGAACACAAACAAAAACATATACTGAAGTATTAGCAATAGCTTTTGCCCACAAGCTTTAGTTCTAGGTAATAAGCCATGTGATTTTGCCTTTTACAAGCTCAATGACGCATCAACATGAAACATTGTACAGTACTACTAATATGCATAGCTGAGCAGGAAGGTTTCCATGTACTCATAAAAAAAGACAAGGACCAGGTACTTAACATAGGGAAGCATGAATCTAAAGATGCAGAACACAACATAGAGTACTGCATCGATCTACTGCATTGGTAGAAAATAGCAGATCAGAGCTATACTGAGAGTAACCTGATACTAACTAGGTTCCCTTTGAAAGATTCTACTTCCCCTTTTCTACAACACAAAATTTGGAATAAGCAAAGCATATAACAAGCTTAAGGTACCTCAATGTGAAGGGGGTAGATAGATTATAAGCAGCATCGCCAAAAACATCTGATTCTAGAGCCATGCGATGCAGCACCAGCCTTGCAATTTCCCCAAGATAAATCCCAGAGATCATTTTCTCAAACCCCTGCATCAATGTCAAATTTGTTCAGCAATACTAACAAAAGGTACAACTATTCCATAACATATTTTACACAAAGTGTCACCTGTTCATTGCGATTTTGCGTCTCATCATCAAGGGAGATGTCATAAGGAGTTCTTGGCAAATGCGATGACCAGAAATTGCCCCATTCCATGTTTACTACCTGATGAATTGAACATTTCAATAATTACATCTTTTGTCCACAGGGAAAAAACGATGATATTGACAATTTGAGTACAGAACAAAGCAGCAAGAGAATATACCATGCCACCGGAGTTTGTAAGAAGACCCTGACATTTAATAATTGCATCAGTGCGTTCAATATAGCAAGCATTGGTGCCAGCACCGATGATCACAGCAGCCACTGTATCCTCATCATAATAATGTCCTAGAGCTAATGTCCCCACGGTGTCGTTCACCTAAGTAGAAAAATTGAAGGTAAGTATTTAAAAGGTGTTAATGCTACACGATGACTAAAAAGCAATAAGCATAGAAGAATATACTAGTTGAGAATATTATCTTGCTAGCCCATAGAAATTGCTTGGTGAAGCAAATTTGTGAGGACCAAAACTAAACAATCCGAAGGAACTTTGATACCATAGGAAAGGCTGGCATCAGGAAAAGGTTTAAAAGTGCACAAGTAACAGATTTTACAAGCAATGACACAGCTATCAACTAACTCTAATGAAACATAGAACCTGCCCAGCTAGGAGATGATCACTGTGTTGCCTTCTCAAAATTAACTAGGCATGGCAACTGGAGCAACGATCATGCTTCTCATGCATTGATTGGCGCTAATTTAAGTTTTAGACAAGGGCACCCATGTTATAGTGCACAGAACACTAAATAAGTTCCATATTAACCAATGTGTAAAAGAGGCTTGCCAAATGGAATGAGAAGATGGCAAGCACCATTTTACAGTGCCAATAGTAGGCAACAACCTACCAGTGCAGTAACTCGCACATTTAGTCCACTCCTAGCAAGAGCTTCGTTTAAGCATTGAGCCACATCTTTCCCAACCTGAAATCCCATATCAGAAAGCGTATAAAAATTAGATGCATAAACTTATCGCAAAAACAATATACACCAAAACAAGGCATTGTGTGTTTCCTATTATGCAAAGTTACATGTCCGTACCAATTTTCATGTGCATCACAAGTTGCATTCTCCATAAATAATAATTTATGTTACAAAAACAACGCTAGCAAAGTGCCAATCATTTATCAGCACAATAATTTGTGATTAACAAATTAAATGGCATGTTCTGAACTTCTGATCTAGTCTAGTGATAAGTGTCCCTTACCGCATCTTCAATGAAAAAACCTTTGGTCCACCTAATTAATGACCCTGAAGACACAGAAGTTTGTCTAACTGGGAAAGAAAATGTGAAACCAAGCGCCCTTTGTTCATCTTTCCCATCTTCTGTTTCTACAAATTCCTTTAGGGTCATGGCAACAAAGTTGAATAGCTCCTGCGGTTAAACAAGAAATCAGAGACCCATACTAAAAGCATATTTATATTAGAAAATGGAAACTACATGAAATAACAAGCACCTCAATTGTACCCTTGGTCAATTCCTCAGGGATTGTTACTTCAACCTTCCGGCTGGTGACCACAGACCCAGCACCAACTTCAACTCTCAACACTCTAAAGTTTGTTCCTCCAAGATCGATGGAATAATATGTGCCTTGTTCATTTCTGTTAAAGGTACACAATATAACTTAGTGTGGCCATACTGATGAGAAAAGTAAAGCAACATAAATCGCTCTGACATAACCATAGAACATTTAATGCATGACAGCATTATATGTGTTAGAAAGGATGACAAGTTCTTCTGGGAGAATGATGCAATTCCCTCTTTTAACTCTATGACTATGCGCTACGCGGCTTTCCTCTCCTCAATCCAATGCCTAAGAAACGCTAAATTTCTTCCGATCAGTTTTGTTGAAATAGCATAAAACGTTTTTTCCTTACAACAATTAACCAACTTAGTAACTTACCCACAAAAAAAACAATTCACACTAGTGAAGCAGAAAATCCATGCTTCCACCATACAATACAAGCAAATCGTGCAAGACAACAGTAGCCATTCATGCATGAAACGATAAGCAACGGACGTGAGCAGTTGCCACTACCTGGCCGACGGTGCATACCAAAACACGACAAACCACACATCGACACAATGCCAGCTCAAAACCAACTTCATGGACGCATCTCTCTTGTGTGTGCTCTAACGGCTAGCCAAACGACACCACCATGCCAACTCAAATCCAACTCCATGGACATGTCTCTCTTGTGTGCTGTAATGGCTAGCGCATCTCATTTGTGAGCGCTCTAACGGCTAGCCAGAAGACACCACCATGCCAGCTCAAATCCAAATCCATGGGCGTCTCTCTTGTGTGTTGTGTGTGCTCTAACGGCTTGCGCATCTCATTTGTTAGTGCACTAACGGCTAGCCAGACTGACACCACCAAGCCAGCTCAAAGCCCACTCCATGAATGCACCTCCCTTGTGTGAGCAATATTGGCTTCCATGAGCGCTCTAACGGCTAGCGCACCTCACTTGTGAATGCTCTAACAGCACATACCACTCCACACCTTTTCACAATGCCTGTGTAATTTAGCTATTTTCATCCAACACGCCAGCAGCGATTGCATCAAGGATGGCTAAAGCACTGCCTAACAGTTTGAGGACAATCTCACAGAGACACAAATGACACATGCACACTAAGATTGTACAAGGGTCATTGAATTCCAATGTAAAGTTGGACAGCTCAGCTCATATGGTAAGCTAATGAAAAGAATAATGGGAAAGGCTCTCTTACAATGTTGCACAATTAAATATCTAAATATAGAAACAGAAATGCTATACAACACACATGTGTTTTAGCAAAAAAAAAACATGGATTTTTTTTATCTCTCTCCCTCTCTCTTTCTCACCGGAGACCACCGGCGCCGGCGCCGGCGACCGGCAAGCTCGCCCCGGCGCCCACGCCCGGCGCGCCTCCCCGCGCCCGCGCCGGCCATGTGTATCCCATCTGTCACGCAGATTGTTCTACTGTCACGCTAAGCTGTTGCATGGGCGGCTACCCAAAACAATACAATGAACTTAGACAGCTGCTGCAGATCAGTAGAGTAGAAACAAAACAGACTGCGTGTCAGAACAAAACCACGCGGCTTCATGTTTCATTTGGCCTTCAAATCCCGATTGTTTAGCTTGGTATCAGATGGACTGTGAACAGCACAAGCATCCAGCCTTGAACAAGCAACAGTAGAGCATCCCCATCGAGTGGAACACAAACGTTTCTGCATTAGGGCTCGCCATCATCTGTCACCAGATATTCTTGCACACCGAAAGGTGGTGCCTCCCCGAGCAATGATTCCCGTCTGACAGAGAAC
This sequence comes from Miscanthus lutarioriparius, assembly GCA_904845875.1. Lineage (NCBI taxonomy): Eukaryota > Viridiplantae > Streptophyta > Magnoliopsida > Poales > Poaceae > Miscanthus > Miscanthus lutarioriparius. The sequence goes on along the minus strand of CAJGYO010000006.1, from coordinate 5,132,804 downwards.
GCCCCAGGCCGCAATGCCATTGTGGAATACAACCTGGCGCCTGTGAAACCCAATGCCGGGCGGGCGCATAAAAGCGTACAGGCAGATTCATGTCCCAAGATGCCGAGCTCCGCACCCCCTTTATGGGGGGTTCCGGACACCAAACCCCTCCATGAATGCAAGCGTCAACCCAACAGGGCTTGCCCCAGGTGGCACAAGGGCCACATGAGAAATTCCTGCCATCTTCCGAGATTAATGTTCTGAGCCCCGGAGCTGCACCGGCACAACGGTGTAGCACTGCAGTGCAGGCGGCATCACGCATCTGGACAGTTCAAACCCACCGGAGAGCGGCAGATTAAAGACTAGACGCGAGGCCACAACTCCGGCAGGCGGAGAAGAACATCGTCCTGTCTCATTCCAACAAAGATGGATGGCAAACTTTTATGACGTCGTGTTTGCGGGAATTCCACGAGGAAAATCTACCGAGGTGTGTGCGGCATTATTCGGAATCGAATAAAGATGGCGACTTTATATAGGAATATAATATGAGCAAAAGTAACGGCCCAAATTCGCGCACTGTAGGACGAACACATCAGAAAAGCAGGGACCCAAATTTGTTCACCATTGCATTGCACAGCGTCGCCTCGCCCGACAAGAACAGGGAGACGAGTGTGCAAGGATCCTCAACTTAGCATCGACACGACTAGTCCGACGCACGCTCAATGCACGCCGCATTGGGCGCTAGATAAGTTGGAAATGCGCGTCCTACCGTGCCGCCGCTTTAAACCAAAACAAACCAATCAGAAAACTTAAGCAGCGAAAAAAAAAAAATCCGTACGTGTCGCATTTCGCACGGACGCCCAAGTGAACGCGAGAAATGCGCGTCGCTCCACACCAGCCGGGAAGGCAGAGGAAGCAGCAGGAGGAACCAAGGAAAAGAAATCACATTTGCGTCCGCAAAGACACAGCGGAGTAAACATCGAAGCCGAGCAAGACGGCGAGATGCAACGGTATGATCCAACTACCAGCATGTCAGTCAGTTACGAGAAAAAAAAAAGACAGCTTTATTTTGTGTGCGTTCTAATCAAGAATCAGGGGAAAAAAAGAAGGGGGCGAAAGAAAAGGGCGCTTCAAATCAGGGAATCGCGAGGCCGCGCATGGCGGAAGGCAACGGCCTGCCGCAGACAGGCAGGCGGGCAGTGAGGAGGGTGAGGGAGGCGGAGGTGTGCCGTACGTACCCGGCGGGGAGCGCGTCGACGAAGGTGAGCAGCATCTTGAGCTTGCTGCCGCCGTCGGAGGCAAGGCCGGCATGCATCTCGACGACCATGGCGTCGACGACCTGGCGCAGGCGCGGCGTCGGCGTGGCGCAGCCGTCCTCGAACTCCCTGAGCAGCGCGACGACGCGGCGCCAGCGCGCCCGCGCCGACGCCCTGCGCGCCACCAGCGCGGCGGCGATCGCGCACGTGGCGGCCGCGCAGCTCGCCGCCACGCCGAGCCCGACCCGCCCCATCCCCCCGGGCCCCGGCTCCAGGCGCGCGGCGACGATCACAGCATCCCAGAGCGCGCGCGGTCGCTCGCTCGCTCCCTCTCCTGGTGGGTGGCCCGCGCGCGTGGCCCGGGACGCGGCGCCCTGCCGGCGGCGCGCCGCGCGCGTCGGAATGGCGGGCGAATGGGACCGGCGCGGGCGGGATGGAACAGAGCGGCGCGACGCCGAGAGGGTGGGGGGAGGGGCGGCTAGCAGTGGGGAAAGGAGAGAGAAGGGGAGGGGAAGCGAGACGAGAGCGAGGGGGAGAAATAGAAATAGGGGGAGCAAGAGCGTGGCCTGGGGCTGGCCTTGCTCTTTTTATTTTGCCGGGCTTCTTGCGATTTCGCCCTCCACGTTCCGTCATATTCTGCTCCAGGCCAGGCCAGCCAGCCAGCCACCACCTGTCTCTGCCTCTGCATCTCGTATGTGAAATGCTCTTTTTCTCCCCGGCTTTGACCTGCTTGAGTGTAGCCGTGTAGGAGTACTTCCGTCCGTCCGTCCCTCTGCTTTTTTTTTTTGGTTAAAACAAAGCCACATGCACGGGAAACGCGTGCTGCTGTTGTATACATACAGTAGTATATGGTTGAATTCTGCGTTTGGATTTTGTCACGCTCGACGCCCGTCCAAACAACATTCATCCTTGTGGATTTGCTCCTGTACGTGGCGTTGGCAACAAATGCCACGATTTTTAAAAGTTGATGGTGTATTTCAGCTCGCGAGCGATGCGAATTTATCTTGGATATGCTCCACGAAGGAGCAGTGAAGTGAACACCACCAGCAGCACCGTGTTCACTTCACGCTAGGCTGGACATGGATGGATGCCGCTGGGACGGATTCAAATCAAACCAAATACGCCACGGCCTCTTCCTTTTGTTTTGGTTCTCTCCCGCCTCCCCCCGAGTTCACATGCTTTTTCCACTAGCTTAAAGTTCACGTGTTCTCCTCAGGCCTCCTCACGAAATGTGATTGGGCAATATATACTACTGCTAAGCACTCGTACTACTACGTCAATGGCGATGGCGAGTGTGGGTCACCAAGCAAAGTGATGCAGAGTGTGTGTCAGCAAGCAATGCGACCTGGGCAACAGAGGGCGGAGTCGCCGGGTCAACTTAACCAAATCAGCGGGCGGGCGGGCCGGCGGCGGCGGCGGCGCAGTCAATCACCAAGCGGGCGCGCCATTGGCGACGGGAAATTGCAGACGAGGCCAGGCGGCCAAAAGGCCAAAAGGCCAAAAGGCGAGGAGGAGGACTGGACTAGCCTAGTAGTAGTAGCAACTAGTAGCAGTAGAGTAATCCCGATCTTCCATGCGCTCCGGCCGCTTTGCCAATATTTTACGCGAGAAAGGAGGGGGGACGGCGGGGGCTTTCGGCCGTTGCGAGCGGCGTTGGTGCGGGCGCGGGCGTCAAGTGCAGCGCGAGCGAAGGCGGGCTAGCCGCCACCCGCCAGCCGGGCAGCGCGGTGGACGTGAACCGGCAGGCGGGCAGAGGCCAGCGCGGCGCGGCGCGGCGCGGGCGTGGTGGGCGTGGGCGTGGGCGGCACGGGCGAAAAGACGCGGGCGCCCTCGTGCCTGCGCTGCGTGATATGGGCGCGGGGTGGGGCGGCGCCTTTGTTTGTTTGACGTCGGGCGGGAGCTCGGCGCCAGGCGCCGATAGCGACTCGGCCACTCCACCACCCAGTTGGGTCTGGGGCTCTAGGCGGTTCGGTTGGCGCGCGCCGGGCTGGGCCGGGCCGGCAGCGCCCATGGGGTGGTTCCTGGCTCCTGGCTTGGCTGACGACTCGGGCGGTCAGCGGCGGCAGCTTTGACCGGGAGGGACCAGACCAGGCTAGCGTAGCAGGCGGCAGCCGCAGCTCGCCTCCCGCCGGGTCGTACGGGGAGTAGGAAGTAGATGGTGGCAGAAATGAATCGGCCGGGCGGGCCGGCGCGTGTGTGTGTCTCTGCTCTGGCCGGGCCAGCTGGCGTCTGCCGTCCCTGCGTCCGCGTGAAAATTTGTGTCGAATGTTTTCAAACTCCTGTTAAGCTTCGCCATCACATCATTAGGCCTACTAGGCTACTACTACTAGTGCACCACTAGTCCTACCACGGCAGTGTGCCAGTATGGCACCTCTGCCTGCTATACTTGCACTCGTCGTACCCATACTACCACTGCAGCGTTTGTACTGCAGTATCGGAAACAAATCCGTTCGTCGGCTCCCGTCTCCCCGGAACCCAAGGGAACGCGGACGCCGACGCGGGAGGCGGACGGCGGACCGGATCCACGGAAAGCGCTGCGGATCGATCCCGCCCGCGAACCGCAGCCGCCCGCCCGCCCGCGCGGCACGTGATCACCAGCAGCAGGCTCGCCTCACCGCCGCCCCCAGGGCACGTTGCGTCCGCGGGCTATTAATTGCGCCCGGCACTGTCGCGTGAGGAGCACCTGCGCCGCTGCACGCGGGCGGACGGACGGACGGCTGGGCAGACGGCCAGCAGCCGTGCATGCCATTGCCGCTTGCGCTTGCCCGCTGCCGTTGCCAACTTGAGCGAGCCAGCGGCATGCCTTGGCACCTTGCCGTTGCCGGCCCTCCTCATTTACAGTTAGCTGCAGTGCAGGCACGCGCCGCGCTGCCGCTGCCCGCTGCTCTGCCTGGCTGCCTTTGCTTCGTTTGCGGTCTACCTAGGCACGCAGGCAGGCGCTGTCCGCCTGTCCGTCCAGACTCCAGCGTCGCAGACACATGGCCTGCCCCTGCCCGGGCTATAATACGGAGGCGGAACGTACTCGTCCTACGGCGATTCATCATTAAGTAAAGCTTAGCTTTGCGGTTCAAAATGGACGCCACAACGGGCCGTGCACGCACGAGCACGGCTTGTTGGGCTAAGCTGCGAAAACCGTGGGAGCCTAGGGCTCTCGCTGCAAATTCTCTACACTTGTCACCTCCCCAACTCTACTCGGCGCTGACAGGTGGGCTCGCGGTGAGGTCGACCGCCCCGCCGAGAAGACCGACCGAACCGAAGAAAGAAGGCGATGCTCTTGTCGCGTGTCTCCTTTTGTTTACTTTCTTTAGACCGCTTCGCGATTGCTCGCTGGCCAGCCACAAGTACCACGGCGGAAATAAGACCAATGATTTTGTCCGGGGGTTTTCTCCGCTTTTTCCTCTAGTACTCTACACATTCCCGTGGTTGTGTTTGTGGTTGCTGCTGCTGCCATCACATGAGTGACATAACTGCTGAGATCACGCGCTCTCTCCACCTCTCCTCACTCCACTTCAAAACCATATGTGCATGCATACGGTATGTATGTATGTACGTACGTATGCTGACGAGCTGTCAGTGCAATACAGTAAAGTGCTGGGAGCCTGGGAATGGACATGGACATGGAGGGCATAATTAGCTCCTGGTAGCTGTGTGGTGGTGTTGTTTTTTTCTTTTTTAACAAGGGGTCTGTGTGTTGTTGAAGATGCATCTGCTGATCTGCATGCATGCAAAGACCCAAGACCGGTCAAGTGTTGCGTGCGCGCGGGTGGTCAAAAGGGCGGGAGAAGAAGAAGAAGAATGGCCACGAGGATTAACGAACTTTGGCGCCCCAGAGGAATGAATAGCACCACCACCACAACCACGCGCCGCCTTTTCATTTGCCGACACAGAATAATGGAACCGTGTGTATCATCTGTGCAGCCTGTGGCACGTGTTGTTCTTTCCTTTTCGCTTCTTCGCTCTCCCTTTTCCGCTGCATGCGCCCCTCGGAAGACATTTGACACGGGCCGGCGGCACGCCGATCGCGCATCATGCACCGTGAGCATCTTCGTCCTATGATATAAGGTGCCCTAGAAATTCGATGGCACGTTTTAACGGTCAAGCGTGATGAGATCTATAACTTTGTCGGATGAAGATAATTTTTATATGTAAATAGAAAACCCTTCAATACAATGTCGGATGAAGATAATTTTTATATGTAAATTGTAGATCTCGATGAGATCTACAACTTTGTAGTTTTGAGTTTTTTCATTTGAGGACAGTAAGATGCTCGAAAAAATAATATAAAATTTCAGCACCATATTTTATCGCGTGATGAGACTCAAATTTCAAAAAATAGAAAACTCTTCAATACGATGTCGGATGAAGATAATTTTTATATGTAAATTGTAGACCTCGATGAGATCTACAACTTTGTAGTTTTGAGTTTTTTCATTTGAGGACGTTAAGATGCTCGAAAAAATAATATAAAATTTCGCCACTCCCGAAAATATCAAAAGTTACTGTTCACCCGCAAAACCGCCCAGAAGTTTGAAAGTTGAACTTTTTTTAGAGTTGGAGGGCCAAAGTTGTCCGGTTTTAAGTTCGAGGTTGAAATCCGAACTTTGCTGCAAATTGGAGGGTGTAAATTGGACTTAACCCTTTTTTTAATAGGACCACAGCTTGACCAAATTTAAAAGAAGTGTACCTGCCATGTGGACATACAATTTTTTAGAAATCATAAATCAAGCCTAAAAATTAGCAAAAAAATGCAGAGAGGCCTCCACCAGTCAGTTACAAGTCACACGGTTTTTCGCACGAAAATACTGGGACGTAGCGTGTAGCTCTTCAAACCACTTCACCCCAAAGTCAATTATGATTTGGTGGATGATATTTTTCCTTTCTATTGGCTTTTGTAGATATTGTAATGAATATTTGAGGCCCTAAATTAATTTAAATGAAAAAATTTCGGACTCATTTCATTTATTGATGCACAATTTGTTTTATTTTCCCTTGCATCCTTCATTTTTCATTTCCCTTGCATCTTTTTTTTTTGAGCTCCTTTCTTGTTTCTTGAACTACTGCTTGTATTGACATCAGTTTTTAGTTTAATCAATTTTCTATAGGGGTGCAAACCCCTCTAGTTTTTTCAAAAAAAAAAAAGTCGTTAACTACGAAGTTGTAGACATCTCATCAGGATCTACAACTTCGCTTCTCGTTATTTATCCATCCCGAGATCAACTGAAATAGAATTTCTTCTTTTAGGCTAGTTGCAGGTGGTATTGTAATGAACATGAGGCAATAAACAAATTCAAATAAAAAGTTTCAACTAGATCAGAGTTAGTTTAGAGTATTTCAAAATTATAAAATTTAAGATATAAGAACTTCAAATACAATTTGAGGACGATACATGATTTCAAATGAAAATTTTGTTAACTATATCTCATGAGCAAACTAATCATCTAATCATTTTTTCATCCAAGGTTATTTTGAAACAAAAATTCTCCTTTTAGACTAGTTGCCACTAGTATCATTATGAATATTTGAGGCCTTAAACAAATTAAAATAAGAAGTTAAGATCTATAACTTTGGTTTTGGTTATTTCTCTATCCAAGTTTGTCTGATAATTTTTTAAAAAATAAATTTTAAATATGAGAACTTTAAACATAATTTTGGGATCGTATATGATTTCAAATGAAAACAAGCTCCAATACAAAGTCATGGATCTTGATAAAGTTCATCTTCATACGCCTTGACCTGGAAAGGTTATTAGTTTTACTATGTTGCACCATGGTAATCACAAGCCGGTTCGTAATATAAAGCTACGGTTAAAATGGGGGGCATTTATCACCGCTAGTTGGTGGCACGGAGTGGCATTTATCACCATGGTAATCACATTGACACTAATTAATTTTATTCTGAGGTGGTGCCACGTATGAATTATTCTGCCCCTTCTCAATTGACCAGCTATCCTGTGTTATTATTATTATTTATTTATTAGTATAACCGCGCAGAGAGACCATGGGCTCTGAGAGAGAGAACAACTGTTGTGGAGGAGCATGTGTGTTTAGGTGAATAGTTGAAGGCCAAAGGGATTTATTAGAATACTTTGACTATTCAACGAGAATTCGTTAGTGACCTTTCGCAGTCAAGAAAGCCACACAGGCGCGCGCGCACACACACTCTTCAGTCAGTCCTGTCTCAAAGTTTTCCTAAAAAGTGCTACACTAGCCATCACATCGAATCTTGCAATACGTGCATGGAGCATTAAATGTAGACAAAAAAAAACTAATTACACAGTTTATAAGAAATCGCGAGACGAACGTTTTAAGCCTAATTAGTTCATAATTAAACACTAATTACCAAATAAAAACGAAAGTGCTACCCTATCCAAATTTCCAAATTCCGCCGAACTGAACAAGACCCGAGGAGATCCCCAAGATTTTGGGGGGACCAGTGACGGCCAACTCATTTTCCTGATGGGCTAGGGCTGGCCGGAGCCAGTGGCAAGGCGGCTATTTCGACGGGGCACAGCAGGGCAAAACCGGGAACGGAGATTTGGAGCGGCGAGGGGGAGCGAAATAGAATGAGGGAGTGGGCCCGGCCCATAGTCAAGTGTGTGGGACACTGGGACTCATGGGGGAGGGGAGACAGCGCGGCTACAGTTCTGGACAAGAAACAAAAGGCGTGGCAGGCCACCTGCGTGGACGCAGTCCATAGCCCAGGTAGTAGTAGCCCTTTCCCTTGCCATGGTCGACACCGCTCCATGGCTTGGAACGTCAAGAGTGAGAGTCCTACTGCGAACCAAGGGTACCCGTAGTCCGCCAATCTTTCCCCAATACTATATTAGGATAGCCAACTATTAATTTTGTAAATATTAAAAAAATAGATACTTCATCCGTCCCCAAATAATCAATCGTAAAATCCGTGCAAATCAAATTATCTTCAATTTTACTAACTTTATAGAAAAAGAGTAACAAAATCTATGACATAAAATAAGTATATTATGAAAATATATTCTATAAACTGTGATGGGTATTTGTAGAAATTCGGTCAAAGTTTAAAAATTTTGACATAAGACAACTGTAGTAATCTATTTATTTAGTGATAGAGGGGCAGAACCCCGTATATCTTTCCCACCATCAACATAAAAGGTGGATTCCGCGAGTGTATAGGAAAAAATATGACTGAAAAGTAAAAGTTGTGGTGGTCCATAAAAAAAATTTAAAATATATATATTCAAAAATATTAATATTTATGGTATATAATTAGTATCATTGGAAATATTTTTTAATCTAGTTTTTTAATAAATTTATTTGAAGATACAAATGTTGCTCGTATTTTCTACAAATCGAGTAAAAAACTTGCGGCACGTACATGAATGACGACAGTTATTTAGGGAAGGAGGGAGTAGCTACCCTATGAAACTATCCAATGAGACGCACTGTTTTCATTCACTAGTAAAGCTGATGCAGCACTCTTGGTAACTGTGCATTAAAACTCTCTACGGTGACTAGCCTTAGATTTATTTTTTATAGCAAATTCGGTGTTAAGTTGTTGACTTCATATGGGCGCTCATGTTTTTCTACTTCATTCGTCATAAAATAAGTGTCGTTCTTACTTTTTGAAAAGTCAAACGTTTTTGACTTTGACTAAATATATACAAGAAAATCACTAATGTTTATTATGCATAATAAGTACTATTAAATTAATTGTTGAATATATTTTTTTATAGTAAACTTGTCTGTAGATACAAATGTTGCTAATGTTTTTTATAAACCTAATTAAAGTTAAGATATTTTTTGATAGAGAAAAATTAAGAAGTTCAACCTGCACAGAACGTAAGCGACACTAATTTTGGAACAGAGGGTCTATGTGTTATAAGATTTCACATAGTTAAATCTTAAAATCTACTGTATATTTCTTAAAAAAAATATTGAAATCTAAGGATGGTAAAGGAGCAGGGAGCGTGTTTGCACACTAGCCGCATGCATCAGTGCATGTACAACGGTGATTACGTCTCTTCAGCGTAATCCGCAGAAAAAGATACGTAGTGTAATGGACATTGGTAGTATATACGGAGTATCATAATATCAACAAGTTCTCGGCATTTCTGATACTGCTGCTTAACATGACTCTGTTAGCGTTGTGTAGCAAAATAAACCGCACGGTTTGAGACCATGTGGGTTTGTGGCTTTGACGCTTTGTGCAGCGGCGGGCCGACGGCCCTTCGAGGCCCTGTTTAGTTGGTGATTTTTTTTTTTGAAAATGATAACGTAGTACTTTCGTTGTTATTTGATAATTAGTATTCAATCATAGTCTAATTAGACTTAAAAGATTCGTCTCGTGAATTTCGTCTAAACTGTGTAAATAGTTCTATTTTTTATTTATATTTAATGCTTCATACATGCGTCTAAAGATTCAATGTGACGGAAAATCTTAAAAAAATTTGCAAAATTTTAGTAACTTAACAGCACCCGAGTCGTAGCACCGTTTGTGGCGCTGTGTTTCGCGAACAGACCAACCGTCGGGAACAAACAAGTACTGTAGTGGCATCATTTCCAGGGAAAAGCATTCGGATGGAACACTTTGTCCAACCAACACGTTGACCGCTGGTTAATTTCTGAGTTGATAAATTTGATTGAAACTGATTTGCTATCAATGAAAAACAGTGTTAACTAACTAATAAGCTCCGTCTAAAACCAATAAAAAAACAGACTGCAAGCCTCCAAGGCAAAGCACTTGGGCACAGGCGGGAGAGCGAGCGCGAGCGGCGACGGGAGCTGCGTCTCGGAAGCGGCCCGGCCGTACCATTGTACCAAAGTTCCAGCTGTGTCCCGCTCACTCCCAGCTCAGCTTCCTCCCTTTCGATCTGCTCCGCTGCCGGCCTGGGGTGCGGTGGGGCCCCCAGTCCCCCTTCTCCTCCTCTCTGCCTTTTTTATTTGGTTCGTACTGCTAGCAGGACGAGTATTAATATTTAATTCCTAAATATAGATTTTTTTTCTCGCGCTCGAAGACGCGCCCCGAAATCTCACCACCCACGCTGCTGCTGCGGTCCTCGAGATGCCGCTTCCGGCGCTGCCCCGCGCCACGTCAGCTGAGCGGCCCACTTGGCACCATGAACCAACCACCCAAAATCATGCGCGCACCCCACACCCGCTACCTACATAGGTAGGTGTCGTCGCACTGTCTTGGCTTTGCTGGTTCACTCGTCCTGTTCGGCAGATCGTAAATGATCGTGATTATTTACTACTCACTAGTTTGATGTAATGAAAAAATACTGTTTTTACTAAAAATTTACAAGCGAACATGCTAGACTGCAGGTTTGTGGATGATTGCCGCGTAATGATACGGACGACGAACAGCCTAGACTGCAGGTTTGTGGACAGTAGGTGATACGTACTGTATGCTTCGTTAGTTCGTTTAGGAAACCGGTTGGTTAGGTAGGTCGTGCCGATGGAGCTCAGGTTGTTTATTTGGTCGTTTCTATTGTCGGCGTATGTTATTATGTATAATATGAAAGGCATTAATCATAATCATTGACCTGCATGTTTGTCTTTTTCCTTTTTTCTTTTATATGCTAATCCTAGCGCACGGAAGAGCAACCAACGATCATGTGGAGATGGGCTGGATGGTTAGACAGCCTAGCGCATGGGAACTATTCGTGGAAACTGATACGGGTCGCTCGCGGAGCATCAAAAACGTTAGCAGTCGAAATAGAATAGAAAAAGAGAAGTCGGACGCACTCTTCGGCCTTGTTTAGATTAAAAAATTTCAAACCCGATGAATAATAGCACTTTCGTCTTATTTAGTAAATATTGTCCAATCGTGAACCAACTAAGCTTAAAAGATTCATCTCGTGATTTCTAACTAAACTGTACAATTAATTATTTTTTTTACCTACATTTAATATTTCATACAAATGGCTAAACATTAATGTGATGAAGAAAGAGTGAAAAAACTTGAAATTTTAAGAGTATCTAAACAAGGCCTTCGTCCATTTGCCTATGGAAGCGTGCGGAGCAGAGACTCAGGCTAACTCGAAAAGACGTGCGAGACTATCGCCGAACAACTCTCGCTAGCGAGTTCAGTTTTCATGCTCTCGCTCCTCCACGTCGGACGCATTCTGACATCAGCTGGCGATTTCGATAGCCCGTTCTAACAGGCTTGGTTCGCAGCAAGCGGGTGTGCTCTCACTGGTCACAGGCCCCGTTCGCTGGAAGATACTGTTAACTAATTTATTGTGAGAAAAAAACACTATTTATTCGCTGGAAATGTATAGCCTCGCTGAAAAACACAGCTGGAGATTTTGAAATACCTCTATATTGCTATTGCTGGTCGTTGAACTGTTATTGTGTCCCTTGCATGTATTTACCGAGAGATTGTGTGTAATAAAAATAACCTTAGAAATTTTGTCTATATATATAGAGGGAAAAAATGGAATAGAAACCGCATGGTAAAGATGAGGTGAATTCACGAAACATGGGAGCAGGCGGTAGTGGTCAACACGAGCAGCAAGGAAAAAGGGGAGGGTTTAAGGTAAGGGCAGGGCAGCAGCACTGCAGCAGGGACCTGTGCAGTCCTGTGTGCACGCAGAAAAAAAGAGGAAGGCTTTCACTCTCCCGTGGCCGTGGGACAGTTATGGGTGGACGGAACGGAGGCATCCATGCCCCATGCCCCATGCCCCATGCACTCCCGGTGCGGTAGTGCCTGGCCGCAAGCGCAGCCAACGAACCCCGCTCGTGAATGTTTCTCTCTCTCTCTCTCTCTCTTCTTCTTCTGAAGAAGAAGAACAGAAGGCAGCCCACGTACGGCCCACACTCCGGAGCGGGCGGGCCGGCGGGCCGGCGGCCTCGGGGCTCGAGCGCCCCCAGCTGTCGCTTTGCTTCCTTGCCGTCGCTCGGTGGCGATCCGACGGCAGGCGTGCGCGGTGTGAGCTGGCGCACGTGGAAGGGGTGGTCTGGTGGAGGATCGTGGCGGCCCGGCAGGCAGGAGTAGCGGCAGGCTTGGAGTTGGGAGGGCGAGCCGAGACCGTGTGACTGACGGATGGATGGTGGCCTGGTGGGGGGAGGGTTTGGAATTGCGGGGCGTGCGTCACTGTGCGTCGGCCCCGCCAAATTAAAGCCTTTTTTATATATATACGGCCGGACACGGGACGGGAGTACGGGACTTGCTGCTGCGGTGGGGGTGCGTGGCTGCTCAGAGGGCCTGTTTAACGCCGAAATTTTTGACAAAATGACACTGTAGTAGTTTTTGTTGTTATTTAATAATTAATGTTCAATTATATTACCAGCTTAAAAGATTAAATTTAAAAACTATTTGTTTTGCTGCTGGGTGGGGGTGCGTGGCTGCTGAGAGGGCAAAAAGTTACAATCGTAGCAGTTTTATTTTTTTTTTATTTTTAATTATAGTTTAATTAGGCTTAAAGATTTGTTTCGTTATTTCGTCTAAAAGAATTAAAATTTAATACTTGTATATGCGTCTAAAAATCTTGAAAAATTTTGAAAAATTTAGTATTTTGGAGGGAACTAAACGGTACCTCAATGCTCTCTCCTCTCCTTCCTCTGCAGCTGCCACTCGGGGCCTCGGGTAGCTAGCTCGTGCTGTCTGCCCTGTCCTGCCATGCTCGGCTCTGCCGGGGGTTGGTTTGGGCTGGATGGATCTGTGTTTCTCCTTTCTGGGCCCCGTCCTTTCTTTCTCGGTTCGGTGGCGCCGCGAAACGGGCTCGGTCCCGGGAAGAAGGAACGCTGCCGCCGTTGCGCGCTGCTGGAGCGCCCAGCGAAGAAGAGGCACGCGCATGGATTTGGATGGACCTAGACCGCTAGACGTAGGGTGGTACACGGCGGCGGTGGTGGGCGGTGGGGTGGCACTGGCCGGGGTACTGACGGCGTGCGCGAGTTGGTACGTACCGCGATGGTTGTGGTTGGGGCGGCAGGTCGACCGTACCGCCCGCGTTTAATTTACACGCAGGGGTAGGGTTCCTGAATGAATGAATGAATTTTGTGATGGATGGATGCATCGAGCGGAAGTCGTAGTTGTCGTTGCCGTGGAGGATCGGGATCGCAACAGTAACAAACAATCGGACCACCCTGTTTTTGTTCGTTCGTCTTCGTCCGTGTGGCTCCGTGCTGCCAGTGCCACCACTGCCACTGTAGCCTTCGATCCAGTGCAAGCAGCCGGACAGGCAGGCAGAGGCAGCCCCAAGGCCCGGTGGTGCTGGTGCTGGCTGCTGACACGCACTAGTGGCCGGTCAAGACAGCTTCAGGGATCCAGCTGTGCGGCACGACCGCTCGACGTGGCAGCACGCGCGTGCCACGGTGTACTGTATTTGGCTATTTGGGAGGATTGGGGCCACCAGCCGGGAAGGAAGGAAACCCATCGCTCGCTGGTCGCCTGCAGACAGCCGGCGCCCTGCCCCTGCCTGCCGAATCCTTGCTGGAAAGCACACAACTCAAGAGCTGCCAGCTGGCTGCTGCCATTGGCACGTGCCACTACTGTACGTGGTGCTCAGATCACACCACGACACCTGGACACCATCTCCAGGCTCCAGCTCTCCTACTCACCCTCTGTGGTAGAGTGGGAGCACGAGGGGCAGCAGCGAGCGGTGAAAAGTGAAAAGTGAAGCAAGGGAGAAGGTGCGTGGTGAGCTGGCAACCGGCCTGGCAGGGCAGCTGGACCTGCTGGCACGGGCAGAGGTGGATGGGCGTGGTTTCGGGGCCGGGGCAGCAAGTACAGTACGTACAGGTACAGCTACTAATGCCAGCTCTTTGTCCTCTGGCCAATGCGACATACTGTATCATGGGCGTCACCTCGGCCACCACACCCCCATTGCATCAACAACTGCACGCAGCAGGCACGTCCGATCCATCGCGCACGGCGCACGGCACACATCTTCACGCGGCCCAGGCCACACCACGCCAGGGCTTGTTTTTGTTTGGATCGTGGCTACCCGTAGTCGTTCGTTCGGAAGCTTGGGAGCGAGCTGCGTGTGGGGTGTGGTCTACTGTACATGTGGCTCCGTGAGACTCTCTCTAGCAACTGTGACCCAAAATGTAATGCATATTGGTTTTTGGGTAGCGCTACAGGCAAAGGGTTTCAATACATATTTTTTGTCTTCTCCAACAATAAGACACAAAAGGTAACCCTTTTTGCAAATGGATCTTCAGGAGAGAGGATACTCAGATTTGGCTTATGCCTCTCCTGACACCTAAAATAAGTCTTTCATATAGGTACTCTGTTAGAAGATATATATATTGTATTGGAGATCTATTTTTATATTTGGGTTCCACAGTGGGTGTCCTATCGGAGACCGCCTGAGTATTCTCCTCTGTTCTGTCAGTGGTTATTGGTCGCCATGCAAATCTCCCCGGCAAGGACTAGCTGCTTCCTGCCCGTAAGATCCATTACTACGGGCTACGCTACGGTCGGATCCAGCAAGAAGCGCGTGGATCGCGTCGGCTACGGTAGTTATGGAACCGATCGATCGGTCGGTGAGACGACGTAGTACGCGCGACTATCAAAAGGCCATCATATCGATCGAGTACGTATGTCTAACCATGCATGTACGTAATACACAAACTGCTGGCTGGCACGTCGTAACGCCACGCATGCATGCACGAGGAGCTGCGACGTGCCACGTACTGACGTACCGTTACGTACCTGCATGCCTAACGACGAGTCGACGATGGATCGGCCGGACAACCGACAACCGTAAGAGCTATGCCGGGCCGGGCAGCGGACGTACTGCACGGCGGCTGCCACTGCCAGTAACGGAGTACGAATGCACTGCCACGCACGGGACACGTTAGTCGTACCATCCACCCCGTGGATTACTCAGCCTGTTCGTTAGTTTGGTTTGAGTCATAACTTATCAGTCATGGTTGTTCGGTCGTTCGAGCTGGCGTGCAGCTGAGCTGACATCAATAATACTAGCTCCTACCATGCACTCCCCTCGATCGAATCCGAGGGGAATACATGTATGGACGGATCGACCTCGCCGCCGGCCCGGTACTGTGGCCCTCTCCTAATATAGGCAGTAAGCAGTTCCGCGACCGTGCGCCGTGCGCCCCCTGGCCGGCTGCCGGCCCTAGCTACCGGCACTGCGCAGGACATTGATGCGTGCATGGATCGGCCGGCCGATCCTTATCAGGGCCATGCGTGCACGGTGCATGCATGCATGCCGGCCGCTGGGAAAAGAGCTAGGCATGCAGATCGCGATCAGCAGCGCGCGCCTGGCCTGGCCGGGCTACTTGCAATTTGACTGTCTGCCACCTTGTTCTTCTTCTTGCGTGCATTGCTTGAGTTGGGGCCGCCGCCCGGCCAGATAAGTCACTGTCTAGGTCAGCCCTAGCTAGCTCTAGCAGAGTGCGAGCATTTATATAACTTAACTGGATATACAGATGGACTATGGAGGCATAAATGGTAGAATCTGCCACTCCTATATATGCAATTGCAATGCAAGCAGGCAGTACTAGGAGTGAGAGATCATATTTGTGGACCACTCCATGCATGATTATATTTGCCAGCCGAGTTTAGAACGTATCCACTATATGAACAAGGTCGCACGTTGTGAATAACATCATCTTGGTGGCATGCATCGTGCATATGAAGACGACCACACAACAGTTGAAAAGAAAGCTCGATCACCATTCAACCACTTTGTAGAGTACTGTACATCACGATCGAATGACTCATCCAACTCGTGTGTCCTGTTCGATCTGTTCCTATCTGCCGGCGGCCAATGCCCATCAGCTCATGCATGCCTGCATGCAAAAGGCAAGAGCCGCCGGTAACAAGCAAAAGGTAGTGTGTGTCACTGGGCCGCAGCAGCCAGTGTATAGTCACTCCCTATGGGTTTGTTCGGCTGACCCCAAATCCGGCTTGATCCGCTTATTTTTTCTTCTGGAACAGTGTTTTTCTCACACAGATTCAGCTATAAACAGTAAAATTCAGCCACTACAGTGTTTCTTTTATCTCAGCCGAACACAGCCACCTATGTCGTGCGTGCTCGGAACGAAGCATGGGCACGTCGATGAATAGGTCAGCTAGCGCCACCTAGTAGGTAGAACCGTAGAAGTAGCTACAAATAGTGAATCATATATAGGTCAGCTAGCGCCGTTTTTGGTCTGTGCTAGCTTTTTCCTTTCCTCGTGCATGTAGCATGTAGGAGTAATAGCAAGGTGTGGGGCCGGGCTGGGGTCTGGTCATGTGTGGGCCAGCAGGTAGGCGGGCCACGTACAGAATCCGGGCCGGGCGATGCTGCAACGACCATACACACACCACACCACTTGTTTCTGGTCTTGTTGGTAACTTTGGCGTGTTCCATGGCGCCGCCCGTCAATCAGACTGCATGCCACGACCATACACACACCACACCACTTGTTTCTGGTCTTGTTGGTAACTTCGCATTCCACTTGGGTGTCCCCTCTCCCGTCTTCGGCCGTCCCATCCCGACGGCGACGGCGACGACTCGGCCACGTACGTACAAAACGCTTGTTTACCTAGCTAGCTGCCTGCTTGTAGTACATCCGAACTGATCTGGCTCACTTCTCTCTCCGTACGTGTATACAGTACGTATGTGTACACAATACATACTGACATATATATACATCCGATTCAAAAACGATTTTCACTGTTGAACTCCTGACATTTTTGTGCACGTTTCAAGATCCACTATGAATATTTTTTTTTGAAAAAAGATAAAATTAATAAATTTGAAATTTGAATCATGGCACATGATGGTCGATTGGATGCATAGAATCAATGATCAAGATGCGTAGAAAAGTTTTTGGCGCTGACATTACATAGAAATTAATAGTTTGATGAATAAAATTAATTTTGTTCCACGTAAAAACCTCTCCGCGAGATGGACATTCTACACCTGGCACAACCGTGATTGCCTCCACCAACATCATGCTTCCCACTATGGGGTGTATAATTAACATGGGAACACTGCATAAAACATGGAGACCGTAAGCGTAAAACATGGAGACGATCTCGTCTTCTCCAAAATTTGAAATTTCATGGCAAATGATGGCCGATTGGATGCATCGAAACAATGGTCAAGATGCGCACAAAATTTTTTGACCACGACATTGCATAGAAATTAGTGGATGGATGAATAAAATTGATCTTGTTACCGCGTAAAAACCTTTCCATGAGATGGACATTCCACCTGACACAACCGTGATTGCCTCCACCAACATCATGATTTACACTATGGGGTGTATAATTGGCATAGGACCAATGCATAGAACATAGAGACCTCAAGCGTAAAACATGGAGACGATCTCGTCCTCTCCAAAATTTGAAATTTGAATCATGGCACTTGGTGCCTGATTGGATGCATAGAATCAATGGTCAAGATGCATAGAAGAGTTTTTGACATCGACGTTACATAGAAATTAGTGGTTGGATGAACAAAAATTAATTTTGTTACCGTGTAAACACCTCTCCGCGAGATTGACATTCCACATGACAACCATGATTGCCTCCACCAACATCATGCTTCCCACTATGGCTGTATAATTAACTTGGAAACAATGCGTAAACACATGGAGGCCGCAAGCGTAAAACATGGAGACGATCTCGTCTTCTCCAAAATTTAAAATTTGAATCAAGGAAAAATTAACATGGGAACAATGCGTAGAAGTGCACCGATAATTGTTCCAACAATGTATAGACTACATACCAAGTTACAATTTAGCCATACATAGAAACTTATACACACAAGCATAAGAACACAAAATCAAAGCAAGCAGCCACCATTGGGAGGTAAGGGAGGGGAGGATGTGCCACCGGGTGGGAGGGAGAGGGGGTGATGTGGAGGTCGTGCGCAAATCCACAATTTGTAGGTCGGGCCGCAGGTCGTGGAGGGGGTGGCTTCATGCCACCGATCGTGGACAGGTTAGCCGCACACCGCCGATTAGGAAGGGGATGGCCGCGTGCCACCGGTTGGTGGAGCGGGGATCCGATGCCGCCACAGTATGGGGTATTGGGGCCGACGAGGGAGCAGGGTGAGGCCACGCAGAAACATCCTTTTAACCATCCTACATCATAAGAAAGGCATAGAAATATGTTTTAGCAGGTGTCGGGTATCGATAGTAGGGATACCCAAAGCAAGGAAGTTAGCGCCCACGCTGACTTCCTCGGATGGAGCAAGATGTATTAAAAAGTCTCGCCCGACCCCAAGGCTATGGGGGTCTCGCCCAAGGCCGCGTGCTCCGTCTCGCCCGACCCCAAGGACGCGGGCTCCGTTTCGCCCGACCCCTCGGGTGTAGGATCCGTCTCGTCCGACCCCAAGGGCGCGGCTCCGTCTCGTCCAACCCCAAGGCTACGGGCTTTGTCTCGCCTGACCCCTCGAGTGCGGGCTCTGTCTCGCCCCACCTCGAGGCCGCGGGCTCCGTCTCGCCCGACTCCAAGGCCACGAGCTTTGTCTCGCCTGACTCCTTGAGTGCGGGCTCCGTCTCGCCCCACCTCGAGGCCACGGGCTCCGTCTCGCCCGACCTCGAGGCCGCGGGCTCCGTCTCGCCCGACACCTTGGGCGGGCTCCGTCTCGCCCGACCCCAAGGATGCGGTTTGCGTCTTGTCTGACGGGGACCCATACCGCCGTCAACCACTCCAAGTCCAAGCGTATGGGCCTAGGTCAAAACTCTGACACCAGGGAAGAGACTGGCACGCCTCGATGTAACCCGTGGCCATGACGGGCCATACCTAAGGATTCACATCAAGAACAGCGTCGGGCATGCCTGTGCTGTTCTGTCTAACCCTCGTACGAACACTGACAGGCGCGTCAGTTCACCACGACGTCCGCTGGGACGGAATGGAACGCCATGATCGGCAGATGACGCCTGCGCATGGCGCCAGTGACGAACAGGGCCGCGATGTGGAGCCATCCCTGTTGACATCTACAGGATCGGCGGGACCTCCATGAAGGAGAAGAAGGACCCGGCGATCCTAGAAGCCTTCTTCTCTCTCGTTCTTCTCCTTTTCCTCCATTGTAATCCGTGCCTTCCCTTCGCCTATAAAAGGGGAAGCAGGGCGCCCCATGAAGGGGGATCCAGATCCGCACGAGACCAAACTACGAATTAAAAATACAAGAGCACGACACGAGCACACGACCGAGCAACGATCGAGCTCTCAGCACCCGTTCACTCCTTCCACCAGAGACTTGGGATCCTTTCCCTCTCTCGCCTGTTTGTAACCCCTACTGCAAACGAAGTGCAAGTAACACGAGCAGCAGCAAACTGGACGTAGGGACATTCCGCCCGAACCAGTATAAACCCTTGTGTCTTCCGAGCACACCATCCGAGCTAGACGTATAAATACAAATTTACTCGTCAATGGTTCGAAAACACCGACAGCAGGTGAAGAAACCTTACAGTGGCAAAGAAAGGCATAGAAACATGTTTTAGTACGCGCAGAAAACTTAGAGCAGCAAGAAAGACATGTAAACATGTTTTTGCAGGCAACAAAAACTATTATGGTCCCAACCCAAACCTTGCCTCCCACGTGGACGAATGTATAATTAATAGAGAAACAATGCATAGAACCCAATAAAAACCCCTATGGGGGATTATTTTATCCAAAACCATGACAGCCCCCACACAAACCATTATTCTCGCTTTGGGGACATATATTAATAGAGGAACAGTGTGTAGAACCCAAAATACCCTCCCTTCTGGGGGATTATTGTACCAAGATCATGACGGCCCAACCCAAACAATGCATAGAACAATATATAGAATTGTGTACCAACAAAGGTCAGTGGAGGGATAACTGTTCCAGCAATGTATGCCAAAAGTGTTCTAACAATGCATAGAAGTGTGCTCCAACAATGTATATAATTGTGTAGAGGTGCACAGATAACTGCTTCAACAATATATAGAAATGTGCTCCAATAATGTATAAAAATTTATTCCAACAATATATAGAATACATACCCCTATGTCCAAAAATTAAGATTTCAATTTCATCGCGCATCATATCAATGAAAAGCATAAAAATAGTAATGATAAATCATAGAAAGTTTTGAGTATATGCATACAAAAGCTTTGAGTATACGCAAGGTCGGATCCGTAGGGGGGGAGGCTGTCGTCGCTTCCGGTGAGGGAGAGGGGAGGGGCGTCATGGCCGGCTCAGACACGGGAGGGGCTCCGCAAGAGGTCCGCCGCCACTAGCATCTCCAAACCCACGTCAAACCAGGAATGAGAATACTATAAAAAAAACCAAAAAAAATTGGGCCACAATTTTTATGCATATTAATCAACAAGCAAAATGGTCTACTGGAGCTCCCAAAGACATCAAGATTGGGCCACAATTTTTTATGCAGATTAATCTATATTTTAACTGATGCTGAGTGTGGTGCGGCCGGCCGTGCAATGATGTAGTAAGCATACAAACATGGAGAAAAAACATTAAAAGAATCTGAACATGCTAGTGCTAGGAGATGCTCGCGCTTGTATCCAACCATCCTCAGCACCTCTAGCACGAAGCAGCCAGGTTCGCCATCCAGTGCAGCTCCAGATCCTCGTACACAAATAATCGGTAATTTTAGACGTCTTCATTTACCAACTTATATGCATAGAAACTCACTAATACTTGAACAGAAACTCACATTGATGCAAATACTAGATAATTGAAGATGTAAGCATAGAAAATAGTTAGGAACCTGGGGCACCTTGTAGGAAGCTGGATCGTCATCATAACAAGGCATGATTAACTCGCCTAGTCTGACTTCAGTTCCCTGTACACAACCAAATCGTATGAGAGAATCAGGCTTAACAATGGTTATCACAGGACAAGTAAGCTTACCAGATCAGAAAAATAAAAATATGGTAAATCAAAATATATGCGTATGGTGAAGTAGTAATCTGATTCGCAACACATAGAAATCTACAATTTGCCTGGAGAAAGAAACAAAGTGTAGACCAAAATTGCATACATTCAAACATCAATATGAGACACAGCAGAAATCATCAGTCGGGATGAGAAGCCGCACCAGCAGCCATATCCACCACCGTCGCCCAAACCAAACCTCCATCCTGGATCACAGCAAGGAGAAGGAATCGAGCTAGGGAGGAGGAAAGAGCGCACCTTGTCGATCTGCTCGCTCCTCACCCTGCTCGAAGCTCGCAAGGGGGCGTGGTGACTCGGCTATCGGTGTTTGATGACCGGCAACTCGTCACGGGGTTACCCGAGACGATATTTGAAGGGCATCGGTGTACGTAGAACTCGACAGTAAACGCAAAGAGACAAACGATTTATACTGGTTCGGGCTCTCTTGTTGAGTAATAGCCTTTACGTCCAGTCAACATGTAGCCTTTTGCGTTGGATTGATTGTATGATTGTTAGGGTTAAAGGGGTGCACCGTAACTTTCTTTATATAGAAGAGAGGGTAAGGTCACGTATCTAGTCCTAGTGGGTTACAAGAGAAGAGTCCTAATCCTATTACAGAATTTAGCTTTCATAATAAATCGACTAAGTTGATCTGAAATAGTCTGAAGTTCACGCCGCATTGTTTCGTGTCCTTCGACAGATCGTGGGCCATCTCAGGGCTCATCCGGGTAGAACTCCCGTGGGAAAGCTGTAGGACCTGGTCCGTCATCGGTCTCCTGCCTGCTGCTAACGGGATCTGAGGGGGCTCGGCGGGACCTCTTGTTGATCTGCCCACGCGAGGCCCAAGGGACTAGAATAGTGGTGGGGAGGGGGCGCCGCCTCGGGCAGTGGTGGGGAGGGGCACCGGGATGTTGGAGCCGCGTCGGGCTGCTTCCGTCCCCCGCTCGCAGTTGGGGACTGGGCTGCCGTTCGCAGCCATCGAGCCTCCGGACGGCGGTGTCGCTACCAGATGCAGTTGGGGAAGGGGGCGCCCCCACACGGGTCGAGGGGGGCGCCGAACCATCGCCGATGAGGAAGAGGGGCTCAGTCACCGCACGAGCTCGCTAGAGATAGAGCTCGCCGTGCAGAATCGATCGCCGTCGACGGGTGCACCTCCCTGAGCAGGCCCCGTTGGCCCACGCACGGCGAGCACGCGCGCTGCTAGCCGTCGCCGGCCAACGAGTCTTCCCCGGCCCTCCCCTTGGAGCGGGTGGAGCCACAACCGCGATCGGCCTAGCCCCAGCGCGAGGCCCTGCAGCAGAGCCGCGCCGCCGGCACCATGGCCGCTCACCGAGCTCTCCCTATGGCCGCTGGTACCCCACTTCGCTCATCTCGAGGAGGAGGGCACCGTCGGGGGAGTGGGGGACGAGCGCCATCGGTCGTTGGCACATGAGAGAGGAGAGCGATTTGAAATGTCCTTAGAGAGCTCGAGGCTGACGTCACGTGGGATGGATGGGGTACACACCTGGTTAGGTTTGACCACGGTGGAGGAGGTTCTGTGCGCCTGGTCTGGACTGCTGGCTCGGGCTGCTGGTTCGGTAGAACCATGTAGCTGCACTTCGTGCAGGGGCTTCCACTAATTATTGGGTGCCCTAACACCCCCCTCTCTCTATGGCTACGCTATTGGGAGCCCGCGGCTCCAAATAGCTAATGGAGAGCCCTAGCCAGCCCCTCTAGCCAGCCCAATCATTCAGGTCCGCGGTGCTGGCGCGCACAGGTGGAGGACCACTGCAGACCCAGCAGATCGGATACATAAAATCTCAGTTCAAGCTGCGTAGAAATATTTTTTCACTACGCTGCATAAAAATTAGTCGTTGAATGAATGAAAATTATTTCGCTACTGCATAGAAATCTCTCTGCGAGCTGGATGTTCCAGCTAACACGCTGACGCATGCATGCATGCAAGCATTCAATCTAATCTCTTTCGTTTTTTCATTATAATTTCTCAACGAAGCATTCGATTTAAAAACGGGTTTCACCATTGAACTCCTAACATTTTGTGCACGATTCAAGATCCATTGTGAATATTTTTTCAAAAAATTTAAAATCCATAAATTTGCGCATTAAGGTATAGAGTTTTATGCGTCCGTCTAAGCATAGAATCTTGTGAACTATAACATAGAAACATGGATACGATATTGTCTTCTCAAAATTTTAAAATTTGAATCATGGTACGTGACAGCCGATTGGATGCATAGAATCAATGGTCAAGATGCGCAGGAGAAATTAGTGGTTTTATGAATAAAAATTAATTTTGATACCACGTAAAATCTCTCCACGAGATGGACATTCCATCTGACATAACTGAGATTGCCTCCACCAACATCATGCTTCCCACTATGGAGGTGTATAATTAACATGGGAACAATGCATAGAACATGGGGACCGCAAAGCGTAAAACATGGAGACGATCTCGTCTTCTCCAAAATTTGAAATTTGAAAAATAGCAAGTGATGGACGGATTGATAAAATCAATGGTCAAGATGCGCACAAACGTTTTTGGCGCCGACATTGCATAGAAATTAGTAGTTAGACAAATAAAAAATAATTTTCTTACCATATAAAAAATTGTGTTCCAACGATGTATAGAATTGAATTGAATTACCAACAACAATGTATAGAATTGTATAGAAGCACGCAAATAATTGTTCCAACAAAATGTATGTCGAAGTGTTCTAACAATGCTTAGCAAGTGATGAACGATCGAATTCATAGAGGGGCTGATTGGTTGCCCGAACCAGGCCATCCTTGCACCCTCTGCCTGCTTCACCTCATTCCTCTGTCGTGTTTGGTTCCCAGCCTCGCACGCTTTGCCTGCTTCGTTTCATTCCGCTGCCCTCCACCACCCCGCACGGCTCCGTCTTCTCAGGGCGTGATTGGTTGCTTTGGTGATGCGGAGCCGGGATGGAGAGGCAGTCCAGGATTGTGAGATGCATGCTCAAATCGTGCACCCAGTCGTGTTTGGTTGTCTTTGTTGTTGGTCCGGTACGAGATGTGATCTTGTTTGGTTGCATGCATGGATAAGAGTTTTGAGTGTGTGACACATGGGCCCTTATACCATAGGTGCATTGTGTCGTCCTACATCGCGAGGAAAGTCGAAATAGAGAAGACGGAGCCATGCGGGATGGTGGATGGCAGCGGAATGAAACGAAGCAGGCAAAGCGTGCGAGGCAGGGAACCAAACACGACAGAGGAATGAGGTGAAGCAGGCAAATGGTGCAAGGATGGCCTGGTTCGGGCAACCAATCAGCCCCTTAATTTCCACTTCCCTCGCAATGTAGGACAACACGATGCACCCATGGTATAAGAGCCCACATGTCACACACTCAAAACTCTTATCCTTGCATGCAACCAAACAAGATCACATCTCGTACCAAACCAACAACAAAGACAACCAAACACGATTGGATGCACGATTTGAGCATGCATCTCACAATCTTGGACTGCCTCTCCATCCCGGTTCCCCATCACCAAAGCAACCAATCACACCCAAAATCATTGGTCAAGATGCGTAGAAATGTTTTTGACACCGACATTGCATAGAAATTAGTAGTTAGATAAATAATAATTAATTTTCTTACTGCATAAAAATTAGTGTTCCAACAATGTATAGAATTGCGTACCAATAATATATAGAATTGTGTAGAAGCACATAGATAATTGTTCCAACAATGTATGTCAAAGTTTTCTAACAATGCATAGAAGAGTGCTCCAACCATGTATATAATTGTGCAGAATTGCACAAATAACTCCTCCAACATTGTATACAAATTTGTTGCAACAATGTATAGAATACATACAAAGTTACAGTTTAGCCAGGCATAGAAACATATGCACATAAGCATAAGAACACAAAATCAACAAACAAAATCAAAGCAAGCAGCCACCATGGGGAGGTAAGGGAGGGGAGGATGTGCCACCGAGTGGGAGGGAGAGGGGGTGATGTGGAGGCCGCGCGCATATCCACCATTGGGAGGTCGGGCCGCCGGTCGTGAAGGGGGTGGCCGTATGCCGTCGGTCATGGACGGGTTCGCTACACGCCGTCAATTGGGAAGGGGGTGGCCGCGTGCCGCCGGTCGGTGGGGCGGGGATCCGAAGCCGCCGCAACAGGGGGTATTGGGGCTGACGAGGGAGAAGGGGGAGGCCGCACATAAACATCCTTCCAACCATCCTACATCACAACAAAGGCATATAAACATGTTTTAGCAGGCGCAGAAACCTTACAGTGGCAAAGAAAGACATAGAAACATGTTTTAGTACGCGCGAAACCTTACAGCGGCAAGAAAGACATGAAAACATGTTTTTGTAGGCACAAAAATCTATTATGGTCTCAACAATATATAAAAAATGTGCTACAATAATGTATAGAAATATGTTCCAACAATGTATAGAATACATATCCCTCGTGACCAAAAATTAAGACTTCAATTTCATTGCACGTCATATCAACGAGAAGCATAAAAACAGTAATGAAACTAATATTAGCTACATTAATACATTCAAAAATTAAAGATTTCAATTTCATTCACATTATATCAAGAATAAGCATAAAACATCTGCTTCAGAGGGCATCAAAAGTGTTAAGTAATCACATAAAAATTATCTCGCAGCAGTAAACATGTCGACAGGCACAAAAAGGCATATGAAACCATGCTTACTTGCATTGCTAGCTCTTCGTTTGCTACAACTCCGTCTTCCTGCAAGGCTGCAACTAAATCGAATCAAAACATAAAAATCCATGGCATAGAAACAAGAAAATCCAAGGCTGTAAATCAGTGATATAATAACACTTAACGATTATATTGAGACTACAATTGAGTACGTACGAATTGAGGAAAAAACAAGAAAATAGGAATGGAAGCTTGCAATTGGTGACACCTGCATGCATCTACCTAAACTGCATAGAAACCTTGCCGCTAGATTATCGCACTGACAACTACATGCTTCTACCTAAACCACATAGAAACCTTGCTGCTAGATTACCGGACAAGCAGCCGCCTACGAGCATCCAAAAATGAGTAGTTAACTATCCAAATATTAAGAATTTAATTTCTATGCATCCAAAAAAAAATAAGATTTCAATTTGGGAGATGTGGAACCAAATCGTAGTTAGCTACATACTGCAATCGAAAGAAAAATATTTTTTTACAAGCTATTACTGTTGAAGAGGTAGACACAGAACAAATCGGAAAAAAGAACGAGGCAGCTACATACTGCTATTCGATCAGACGCAGAACAAATCGATGATGATGGCAAAGCGATCTCGTGCGGCTAGCCGCAGGTCTCCTCGACACGTGCCGAGGACCTGCTGGGGGCTGACCGACTGGCACAGAGACCGACTGACGAGGGAGGAATGCATCCAAAAAACTGAAAATCAAACAAACAATTTGTATGCATCTAAAAAATTTCTGTGCATCCAAAAATTCCTATGCATCTATCGAAGTACAAGCTACTAGCATCTCCGGATCCACACGTCGAGGGGAGCCCGAGACCAAGCCTAGAAGGCTAGAATGCTCCCCCTAAATCGCCGAGTGGGTGTATAGAAACATACATACAAGTTTTTTATCTGGTCTGAGAACACAGTTTCACCATGCGTAGAAAACTATGCATGCAAGCAAAGTAACCAAAGGACTAGGTACTTGGCCAAGAGCAACTCCAGCTAAAATCACATCACACACATAACGCATAAAAACCCAACTCATCAAGCATAGAACCAAAAATTAAGATTTTAATTTCATGGAAGACACTAATGCAAGGATAGAAACTTACATTGATGCAACTACTACAAATTGGGAGATGCAAGCATAGAAAAATAATTGGGAGGAAAATAAAAAGATTTGATCACAAGGGCTCTGATATAGCTAGATTATGAAGTAGAAATCATATGCCTCAGAGTGAATAGAAACCATCAGCACATTGATTTATGCATCAGCACATAGGGATGACCTCATATTGGTTTGATTGAATCTCAGGGAACATGTGAATACAGGAAGCCTAAATAATTTGAAAAAGCTAATAACACGTCACATGAAGCATACAAGCAATTACACGGTTTGGATAAAAAAATTTGAAACCTATGGCCGTAGTCCTCACCAGAGCCGCCGTAGATCCGTCACGGGAGGGGGCCGGAGCTGCCATCGCTGCGTGGAGCCTTGACCCTCAAGTAGAAGCATGCTTCCCCTAAATCGCCAAGTGGATGCAAAGAAACATAGTAAGTACAAAATCAAACATTTCACTCAAGTATAACGGACAAGCTTCTATACAGAAATTAATGCATAAATATACAAATTTTTTATTCTAATCAGATCTCAAAACACAGTTCCACCATGCGTAAAAAATTATGCATGCAAGCATAGTAACCGTAGCTGGGGTCACGAGACTGGGATTCAGTTCAGCGTTCGGGTCATTCGCGTTGATTGGCTCCCTGATTAGCTTAGAAGTCAGCTACTGAACACGTTCAGACCTACAAGGAAGAAGGAAGAGCCCTATATGAAATCTTAGCACGTATTGCACTCAATCAACTTAGCAACTAGCAGACAGGCTATGCATTTCAACAAACACCTTGGCTTCAGTCCTGGATAGATGCATTCATTCAAACTATCAGCAGCAAGTCAATCCATCGAACACCAGCATGACATGTCATCGAGGCAGCAATTACTCACCAAATCGTAAGTGCAGCCACTTGGTCGAAGGCGCCGGCGTGGAGGTTGATGACATGGAGCCGCCACCGCGGAGAGGTGGGCGAGCGCGGCCCTACCCTTGGCATGAGCGAAACCGCAGGCGTGGCCGGCCTAGCCCCGCCACGAGCCCAGCAGCAGAGCCCCCACCGCCGCCGGGGAGAGCGATGAGGGGAGGCGGGCGACCATGGCTGGATCTGCGCTCTCGTGCTGTTGGAGGAGGGAAGCCACGTTGGGGAGAGCGTTGCCGGCGATGGAGGAGCGCCGCCGGGATCTGAGTGGCTCCGCCTCCTGCCTGTGCCCGGAGCCAGAGGAGAGAGAAAAGACGATTTCAAAATGAGGCCGACGGCTGAAAGGACCGTTCACTTATTCGACAAAAAAATACTTTTTTTTCTGAAATAGTACGGTTTATAAAAAAACGAACAGGGTGCGTAGAGGAATGGAGAGGAGGAGGGCCGGAGGGGGCTTGTGGTGGGGTTGGGCAGGTTGGTGGAGGTAAGAATGGCAACACGTTGGGGGCACCTAGAGCGTTGCCGGCGATGGAAAATCTATCCCCAAAACCAAAACCCACGCTCGCCGGATAATCCGAAACCCGGATCTGAGGGGCTATGAGAGCCTCCGGCCTGTGCCCCGGAGCCGGAGGAGAGAGAGAGAGAGACGATTTCAAAATGAATGTGAGAGAGAGAGCCATGTGTCGGTCCAGGGCTGGTGGGGCTCGCTCATGGCTGTTTGCACCCACCGTGAAGTCCGCCATGTGCCCGTCTGCTGGTGTATTCTTAGTCCACCGTGGGGAACGAGGAAGAAAATATTCTCGCGGTTGATTTATGCCGAAAAATATATTATTTCGGGCGTCGAAAATTCTTATAGTTTACCGTCTTCGCGGGCCACGACGGATGAGGTTGAGGTTGATGGATTTCAGCTTAAGGCTTATATATTAGGGTTGGTAGTTGGGCTTGGTGGGCGAAAGTTTACGTGGCTGGTCTTGGGGAAATCCAGGTAGGAGCAGTCTGGGAACCTACAAATCCGCATCCACTTGAACCACACAAACACAGATATCCGCCAACCCGATCCACTTTGCTATCAGGTGACAGATGTCATCCGCTGATTGGATCACACACATGATATTATATTTTATAAATATACTGTATGAAATACCAAATATATGTAGTATACATACATGGTATATTTATATTTACTGTCACAAAGTAATATATCTTTATATAATATTTTAGTGGATCCTTATATAGTTTTATTCTACATGTTTAAATTTTATAAATCTCGCCATACCTAAAAATTATTCCTGCCTCCGTCACGGTATGTACCACACACACAGCAAAGCTACAGTGACAGATGTCGGTGATCCGATATTATACTCCTATAAAATACGGTTCTCTAAAGCAAGTCGTTTTGGACATCAACACGGTCTTTAAGAAACGACTTTCACCGCTATTTTTTGCTATAAAATATTTATAAAATATAGTCAATATATACTTTTATGAAACCTACATTTCGAGATAAATCTACTTACATCACTTTCATATTTTCAAACTCAACCCAAAAGAAATTATTTGTAGTCAAAGTTTAAAATATTTGACTTAAGACAACCTCAAAACGACTTGCTTTAGAGAACCGGAGTACCACTATCATCTCTCTTTTGGTTTGGTGGCTTGTGATCAATGTGCTACTCCCTCCGTACTAGATGTGGCTCGTGATCAATTTGTGACAGATGGAGTAGCTAGCTGCTGAGGCCGGGGCCAATGCATGAACGGACGGATCGATGGTTGCAACCTTTCAGGAGGGCAGCATCATGCTGCATGCATGAGACGTGATGCTGATGCATGCTGCATGCACGAGACGAGATATTGGCAAAACATCCATGGAAGGATCCAGCTCACACTACCCACAGGGTACTACGTGCGCCACGCTCGATTCTGATCAGATCGATGGATCGATCGACGACTGGCATTGTTGGCATGCAGCCTTGCAGTGCAGTGCAGGGCAGGGCTCTGGTCCGTCCTCGCTAGCCTTGCAGTAGTTCTCTGGCATGATGGATGGATGGTGCCTTGTCGTTGTTGCGTTGCGAGTGCCACGCCATCATACCTAGGCCTCGGCCCTCGGCTTTGCTTGTTTCTTCGCGACACTCCTAGAACGTGTCTCGGTGGATGATGGATGGATGGTGCCTTGTCTTTGCGTGTTTTGCGCGTGCCACGCCATCATAGGGTTTGGCCTCGAAGCCCTCGGCTTTTTGTTGTTTGTTTGTGTTTGTGAAATTGCACTAATTCTAGGAACGTCTACTTCTACTTAATGAAATCCGTGCCTGAGGTATGTTCGAGAAAGTATACGTGTGTTTGCTGCCAATTGTAGTACATGGCTGATGTAGTTAATACTATATATGATCATGATTGTATCTATACCGTGTGTGTATACGTATGTATATATAATATGCCATTCAATATTTGAAGCGGCCCAAGAAGGCCCAGCCCAGTTGAACGAGGATTATTTTATCTTTTTTATGTAAGTTGAACGAGGATTATAGTAGAGGGTTTAAAGGACACGGTGTGGGTTTAATAATACTATACTAGGAAAATGACGCGTTCCTCAAAAAACAACAAAAAAAAACTAGGAAAATGACGCCATATACTTGTGCGGATGAAATAAGAGGGGTATCTAAAAAAAATAAAAATAAAATGAGTAGTGTTAATAAGAACCATTGATTTTTCCACCGGCTCCGTACGTCCAAACCAACTCGGGTACGTTCGTTTAAATTTATCAATCAGTTAAAATTTACGATATCTTTTTTCTCACATCAAATTAGTCAAGACCGACTTATGAGCCGCCCTGGTTGATTCAACAGGGCGCCGGGGTAGGACAAGAAGACGTGCTGGGCCCGTTGCCCCTTGGCCGAAGTCGTGGAGTCACCGAGCTACAGCCTAGTACAGGGGAAAGCCGTGCTGCTGCCGGACTGCTGGTGCTGCCGCCAGCGTCTGTCACTCGCTGTTCGCTGCGCTGGTCGTCGTCGTCGTCGTCGTCGAAGCGAAGATTGACAGCGGGCAAGGTCTCTGCAGCAGCTCAGTGGTACCACTACCAATAACCAGAGAGAGCAGTCAAAGCAGAGGAAAGCTGAGAATCACTGAAGCAGAGACCTTCGTCTTTAATTTCCAGTTTTACATCACTCTGATTTTTTTTCTTCCTCAACTTACACACACTCGTCGTCCCTGTAAACATGCACATACATTCTGGTCCAGTTTAGTTTGCAAAAAAATTGGCAAAATTTTTCACATTCCCCGTCACATCGAATCTTTGGACGCATGCATGAAGCATTAAATATAAATAAAAAATAAAACTAATTACACAGTTTAGACGAAATACACGAGACGAATCTTTTAAGTCTAATTAGACTATGATTGGACACTATTTATCAAATAACAATGAAAACGCTACGATACTCATTTTGTAAAAATTTTTGCATCTAAACAAGCCCTCTAGGAGAGCAAACACGAAAAGCCACAGTAAACAGGCGCTAGCATTATGTGCAGCTGTGCCAGCATGACTACTCGGTACGTGTTTGTTGGCCATCTAGCTACTACGTACGTACTACTTAATTTTCTTGCACGGCACCCCCGCCGGCACATGCACACGGCTGTTCGCTGGTTAATTTCTGAACTGATAAATTCGGTTTATGTTGGTTTGTTGTAGAAGGAAAACATGGTTAGCCGACTGATAAGTCCCGGCTAAACCAACACGCGAACAGGAGTGCGACGCGGTGACGCCACCGGCTACACACACGGACCATGCATCACGCGTGGCGCGACCCGTGACGCACGTACTACGTGGGTGGGGACTGCCCACTGGGGACGTGCGTGACGAGGAGCTAGGTGACGTGACGTGACGTGACGGCGGCGCGAGGGCAACCACGCAACTGGCCGGATGGCGCCGGCCGCCGGGCGATCGAGACTGGGACTGGGACGACTCGGAAAGCGAGAGGCCGGGATCGGCGCGCGCGATCTCGCTCGACGTCGCCGTCAGGGGATCACCGAGGACGTTTACGCCGGGCGGCGGCTAACCGCGCTTTGTTTCGGTGGTGGTTGTTACTCAGAGCGTGACTGAGACTGACGGGCGGTGGGCAGGTTCCGTTTCTCCCTCGTGCGAATTTCAAGCGGTGGCGCCATGCATTTCCCTTTCTTTCTTTTTTTCGTTCCACT
This sequence comes from Miscanthus lutarioriparius, assembly GCA_904845875.1. Classification (NCBI taxonomy): domain Eukaryota; kingdom Viridiplantae; phylum Streptophyta; class Magnoliopsida; order Poales; family Poaceae; genus Miscanthus; species Miscanthus lutarioriparius. Next base: position 5,100,839 of record CAJGYO010000006.1, on the reverse strand, counting down.
TGGTGAATCGATCGGCGTCGTCCGAATCTACGGCCGATGGCGACCCAACGCCGGCCGGCAGGAGGTAGTGGGATGGAATGTGCACAGTTCACGTGTCACATGTCCTTGCGTGATGCCAATTCTCTCTTTGTTTTTTATTTGTTTTATTACAAATAAAATACAGAAATCATCACGCCACTTTTTTTTTTGATAAAATGACGCCAATTCTCGCTTGCCGGAGTATATTAGTAGAAATTAAAGTACAAGTTTCGTTGGGCAATTTGTATATACTACTTATCTAAAGTCAAAATGGATTCGGCCCACATATTATTTTGCTAAAAAAAAAACGGTCCACATTTCTGCTTCTATCCAAGGGGAACGCCATATCGTTGAATGTTTGCTTCGGCAGCCCACCAGCTAAGTCGTTTAGTTGGGCTGAAACCACCCACGCTATTTTGGGCCGTTACTGGCCTACGCGGGCCTGGAAAAGCCTCTCCGTGACATCCAATCAAGCCCAATCCGCTTCTCTCCTGGGGTCCGTGCGCGTGCGCCGCGTACATGTCATCACTGATTGAAGCGCGCACCTGCCAAGTGCCAACAGCACCACCGGATAAGGCAAGCGCTGCCCGCTGCCCGCTGGGAGCCTGCGATTCTGCGAAGCAAGGAAGGAAGCCTCTGGCAGCCGAGTAGCCCATGGCACGGGGCGGCCAGGTCGCGGCTCTCTCCATGCCACCGCGTCTCGCCGCGACGCCACCGTGCTCCGGCCGCCCTGCCCGAGCTAGCTGCGCCAGGCCGGTGCCAGGAGGCGCGCGGAGGCGGGGCCGGGGACGCCTCATGGTGGTGCGGGCCGGCGGGCCGCCAAGCACGAACCAGCTCATCCTCGCCTTCGTGCTCCCGCTCTCCCTCTTCGTCGGCACGCTCGTCACCGCCGCCCGCGTCGCCGACGACCTCGACGACCGATTCCTAAGGGAGGTACGAATACGATACGATACGAGTACCACTACCACGCGCTTCTGTTACTGCTAGCAGCTAGCTGCTGCGTACTCTACTAATCAGCTGTTAGCTTCCTCGTTATTTTGTTTGAATTCGTCCTGCCAGCCAGTAACTGCGCGTCAGTAACAGATTGCATTGCTATTATTATTATTTGCACTTCGCAAATGAGACTGTGATGATGATTTTCGTCCACAAGCAAAATTGTTAGCAAGCAGCCAAGCACCATGCGCGTCTGATTGCAGTTAGTTGTACCTGCGAATAAAATTGCACATCTGGTTATTCCTCTCCTTGTTGGCAACTTGGCATACGCGAGAGCATGTCTGAACTGAAGAGACATACATACATACAGTGTTAAGTGTTAACACTTGGGCACTTGGCCAAACGGCTGTCCGTGCATGCGCAGATGGAAATAAACCGAGCGATACTGGAAGAGAACGAGGCGTCCGACGAGGACGGCGCCGGCGAGGAAGACGACGACGGCAACATTATTGTGTACGATGAAGGGGAGGAGGAGGAGCTGCCGCCTGTACCGGTGGAGGAGAAGGAGCCCGCTGTTGTTGGTCCACGCACCAGGAACAGGCCGAGAAGACGAGTGTAACCCGACGTTCTCTTCTCCGTGTTCATGTTCAGAGAGAGTTTAATTAGTTTGGCGATTGGCTCTCTTGGAAATATGCTCGGATTATGCCAAGGTTTGATCGGCAAAGCACTGCACAGATGTTTCGTTATATATGCGGTCACGCAGACTGGGATCGAGCGCAGAATACAGGCAATAAATACATCGCATCTGTGTACTCTGTAGCCCTGCAGGCTGTAGTGCCGGTTCTATGTTTTGGTCGGAGGACCCATGAGCTCGTTGCTTTACCCTTGTTTGCTCCCTGGGCATAAAGCTTGGGATGCCACATGAGGGTGGAATTTTCGATACTAATAAAAAAATAAATTATAGAATCCATCAGTAAATCGTCAGATGAATTTATTAAGTCTAATTAATTCGTCATTAACACATGTGTGTACTGTAGTACTTTATTATCAAAGCATAGACTAATTAGCCTTAAAAGATTCGTCTCGTAAAGTAATCGCAATCTGTGTAATTAGTTATTTTTTAAGTCTATATTTAGAACCTGTTTGGTACGGCTCCAAGAGGCTTCGGCTCTTACACTGTTCACACACTGTAGCGTGTCAGAACAGGAGCCGGAGGAGCCCGAAATTCGAGCTTCACTGGCTCCGTGAACAGTAACCGCGCTACAGTGAGAGGAAAAAGGAGGGGAGAGAAAAAAATGCTCCGCTGCTACAGTGACGCTACAGTGTTCGTCGCAGGGTGTCAGCCGGAGCCGGAGCTGCCGGGAGCCCGGCCAAACAAGTCGTTAATACTCCATACATATGTCAAACATTCCATGCACAAGGTCACCGTATATGTGCTCCTGAGTCTTGATGATGATATGTATATATGTTTATATCTTGTTCGATCGTGTATATATGGACCCGCGCGTGCGTCCCACTTGTTTTTTAGGAGAAATTGATGGGGTACGCCGGCGATTTGTCCGGGTTGAAGAGTCAGAAGTGCCTCTCCGTCTCGGCTCCCGGCTTCTGGTCCTCGTTGAACATGGCGAAGATGTAGGTCTCGATGGATCCAGGGCGCTTGGGCGTGCCCTGCCCGACATGGTTGATGAGGTTCTGATTGTAGGTCTGCGCGTTCCCCGGAGTGGCGGCGTCGCCGCCAGCCGACGGCCACCCGCTCTCGGAAACGACGACGCCGACGTTCCCGGCGCCGGCGTTCTCGAGCGCGGAGACGAAGGTGTCGACGAGCGCGTCGAAGAGGTTCTGGTACGCGTTGCCGCCGTCCTGCACGACGGTCCCCGGCGACGTGAAGAGCGCGTAGCTGAGGTCGATCTGGGCCTCGTTGCCCGTGTAGGAGAAGTACGGGTACACGTTGCAGAGCAGCGGCGCCCCCGTGCTCTGCAGGTACTGCGCGATGGGTCCCATGTACCCCTGCGAGAAGCTGCCCTGCGACGGCGGGAACCCCTGCGTGACGCCGCTCTGCACCGCCGTGGACACCTTGATGTTCCCCAGCCCGGCGTTGGCCAGCGCGGAGTTGACGTTCTGCATGGCGGGGAGGATGCTGTTGGTGTCCCCGCCGGAGACCTCGTTGCCCACGGCGATGTACTTGAAGTTGACCCCCGGGAACGCCTGCACGTTGCTCTGCACCCACGTGGCCGCCGCGCTCGGGTCGGAGGCAAGCGAGGAGAGGTCCGAGTTGGGCACGTCCATGATCACCCCGATGTTGCTGCCGCTCAGCGCGTTGAGAGCGTTGGTGTCCGGGAAGTAGATGCGCATCTGGTTGATGCCGTTGGACTGGTAGAGTTGCACCACGTCGCTCGCCGACGGCAGGTTGTCGCCGTTCACGCCGTAGCACACGCCGATGGCGTGGACTCCTGTACATCAGTGTCAATCATGCATGCATATCGGCATATCGCGATGATCAGCATTCGTGTGCGTGCACCAGGAGCTAGTATTAATGTATGATGCGTGATGCATGAATGCCGGCCGTAAATACAATTGGGTACGTATATATCTGACCTGTAGGAGTGGCTGCAAATGCTCCGAGCAGCAATGCCAGTACAAGCATGGAAGCTCCAAGAAGCAATGCCAGTGCAAGCATGGAAGCGACACCCTGCTTCGACATCTTGGAAGGATCAGGATCAGGATCAGGATCACTTGGGCCCTGTTTAGTTCATACAAAATACCAACTTTGACACTACTCCTTTCATTTTGCAGCAGCATACAACAGTACTACAATGTTGGTAAAAACTAATAAACGATGCTACACTGGACTGCACTGCACTCTATAGCTACAGTACTTCGCGAAATCAGTCGGCGCCGACCAACTAAACGTGGCCTTGTACTCCTATGTTTGCCAAACAGGTAACTGTAACCGATGCTACACTGGACTGCACTGCACTCTGCACGCAATTCACCCAGGCATCGGGCCGTATTTATAGCTAGCTAGGCAGGGCACGGCGGAGGCAAATTCTGAGAGATCTGCCCTCTCTCTGATCGCCCAGTTTTAGCGGCACCAATACCTCGTTCCGTTAACAGCAGGCGTTGGCTTACACCGGAAGCCACCGAGACGGTCAAGACGTAGACCTCGCCGCGAGCATGTTGGCTTTCACAAATCTGCGGTTGGACTTGACATCGTTTAGTCGGTGAATTTTTTTGAAAAATAGTACTGTAGTATTTTCGTCGTTATTAGGTAATTAGTGTCAAATCATAGTCTAATTAGGCTTAAAAAATTCGTCTCGTGAATTTCGTCTAAACTGTGTAATTAGTTTTATTTTTTATTTATATTTAATACTTCATGCATGCGTTCAAAGATTTAATATGACGGAAAATCTTAAAAAAATTTGCAAAATTTTAGAAACTAAACAGTCACCTGAACATCATCGAGCACTCCGGAGACAGTGCTGGTCGCGTCTGCGCCGGAACTACTCCGGGTCCGGGACCCAGCAACAGCCTCGGTGTTGGACCAAGGAGCTACCGCAACACGGGCTCGCCGTGGCAGAGCTCGAGCGGTTCTGTTGCAGGGGCGACCACCTGCTCGAGCTGTCCGCTGTGGTCGAGGATGGTGAATTGGTGATAGAGATTTCAACTCTGCTAATGGGTTTCCTTCTTGAAATAATCTCTAATAAAACTCCAAATCTCTATAATAAAACCCCAAATGCATAGACATCAAATCTTTCTTGCTGACCTTCCTGTGTGAAAAATATTCAGAACCCAAGTACCTCGACAAGAGCAGTTTGTCATATCTGATGTAACTGTGAGTTAATATAACTGCTAACCAAAGCCCTGAGATGATACAGAGTTAGGCTATCTCCAACAACAACATCCAAAATACAAGATCCATTCATAATTTGGGTAGTGCTACAGGCAAAAGGTTCAATACAAATTCAACATCTTGTCCAACAACAAGACCCAAAAGAGAATCCTTTCTGTAAATGGGTTTCCAGAAACGATGATGCCCATATTTGGATCGTGCCTCTCAGGCAACTTAAAATAGATCTCCCGTATAGGTACTTTGTTGGAGGCTAATTATATGTCTCTTGCTACTTATTTTGGGTTTGAATGCTCATATAAATTCCTTGTTGGAGACCGTCTTACACACCTAAAAGGTTCCAGTGATGTCGGTACATGTTAGCAAAGGAAAGGAAGTCGAAGCTGACACTTGCTTTGCTAACCCAAAATCACACACAACTGAAATTTCCAAAAGGCAACAATCGACAGGTGATGTTACAAATGGTTGCCCAATCGCATCACTGCTTCCGTGCCAAGCTGAATAAGAACTTGTGATCACGTAGACGAAATTGCGTAGAAGATTGATATATGCCATGTGTCACGTAGAGGAAGAAGGTCTTTCAGATCAGAGAAAGGGCGGGTCTCTCACAATTTGCCTCTGGGCACGGCGGGCAATGCAGGCCGTTCCAAGGCGGCCAGTACTATCCAGTTGGGCAGATCACACCATAGGCCGGCGGACTCACCGCGCGGCGAGGCGGCGACCCGGCCAGCCGCACGGGATACTCGACGATTACGCAATGAAACGCGAACTTGTTATGCTACGAAGGATTGAAAATATTACTTTTTCTATAGCAACAAATACTGATCATACCAAAGTTTGCCCAAGCTCTAAAGGCCATGTTCGTTTCGTTGAAAAGCCTGGTTGAAAAATACCGTTGACTAATTTAATGTGTAAGAAAAACACTACAATAAGTCAGGCTAATAAGTTCAAAGGGTCACACGTCACACCATATTAATATATTCAGCAAGTCTCCTCCGGTCAATGGATTGGATTTTCCAAGTTTCCACCACTACGACGTCTACGTACTAGACTAGTTGGGTCTCTTCCGAGACATCTGATAAAAAAGTTGGGACTAGTTGGGATGATTGGGCTACAGCTATGCGAGAAGAGGAACGAAGGCCATGTTCGCTTCGCTGAAAAAACAAATCGAAACATTGTTTCGTCTGATTTGTTATGAGAAAAAAATATTGTTCCGACTAAAAAACCAAACTAAAAAATACGGATTATAACAGAAGCGAACGGGCCGAAAGCGACGTCCCTTTTGGCTTGTCTTTCTTATTTTCCTTCCTCATCGTTCTTGGGTTGCTCTCTCCACCTTTTTCTCGGTGACTTTTGCTTTTGGGTTGGTTTCTGTGGTCATCTCTTCCATAATGCTAACAGTTGCCTCAAAAAACAACAGATAATATGGAAGCTGAGTCCAAGTGATGCAACCAAATCCAGTTCTGATGACGTGTATGGTAAATGGAGAACTCAGGAACAAGAAATTCCCATGGAAGCCAGAGAGGAACAAGAAAACAAGTCTCACAATCCATACATTCAATCTTTCAGTTTTCTTTCAGAAATCAACTGGCTCTTCCTGCCTATCAGCATCTTCTCAATTGGGATTTGGGATTTCAACTAGTCAAGCAGGCTGTTAGATCATAGTACCTCTAAAATCGTAGATCAGGGGATAAACTTGACTTAGATGGGGAAACTAGGTGATGTACCTCGCCCTAGGGCAGTGGCGGCCATGGCGCCGTAGCGACTTGGCCGCCGGTGTCGTAGCAGCGTAGGCGCGGTGGAGTCCAGAGGACGGGGGCGGTGCCGGTGGGGCTTCCCGTCACTTGCAACGCTGCCCATGATTGGAGAGGCCTTCTAGGGTTACTTCGGTGGGTGAATGGCGGCGTTGAACCTCGTTTATCTTGCCCTGGCCCCCACCTTTCTTGTCGACAAAAAATGCTCGGCAGTCCACCGAGGGGTATCCCGCGAAGGTAGATTTATCGGTGGGGGTGCGCGTAATCAAGAACCGGATGGTGACACAAGGCTCAGAGACAGCGATTTAGATAGGTTTGGGCCGTCTGATCGACGTAATACCCTACGTCCTGTGTCTTTGGTGTATTGTATTGAATATGAGATCTATGAAGATCGATCTGTCCACTAGGGGACCCATGCCTCTCCTTATGGGGCCGTTTGCTGGTCTGGTTCAGACCAGCCAGCCGGATGCTTCCTCTCTCAAGTTACTGCTCACCAAACCAGCAGAACAGTGTTTTTCTCTCACAATAAACCAGCCGGAACAGTGTTTTCAGCCAAGTTTCAGACCAGTGAACGGGGCCTATATACTCTGGAGGGGTAGGGTTACATGAAAAGTATCCTATTTGGTACTATACATAGCTTGCGGTGCACGTCGAGCAGCGCCGTGCACGCCTTGATCTTATAGGCTGGGCCACCTCTGATGGTGCGGCCCATGTCTTGTCTTGTGGATACCGGGGGGCATACCCCCACAGCTAGTCCCCGAGCCTGACAGTAGGTGACGTAGTCACGTGCTGCTAGGGTCAGAAAGTAGAAGAAAGACAGAAGACCGACCGAGCAGGCAACCAGTCCACGGGCGGAGCCCGAATCGAAAAGTGCACATTCACCGCAAGGTGAAGTATGCCCACTTAGTCCTCGAGCTTGCTAGAAGATGAAGAATGAATCTTGTAGCAGGGTCAAAGAAAAAGAAATTTGAAAGCTTGCTGACGTCGTCTGACATGCGTGTATCAAGACCCCAGACGTGCTGCCCAAGATCAGCACCCTGATCCGAATAGCATGGAACAACTCACACCGATGAGGCGTAGCAAGATCCAACCATCGAGGGAGTCCCCCGGCGTAGCTGGCGACGTTCGAGCACCGAGGAGTCCTTGGCGTAGCCGGCGACGTTCGAGCACCGAGGACTCCCCGGCGTAGCCGTAGCCGGCGACGTCCAAGCACCGAGGAGTCCTCGGCGTAGTTGGCGATGTCCGAGCGCCGAGGAGTGAGCCTCCGGCGTAGCTGGCGATGTCCGAGCACCGAGGAGTTCCCGACGTAGCTAGCGACGTCCGAGCACCGAGGAGTCCCCGGCATCGCTGGCGAGGTCCGGGCATCGAGGAGTTCTCGGCGTAGCTGGCGAGGTCCGAGCACCGAGTAGTTCCCGACGTAGCTGGCGAGGTCCGAACACCGAGGAGTAACCGGCGTAACTGGCGACGTCCGAGCACCGAGGAGTCCCCAGCGTAACTGGCGATGTTCGAGCATCGAGGAGTCCCCGGCGTCGCTGGCGATGTCCGAAAGGTGAAGTGCGCCCACTTAATTCTCGAGCATGAAGAAACCGAGCGCCGATGAGTAACCGACGTAGCTGGCGATGTCCGAGCACCGAGGAGTCCTCGGTGTATCTGACGATGAAGCACGAGTGATGAACAGTCTGGTCAACTGGTCGGCGACGAAGTGAGCATTGAGTAAAAGCGACCGGCGAACAGTCCGATCAACTGGTCGGCGACGAAGTCCATGAACCTAGCGGTCCGACCAGTTGATCGGTGGAGAAGTCCGAGCACCAGGTGGTCCGATCACCTGGACGATGATCCTGCATTACAAATATGTAGAACGGGTAGTACATGATGTACAAATATATGCACTCCGAAGAAAAATCAGCAATGGCGATGAAATAGCGTATGCATCTCGGCGATCAGTTGGTGTGAAGATGTACTTATATTTAATACAAACCGTCCGAACAATTAGTGTGTAGTTGAGTCTCTAGCCCTAGCTAGCCTGTTAACCATAACGTCGAGTGCGGAGCTCGTGCACGTGTAGGAGGAACAGGCGTGACCAAGGAACCGCAGTCGACCACCCATAACGCAGAGCATGGAGCCCGTAGCACGTGTAGGTTGCAGCCGGAGACAGAGCCGTCTCTGGAGGCGTCCGAGCATCAAAATGACTGTTCGGGGGTTCGGAAAATCGTTTGGAGATCAAATATGGAGAAAACAGCTCGGAGAAACATTATAGCGATATACGGAAATTGGAGAATATTTAGAAGAATATTAAAGCGTGACTTAGCTTTAGACAGAAAGACTGATCGGCGGCATATGGCGTTATCTGGTCGGCGTTGACGGCGAGCACCCGGTGGGCGATGAGTTTTCGATCTGGGCGGTTGGTCTTGGCACGGTGACTTGAGTTCGGCAGCAAATCTCCGTGTAGACGTCGCAGGCAAGATGAAAGTTGATCTCGCCAGGACGTAAGTCTTGAGATCCCATCTGGTTCGCCATGGATCATCACGCACGCCCCTACCTGGCGCGCCAACTATTGACAAAAGATGCTCGGCAGCCCACTGAGGGGTATCCCGCTGTCGATGTTTCACCACCGATAGCCTGCCACGGCGGTACCCGGGGCAGTATGTTTGGGCTTCAGCGTACGCAGAACTCGATGGTTAACGCAAGAGATAGTCGATTTATCCTGATTCGGACCGTCGATCGTTGATCGAGTAATAGCCCTACGTCCAGTCGACGTTAACCTCTGCGTTGGATTGATTGTAAAGTGTTGTGTTGTGTCATCGTAAAGTCCCATCTCTAGGAACCCTGCCCTCCTTTATATAGTCAGGAGGCCAGAGTCCTAGTCGGTTTACAATGAGAGTTCCTAGTAGGATTACAGAATAATACTACTACTAGGATTGCATGGGAAGAATCCTAATTAGACTAGATCTTCTCCCTTCCTTGCGGAGTATCATGTGGGTCCCACACCGACAAGCCCCCGAGCACTTCATGGTTGAGCTCTGGAAGCTTCGTCTTGTTCCTTCAGGTCTTGCCGAGCAGGAATAAGCGTCGTTCGAGTGCTTTCTTGAGCGAAACCATGTAGCACTTCGTGAGATCTTCGCGTGATATGTACCTTTTTGAAGAAAAAAGTACTCCCATTTTGGTGTAGCCCCCGAGCCTCTTGCTTTTTGGCACAAGGAGCTGGAGGGTCTTCTCTTGAGGGTTCCTGAGCATATACCCGGGTTCTTTATCAAAAAGAGTTCGGATATAGCTACGTTCGGGTTCTTTTTGTCGTGAGGTTTTGAAGTGATCTGTCTTGATGATGTGCACTTTTTCAGAGAAAAAAGTGCACTCATTGAGTGTAGCCCCCGAGCCTCTTGCTATTTGGAACAAAGAGTTGGAGGGTCTTGAATCTGAGTTGTTCAAAGGACTGGAAACCTCTCCTGTTGCAGCCCCCAAGCATATACCTGGGTTCTTTTATTCGAAAAGAACTCGGGTACAGGGTCTTGGCATGTTCTCTGGTAGTATGCTGTTGTCAGATGTAGTTGTATGATGGTGGTTGAAAGTAAATGTTGTTTGTTCACGAGTTGTACAGTGTTAGTATATTCTTCCGAATATGCTCGTTCTTGAGTACTGTTCCTTAATGTCTGAGTCCTCTTTCATCGAATTCTGTCTTTTCACTGTGTCCTTTGTCAGGTTTGTTCCGTTGGTGCTCCCGATCCATGTGCACTGCTTCTTTGGTCTATAAATATCCTCCTGGTGTGTTGTTTTGATTCATCGAGCATTTTGTTGCGTGGTCTGAAATCTTCGAAGTCATGAATATGATAGTTTGTGAAGTAGAGCAGCCCCCGGGCGTATTCTGTAGTTCTTGTACATCTTGTTGTAGTTGGATGGAGTCTTGTGATAGGGATTAGAGGTAGACTAATCCCGCAGCAGCATTGTACTTAAAAGTACGTGGCGGTAGTCGGAGGGAGTCTTGTGATGTGGGATACGTTCCTTCATCTGGCAGTTCTAGGTTGATCCTCGTCACCTGCCCTGAGACTGTCCGGTGCAGATCAGCACCATATCCAGCATCACATCGGACTTGGGTAGACAGATGCCTGCCGGCTTCCCCTGGTCTATGTTGTCCTGCCGTGCTGCTGATTTCTACCTTGGATGCACTGCGCCCGTCCTTTAAAGAGAACAGTGTAGCCGAGTGCGGTTTGTTCTACCGAGTAGCAATTTGAAACACGTAGTCGTTCCAGAGCCTAGCTGTGTCCGGGTTCCTCTTTGCTACCTTGTTTGTCGTAGTACTGAGTTCGTTGGGTCTTGTAAGATGTGTAATCTTCTATTTTTTGAAGCCATTTGTAATGGAAAGAATCCTGTCTTTTGAGTTGTCATTCTTTTTTTCTGCTGAAGTCCTGGTTGTTTATGAGATTCCTGAGTTATTTCTATAAGAACTGGGTTTTATGTTCCTTGTGGGGTAACCCTTCACTGCTTCGTGGTTGATGAGTTCTTTTTGTAGTAATATGATAACTCCGCCGTGGTGCTGGATGGATAAGTCTGAAATCTGCCCGTTGAACTGTACTGTTGTGTGGATTTGTGCCGTCCGTCATTTTAGCTGTGGCAGTAAATGGACCGTTGCGTCCTCATGCCGTGTTAAAACGGGCCTGGTGGGCCATGTTTTTACTGGTGTAAAATCTATTTAGGGGCCTTTCCTCTTCTTTTTCTTTACTGCCCTGATTTTTCCTTGAAACCCTAGTCTTCAAACTTCCGCCGCCGCCATTGTTGCCGTCATCTGAGTGCCGCCGTCCAAATCATCATTGCCTCCTAGTTCTTTATTGCTCCCGCTAGTATATGGGTAGGAAGAAATCAGCGAGCAAGTCTCAAGTAGCCTTTGTAAACGAGGAGGCATCACTTTCCGTGATTGAGAATCAAGAGTTTATGGCCATGAGGGCTGCTTAGAAGATTTGGCCGGCTCCGACAACGACTGAAGATCAGCTTCGCGAGCTTGTTAGCGATGGTCTGATTTAGAGCAAGAACATTGCTGATTGGAAAGCTCCGGGCGAGCATCGGGTCCCCACTCCAGGTCCTGGTGAAATTGTCCTTTTTATCTCCTTCATCCGTGCTGGACTCTGCCTTCCTGCTTCTTCTTTTCTTCATCGATTTCTTGGTTATTTTGGGGTTAGCTTGAACCATCTTGCTCCCAATGCCGTCCTCCATCTTTCTGTTTTTGTTCATCTTTGTAAAACTTTCCTTAGAATTCCTCCTTCTCTTTCTCTCTTCCATTATTTCTTCCGTCTAAAGCCTCATCCCTGCCGCGATGACACCAATGTTCTTGGTGGCTGCGGGATTCAATTTCGCCAAGGTCTTAAGAGTAAATTCTTTTATTATGACTTGGTTGATTCTGTGAGGGATTGGTGTGCTGACTGGTTTTATGCCGCTAATATGATTCCTCCTCTTTCTGTTCATTCTAGATCTGGTCCCGTGGTTAATGACCGGTGGGAAAAGAATCCGGTGATGACGGCTGAGGTCTAGGCGATCAAGTCATTTCTTGAGAGGATTTGTACTCTAAAACAGCAAGGCTTGACCGGCTTCGGGATTATTTCTAGTTTTCTTCGCCGCCGAGTTCAACCTCTGAAGGAGCGAGAAAATTATGGTTTTGAGTACTCTGGGGCGGAGGACCCTTCTCGTATGGTCCCTGCCCTTGAGTTAACTGATGAGGAGGTGCTTGAGCGTCTTCAGAAGATGCTGAAAGGAGTAAGCGTCGTCCCGCTTGCTGTCCTTGAGTACAGTGCTAACAACCCGCCTCCTGCTGTGAGTTGTTCTTTTCTTATGCAGGTACTTTTGTGTGTCTTTTGTTGTATCCACTTTTTGCTTAATCTTCCTTGTCTTGTTGTTTTACTCTTTTATAGGAATCGGGGCGTAACTTCGCTGATCCGATTCCTCTTGATGATTGCCCTACAAATGTGGAGGCTGGGGATAGTCTTGCTGGGGCATCCTTGACCAGTAAGTTTCAAACCACCACGATATTTCCTGGCGTTTCTTCCGCAAACCTTGATGTATATGTAGAGTATGTTCCTCATCCAGTTCCTCGAGCTCCTCGTACTGTCGGAAAGAGGGGGCGAGCGGATAGTTCTTCTGCTTTATCTGCTGCCAAGAAGTCTCGCCAGTCGAGTACTTATCCAGGTACTCCAGTTGTAGCTAGCATGCTCTTAGGTGAGCATATTAATACGCTCTGTCCTTTTGTTGTTTGTTTTTGTCGTTGACCGAGTACTTTTGTCCTTTTTCAGCTGGTGCTATGACGGCCTTGGTCGAGAGTGAGGAAGAAGAGGATGATGATGCCGCCCTTGTTACTCGTTAGTGAGTTGTTTTCTTGTTTTCCTGTTGTTGAACCCCTCTTTTTGTTTTGACTTTGGTCTTGTTCTCTTGTAGTAAGTGGTCGTCGGGTTCGAGTTCTTCTGGGGCTCCAGTACCGGCCGTGCCGCTCCTGTCGCAGGGTGGCGGTGATGTTTTTGCCGCTATAGTTCCCCCTCTTAGGTCCTCTGTTGATTTTCTAAAGAAGAGGATAGCTGAGTGAGTTATTCCTTGCTATGCTTCTTTGCTTCTGTTTTCTTTTTCCTGACTCATATTCTTATCGTTGAGTTTTCTTATCATCTTACAGATCCTCGCCTTCACTTACTCCTCAGCCGCCCTCTTGTCAGTCCTCTGGTGCGTCCCCGCGTACTGAGTCAAAGGACTCGGAAAGTACGGTCGATGAGGTGGCTGTGAGGGAGATGGGCCCCCTGGTGATTATGCTGCTTCGGATCTGCTAACTCCGGGGGTGACCGTGGCCGTGGGGGTGGATCCATCTGAGGAGGTAGCCGGGGCTTCCCAGGATATGGCCCTGGTTTTGCCTTCTTTGCCTGCGCCGGCTTCTCCTTCTACCTCTCTTGGTACTGGTGCTCTGCGTTTGGATGATGATGTGTTGCATCAATTTGATGCTACTCATCGGTTGTCAGAGCTGACCGCTGCCTGGGGAAACCTGGTGACCTTTGCGACTTCTTTTGGGGAAAAGCTCTATATAAGTTTTTCTAAAGTTCTTTCTTTGGATGTTCGTCTTTCTTCTGTCCTTATGTCTTGTTTTTCTCTCTCTCTTTTTGCTCAGTCTTTTTCTCGTGATCATACCGGCTTCTTTTTCTCGTCTGAAATCGAGAAAAAATTGTCTTCTGAGGTGAGTACCCTAAAGGCAGAGCTTGACCTCTGTCGGGCCGAGTTGGAGACCGAGCGTCAGACGCATCAGAAGGAGGAGAAGGCTCTCCGTGCCCGGGTGGTTGAGGCAGAAAAGCAGAGGTATGCAGCTGCCCAGGAGGCCTTGAAAAATGTGGAGGCCATGAAGAAAGAGTGCACTGGTATTGCGAGTTCTTTTTCGTTTCCTTTTGTATTTAAATTTCCCTTTCTGCTGACTTGTTTTTTGTTGCCTGGTCTAGCTCTCCGAGTTGAAAAGCAGAAGCTCTCGGAGGGTATCGAGGAAATGAAGACACTTGTTCGCACTAACCACAATAGGGCTGAGGAGGTAATTACTCGAGCTGAAGAAGAACTCACTTTTGCTAAGTTGATTAGGCATGGAGCTGACAGGGATCTTGTGTAGGCCCAAAAAACTATCGAAGTCTTGACTGGCAAGTTGGCGACGGCTACTGAGAATTGGAATGCTTTGTGAAAATCTTTTCGATCAGTAGCCGACCTTCTCTGGACTCCAGCACATGATGGTCAACCTTGGGCTCAATTTATTCCCCAAGTTCCGACTCGTTTCCAGGAGTTCGTGAAGAGGTGCGCCCGCTTATGTACCAGAAATGTTCTTGCCTAGGTCCGGGTTCTTGCTCTGGAGTTCCCTTTGTCCAAGGTTGCAGAGGAAGCCGAGAGTCAAGAGTATATGGATGCTGTTGAAAAGGTGGAGTCTGAGGTCGAAGATTTAGCCAGTAGGATTGTGGACAATCTTAATATTGATGTTTCTTCTCCTGATGACGATGCTTGATGTAATCGACCTTTTTACTTCCAGCCTCTGTAATAGGATATTATACTTCCTTTTGAATGAAGATTCTTTATTTTTGTTCATGTCTTCTTTGCCTGGATGTCTTCGCCTTGCTTGTTCTTTAAACGAGTTGTCCAAGTGATTAGAATTTTCTCCGAGTAGTTGTTTGTTCTGGCTTTCATCTGCGTTGTGTAAACCACTCAGTGTCTGTAGATCGTTGTCTTGACAAACTTTCTTGATTTGCCGAGTGCTTGTCTGGCTTTCGTCTTCGGCTTCTTCTTTTCGGCCTTTTTGCTTAACTTGAGATGTGGTTAGCATCTTTTCCCTGGTTGCAAAAACATCCTAGGATCGATAAGCCCCTGAGCACTTCATGGTTGAGTTTTGGGAGCCTCGTCTTGTTCCTTTAGGTCCTGCCGAGTAGGTACAAGTGTGGTCTGAGTGCTTTTCTGAGCGAAACCGTGTAGCGTTTCTTGGGATCTTCTGAGTGATGTGCGCTTTTTTGAAGAAAAAAGTACATCCATCTGAGTGTAGCCCCCGAGTCTCTTGCTATTTGGAACAAGGAGCTGGAGGGTCTTGTCTTGAAATTGCTCTGATTTATGCTCATGCTTAGTTTCAGTCATTTTGCTTTTTGGTTCGGGTGTTAGCTTATTAGCTACCCTCATCGGCAGGCTCAAGCATCTTTTCAGCTCTTTTGCTCTCGGCCGGTATGCTCAGGCGTATTTTCAGCCATTTTGCTTTTTGGTTTGGGTGTTAGCTTGTTAGCTACCCTCATCGGCGGGCTCAAGCATCTTTTCAGCTCTTTTGCTCTCGTCCGGTATGCCTATTGGAAACAACTCGAGGATAGCCATAATAAGACATATGTTGTCGAAAAAACCATCTTTATTGATCATGAGCGTTGATAAGCCATGATAATACATATGTTGTCGAGGAACACCATCTTTATTGATCATGAACATTGATCCCTTGTGGCTTGTGTATATATTCTTCCTTGAGTTGTTTTCATGCGTAGAATCTTCTTAGCTGGCTGATGTGCCATGTATTGTTGACTTCTTTTCCATCTTCAGTTATCAACTTGTACGTGCTTGGTCTGGTGACTTTTGAGACAATAAAAGGACCTTCCCATGGACTGAGTAGTTTATGTCGTCTGTCAGTTTTTTGTATTCTTCTTAGTACTAGGTCTCTGATTTATAGTGATCGAGGCTGAGTATTCTTGTTGTAGTGGTGTCTTAATCCTTGGAGCCTTCATTAATATCAATTCTGTGCTCAGCCAACTCTCTTGGGACACCTAGCATGTCGGTCGGCTTCTAAGCGAAGATATCTTTGTTGTCTCGAAGAAAGTTGGTGAGCGCGAGTTCCTATTTTGCCGAGAGGTGGGCGCTCATGGTTGCCGTTTTGGAGGGATCTCCGGTGCCTTGGTCGATTTGCTTGACGTCGGCTTCTTTTGGTGGTGCGAGGATGCTGGGTTTTTTAGCCGGTATCTCTAGCTCTTCTGGGCTCATTTCTGCTGCGATAGTGGCTATTTTTTTTCTACCATCGGCGGCCTGTGCTTTTGCTGTAATTTGGATTGCCTGAACGTCGCAGTCAAAAGCGCGCTTCAAATCACTCCGAAGAGAAAGGACACCGTTAGGCCCTGGCATCTTAAGCAACAGGTACGGATAATGCGGTATCACCATGAATTTTGCTAGTGCTGGGCGCCCGAGGATTGCGTGATATGATGAATCGAAGTCTGCAACTTCAAACTTGAAGAACTTTGTACGATAGTTCGAGGGAGTCTCAAAAGTAACGGTAGAGTGATTTGTCCAAGTGGCATCGCTGTCTTGGTTCAATCGATTGCGAGTAAATCCTGAGCCACTGTCTTGGTTCGATCTTGCCATCATACTTGGAGTGGTTGGACGGCTTGAACTTGTGAGGTAGTCGTATTGAAGCAAGTCTGTTTGCAAAATAGGGGAATCTATCGTGCGTTCTGGCTTCTGTGTATTCTGATTCAGCACCCCCTTCTTGCCAACTGTTGTCTTGGTGAGAGTAGTTCTACGTGGCTGTCTGAATAGGTGCTTTGCTTCTGACCTTTCTTGGTCGATCGACTCGATCGTTTTGACTATGGTCCATTCTACTTTCTCTGTTGTGACTTTCACTTGGTCCAAGTCTCTCGAAAGTGGACTTCCTTTGATTTTGATCTTCCTGCTCATGAGATGTTGACCTGGCAGGTAGTCTTGAGCGGGTCCTTCCGTCGTGTGTCCTTAGGACTGTTGATCAGAGAAAGTCCTGGAGCTATTCTTGTTTTTCACTGGTATATGAGGTCGCTCTGAGTTCTTCTAGTGCTTCTTGGATCTTATCATAGGGAGTATTCGCCGCGCGTCCTTCTTCGACCTCTCACTCTGATTTTCTTCTATTGTACTCGGCCAGATCTGACTCATATCTGATCCAAGCTTCCTTGCGCTGCCTAGCACGGCGTTGACGTCCTTGTTTCAATTTGTTCTTTCTTTCTCTGGCTTGCTTTTGCGCCTCGGTCTCACCATCGTGCCCCTGGGTAAAGGGTGATATGTTGGACTCAGATTCATCCGATGATCTGACGTCGGGCGTTTCTAGGGGGACCAATGGTGATCGAGGACGGCGAACCATGAATACTTCTCGTGCGTGAATTGTTCCGCTATCGGCGTCAGTTTCCACACTGTCGGAGTAGTTGATAACTTTAGTAGAGGCTTCGAGGTTGCAGATCGAGTCTCCTTCTTGGTAGGGTAGAATTGTTGTTGTCGTAGTGCCGACTAGTCGGGTGCCGCTATCCTCAGGAACGGAACCTGGCCAGTGGACGATGCAGTCTTGAGATGTTATAGTTAGTACGAGACCTTCCTGAGCTCCTTTCAGTGACATTCTAAGCACGGATCGAGGGATCCTTCGGGCCATGTCTGATAAGACGTTGCCATGTTGTGGAGTTCAAACGAAAAAGGACCCGACTTCT
This sequence comes from Miscanthus lutarioriparius, assembly GCA_904845875.1. Taxonomy (NCBI): domain Eukaryota; kingdom Viridiplantae; phylum Streptophyta; class Magnoliopsida; order Poales; family Poaceae; genus Miscanthus; species Miscanthus lutarioriparius. The sequence continues at coordinate 5,083,341 of CAJGYO010000006.1, read as the reverse complement.
TGAAAAGACTCTGAGTGTACTCCGAGTTGTATTCTTGATAGGCCAAGGCCGTGTTCTTAAGCCCCATCGGAAAAGAACTCGGTTTCTCGAAAGAACTCGGGTAAGACTCCATTTCGGATGCGGAACCTGAGTTTGAGTCGGATGCGCAAAATCGCGAAATCTGAGTTGAATCGGACATCGCGAGCTACGCGAATCTTCCAGCAAGTTGATCTGTCGTAGTCGCCGAAATAGAATGGTCTTCATGGTGATCCGAATCTTCGAGGAGACGGCTTTGGAGCTTGCCATTGTCACCTGCCTCGCAGATCCATGAACCAAAGATGAAGGTTGATCCCGTCGAGAAGATCATGTTGTCGAGGTTCGTCGAGCTCTTGGATGCAAAGTCGCCGAAAGCCCCTACCTGGCGCGTCAGCTGTCGATGTTTCACCACTGATAGCCTACCACTGGGGTACCCGGGGCAGTATGTTCGGGCTTCAGTGTACGCAGAACTCGACGGTTAATGCAAGAGACAGTCGATTTATCCTGGTTCAGACCCTCGATCGTTGATCGAGTAACAGCCCTACGTCCAGTCGGCGTTAGCCTCTGCATTGGATTGATTGTAAAGTGTTGTGTTGTGTCGTCGTAAAGTCCTGTCTCTAGGAATCCTGCCCTCCTTTATATAGTCAGGAGGCCAGAGTCCTAGGCGATTTACAATGAGAGTTCCTAATAGGATTATAGAATAATACTACTACTAAGATTGCATGGGAAGAATCCTAGTTAGACTATATCTTCTCCCTTCCTTGCGGAGTATCCCATGGTCCCGCACCGACACCCGCGAAGGTAGATTTGTCGGTGGAGGTGCACGTAATCTGGAATCGGATGGTGACACAAGGCGCAGAGACAGCGATTTAGACAGGTTCGGGCCGTCTGATCGACATAATACCCTACGTCATGTGTCTTTGGTGTATTGTATTGAATATGAGATCTATGGAGATCGATCTGTCCACTAGGGGATCCCTGTCTTTCCTTATATACTCTGGAGGGGTAGGGTTACAAGAAAAGTATCCTATTTGGTACTATACAATAACTTGCGGTGCACGCCGAGCAGCGCCGTGCACGCCTTGATCTTATGGGCTGGGCCACCTCTGATGGTGTGGCAAATGTCTTGTCTTGTGGATACCGGGTGCCATACCCCCACATTTCTCTTTACTTATAGCGCTATGTGACAGGGGCCCGCCGACCAGTGGTCGGTTAAGCGTCCTCGATCAGAATGCGGTCAAGGGGTCCGATTGGGCCAATCGGTGGAGATCAAACTAACACAGGCAACATGCACTTAATGCTTGTTCCAACCAGACTATAAACAAACAATGCACCAAGGCATGACTTTATGGAAAAATATCCGAAATTACGCATCCGTTTTGCGAAACGGACCCATAACTTCGAGAATTTTCATAAAGTCAAGTGAGGTTTGGCTAAAGCTGGGGATAGTCCTTCAGAATGGCGGCACACACTACTACAACATGTTTTTCTTCTTATACTAAGATTGTCCCTCGTTAACACCTTATTTTTAGAAAGCATCCATAGGAAGAAAAGAACTCTATGAGGTATCTTAAAACTCCAAGCCATCGGAACATGTACCGGTAACACCCCACTGAAATTAATCACGTTATTGAGGGATTGAGAGCAACAGACATCATTAGACAAGCTGCCAAATTAAGGAGTCTTCTTCGTCATACAAATAAACTATAGAAGCTAACTAAACTACTTGTAACCAGAGGTTCATCAACGTGTTATCGACACACCTTCTAAAGGTGCATTTTGTAACACCCCATGTGTTAGTCACAAGCTAAACAGTGGGTTTGGACTTAACATGAGATATCAAGTGACGATCAGGAGCTCTAGTTCAAACTTGTAAGATGTGACAAAGGCGTTGAGATCAATTGCCTAAAAACATGTCCCAACCTATTTTTCTTAAGAATCAAAGCAAAACTTTTATGCTTGACGTTGACCTTTTCAAAATGTGCTTGAGGAGTGTTAATCATGTCTGTTTCATGTGCATCACATAAGCAAGAGCATAACCTTAAATTGATGCATTTGTCTGATCATGTGATGCTTTGTTTTCTATGCAACCTTTTGTGGTGATGTTGGGTAATGTAACCAAGTCATGCTTAATCACGTAAGAACAACATAGGATCAAAATAGACTAGGTTTGTGTTCATGTTCTAGCCCAAATTTGCTTCTAATGGATCCTAAAGTTTCACCCTTTTTCATAATGCTGCTTTGACTGAAGTAGAACGGTAGGTTTTGTACCTGTTTTGAGGATTGACCTTTAATAAAAGTTGTAGAATAGGTTGAGTTCTATAAACATTGTTTTTGGACCAAGACCTAAGTCAGCCTCTAACCTAATCAAACAGTGCTCACAAGAATGAATCTGTTACTATTTTTCTTGTCTGAATTTTCTCGTCTTTGATTGACAGTTTCGTGGTGCTATGTTTGGATTGATGTAACTTCAATCTCTGCATAGCAGCTTCTTCCAAATCTGTAACAAGAGTTGTGGTACCCCTTGGAGGACTTATGGCAAACAAAGAAATCCCAGCCCTGTTTGATCTCGTTTGTGCTTTCAAAATTCTGTTTCAAAATCGAATGTGGCTCTGAAACCTGCTCTGTAGACTGAACTTACTGAAATTCAGTTTCAGTTTTCGTGTACCCTCCTTTGGAGCTCTCTATCTTACAAACCAAGCCGAGTTAGACAGAGATTATTTAAGGAAACTTGGAGATCTCACATAGATCTACAAACTTGATTATAGAGTCGTGATGGATCTGTTGTAGTCGTTTGGGGTGAGTTTGAAGGCACTGAACTTCAGATTTCAGTCGGCCTGGACGCGTTTGAATGGAGCCTGACGCTCGTCGTGGCCGAGCAGCCACAAGCCGGGCGCCTCGTGGCCCTTCCGTGCACGCGTTGCTCGTCGCCTCGCCTGCACTATCGCGTATTGGAAAAGCCAGGCACTCCTTCTTCTTCTTTTTTTTTGAAAAAGAGACTTTAAAGAAAGCAAATATTGCATACAAGACTAGGATTACCAGTTTAACCAGAAAAAGCCATATGCGACCAGGACAAAACAAGATAAACAAAAGGTGTACTGTGTACAGGCCTTTCAACATCAGACAGCTACTCCAACGTCAGTGATGTCCACCATGCTAGCTCCTAATCTGCTTCCTTTAGCATAATGAACCACTTCTGCATAGCTTCTCAATAGCCAGACTTCTTTGATAATCTCCCAACGGTAGACCACGTCAGCCGGGCGCTCCCTCCATTCCCTCGCGCGCGCTCTCTTGTTTCTGTCTCTCGCTCGCCATGGCCGAGCTTCTGAGCTCGAGTCCGCCAGCCAAGCGCAAGCTCTCAGCACCGCTGCAGCCCCTCCTCTGTGCCTCCCCGCCAACCGCGCCACCGCCTCCTTAGCTCGCGCCGCGTTTTTCCCAGCCCTTGCTCCGGCTGCCTCCACCGCTGCGATGCGCCGCCACAACTCGCTGCTGCACGTGGGCAGCCCGCCCCGGGCAGCCTCTGGCCGAGCCAAGGCCACCTGCGGGCGTGGCCTACCGCCGCTGAGCCTCGCCGCCGGCGAGACGGCCGGCCGGCCGGAATCGGCCCGGCCCCGACGGTCATCGTTCTCCTCTGCTCTGCGTTCAGGGAAGGAAGAAAAATTATTAGAGACTTTTTTCTAGGCTTCCAGATGCAAAACTATAGAATCAGATGAATACTGTAGAATAGTGCTGTTTGGCTGCGGGTAGATTTGAGGAAAATGTAGGGTTCCTGATGCAAATGTGTTTTCCTTTTCCGGTTTAATCTTTTTCTTTTATGCCGACCATGCTTAGGAAGAAGAGAAAATTCCTTCGTTGCCATTGAAAACTATAACAATCTCTTCGTTGCCATTCAAAATTACATGTTTCCTTCGTTGCCATTAGTTTTAGATTTTCTATTCCCTCATTGCCACTGCTGTTACATAGGAGTCATTAGCTACTTGAGAGGCGTCCATTCGAAAAAATGTCACCATGTTGCCACGCAATGAATATAATCTTGATTTGGCGATCTCCGCAACACCACCACGACGAAATTGGCGGAGGTTCCTTCCTCGAGCAAACACACGGTAATAACCGTTTTCAGCAGAGCGCTGAGCAAGCATTGAGTCCACCATAGAGGGGGCCTCCTTAACACACCCGGAGGCCGCCACCTCGACCATCTTCGTCACCTCTCCTCACCCGCCACTTGGCCCAGTCAAATGAGTTATGCCGCCGCGACACCGCTGCCGAGGTCGTGCGCTAGCGGCGGCCTGGCATATTGCATACTCTCTCTCCACGCACGGGTCCAGCCGCTAAGCGGCGCCGAGGGTGAAAAGTGGAGGATGGCGATTATCAATATCTGTTATGAAGAACACCGGGTTCAGCGGAATGCTAGATGAGTGGTACTGAAATTATATTCTCGAGACCTCTCGCGGATGCCCATGGACCTGAGAGGAAACAATCTTCCCGACATTTACACAAACTTGAAATTCTACATTTTCCTTCCCGGACGACGCCAAGCTCTATTACCACTTTATCAGCATTTTAAAGTGTAGAAACCTTCTTCCTCGCACTTGCCATGCTCTAAACAACACTTCCTTTTGCGGCGTGCAGCCAATTAAAGCGCAAAAGCTTGAGCCGATGGGTGACGACTCAATAATGGATTGCGGAGCGACTTTCGGACGAAAGATTCACTCATCATGTGCAGCTTGATGCTCGATGACCACAGCAACCCGCCGCCACAGCAATTCGTTGCGGCATCCATCGACAGATTACTTCATTCGCACATGGTCGTGGAACGCCGATCGACATCAAGCTTGACATGCTCGTGCTCGAGAACCAGTCCCTTCGGGCCGTAAAGCTGTGCTGCGTGTGCCTGTTCCCAAGCTCCGAACTCCGTCGAGGAGCTCGTGCTCGGATGCTTCGACGACATGTGCTTTGCTGCGCGCGCCACATCGGCGACAGGCAAGTGGCGGGCGGCGGCGGCGGCGTTCCATCACTTCTCGCACCTCTTCCACCGTCCCGCATGCCCAAGGACAAGTGCTGCATCCTCTTGACGCCACGGACGCTCCTCAAGATCAAGAAGGAATCGGGCGGCTGTTCCCTGCTCCATGGAGCTTCGGAGGTCAGCGGTGTGGTTCCGCGAGGCATCGCCGAGCTGCGGCGACCGACATGTGGTTCGAGAGACACCGGCGAGCCCGTGGCCGTGATGAGCGTCCCCGTGCTTCCACGCCCACGCGAGTGCAATGGCGCGGTGCTCCACAACCTCCCCGCCCTTCGAAACACTTCTCTTCGAGCATGCATGGCGCGTGCGACGGGCGCACGCGTAAGCGTGGATGGAGGGCTCGGTCCGCGTTGCCGCAGGGCGGGCATGCTCCGCAAAGCTAGGGTCCTCCCCGGCCGCACGCTGGGAGGCAGCCCGACGCCGAGGCGAAAAGACGTGCGCGCGCGCGATGGGACAAAGCGCGGCGCAGCCCGCCGCGCCAAGCCCGCCGGGGTGGCCCGAGGCCGCCATCCGTCGGTCCACCATTGCGCAGCGCGCGCACGCCACCATTGCGGCGCGCCGCCGCCGCCAAAAGCTTCCTCGCCTTGGATGAGGGCGGCGCGGAGGTGAGCCGAGGTGGTCTGCTTGGGTAACGACGACAGCCGGAGGAGGAGCGAGTGAATGCGCTGCTGTAGTAAGAGACCGGTTGGGAAACGAGTGAATGCGCTGCCGAGAACACAGAAGTACTTTTTGAACCGTCGGATGGTGTCTGGACATTGGGGAAATCACGCCGTGACTCTTCTGTAACAGCAGTGGCGACGAGGGAATGGAAAATTAAAACTGATGGCAGTGAAGAGAATGTGTAATTTTGAATGGCAATGAAGGAATTGTTATAGTTTTCGATGGCAATGAAGGAATTTTCTCTAGGAAGAATTACCAGGATGAACTACACTATTAGCTAAGAGAGAATTCAAAAAAAAGTCAGCAATGAATATAATCTTAAATTATTCCTTTCAGCAAACACACGGTAATAATTTTCAACGCTGAGCAAGCATTGACTTCATAGAGGGGTTACTGACTTTGTCTCTCTCTCTCACACTCACTTTTGAGTTATAGTTGCCTAGAATTATTGCATACTCTCTCTCTCTCATAAATTATCGATTATCAATATCTGTTATTATTCAGCGGAATGCTAGATGAGTGGTACTGAAATTATATTCTTACTTCAGTTTAGGATTGAAAGGACATTTACACAAACTTGAAATTCTACATTTTTATCTATTACCACTTTATCAGCATTTTAAAGTGTAGAAACCTTCTTCCTCGCACTGCCATGCTCTAAACAACACTTCCTTTTTGCAGCCAATTAAAGGCAAAAGCTTGAGCCCGTTGACCCCTCAATAATATTGCGGAGCCACTCATCATGACATTCTATCCACAAACCCATGCCAATTCGTTGCAGCAAGGAGATGGATTATGAAGAACCTCATCTAACAATAGAGAAAAGAGGAAGGATCTGTGCTGTGTACCTGTTCTATGAATATGGCGTGAACAAGGCTTTGCTGATGGTGCGAAATCCCGACATGTTTTCCGCAATTGCTGCTTTGCCTCTAGTGGCACGCAAAGCATCAAACACCATGGGGGCGTTCACCGAGCAGCTACTCCTTAGGGGCTCATCGTCGTCGGCCATGCCCATCTAGGGGGCCAGGCGCACAGCTGCCTGCCGGGAACTTTGTGTCGCTAGGCCGCGAAAGTTCGCGCAGCACACAAAGGTTGGCACATGCTCGGGCTCCTCGGACGCGCCGTGGACGCCACTGCGTCCTAGAGCCATCGCGCTAGATATGGGCACCCCCAAGCTGTGCGTACATCGGTGATGTCGGGACGCTGCAGCTCACCCACATGCCGCCCTCGCCGTAAGGCCCATCCGCTTGGCCCACCCCTTGAGCAGTGCTACACCATATGCACCTAGCTTTGCCTAGGCAATTCCCTATGTGGCTCGACGGTCGTCGCTCCGCGGCGCCGCCCGCGGCACAAGGCTTGTCTATTGGTCCACTGCTCGAGAGCCGCATCGCCGCACGCGTCTAGCATCGGCCCCCCATCTAGCGTTTGTCTTCCACGCCTCCATGAGGAGCGCGAGATCTGGAGAGAGGGAGAAGTGATGAGCACGACGACCGGGGTGAGGTCCAGGAGGAGGACAGGTGTCGTTGAGCTGCGGGCGGGAGCAAGGCCGTCTTTCAGGCTGCGCACGATGGCCGCGGCGGCGGGGAGAGGCCCTGGCCAGAGAGGTCGAACGCGGGGGATCACAAGAGACAGCCGCGCTCGGGATGAAGGCTCTAAAAACGTAGCTGGAGTTTTCGGTTTTGAACCGCCCGATGAAGATCAAACGGTTGAAAGTAAGAGGCGATGTGGCCAAATGAGAGACAAGAGTGTTCGGTGCAGGATTCGTCTTTTAAGAGATTATTAATATTGGCTGTTCGGCTGATGGTTTTTGCGGCTGATAAGCCGGCTGATGCTATTTTGTTGTGAGAGAAATACAGTGTACCATAGCTGATAAGCCGGACTGATAAGTTCAAGCGAACATGATAATTGTCCAAGGCAGGAACTTATCTTGGTTGCAAGTTTCTCTTATATGTTGTTGTCTTGTGTGCTCATACAAGCTTTTACTCTTTGCCCTTAACACTTGTTGGAATATGCTATGTGTATGTTAGGAATGTTCATGTGCTCCTTGGGACCAGCCTAGAACACTTGTGGGGCAGGTTGCCTTTCTTTATGTGTTTGTTTATGCTTGCTAATTAGTAAACAAGTGTCCTTTGAATGAAGAAAAGAGATGAACATCCCTATGTGACCTCCCTGTTTTAACGTGGTGTTTAGTGTGCTTCCGTGTTTATTATGGCTAATGTTAGTTAACTATGTTAATAGCACTTGTGAGCTAAGTGTTTGATCTATCTATTTGTGTCATTGTTGAATCAAGTGAAGAACCTTTTTTTATACTTGCTGAAATGGCTGCTAGACCAGTTTTTGTTGAGTTAATACTTTCGTGGTGAAAATGATGTTTTTTTGTGAAAGTGGTGAATACAAAAGTTGTAGATAACTTCCTTATCTTGTTGGTCATAAAATTTCATGATTTTAGGCCAACAAGTTTAGGAGTTATGAGTTTTACAAATTCCCTATCAGGTTTTTAAATCTCTCAAATTTTCAAGACGGTATGTATCTAATTTTGAACCTAATTTTAATTGATTCTAGACTAGTCCCATTCAATAATGATCGATGCATAATGTCAAAGACGAAATTAGGAGAAAGCATATATATAACTACATGGGCAAAGAAGAAATAAATCAAGAATGTACGTCTTGTTATTCATCTTTACGAAATAATCGAAGCACTTGCCTTACATGGATGCACTTTGCATTTTACAGGCAGTTTATTCAATGTTTTCGTATGTAGTATAGGGTATATATGTGTATATCTCTCGTTATTAAAGTGTATATGTCTTGTTCGATAGATCGTGTATATATGGACCCGCGAGTGCGTCCCACTTGTTTTTTAGGAGAAATTGATGGGGTACGCCGGGGATTTGTCCGGGTTGAAGAGTCCGAAGTGCCTCTCCGTCTCGGCTCCAGGCTTCTGGTCCTCGTTGAACATGGCGAAGATGTAGGTCTCGATGGATCCAGGGCGCTTGGGCGTGCCCTGCCCGACATGGTTGATGAGGTTCTGATTGTAGGTCTGCGCGTTCCCCGGAGTGGCGGCGTCGCCGCCAGCCGACGGCCACCCGCTCTCGGAAACGACGACGCCGACGTTCCCGGCGCCGGCGTTCTCGAGCGCGGAGACGAAGGTGTCGACGAGCGCGTCGAAGAGGTTCTGGTACGCGTTGCCGCCGTCCTGCACGACGGTCCCCGGCGACGTGAAGAGCGCGTAGCTGAGGTCGATCTGGGCCTCGTTGCCCGTGTAGGAGAAGTACGGGTACACGTTGCAGAGCAGCGGCGCCCCCGTGCTCTGCAGGTACTGCGCGATGGGTCCCATGTACCCCTGCGAGAAGCTGCCCTGCGACGGCGGGAACCCCTGCGTGACGCCGCTCTGCACCGCCGTGGACACCTTGATGTTCCCCAGCCCGGCGTTGGCCAGCGCGGAGTTGACGTTCTTCATGGCGGGGAGGATGCTGTTGGTGTCCCCGCCGGAGACCTCGTTGCCCACGGCGATGTACTTGAAGTTGACCCCCGGGAACGCCTGCACGTTGCTCTGCACCCACGTGGCCGCCGCGCTCGGGTCGGAGGCCAGCGAGGAGAGGGCCGAGTTGGGCACGTCCATGATCACCCCGATGTTGCTGCCGCTCAGCGCGTTGAGAGCGTTGGTGTCCGGGAAGTAGATGCGCATCTGGTTGATGCCGTTGGACCGGTAGAGTTGCACCACGTCGCTCGCCGACGGCAGGTTGTCGCCGTTCACGCCGTAGCACACGCCGATGGCGTGGACTCCTGTCAACCATGCAGATCATCGATTATTAGCATTGCACTGAGTACATTACGTACGTACGTTTGTGCACCAGGAAATATGGTGACCGTGTACGTATGGTATGGATAGCTACACATGAACCTAAGAGTTTGACAGCACATGGGTCGCGTAGTACTGTGTACCTGTAGGAATGGCTGCAAATGCTCCGAGAAGCAATGCCAGTGCAAGCATGGAAGCCACACCCTGCTTCGCCATCTTGGAAGGATCAGGATCACTTGTACTCCTATGTTTGCAGCAGTTACAAACAGGTAACTGTAAACGATGCTGCACTGCACTGCACTGCACTCTGCATGCAGTTCACTGAGGAATCGGGGCCCTATTTATAGCTAGGAGAAGGGCACGCCGACGCCGGGCAATGCAGGCCGTTCCAAGGCGGCCAGCAGGGCAGTATCCAGTTGGGCAGGTCACACGATAATAGCCATTCAGCAAAGTCTCCGGTCGATGGATTGGATTTTCCAAGTTTCCACCACTACGACGTCGTCTACTATGCCCTAGTTGTAGCCATCGATTACCGATGTGGGACTAAATCTAACGGTAACTATGCCCGAACGCCGCGGCAGTCGCGATCCCGGTGTAACACACACCACACCACACCATCGCCGATTACCGATCTGGGACCACGTAAATCTAACGGTAACTATTTCTGAACGAACCGGCCGCGCATCCGAACGCGTGCAGTCGCGATCCTTGTTGCGTCTGCTTCTGCTGGCCCGGTTGCACACATCCTCCGCGTCGCGTGCGTGCCAGCTTTCGGCGGCGGCGGGCAGGGGTGCGGGGAGTCGTGAACCCTGTTCAGATTTTGGAAGAGGAGATCAGGAGAGGCTCCTGCCGATATTCCTGTCCCGCTTGGCACTGCATGCCGCCGGCACGCTCGGTGCATGTCCAGCCAGCCCTGTGTGCTGAGAATACAAAGAGCGCGCGTTGGAAGGGCTCGTGGAAAAAGTTTAAAGACTAAAAAATGGCCGAGCTCAAAATTAATAGACCGGGCCCTTTTTTCTTTCCCGTTTGACGGATGAATCCGTGGCTGAATCTTCTTAGATACAAGACTTTGGTCGCCTGCCTCCACTCGAACTCAAAAATCCAGCCAGCACCCTAGCTCCAAAACTCCATAGCGACTTGTAGTGCAAATGGGGGTGAAGTTTTGCGTCTTTTTTGCTTCTGCTCTGCTGGAGTTGCCCGGTTGCCACCCATCCTCCGCGTCGCGTCTCCGCGTGCCAGCTTTCGTCGCGGCCTCTCCCGTCGGTTTCAGGGCAGGGGTGCCCACGACGCTTCTCCAGTCGTGAACCCTGTTCAGATTTTGGAAGAGGAGATCAGGAGAGGCTGCGCTGCGTACTGCGTTACACATATTCCTGTCCCGCTTGCTCATCACATGCAATCCGCCGTATAATAACTGCATTACTTGCTCGGTTTGTGAAACGTAAATGATGCATACCCTTAGCCAGCCCTAGTTAGTAGAACTGATTGTAAATCATCTAGAATTGTTTAGCAAATTTTTGGAGGGTTTGTATTTGAATTATTGCCAAATTTTGCTTTAAAAATAATTCTCCAAAAATTAGGGTTCGAAAAATTGAAAATAATTTAAAATCTATAATGAATTGATGTTGGTCTTAAAATCAAAGTTGTAGAGGATAAAATTTGAGCAACATTTTTGGTCCAAAGTTTGAAACGTCCAAAAATTCGTTTGAATGAAAAAGGAATTCAAATTAATTTGAAAAATCTTGTTTTACCTTCGGTCACTTCCTGACCAGTTAAAAGTTTAAAGACTAAAAATATAGTTTAAGAGTTGATGGACCTATATGACACATCCTCCAAAAAATTAATGGACTCTCAAGCTGGTCCCACCCAGCCAGCTCGACTTCCACTTTTTTTCTTTTTCTTTGTTTTCCAGTTAGCGCGCTCAGCTCCGTTTTGTAGTGGCCCCATTTGAGCTTCCGCCACCACAACTTCAAGTTGGAGCTCGTTGGGGCCAAGATGTCCGTCAAGCATCAGCATGATAACAGAGGAAGAACAAGAGCAAGCAGCCGATAGTTCAGAGGGCAGATGAATCTTAGAACAGACGTAGGGCACGTATTTAGATACAAGCTCGCCCATCGCCAAGTTTCTCCTGCCATCCGTGTCAATGACATGGGGTCCCATCATTCTTAGAGCTGCAAAATTTGGGCTGCGCCGCTCCACTCCAGAACTCTCAAGCGGGCGGCCCCAGAGAAAAAAATTGTTTTCCATTTATTCTTTATTATTTGAAAACACCCAAAATGTTTGGATACTCAAACTTGCTCCAAATTTGTTGAAACAAATTTTGCTAGGTTCCTTATCATCAGATCTACTTGGGAAAAATTGCATGTCATTTTGAGATACTTTTCTATAGGATTTTATTTAATCTTGAATATTGCAAATTGAAAAATATGTAGAAAAATATATAGGAAAAATATGATTCCAAGTTTGTTAATCTTCTTATGTCATGTACTTCCTAGGAAAAATATGTTTCATGCATGTGCTGTGGGAAAAATTTGAGGTGTAGTTCAAGTACCTTTAATGGCTGATTTTGTTATTTTTGCTAGAGCACAAATTTTGTATAAAACATGCATGTGACAATTTTTGTACAGTCATTATATACCATGAAGAACCTAGGAAAAATATTAATTCTGTTGTTTGACACTTTTCATAGTACAAAGAAATTTCATGCTCATTTTTAGGCTATAGCTTGTCATTTTTGTGTAGGATAGTTTACTTATCCAAATGCCATGAAATTTTTATGGTAGTCTGTTTAGGGTAGTATTATGCTACTGTAATTTTCTCAGATTTTTAGGAGCATCAGAAATATAGGTTGCTATTCAAACCTATTATTAATTAAGGTTTAAGCAAGTGTTGCCTTAAGTGTAATTAAGAAATTAGTAAAGCTTTGGTGTATCTTTGAAGCATTTAATAAAATATGTTGACTTAACATATTGGTAGTAAAAGAGAATGCAGTAGATGACATGTGCTTATAGCATAGTTTCTTGGATGATGTTGACTACCTTGCCTTTCAACATATCCATTGCATTCATCTCCTTCGATGCACCGATTGCATAGGCACTTACACGCATTGCATCATACAGATCGCAAACCGAGAACCCAGTCGTCATACCCGAGGAGCCCAGGAGCAGTTCGAGGTACACCAGAAGCGCCGTGCCGACGAGGAGGACGTTGAGGAACTTTCGTGCCCCGATCACCGTCCGAGCTCCTTGAGAGAAGCAAGCCCCTTTGAGCATCTTTCTCCGGTTTTGCAATGATTTCGTTAAATGCTTTACTTAAAATTGATGCATTACGTCAGAGAGTTGTTTGCAACCGTTCTGTGCATTATACCTTGTTTACCTTTGTTATACTATATCCTTGTTACCCCGGTATCCGCAATCGAGTCAATGCTTAGTGGCTTAGACCGGTAGAAGTCGGGTGATTTCTGTCACCCTCGAGCTATAGGTGGTTACCCGGATCTGTTTGGATGGCTATGAAGTCATGGTATAACTAAGTGTTAAATGAAGTTGAGACCGGGCGGAGACTTGCGGGTTTGGGCGTAGTGTTTCCGTCAGACGATTAAGGACCGACCGTTGTTGGGCCTCGAGTCATGTTGAACGCATGCCTTACATTTAGGGGCCGGATAAAGTACCTTCCGACGCACCGCTGGGGATTTTTTCGGCGAGTAGATTGCCCGCAGCCAGACCGTGTCGGGGTGTGGTGGGACACGGCGGGATGATAAGACCAAAGTGCGATCGTCGGCCCCGGTACATGTGGTTCTGGCAAACTCGAGATACTTGGAAAGTTGACTCGGTGATCAATATCTCACTTTAGCGGGTGAGTGAGATTTGTGTAAGGAATAAATCACCGGTGGTTAGGAATCGATTCAATCGCCATCGCTCTGGATAGTGAGCACTTGACTTGAGTGACTTCATCGTAGTAAATGTTTATGGAACACTTGGACAGTTATAGTGAATATGACAAGATGGAAGTTGTTTAATGATCAAGGTTATCATTAATTGCTTAATCACATGTTTACTCTAGTATAGGTGCAAATCTAGTCGACAGTTAATAATAATTAACTTGACAATAATGCTTTTAGAAAGGTTCTTGAAATGCTAAAAATGCTTCTTTTTTGCAAATGAGTCACTACCCTACTATAATGCCCGCATAATCCTTGGTGTCATTTATTTTTCGGTTATGTCGGGTAAGTCCAGTGAGTACCTTCTCGACTGAGGTTTTATTCCCACTTGTTGCGGGGCGAGATGTATTACGACTCTTTGTATCAATAACGCCTCTATCCTGCGATGGGTGATGCTTAGGACCATGGCATGGTCATTCCTTACGTCTCATCTAATGCTTTTGTTGGAGATGATCATTCACCGGCACTATATTTGAACTCCGTGTGAGTGTGTGTGTGTGTTTTAAACAAATGACTTCCGCTACTTTTATTCGAACTTGTTTTGTAATAACTATGTTTAAACTCAATGTATACGCTATGGGAACTTTTATGTAATATGTGATTGGTGACCGCTAAACTTATTACGATCATGGTTTGGGACACGAGTTGGTTTGAAATCCTTCGTGATTTCACGGACTCACCGGGTTATACGGGCTTAAGTTTGCTCAATCGTCTGCTCTGGTGGATGATTTTCTTACTTAATTTCGTATAATTGGTCGGTTCTGTTACAAGGGCCTGGTCTAGCGACGTGGGATCTGAGCCGCCATTGATGGGTTTTCTTTCGAGCATTGGTTGCGAATGTTTTCCTCGGCTCCTCCTCATGCCGCCAATCAACGCTTTTCAACAACCGCTCGGCCGCTCTCCCGTGGCACATCTAAATCGAACGCAGCGTGCTTTCGGTCGAGCTCCACCGCTAGAGCAAATAAGCCAGATGGCGAGGCGCGTTCTTGTGTCCCTAAGGAAGAAAAGAGGAGAATAAGAGGATGACAGGTGAGACCATGAGTTGGGGGCAAGAATGACAATTCACCTTCAAACTCCTCTTTTCTAGAGCTGGGGACATCCTCCCAGCCAAACAGCTCAATCAGACAGCTTCAACTCCACCTAGAGCCGACTCCACCTGGAGTTTTGGAGTGGAGCAGCTCCACCCAGAGTTGAAGCCATGCCAAACAGGCCTTAATCTCTCCTCTCTCGCCAGAGGTAGACTTATACTACTGGGCTACGTTTCAGTCCGTGGCTGGCGACGGCATCACACCCAGTTTGGGCCCTGGACTCGCGTGTTGGGCCGGCGTCCCCTTCTTGCCCGCCTTGGCCCATCTTAAGTGTTGTTCTCGCGCTGGATATCTTCTTCGTCAGCGCCGGAGACAGCTGGGGCTGGTGTTGGGTTGCTGACACAAGAGGTGAGGAGCCCGTGCGTGCTGGGCGCCGGCCGAGGCAGTGAAACCAGCCCGTCATCAGGTCCCAACGATCTGCAATGCGGCCCATCACGTACCCTGGCCCTTCGCTCGCGCTCTGTCTCAATCCCAGCTCGGACAGTATGCACAAGGCTAATAAGAAAAACAAAGTCCTTTTAACCAGGCAAGCAACATGAGTTTGATATAACTTAAACTTGTATTATTAGATTTCAAGTGAAACATATTGAAGACCTAGGGAGGCGCCGTGTAAAGGATGACAACACGTATTTTACTTCAAGTACTATGTTTCTATAAAACCATTCGGCCATTTTTACAAATAAATACACAGGAATACAACCCAACCTTTTTATATTAAAAAAGACCAGGGTCCATGCTGTGCATTTTACATCAAATAGCACCTCGATCCTAGGGTGCTCTTTTTTTAAGAAGTAAAAAAAAAATCTTCTCTGTACAAGACGAAGCCCAGGCAGATGGATTCAGGAGCTTAGCGTAACATCGCTGTGCCTGCTCCCGTTCTCCATCCGTATCCATGACACGGCCGAGAAGGGTTCCTCCGTGACCTGAATGATCCTCGCTCCTCTGGGCCAGTCACCGTATCCCCCGTACCCCGTGTGGCGTGCGAAGCACAGCCACAGCTCCTCGTAGGGGCAGCACCAGTCCAGCCCGTGGTTGTGCCCAACAAACACTGCCTGCCATCAAAAGACAACAGCGTGTGATACTACTAAGTACCTCTTAATCCAATCTAATACAAATATTCTGATCCAAGCACCTGAACAGTGTTGGATTAAGCTGGTTATCTGAATGAGCCACTGACTGACGCACCTTAACTGACGGCCTCTTGGCGAGTGCATCCATCATGCCCCATTCAGCTGCCTGTGGTGCCACTTCCTCCTTGTTGATGGAGCCAACGCAGGGCTTCCTTATCTCTGATTTGGCCTTTGGAGCTACCTTGACGTACGCCGTGCTTGGTATATGCCAAAAGATGAGCTCAGGGATCCTGCAGGACTCGACAACAAAAAAAAGGAAACAGAGAGCATCCTGATATTGATTGATATTATTATTTATTATGATGGAAAAAAGAACACTTTTTCTCTGAAATATATGATACGAGCATAAAAGTTTGTGTGCCGAGTTGCTGACTGCCATTTCTAACTAACCTTCCATTTGGATTGAGGAACTGAGACTGGCTGTGGAACCACTTGACCTGAGTGCTGGACACCACTTCGGTGTACGACCCACCGCCTGAATCGAGGAAGTACATGAGCAGAGCCGGGTCGTGATCGTCGCTGCCGCGGGTTCGTCGTCGCGAGAGCACCTGCAGGACGTAGTTGGAGACGCCGGGCCACAGCTCCCTGGGCCCGCTGGACGAGTAGGACAGCCTGTTGGCACCGACCTCCGCCGCCATGAGGTCGATCCGGGGAGTCCCTCGGAAGCTGCAACCTTCATCGCCACGGCCAGACAAAGCCAGTTGGAATTTCGCAAATGGGGTGACTTGTCTGTCATCTCGTTCCGATCTGAAAGCTGCTGAGCTCACCTGAATCCGGCGTGCTCATCGTCGGCGGCGGGCAGCGCAGCGGCGGCACGCCGTTGGGGGAGAACCACTCGGGCGGCCACTCGAAGGGCATGTCGTCGTGGTTGCCGAACACCGTCGCCCACGGGACGCCCCGGCTTCGGGAGGCCGAGATGGCGCGGTCCCAGTACAGGCTCGCGTTGGGGATCGGGAGGTTGTTCGCCGTCACGAGGTCGCCGAGGTACACCACGAAGTCTGAGTGAAGATGCATGGATTCCGCCGCCGCGGCAGAGACCGACCGACGACAGAGGAGTTTCGTTTCAGTTCTTTCGGAGGAAATAACTGAAAGGGAAAGCAAAGCATCGGCAGGCAGCGACCTGGGTTCTCGGCGTCGAGGACGGCGGCCATGACGCGGTCGGACGCGGCGTCCTGCGCGGGGCCCCAGTCCGTCCACGCGTCCTCACCGTAATGCAGGTCCGCGAACAGGGCCACCCTGAACACTCCTCCTGGCCCGAACCGCAGCTGCGGCCGCCCCTGCCCGTGCTCCGTCGCCGGCCGCAGCCCGGCCACCGCGAGCGCGGCGAGCAGTACGACGACGGCGGGCGCGAGGCCGCGCCACCACTTGCGCATCGCAGATTTTCTCGACGGCACGGGGCCACGGGCGGCGTGGTCCTGGGAGCGGGTGGGCTTGGTGCGTTCTTGGTTTGGTGGAGCGCCGCGCCGGGAGAAAGGAGGGAGGTGCGGACGGGGAGAGGACAGTGGGAGCGAGACGTGACGTGACGGCTGGGCCGAGCGTGGCGGTGGGAGCACGGGCCGTGTCCCGTGGGAGTGGGAGACTGGCAGCTCTTACCCCCAAAACAAAACAAGGCCTTGTTCACTTTGCAAAATTTTTAAACTCGATAAATAGTACCACTTTCGTTTTATTTGGTAAATATTGTCTAATTGTGGATCAACTAGGCTCAAAAGATTCATCTCGTGATTTCCAACTAAACTGTGTAATTAGTTATTTTTTTACCTACATTTAATACTCCATACAAACATCTAAAAATTAATGTGATGGAGAAAGAGTGAAAAAACTTTAATTTAGATGGCATCTAAACAAGGCCAAAAAGCAGGTGGTGATAATTGGTAGAAGCTTCAGAATTCAGATGCTGTGTACTGACTCTGTGACGCTGTATCTCGTCGCAGCGTGCACCACTAACTCACGGTGGATCGCGGCTGTGCATGTGCACGAAAAATCTCGTGGACCTGCGTATTATTTCGTTGGGTGAATGATTATTCTCGGCCCAGGTGTAACACACGTACTGTCGCGGCGTACATACTTGTGTACACGTACAAGTGTGTAAACCAGCTCAAGAGATATGTACGTGCGGATAGACTTGCTAGCTTTCATGAAAGAAGCTAATAAGAGCATCCGCAGTGTGCGGTTCGAAGTTGGATCGATACAATAAATGAGATGATGGAACTGGGTACGATACACTGTGAAGCTGATTCGATGGAGACCCCGGTCCTTTGCATCAAACCCGCTCCTTCGCAATCACCCATCGTCTTCTCTCTCTTGCCGTTGGTGCTCCTGCAGACGAAGGGATGGATATTTTATTTACATGGGCCCCACTTATAGGATCAAGTGTGGTTCTATACATTGTGGCTAATTTATCAGCTGAAGTCACATCAGCTATATAGAACCGGGGCTGGTTCCATACAGTGCTGATGCTCTAAGACTAGCCTGTGGCTATCAGCTCACGCATGGCCCACCTCACCCACGTCCCTCTCACCTCACGCATACAATGATTTTTATTAACTAAAAAAAGTCATAACTACTAAACCAAACATTTAAATTAAGTTCGGATTACATCATCAAGTTTCTTGCAATAAATCCTTTAAAACAAGATCTCACATAAATATATTTAGATAAAATTTTATTAACGAACATTTATCTTATGAAGATAGAACATTTTTTTATTGAGCAAAGACGATGTTCTATGTTTATAAAATAATGTTCCGTCTTCATAAGAAAAATGTTTTCTGTTTAGAAGAATAATATTCTAGTTTTAGGTTTATGAAATTGGTAATAATCTAGTTTTAGGTTCATGAAATTGGTAATATTCTAGTTTTAGGTTCATGAAATTGGTATTATAATCTATATCTAATAATAAAGAGGTAAAATTTCTCTCCACCTATTTTTTGATCTGTCCATTTCTTTTGTCCGTCTCCCTCTAACTACTGAACGATAGAGGGTTTCCTCCGTCTGGACTTATGTATATAATCCGTACTCATACGAGTTAGAATAGGTCTTCTCTAGTGCGATACGGAGTCCGATTCCAAAACGTATTGGGTCATGTATGGTCTATATTTAATCTAAGAGCCCATACTCCTGCGCAAAAAAATTCCTAAACTATCAAGTTTGTTTTTCTCAGGCGCTTTTCCTTACTATTTTGCATGTCATTTTTGTTTTCTTGATTCTCTCGTGATTTTTCTTATAAACATAAAAATAAATAATAAACACAATATTATGGGTCCTTCGATCCTTCATCCTTACCTAATCCTTAATAATTAAATATTCCTACTACTAAGTTATTGATGTAAACTATTTTGCATGTCATTTTTTAGATTCTCTCGTGATTTTTCTTATAAACATAAAAATAAATAATAAACACAATATTATGGGTCTTTGGATCCTTCATCCTTCCCTAATCCTTAATAATCACATATTTCTACTACTAAGTTGTTGATATAATTTGATTAAGAATAAAAATTATATTCTTATTATAACCTAGATCAATGAATGGTCTAATTAATTAAATCATGTACAAAAATCTTGGACAATCTATTGTCCAATCTAACCCTGAGGTGGTACCAAGGGCTTGCGTCGTCGACAAATGCAGCGCCGCGGGAGGCGGTGGCAGCCGAGCGACGAGGTGGCCATCGACGACCTGTCCGGGTGGGGAGGTGATGGGAGAAGGAGAAGGGGGTGGGGAGGTGGTGGCGAACGCCGGCAAGGTGGTTGCTGCCGCCACAGCGGCGGCGAAGCAAACGCGACGACCAGGGATGGAGCCCTAGCGAGCGAGGCGGGCTACCTGCAGGGATTCTCTTTTTCACTTAATTTTTCGCTCTTTCATGGATAATTAAATATGTTTGTATATATCTACTTATTTTGCAGATATAAGGAATTTGCTAATTTGGTTGGCATCATTCTAAATTGTAGTTTTATAGAAGGTCAATGTTCTAATTTAATTATTGCTTCATTGCTGATGGATTAAATGAAAACTGTAGATATCTTTAGTAACTAAGCGGAGATACAAATTTTGATTTTCTCCCGTTGCAACGCATGTGCATGTTTGCTAGTATACATAAAAATAAAAAAGAAATACATAACATAAATAGAAAATAATAAAATATAGAGCAAATCATAAGTAAAAAACACATAATAGAGAAAAAATTAAAAGAACATCACATGAATGCTTTTTAAACATCCTAAAATATACTATAGAACATCACATGTATACTAACTGAATATCACAAAATACATCATAAAACATCACTAGATATATTATAAAACATCGTATATATACTACGTGAATATCACTAAATAAATCATAGAATATCATAAAAATATCATAGAACATCACATGTATACTATGTGAACAACACAAAAATAATATAGAACATTACATCCATACTACTTGAACACCACAAAATATATCATAAAACATTAAATGTATACTATATGAACATTACAACATACATCATAGAACAACAGATGTATACTGCGTGAATATCACATCATACATCATAGAACATCACAGCATACGTCATAGAACATCACATGTACACTACATGAACATCAGAAAATATACTATAGAACATCATATGTATAATACGTGAACTTCACCATAATACATCATACAACATCACATAAACATCATAACATCTCGTAGAATAAAAAAATAAACATAAAAAAAATTAATTAATTACAATAAAATAGAAAGGTGAAAATAAAAAAACTATAGAAAACATAAAGGCAAAAGATAACAAAAGAATGAAAAATAATAAAACATAAAAAGTAAAAATAAACAAAAAAATAATTAAGTACAGTAAAAGTAAAAAATAAAAAGGAAGATAAAATAAAAAAAAGAAAAGAATAATAATAGTTTAGATAAAAACAAAATTAGAAATAGAAATAAAAATAATAATTGAAGCACAAAAGATAAAGAATAGAAAAAATAAAGAAAATAAAATAAAATAGGAAAAAAAAAAAAGAAATAAAAAAAAGAAAAAAAGTATAGAAAATACAAATAATAAAAATCACATAAAACAAAACGAAAAAAGAAAATAAAAATAAAATGAAGCTAAAAAAGGAAATAATAAAAAAGAGAAAGAAAATAAAAGACAAGAAAAGAAGAACAAAATAAAGAAAAGAAAAAACACTACAGAAAAGAAGAAAAAAGAAAAGAAGCGAAAAAGACTAAACAACGAATTAGCACATGTACTCATCGTTGTGGGCCATGCTGGCACGTGCAACATGCAGCCAGGCTTTGAATGCGTTGTTGAAAGATCCTAATATGACTAGAGGGGGGTGAATAGCCTATTTAAAAAATTATAAATCAACTAAAGCAATTTGATTAGTATGACAAATAGCGAAATGTAAACTTGCTCTAGCTCTATAAGGGTTACAAGCTACTTATCCAATAATTCTAGTTGCAATGATTACTAGGCACACAACTTGCAATGTTACTACTCACTCAGAGCTATCAATCTTGCTACTCTAAAGAGCTCCACTAGATGAACTTAAAATAACAAAGCAAGCTCTTAATTTTAATTACACTAAAGAGCTTACCACAACTAGTTTGTAAGAATATAAATGAGTGAGTAGGGTGATTATACCGCCGTGTAGAGGAGTGAACCAATCATAAGATGAATATTAAATCAATCACCGGGAAAATGCCAAATGACAAGAGACAACTAATTTTCTCCCGAGGTTCACGTGCTTGCCAACACGCTACGTCCCCGTTGTGTCGATCTATACTTAGTGGTTCGGTGGCTAAGAGGTGTTGCACAAACCTCGTCCACATAATTTGGACACCGCAAGAACCGACCCACAAGTGAGATAACTCAATGACACAAGCAATCCACTAGACTTACCTTTCGGCGTTCCGCCGAGGAAGATACAAATCCCTTACAATCACTGGATATGGCCACGAACAATCATCGACTCATGCCAATCCTCCACCGCTGCACCAAGCCGTCTAGGTGGTGGCAACCACCAAGAGCAACAAGTAAATCCCGCAGCGAGACACGAAAACCAAGTGCCTCTAGATGCAATCACTCAAGCAATACACTTGGATTCTCTCACAATCTCACAATGATGATGAATCAATGATGGAGATGAGTGGGAGGACTTTGACTAAGCTCACAAGGTTGCTATGTCAATGCAAATAGCCAAGGGAGTGAGCTTGAGCCGGTCCATGGGGCTTAAATAGAAGCCCCCACGAAATAGAGCCGTTGTACCCCTTCACTGGGCACAACACGGGGTGACCGGATGCTCTGGTCAGTTCGACCAGACGCAGGACCCCAGCGTCCGGTCGCCCGATGCTTGCCACGTGTCATCGGCTTCAAACGCCGATCGTCCGATCTCAACGGTCAAGTGATGACCGGACGCGTCAGTTAGAAAGTGACCGGACGCAGGACCCCAGCGTCCGGTCGTTTCTAGTAAGGTTCCAAACGCGAAATTTCTCGATCGGACGCGTCTGGTCCTGCTCGACTGGACCCACCCGGCGTCCGTCACTCAACGTTTCCTCTGTGCACCTCACGTCAGCATACGTCAGCACTGACCGGACTCAGACCATGAGCATCCGGTTAGTTTACACGCCAGCGTCCGATCACAAGATCGAGACCGTGTGCTTACTGCTGTCACTGACCGGACTCTGAACCCAGCGTCCGATCACTGCACCACCAGCGTCCGGTCACTCTGTGAACCCCTATCTTTTCTGTATAGGGCGCCGGTGGCACCGTTAGACTGTCCACACTCTACGGGTGGACATTCCGCCGGTGAAGTTTCTAACCCTTGCTCAAATGTGCCAACCACCAAGTGTATCACCTTGTGCACATGTGTTAGCATATTTTCACAAATGTTTTCAAGGGTGTTAGCATACTTTCACAAATGTTTTCAAGGGTGTTAGCACTCCACTAGATCCTAAATGCATATGCAATGAGTTAGAGCATCTAGTGGCACTTTGATAACCACATTTCAATACGAGTTTCACCCCTCTTAATAGTACAGCTATCTAACCTAAATGTGATCACACTCGCTAAGTGTCTTGATCACCGAAATAAAATGGCTCCTACTATTTATACCTTTGCCTTGAGCCTTTTGTTTTTCTCTTTCTTCTTTTCAAATTCAAGCATTTGATCATCACCATGCCATCACCATCGTCATGATCTTCGCCATTGCATCATCACTTGGAGTAGTGCTACCTATCTCATAATCACTTTGATAAACTAGGTTAGCACTTAGGGTTTCATCAATTAACAAAAACCAAACTAGAGCTTTCAGCCGTAGGCTGCTCGCATTGATTAGCCTATTGGATATAACTGCACACAGCTCCAATCGCATCCGGCCCAATAGAAGTCCTACCAGGTTGAGGTGGGCAAAAGCGCGGGAAAGCTTGGCACGCGCGGGAGCGCTCCCACGCTGTTCGGTGGACGTCTTCCGTCCGGCCGTTCGGACGCAACGGATTCCGGTCGAAGCTACGCTTATCAAGCTCGTCGGTAGAGAATAAGCTATGCTGCCGTGCGCCGCTGAATCCTGAAAAAGGAAGCAAATGAGATGAAGATCCAACCAAAAAGTTGTACTAATCTTGAAGCAAGATCAAAGGATCATGTTATCGCCTGAACCAAAGAGATTTTAGGCGCCTGCTTTTTTTAGAAAAAGTGTGAAAATAATCCTGTTGTTATAGCTTATATAGCTAGTATACGTATCTACAGGCTTACAACAGTACTTTCCTCTTGACCAACTAACACTTCTACACCAAAAAAGAGTTTCTTATCATGGTAGAGTTTTAGGGCATTGACAATGCTGGCATTTAGAAACCGTTGTTTCATTCAAAATAGTAGGTCTAAATACAAAAAAAACTTTGAGCTAATGTCCATCCAACACAAGGATATTTTTGTTGTCTCTGCAACTCTCTCGTCTCTCGCATTCCTAATATGTTGCTTTTTGCCTCATAATTTCCTATCGTCGTTGTCTTCTTTTTCCCAAGGCTATTGTAGTTTCTGCAGGTACCACTACCACCTACAAGACATCTCATCTGAGCGTAGTTGATCTGACAAAGCATACATCAAAGCCACTGTGTTGGAGCTACTTTTAGTGAGCAAACTTTGTTCTCTTTCTCTCGAGTTGGCTCTACCATCCACCTTTTTACTCGCTAGTCTGCTTAGCTTAATCATAATCATTATGTGATGTCCTTGCTCGCACTCTTCCTTATCTCATATGAACGAATATACTCAAATTAGTTGTTCGATAATGCTCCACTGCGGGTATCTGTACCGCATCTAGACGTCGGACGCTACATGGCCTCATGGTGTCCGTGTATTTTACCCACCACATAAATATCCTTTTTGGTTCCATCTCGTCTCTCTCTCCTCCATTTCTCCATTCAATGCAACAAGAAGAGGAAGGGTGTCTAGGACAAAACACGCCAGACATAAGGCCGCCATGCTCCATTCGTGCATTCACTCGTTGCCTCGGATTCGTGCAAGTGTGGAGACCGAGCTGGCGCCCTCTCTCCCTCTCCCATTTGCTCGCCTCGCTCCTCTCCCTCTTGCTCTGCTCGAGAGTGCAGGCATCGAGCGCCATGGATGCCCGCCCAGCTTTCCATGGCCGACACTAGCTCCCGTGCCTCCGAACGCCCTCCTCCATGAAACCTCCATCCAAACCGACCACCACATCGACTTTCTCACCCTCGTCATAGCTTGCACACCTCTTCGTCGGCCTCAATCGCCCCGCTGAGCTCTGCGTGCGCTGCCGCTGGTGAGCCGTGTGTTGCAGGCAAGCTCTACGTCGCCAAGAACCGCACCACCGATGAGCTCCGCACTAGCGACCTCCGTGGCATCGAGCTCCGCGACAACGAGCCTTGATTCACCCAAGCAACAAGAAGATGTTGCGCTGAAAAGCGCATGTTGCAAGAGTCTGTTTCAAGTGTTTCAGGTGTTTCATATGCATGTTGCAAGTGTTTCATGTGGATGTTACAAAAAGTAGATCGGGATGTTGCATATGTTGCAATGGCTATACACGTATGTTGCAAGCGTCTGTTCCAAATGTTTCAGCTATTTAAGATGTATGTTGCACGTGTGTTTATCTGGGTGTTGCATATGTTTCATACTTATGTTGCATATGTTTTACACATATGTTACAAGTGTTTCATCTAGATGTTGCATATGTTTTGTAATGATTATACATGTGTTTTTCTCGTGTTTCAGACATATGTTACAAGTGTTCAACTATTTCGGACGCATGTTGTAAATGTTTTCTCTAGATGTTGTAAAAATAGATCTGGTGTTGCACATGTTGTAGTGGAACCTATCTACAGTAGACGGGTGCTGCAGCTGCTTGGCAGGCGCTGCAGCATGCCTACGTGAAGGAGGCGCGGGCGTCCGGACGTTCGGACGCTAGCCTTTTCGTTAGTTGTTTGCTAATTATTTGTTGGTGATGGTATGTAGTTGTATAATTCTTCTTGGTATGAACATCCATCGGTATATATACGCTACTCATATGGGCATAGATATGGGTACAAATCTATACCAGTGACCGCATATGTGTTTTTAGTGGGTATTTCCTCTGTCCCTTTTATCTGTCGCCTTAGTATTTGTGCTGGTCAAACTTTCTTACGTTTGACTAGATTTATAGAAAATATTAGTAATATTTGCATCTCAAAATAAATTTATTATAAAAATAGATTTGATGATCTATCTAATTATACTAATTATGTACTATAAATATTAATATTTTTCTTCTATATATTTGGTTAAAATTGAGTATGTTTGACTTCTCAAAAAGTGAGAACGACAGGTAAAAAGAGACCGAGGGAGTAAGTTTTATGAACATTAAGGCCCTGTTAACTGGGAGGAATCTGGAGGAATTTATGAGAAAGTGAACAGTGATTTCCATCCATGCACAGTAAAATCCGGTTGATTTTTCAACCAGCCGAACGAGCCCTAAATTTAGCCCCTAGGGTACATGCTCTCATATACATCACCGCTACGTGCACATGGGGGCGTATGCCTCTAAAGGCAAAAACAACATTACCTAAGTTTTATCCTATCAGATATAGGTGAGCAATACCCGCTACGTTTATACCTATTGCAATATTTGCCGTTCTCCTCTAGGTACAGGTGATAGGGTTTATAACTATTGCATGATTGCATCCTCCGATGGTTTTACATCCTCTGTGGCCTCCCGTGTGTTTATAGGTATAGGTGAGCAATACTCGGTGAGTACCTACCCGATAGGTGAGCAATACCTGGTGGATTCATACATGTTGCCATCTTCTCCGCACTCCTCTGGGTACAAGTGGTGTCGGTGGCGGGTGCAATACACGGTGGGTTTATACCTAGTGCCATCTTCACAGCGCTCCTCTAGTTACATGTGATGGTGGCGGTGGCATGCGCTCCTCTGGGTACAGGTGGCGCGGTGGCAGCGATACCCGGTGTGTTTATACCTATTGCCAAGCAATACCCACCCGATAGGTGAGCTAAACCTGTTGGGTTTATACCTATTGCCATCTTCGACGCGCTCCTCTGGGCACATGTGGTGTGATGGTGGCGGCATGCGCTCCACTAGGTACTGGTGGTGGCGGTGGCGATGGCGGGATGCTAGAGCGTGCTCGACTAGTCTGGTAAACCACGATTGTAAGCATTCTTAGGCGTGTACTCTAGGCTGGCAGACGTATACTCTAGCGATGCGGCACGTGCCCTACAGACAACGGCGTGTACTTCATTAAATCTCTCACAACGAAAAAGACTAAAAATGAGACATCGTTTTAGTGCGACAAAAACTTCGCCTCACCCTCGCTTCACCCCGTGCGTTATCTTTTCCTCTCCCCGTCGGTCTCCTGCTGCGTGCGATTTCTTTCCAAAACAAACCGCATCACGCGCTCCACTCCATCCTCCTCCCACCACCACATATCACGGCCATCTCCCCAATCACGCCCCTCCAATCACGCACGTGCGATCCCACGCACGCCACACCATCGCGACCATCTCCCCCGTGCCCCTCGCAGATCGTGCCCTCTCCCTTTGTTCGCCGTAGGTGCGCTTCCCTATCCTCGCCGCTACGTCGCCTCCTCGCCGAGCGGCATCACCCTGCCTACACCCTCCACGATGTGGCCTCGCACCAGCTCTGCCCCGCCCGCGGCCGTCGTTGACCAACTGTTGGCCAGCGCGTCGGTGCGACCAGCGATCAGCGGTGGGCGCCCCCCCTCGGCCCTGGTGCGGCGACACACCCGTGTGGCCGGCCGAGCATGGGGTGCGGGCGGCGGTGCCCCCCTCCCCCCTTGGGTGGCGCGCAACAGCGCGACGGCGCACCCGCACGGGCGGGCCGAGCACGAGGCGCGAGCGGCGGTGCCCCCCTCCCCCGCGGGTGGCGTGCAACGCCGCGGTGGGGCGCGACGTTGCCGGCCCCCGTCAATGCGACGCAACAGCGCGGCCTCCGCGCCACAGGCCATCGTCGCATGCTCCCCGCTCCCCACCTCGCGTCTACTGCACGACAGCTCAGAGGCGGCCAAGCACGAATACTCAAGCGCCGGCGCAATCAGGCCGCTTTACCTCGCCCGCGCCTAGCCCCTGCAGACCACCGCCCTAGCGTGTGGCCATCTCCCTCGCGATGCTCCTGCGCGAACAATGTCGCCTCCAACTCAGGTATGCTCTGCCTTTTTCTCCTCTTTTTTTTGGTCAATTGTAAATACGGCTGTGAGTGTATATGCAAGTGGATGTGAATGCATGAATGTCAATTGTGTATGGCCTCCAAAATTTTGCACGATACTGCTGTGACTGTATTAGGAAGTGTGCCTACCTTGGTGAGGTCATAGAAAGTTGAAAATTGTGCTAAAGGGCTTCACTGGACCAAAATCAGGTGAGTCGCGCTATCAAAACGTGTCCATCTTCATGACAACCTGATAGAAGGACAGGTACAGTATTGTTCTTGCACGGTGGTAGACACAACATGCAGTCATCGTAACGAATCATTTATTCAACTACATACCTTTAGAATACGCATCTCTTTTGGCCATTGAATTTGGAATTTGATCATATGAAACTTTTCAGAATATCTATCAGGTATGTAACTGCTAATCTTATATGCACAGGTGGGTGTTGGTTTCATGGTTTTTCAGCAACTCAGAGGGATAAATGGTGTTGCCTTCTACGCAACCTATATTTTTAGTTCTACTGATAATCAAATGTCTCCAATATTATGTTGGCCTTTTGTAATAGCCCTTTATGAATTTTTTGTTTTTATCATAACTTCAGGATTTCGTGAAAAACTTGGAACCATCTTCATTGGCATTATTCAGGTTTGAGATAAATTGCTTTCAGTGCTACAAGTTACTGATTAGAACACTTTGTTTATAACCATGATCATTTCAGATTCCAATTACATTGTTTGGGGCCAAACTCATGGATAGGAGTGGAAGACGGGTTCTCCTCATCGTATAAACGCTAAAAAGCTGGTGTATACAGATAAATAAAGGCTGTTACGTACAATGCTTTGTGAGATCGTTTAGTTGGTTGGGTTCCTTTGCAATTTCTTACTCATTTAGTTTCCTTATGGACTGGAGCTATGTAGGTAATGCATCTGGAGTATTGTTGTTCCCCTGTAATTTTAGACTTCATTTTTACCACTTTGGTAAAAAACAATGTCTTGTAAAACCAAAAGTAAACTTTCAGTTCGAACAGAAAAGGAATGAACGTGTTCCACCATTTGTGTTCTAAACTTGCAAACTTTATTGTGTTGCTTCACTTCTAAACTTGCAAATCTTATTGAGGCCAAGTTCCTTTGCATGTTAAAAACTTCCCTGCTCAGGAATCTTTGATGTTTTAAGTACCTCTATTCCGTTGCCTAATTTTAATAATCTCTTGCTTCCATGTACAATCATATAATATGCTATATTTCTGGATTGCTGCCCTATGCGACAAACAATGCAAATTTATTTGTTCACTCTATCTGCTACGACTGCAATTTAATTGGAATATGATATGATGCAAATTTTCAGATATCATGACCAAGATATCATATTTCATCTATTTTCGGTCAAAAATATTTCATCAGCTGACTATTTTTATATTCTGACAACTTGGTTTGTATGAGGTTGAGGTTTGTTGCCTTCTTTTCGCTACTAATGAAAAAAAATCTACTGCTGCGTCAGCTATTAAATTAATATTTGGATAAGAGATTGAACAATAGGATGCATCAGATGCTCTGCCCCTGTGGAATACAATATATTTGTTTTCACTAGGTGTATCAAACCTTTAACTCATATTCTTCCTTCTAAAGGCTAACAAATTGGTGCAACCCAGAGAGAGGGATGGTCATTGCGTGAGACCTTTTTCATCGTGTGATTAGCTCCCTAGGCCCCAAACATATGCAGTTATGTACTCCCTTGAAGGTAATACTTTTTTCTTACCTTTTTGGGTTGGCATTTTTCAGGTGTTGGCAATCGATGAGTCATCAAGACTGCATTCTTCATAGGAAAGTGTTTGTAAGGTGACTCATTGTGAACCAAGTTCTACCACCAAAACTCCATAAGAGGGTTCAAACCAACTTCACCAACGTCTCATCCATGGAATGTTAAGCAATTAATTTTCATTTAATTATCGGTAATCATGTCATGTTTAATTTGGTTTGAAATTTGGTACTTTATTGCTCATGTATTCTGGTCATTTCCTTTATCAGTAACTTAGGGTACCTTGTTCGGTTTACCAATATTAGATGTTGTATATACATACAACATCTAATCTAGGTAAGTCTATTTCCTCTGCAATGTTGTTCTAGGGACCTTTGTTCCTTACGCACATCTGATACAGAAAGTCAGGGTTCATGAAGTCATGAGCTCCACGCCTGCACCAAGCAGTGGCCTCCAAGTAGCCCTCTTATACCACGTGAACAATAGTTTTTTTAACTATCTTTTGTTTCTTGATATTGCAATCAATTAGGTAATTACTTTTCTCTTGATTACTAGCAAGACAATTATCAAGCCAAAACATAACTCACTCCTTGGAAAATGACTAGCAAGCACCCCAACGTGAATTTTTTTATTGCCAGAAGTTGGAAATTTGAAGGGCGGGCCTGGTGCAAGCGGTAGAGTCTTACTGCATGTGATCAAAAGGTCCCGGGTTCGAGTCACGGTCTCCTCGCATTACACAGGCGAGGGTAAGGCTTGCCACCGACACCTTTCCCCAGACCCCGCACAGAGTGGGAGCTCTCTGCACTGGGTACGCCCTTGTGCCAGAAGTTGGAAATTTGGCTAGAGGAACCAAATGAGCATGGCCATCAGCAATCTTCTTCCCTATACACTGTAATTAGTATTAGTTAGTTATGAGGTCAGTAAGTCATATTAGCTTATGGCCCTTCCATCTTTGCAAAAGTGCTCCATTTAATCCGTCCCTGTTTTTAATCTTAGTTCTTTTCTGCAGGTAAGGAAGATCAAAGAGTAGAGCAGAGAGGGCTAGCTCTTAGATGTATCATGAAATCCTTGTGTATTGCAATGTACATCACTGAATTGAGTAACAAGATGCAGAGGTGAGAAACCCTCTCAGGAAATCCTGCAATTCATCTTAATCATACGAGCATCGCAATAAAGTGTGGATGACTCTGTTAAACTGTCTGCACACCATGTAACATATAACCAATTCAGATTCAATGAAAGACAATGAGTTCAATGTCTGTTGTTTCACATATCTTCATTTGCCTTTTTTGTTACACTTTATAGTCTGTTATGTTGGGTAATCTATCTAGGCTTGGTATTTTCTTCAAGAACATTGTATGATATCATATCTGCTGTCATTGTTGCTCAAGATGAGACACGCCCCACAGCTGTTTGGTTTGAACTTTGAAGCGCATAGCAATTTGTTTGGTTTCAGCCTGCACCGTGGCGAGAGATGCGCCCATCGGGGAGGCGTGTCGAGAGTGTTGGTGCTGCCCCAACGATCGAAGCATGATAGAAAACTGGTTTTTGAGGCCTCCTCTTAGTAAAAGGCTCCAATGATTAGATCATTCTCAAAAGGCCTAGCGAACAGTCAGCTTAGGTGTTGAATCATGCATCACTTTGTTATGTTTCAGTATTTTATAATTGTAATCACGAAGCACCTTGCAATAAAAAATTAATTTGATTTTTTTATTGTGTTAGTCTTGTTCAATGTTAAGAGTTCACTAAAAACATTGCATGGGAAACATATAGACATGAACCATCATCTTGATTGTGTTAGTTTTGTTGCTCCCGTTGCAACGCGCGGGCATGAAACCAAAACCAATCGTGCTCAATCACAGGCACCGTCATCGTGTGAAAAAATCCCTCTGGTCATCAGTCTGCCGAACCCTGCCATCCCTCCTCCCCACGATCGCTCGGATTTGAGTCTCGAATTGCTCGTAGTTTTTCTTCTGGTCTCGCGCCTCGCTGCGCTGCCCCTCCCTCTGATTTTTCTTTCCAAAAACAAATATCTAAAAACCAAAAATAATCACATTACGTGTTGGTTGTGGCAATTATCTCCTTTTCTATCCTGCGTGATTCCTTCTTTCCCTGCAGCGAACAACTCTATAAAAGCGAGGCAGACGAGGAAGCATTCAGAAACTTACAAAGATAGTATGGAGATGCAATAGAACTTATTTGTAGATTTATTGGTGCATGAAAGAAACATATATAGGAGATTTCTTCCTGCCGATATAAAATATTATCTTAGACGTATCACGAAAAGTGTTTATACAATAGAGTTTGTGAGCATGTGACGCCGCGCTCTACGTGACTGTGTTAATTTCATGAACTTTATTTTTTGGATATTAAATATCACTTTAACGTCGGTATTTAATTTTATAGTATTGTTATCTTATCGTGCGATCCGTATGGTTTTAGTAAAAAAATTTAGTTATCCCATAGCAACGCACGGGCACCCCTTAGAATAAATCTAAAAAATATGAGAATCCACGTTAAGTTGAAAACTCAAATCCGGATGGACATGCTCTATCATAAGAAACTAACCAGTTAAGCTACAGTACATTTCACATGTGTGTGAATATATATATTCAACATGACTTGGACACGACGAAAAAGAACTGTTTCTAAGAAATGTGCCACGTCTGCAGATCTCATCATCACAAAATCACAAGTAAGTAACTCACAAGAGTCACGGGATGTACATACGCTTGTGTATACTGCTACGCATGGCGTATACATACACCCAGCTGCTCTGGTATCGACCCCTCTCCGCGTACACGTCTGAGCAAACAAACGCTCAGCGGTCGCAACAATCTCTGCTGTACATCAAACGCTGTATACAAGCAAATGCACACACACACACCCATGACCCCAATACGTATTCATCTCTTGGATTGGACGACTTCAATTCGATCAATCCATGCAATGCAATGCAATGCAATGGTCGTCCATGGATGGACGAACACGAAGCTGCTGCCATGTCGTCAGTGTCGCCGTCAGGCTCCGAAGGTGATGGGGTACACCCTCTCCATGTTTGGGTAGAAGAGCCCCCAGTTCTGCTCCACGCCGGCCTCCTTCTGGTCCTCGTTGAACATGGCGAACACGTAGGCCTCCACCCTCCTGGGCCGCCGCGGCGTGCCCTTCCACACGTGCGTCACCAGGTTCTGGTTGTACGTCCTCGCGTTCTCCACCGACGCCGCCGCGCCGCCCGCCGTCGGCCACCCGGTCTCCGACACCACCACCCTCACCCTGTCTCCCCCGGCGACGCCGAGCTTCCCCACCGCCGCGTACAGCGCGTCCACCGTCGCGTCGAACAGGTTCTGGTACCCGTACTCCCCGTCCTGCACCACCGTCTCCGGCGCCGTGAACAGCGCGAAGTCCATGCCCAGGTGGCCCAGCCCCAGCGTGTAGACGAAGTAGGGGTACAGGTTCGCCAGCAGCGGCGCGCGGGTGCGCGCCAGGAACGACACCACGTAACCCATGAACGACCGGGCCTCCTCCGTGAACTTGCCCGCCGACGGCGGCAGGTGCACGGCGATGGTGCCCTGCGAGATGGCCGTCGTCACCTTCACGTGGCCCAGCCCGGCGGCGGCCAGCGCGGCGTGCACGTTCTCCATGGCGGGCACCAGGAACTGCGTCTGTCCCACGGGGACCTCGTTCCCGACCACCACGTAGCGGAACGCCACCGTCGGGTGCGCCTGGATGTTGTCGCGGACCCACGCCGCCGCGGCGGGCGCGCCGGACGCCAGCGTGGTCAGGACCTCGTTGGGCGCGCCCACCACCACCTTGATGCCGCTCCCGCCTAGCGCCGCCAGCGCCTCGCCGTCGGGCCAGTAGAGCCGCACCACCGTGAAGCCGTTCTCGCGGAGCATGCCCACCGCCGCGCTCGCCGGCGGCAGGTTGTCGCCGCTCGTGCCGTAGCACACGCCAACCGACGCCGCCCCTGCATTGGATTTGGACCCCATTGATGGTTGATCCACACCACACAAGCGATCGAGTGAGCACAGGCAAATGATAAATTATTAAATAAATGTGTGGGAATCGATTATGTTAGTATCAAAGACTCTGATTTTCTGCAGGTGTATATCGAATTGATCGGTAGCTACTCCGATTTATACCCATTAATCGAAAAAACTATGTTCTTCAGCGTATGCATATGCGTGGAAGAATCGATGAGTAAACTGCTAGGAATGGAACACAGTACATCCAATCCATCAAGGAGAGATGAATGACAGTAACTGAAACACTAATCAATCCATGTTGTACTTGAGTAAGTTATGCGTGGAAGGAAGGATGTATCAATTTGATTTATTTGATCTTTCTTGTTGCCAAGAACACAATTATTGCATTTTGATGCTAGTACCTTTGTATATGGATGAATTCTTGGGGAAGGTGGCCAGTGAATTGTTTTTGTTTATATTATGCAGTCACACAGGTGGCAGTCTGGTCTACCGATTGATATTCAGTAGTTATACCCAGTCACGCAGAGGTCGAAATTGATCTTAATATGGTTGCAATTGTCTTGATATTAATGGAAGCTTTTCTTTATGGAAAAAAAAAATGAATATGCCAGATGCATCTACATCAAACCTCTGGTGCTCTGCTCACTTGCAGAGTCAATCAGCTATGGACTGCGAGTCAGTCTACACGACGTTCAGAGAAGGGTGGGCTTAAGGCGGTTCAGACATCTTTTCTGACCTTTTCCTTTCCTTTTCTTTTGTGAATGAACTGTGATGGAGGAAGAAGAAAAGGACATGTAACTGAAAATTTCCGGCAGATTCCATACTCGCACTCTGTCTTCTTTCTGTAGTGCTCTTCGATGGTACATGCTGCTAAGTGCTAATATAAGTATATAACTATGTTGATTCTCTATAGTTTCTGATTGGCCATGCTTCACATTCTTCCTGGTTCAGAGTAGCTAGCTACGTCAACAGTCAACTAGTCGTACATGACATGCCGTGTAGTGGAGGAGGTGGTTCTTGACGGTTAAACCAACCGTTAGCCTGTTACTACCAGTAATCAGCATCAGTATTCAATCCAATGGATGAAGACTTGGAGAGAGCTAGCTTCTGTTGCAACGTCTGCAACAGGACTGTTGGTTAGTCCTCTTGTCACGCACACCTCTTCGAAAAGGAACAAAGCGACTTGAGGAGGGAACCAAAGATGTCCATGTCAACACAAAGCAGCACCTCCTCCTACTAGCTGCTGGCTGCTAGCAGGAGCTCTAGCACTAGCTTGAATGCATGCCTTGCAAGTAACATGGATGAGTGAGGGAGTGAGTGCAGACGAGAGATGAGATGCAGTGGTAACATGAGTGAATGCAGATGCAGGCTAAGTGTAGTGTAACTGGTGGTCGTCAAGCTACTCCGTACTGGGATAAGGATAACTACCCCGGCCGTGCAGGTGCAGTTGCAGTTGCAGGCTATGGCCAAACATACATGGACGATGATGAGCAGGTCAGTCAGATAGGCATGCATGCATCAATAATCGGTTGGTGCTAGTGCAACTAATATGTAGGCATGTATCAAGTATGTAGTCAGTAGTCATGTACCCACAGAAGCTGGTATACTATCCAGCATCACTTATGGGGCCTGATTGACTGGCCGGATTGCGGCCCTAACAGAATGTTGAACTGCTAACTGAACAAGAATACACGCAAGGACCTGACCTGACCTGACCAAGGGAACTAAAAGAGAAGCCTTTGCTTGCACTTACACGGACCAAATTTTCAACTGTTTCCTTACTTGTTTGAGCAAAGACACTCATTCACAGAACGAACAGCAGGTAAATTAAAGTTCAGCTGGGATTGGATTAGTATCTACTTACGGACGGTTAGCCATGCATGCCACTGCAAGCTCATCTAATTTGCAGAAGACAAGACAAAGAAAAGCAGAGAGAGAGAGAGGGTACTTGCAAAGATGGAAGCCAAGATAGTGAGGAGGAGGAGGAACAGCGGCAGCGCCATGTGGAAGCCGGACAGGGGAGAAGCTGATGCTCCTGCACCTTGCGCTGCCATTGATCTCTGTCTCTTCCTTATTCCTGTCTTCCAGTTCCAGAACGATGGCTATACCAATCGCACCTCTGATGACTAGCCTGAATGAACTCTAGTTAGCTGCTGCTCCGTCTTGCATGCAGTGCTTGCTCAGTAACCACCGCGCGTTAGCTCCTGAAGGACTCCATGCCTCCAAACTGATGTATATATGGTTTTTGCGCTGCTAGTCAGCGTCTGCCCAACTTCGGTTAAGGACGACTCACTGACTTCAGGCAACATCCCTATAACTGTCCGGTAGGAGGCCTCGCACTTGCACTTGCACTTTGCCTGGTTGTTCTCAAGTCAAATTTCAGAGGTACCACAAAGAGAATGACTTCACGCTCGAGTTTCGACCAAACACGACTCCCCTGTAAGCTGCTGCACGGGCACCAAACAAATTTCAAACAGATCGATCGAGGTCGTCTCGTACTTGCACCACTCATATATGCAGCTTGCTTGCTTGACCAGTATTTGTTGAAATTTGAAGTTTTTATATACAAATCTCGGATGGAAGCAGCAAGTCAGGAATTCACATCACTTTGAAATAAGTTTGGACTTGATCGTCTATTTCTTACTCTGCATCTCAAATGAAGTTCTGAAGTCACTGCTCTGCTGACTGCTGGTACCTTCCAAATTGGGGCCTACATGACATGCATTTCCGTCGGACGATGTGCAAGTCTGGTGCAGGAAAGAAGGATAACTTGGCGTTTGTGCAAATGGTCCTCTGGAACTACATCTCTACTACGTCGTACTGCATGCCTTTAATTTGCCATTCTCCCCCACCTAACCACCGCTGAAGACATGTTCGGTGCACCAAATGCATGCGTGGCCACCCTCTGCATGCGTACAATACTACACCAATATATAGTTTGGAGCTACATATACATAGCACAATACTACACTAGGTAAAATTGTCACTTCCGACTTCCTCAATAACACCCCCTTTGAACTGGTAATTTAATTTAACCAGAAAATCATTGCAAGAAGGCCGACTGGGTATTATGGCTTAATTGTTTTCCTATAATGAAAATGAGTTTTGGAGATTGGTCAGTGTCATTTGAAAGGACTTGGGATTTTCTTGGAGTATCGAGAGACTCCATTTTCCTCATTTTCTTTCTTTTCACCAATCGATACCATGCATGGTATATAAATAGTCTAAACTAACTTGACTGATGTATTATTCAATAAACTATAAGAGCACTCCGAGAGATTCTTTATATCCTTCCATGTTGATAGAAATAAAGATTTTGGTGGAAAAAAAGTTTCTAACTGCTTCTTCAGTTAGATAATCCAAATATTGTCATCCTCTATCCCTAGTTTCTCGCTGACAAAAAAATAGAGAGCGGGGATGGATTTCTAAAGTAAAGACAAGATATATACATATAAGCTGTTGGAAGGTGAAAAGTTATAAAAAATGAGTTTTATTCAAATAGCTCTTCAAATGAGGATTTAGAAAGTGAATTTAAGAAAGACTCTTAGTGATGCTATCATCGTTTGGGGAGTCATTTTGAACAAAAATCGCTATATGTATTTCCACCCTCCAACAATTTATCTATACCTTGTGTGCACTTTAGAGTCGGCTCCGCTCTCTCATCTTTGGCCAGCGAAAAACCCAGAATAGATGATGGCTATATTTGGAGATCTAAGGCCTGGTTGATTGATGGCCAAAATGTGGTTGTCAAAACTTGGGCAAACCATGATTTTGGTTTGGTACTAAAACTTGCCACACTTTCAAATTTAGCTTGTCAAATCTGTGGTAAATATTTTTTTCTTGACTTTTGGCAATCTTTGCTTCCCAAATCTTTGGCACCGACAAATTTGGTCATAAACCAAGGAGGCCCCTAATTAAGTCCTTATTCGTTGCATCCTTAAATCAAGGGGATCCACTCCAATCTCCTTGGTTTAGAGATCAAACGGACAGGAGTTTTTCAAAATATGTGTGTTATTTTTTATACACCGGTAGTTGAGGTTACCTGTCTCCATCTCGGCTTTACTAACCGTTTCACCGATGATTCTGTTTAAGAGCAAAGCCTAACTTGCTGGCGGGAACTCGCTTTAATTTAGGCCCACTTTCAGATATGAGATGAGATCGATCAATTCATCATAATCATTCTGTAACGTGGTATTTCCTTGGTAATCTGTCCCTATTGTCATGATAGGATCTTGCTTTAACCCCTTCGCTCTTTTTTCCTTTTTACCTTTTAACTATGGCAACGTATCAGGTACAAACCAACTAACATGGGCAAACATAGAAACTACTGTGGCAGAACCGCCTGATCTAATGCCTCACAGGAGTGCTTGTCTTTCATTAGACACTAAGCACTCAAGGGAGAGCACTAAATTACTCGGTTCCGTCGGACACACCCCAAGGAAGAACCCAAAAATCCACATTTTTGCCATCAGGATCACAAATGAGAGAATAAAGCTTACATCATTCGTAACCATTTCTTACATCACTTTTAATACAACATCAGAATATAATATTTATTAATATGACAGCGGAATGAAATCATATTATCAGAGTTATAAACAATTTACTTGAACAGCGGAATAGAAATATGTGCATAGAGTTACAGCGAAAATAAATATCTAAACATGACATGAGGAAGTATTGACATATAGACTACAACAACATATTATTAAACTTCCATTTATAAAAGCATTTGGTGAGAGTTATAAATAAAAACTACGATCGCAGTGTAAAGTAAATCATCTCTGAGCCCACCAGGAGAAATCCACACACAAGAGTCAGCATTAGCATCCACCTGTCACCTGCAACAGGGGGAATAAAACCCTGAGTACTCAATTGTACTCAGCAAGACTTACCCGATAGGAGAAAAAAAGACTCCAAGGATATGCAAAGCTATTTGGCTTGTGGGTTCATTGCATTTGCAGGAAGCATTACTAAACGTGCGTCCTTATATTCGATTTTTATTAATAGCCGCATTGATTCATTAACTAACCATTCTATGTAAGCACCTGTGCTACTTTCAAGCAGGTGGTAAGCAATCAGATTTCCTTTGACCATCTTCCATCTTTCAGTTCTTACTACAATGCTAAACCGTAGACAAACCGTACCGGATAGCCTGGCGATTCACGAATCAATGCCCCAATTTGGTACCCGAAACACACCCGCTTTGTGCTTGTACCCTAGGCACGGATAGCACAAGGCGATTCATGAATCAATGCCCCCATCATACCCGAAACTCTGCCCGCTTGTACCCTGCACAAAGTCCCAACCTATCACTCTCAAATCCCCGACTCCAAGCCCCCCAAACTGACTCAAGCCCCCGCCCAAGTCGGTAGCGGTGCAAGGACCTCCTCCACAAAAAGAAACCCTGACAGTCGGTCCGGAAAGAGCCAGATCCGCGACAAGAGAGCAACAAGTCTTTCAAGCGCCCATACACAAGTATGTGCTCGGGATAATAAGTCTGTGACCTGCCTAGAGTCATATGCAACGAACGGTCCTTAATCGACCAGACAGGGAAAAACAGTGTAATCAAGCTATGCCTCGTGTCCACGGCGACACAACCTCTTACACTCACCAATACCCAAACCACATCCCTGCCCTGTCACCATTTTTTCTTTTCACCATTTATGTTTTTCTAGTGATAGTAATCCAGTAATATATTTCCTATATCTCGCGAATGACAGACAATCACTCGACTTCTATCGGAGTCCTGTAGCATAGCAATCTACACGATCCTGTCATATTAGTAAGATTCATAGGATAAAGATATATATGCAAGTGGGTTTCATTCAACTCCTTAAAACTTAATGCACAATTATAATTTAAACTGCAGAAAGTAGGAGTTATGCACCGGGGCTTGCCTGGGAAAAATATAATCAGAAGTTAGCTTTCCATCATGGCGACATGATCTCCAAAAGCACCATTCCTCCAGCAACTCCCGACAAGTTCGTGATCCACCGACGTCCCTATTATGATATGCAATGTAATACCGTGCAAAGATATAATTAATTAACTGCAATCGTGACTCGTATAAATACGCTTTACGTCCCTCAAGTTAACGGGCTAATTCTAACGACGACCGTAGGATAAGGCGTTATTTCCCAACAATTATTGTAGTTATATAAACCAACGGCATTTCTACATTTCATTGTATCGATTTAATCGTTATTCAAAATAGAGCATCATTATCTACCTAGCAAACTAACTCTTATCGAGCTACAAATTTTACAGTGAGTATGTAATAATATTAGTAGTTTACTGTCAAATTTTTAGAGTCAACACTATTACCGATTTATCCGAAAAATTCCTACAAGTTCATCTTTTAACAATATTCAGCCTTTTAAAATAATTATATAGCTCCCAAAAATATTACCAAACTTTATGAACAAAATATACTAACATGTAGAGCATGATTTTAGGGGACTAACAAAACTGGTTTCGCTATTCATGGATTCCTATGCCATTTTATATTGATGTTACAATTTTATTCCCGAGACTCAATTAGCAATCGCTTTATAAAACTAAAGGGCCAGCGGCCACACATCTGGCCCAACGACCAGCGAGTCGACCTGGCCCGAAGGCGGAGGGGTGCGATCAGCAGCCCAGGCAGGACCAGCGGACGGGCGCGCGGTGGCCCAGCAAGGCGCGCGGCACCCGGCGTGTGGCCCAATCGGTCAGGGCAGCCCAGGCGCGGACAGCCCAGCACGCAGGCGACCAGCCAGCCCAACGGGGCAGGTGGTGGCCCAACGCGGCAGGCGGCCCAGCAAGGCGTGCAATGGCCCAGGCGCGGGGCGGTAGGCTGGCCCAGCCGGTCAAGCCCACAGGCGCGGCAGATACGCGAAATGGCCCCTACGCTTTTCACTAATCAGTCCTAGGTCCAGAGTACTGTTCAATATGCCAGGTATTATTGCAGTAAAAACCCCGTATAACGTTTTTGCTTGGATTAATACCCCTTCCTCACCTTCCTTCCAAAATCCAGAAGCGAAACGCAGGGAGTAGAGGAGCGCCGGGACGGACGCGGCCGGCCCAAAATCCGACCACCGGCACAGCGTGGCTCCCGGCGGGCGCTGCGGAGAGGGCGAGCCAGAAGTGGAGCAAGGAGCCGCGCGGGCACGACGCACGGAAGGGCGGCTGGCAGGGCGGCTGTGCCGCAGCGGGGCGCTCCACCGACTCAGATGATGGCGGGACGCCGGCGCGCGGGGAGGAAGATGAAACGAGGCAGAGCCGCACGCTGGCAGGAGGACTCCACGGCTCCGGGCGGGCCGGCGCAGCCATGGCTGGGCGCTGCGAAAGGGCAGCGCCATGGCTAGCACGCGCGCAGTGCACCAGGAGTGGCACGGGGACGGCGCGAACCAGCGCAGAGCTGAGCGCAGCGGCTGCGTGGGCTCGGTGGTGGCGTGGTCCGGTCGGGAGCCCAGCGCTGACGAGGAGTGGGGAAGTGAGGGCAGGGGGAGAAACGGTGCTGCAGAGCAGTAGGCTCAGCGCGGGGAGTGCCGACGGGGAGCTAGGACTACTGCGAGCAGCAAAGAGAAAAGGAAGGAGGCAGCGGTAAGCGAGGAAAGAAGAGCGGAGCTGAGGCGTTGGTGATTCCTGCGGGCAGTGGCCCAAGAGACACAGACAAGACCGAGAGGCAGGCGGAGGCAGCGAAAAGACAGGGCGAACCCACGCGCGCAGGAGAAATGGAAAAGGCAGCGCAGTGGAGTGGATTTGGAAATATCCACAGCACAGCACGCTAGCACAGGACATAGGACAGGACGGGTGCCCCCAGCCTGTGCCCTGCAGTGACCCGATACATAGGACAGGAGTAGTGTAGAGCGTTGGCAAGCAGGATTAGCTGAGCTTAGCTCAGCTGGGGCGTGCTGGTGATGGGGAAAAAGAACGACGGCAACTGTCTCGGCGACGAAAAGGACGGAAACACGGAGAGACTGACATGATTGAAAGAAAGACAAGGCAGGGAGGAACAGTGGGATGAAACAGCAGCAGCTTCGGCACCTACTTCATAAATACGGTGCAGGAGGATGTCATGGCCCAATTTTTCATTAAAACAAGAACAGCGTGACGAAATTGATACGAGTTGACTCGAGACGAAATTGATACGAGTTGACTCGAAAATAGGACAACGTGCTTTTAACTCAGGCACTCTTATATATAAATGGTCGCAACAGCACTTTACATTGGAGCACGTTCATCCGTTGTAACTTTTATGCGGTTTACTAATTTACGCAAGCTTTGCTTATTGTTCCCTGTATATGTTGTGAATCGAAAATTCGAGAAACTCGTTCGAAAATTTTACTTAGACCTAAATCGCGGTATAAAAAAAGGATCGTAACAACGGGGTGTTACAACTACCAATCAGAACTACTAGATGTTGATTCAATGGATGGGGTGAGAGGTGAGATTTTTTTTTTTGCTTAAGCCCTCCACCCGCTGACCCTTTTTTTTGCGCTTAAACCCCCTCACTCCATCCATTGGATCAGCATCTGATGGTCCTGATTGGTACTTTTTAAGTTTACACTGGTTGGTTGATTTACACCTGATATGTTACCCGCTATCTATGTGTGATAAGTAAGTGGATATAAATAGATTGCGGGCCTTTTTCTACCGTCACTCTCAGGTAGGAGTAACTACATGCGTAAAGCTGAAGCTTGGAATTAAGGCAAGACTAATAGCTACATGGAAATCATCCTACATGGCAACATGCATGTGAAAGCACCCTTGGAGTGGATCTGGAGTTTCAGCTATTGTCAATAGTTCGTTGTCTATGAAAACCGTATGTATACTGTATACACGAGCTATTCTTCCACAAAAAAATGTATATACTTTCAGTATAAAAAATTATATCTCTATATCTTTTATTACACGATTAATCTAATGATATTTATTCAGTATCATAAATATATATTAGAAGTTCTTTTATACTTTCCTTCTCAAAATAAATGCACTCTTAGCATTTGTTGAGGAGGTCAATGTTACTGCGATTTACATATATCCCTGTCAAAAGTTGGTTGAACATGCAAGACTTTTGCACTCTAGGAATAGAGAAAGTAGTAAAGCCTAGTAGAGTTAGGTGGTCCTACGGAAGTGCACTTATTTTATTTTAGGACTGATTTTAAATAAATAGAAATGAATTTATTACGTGATGGATGAAGTATATATTTGGTTAAATTTCAATTTGGTTGCTCGATAAGTAAAATGAACGTATTCCTCGATAAGTAAAATGAGTGCACTTTTTTGCGATAGGGAGTAAATATTTAGGCCTAGTTTACAATAGTCCCGCTTTATTAGCAGAGTAGTTTTTTTTTTGTTTCAGCTCCACAAGCAACTCTATCGGTAGTTGAAGTGAAGCTATATTGATAAAGCATTTAGCAAAATAACTCCTCATGATAGAAAAAAAAAACGATCGTTAATGTCCTTCTTGTTTTTTTCCTTCTTTTTCTTCCTCCTCTCCTATCTCTTCCTTATATCTCGCTCAGCCTTCACGCGTCCACCCTCTTTCTTATCTCGGCATTTCACACGTCCGTGTGCCCCGGAGGCAGCTGAGCTTGGCCATGCCGTCGTCCCTCCCCATGCATGCCTAGAAGCCTTGGCGAAACTACATAGTGAGTTGTGGGTGCAGATGCACCCATACAAAAATAAAAAACCAATGACAAGATCAAATTCTCACCATAGTTTTGGCTCAATCACATACACTCACAAGGCAACTTCACCCCCCTCAAATATGTTGTAGCTTCGCCACACCGCCTAGAGCAAATTAGACCTATGAGCGTGCTAGGTTCACTGGTGTGAGTGGGAGCTAGGAGAAACTTCTATTTCAGTTCCATCTCCTATTCATCTCTTGTTGGAGCATTTTTTGAGGATCTTCTTATGTGAAACTGTTTAGTTTTGTTCCGTTTGACATAACACAGTTCTTGAAGTTGCTTAACAAGACCTTACTATATACATGTTATCGCAAAAAAAAAATACTATATATACGTGTTATGGATGATAGTTTGCCTGCTTGAGGAACCTACCGGTTAGGTTAGGTGTCGAGCGCTACTTTACATGCTGCACTTACGGCTGCACTCGCACACAATTAGTGGCCGTTTTTGCTGCGAGATTAAAAAAGAAATTAGTGGCCGTTTTTCTGTTGAAGCAGACGACCGAG
Source organism: Miscanthus lutarioriparius (assembly GCA_904845875.1). Taxonomy (NCBI): domain Eukaryota; kingdom Viridiplantae; phylum Streptophyta; class Magnoliopsida; order Poales; family Poaceae; genus Miscanthus; species Miscanthus lutarioriparius. The sequence continues at coordinate 5,040,101 of CAJGYO010000006.1, read as the reverse complement.
TGGAGCCTGCCGCCGGAACGGACGTCGGGGCCGGAGATGGGGCGGAGCTGAACGACCGGCAATTCGGCGTGCGGTTTATGGTCCGGTCGCCGGCGCCGAGAGAGACGACAAAACCAACTGCTGGTTGGTTCGTCCACTAGCTTCCAGCCGTTGTTGATGGTGGTCGGAATCGGATGGGATGGGATGGGATGGGATTTAGTGGCGGAGCAGGCGAGATGGAGGTGTCAGCGAAAAGTCAAAGCAAGGGATGGCACTGTCGCACTGACCACTGGGGGACCCGTTGGGCCTATGCTGGTGCCGAACGCCTGTTACGGGCCTAAGAATTGCTAGAATACGTAATTGGGCCACCAAAGAATTGCTAGCACAATCCTGAACTGGGCCGATGTGCCACAGTTGTCCTGTTCGTTGGCAATTGAGATTGTCTTATTATTATTGTTACTGTTATTACTAATTTAATTTGTTGTTCCTAAAAAAATAATTTAATTTGATACCGCACTACTCCATGCTAATTCACATGAGAAAAAATTAGAATATTTTATTAAAATGTTTAGTCAGAAATATATAGCCGTCAATTTGGTAAGCTCATATCCTCATTGCTAACGTTTGATCTATTATGTTTTCTATAAAAGGAAATACGAAAAAACCATTAAGTAACGGTGTATACTCATTTATTCTGACACATTATGAAACATAATTTAAAGTAATCATCTAAATTTGCTTTGGGAATACCCATCCTTCTATTAATGATCGATAATCTAAACAACCACTTAAATTTACATCTAAGTTATCTACATATGTTATTATTAAAGTAAATATCCCCCAAAATCTTGATCTTATTTGTTTTGAACGCTTTTGGTTTTAATATATTTCCAGTAGGGGGCAACTCCTCCTGTTACCATAAAAAAATATCCCCAAAATCTACGTCTAAATTACCAACATGTTTTAATATGAAAAGTATAAATAACCATAACTTATATCGCTAATATGTTTCTAAATCACTAATTTCTACCACTATTAATATAAATAATAACTTAGAGTACATATAAGTTGTGAAATTATTCATATCGACCTTAAAAAAATTCATATCAAGTGTAAGTGTGTATGCATGAGCCACAAATAAGTTTGATTCACTGGTACAGAGACGGGCTTTACTCCCGGTGGGGAACCCCCTCTAGTCCAGGTTCCCCACCCGGGAGCAAGCATCCGGGACTAAAGGGGGTCCTTTAGTCCCGGGTCAGGAACCGAGACTAAACGGGGTCCTTTAGTCCCGGTGGGTAACACCAACCGGGACTAAAGGTGCCTCCCCAAAACATGCCACAAAGTTGGCAAGATCTTTAGTCCCGGTTGGTAACCCCAACCGGGACTAAAGGTTTTTTTTTTTTTTGTTTCTATTTCTATTTTCCTTTTTTTTTTTCTATTTTCACGCTTGCTACCATGTTTTTTTTTCTTTCTATTTCTATTTTTCTTTTTTCCTATTTTTAATTGATGATTCGTTTTGGTTTTTGAATACGCATTCTCTGTTTGCTAGAATATACGTCGCTTATAATGTTCAACATTTTATATAAACTATAGTACAAAGGATCTTTAGTCAAGGATCGGTGGTACAATTACTGTTCAAGTTCGTGTTGCTTGGTTCGAGAGCTGAGCTTTTAAGTTAGCTTTCACTCTTACGAGCAAGCGAGGTGGTGCTAATAGGAGACCGAGATTCCAATTCCAGATATTGCGTCTTCGGGCGCCCATCGAGGCTTCAGAACGCCAGACTAAAGATTTTAGTCCCGTGATAATACCAACCCGACTAACTAAAGGTACTAAAATATATTTTAGTCCCGCTCGTAATACCACCGACTAAAGGTCTTCGTTCGATGTCGACAATAAATGCAAGCGGTAAAATGCAAGCCGGGCTAAAGCTCGTAAATGCAAGCGGTAAATGCAAGCCGGGACTAAATCTCGTAAATGCAAGCGGTACAAGTAAAGCACCGGGACTAAAAGTTCATCTTTGGTCATCACTCGTAAATACAAGCGGTACAAGTAAAGCACCGGACTAAAAGTTCGAGTCTTGGTCATCACTCATAAATGCAAGCGGTACAAGTAAAGCACCGGGACTAAAAGTTCGGTCTTTGGTCATCAGCTCATAAAGCACGGCAATAAATGCACTAAAACTTAGAGGACTTTTAGTCCCGGTTGGTAGCTCCAACCGAGTAAAGGTCCACCTTTATCCCGGTTGGTGTCTCCAACCGGGACTAAAGGTCCCCCATATCTGTCGCCGAAGATAGCCGTTGAGGCGAGGACCTTTAGTCCCGGTTGGAGACACCAACCGACTAAAGGTTTCTCTAGTCCCGGACGCAAAAAATATCGGGACTAAAGCCAAATTTCAAAGTGGATCAAAAGTCGTTTCTGTGCTAGTGATTTGTTCTGGGCATTAAACACGAAGGAAACTCTAAGACTGATCGCAGGCACTGAGGCAGCCGCAATGAAGGACCAGGTAGGATGAATGCATCAGAATTTTCTCTCCTTTTATTCATCATATATATAGATACCTAGAGTACGTGCACACGGCCGGTTACACTTTTATTTGCTCCGCTCCACATGGAGCAGCTTATTCATGCAGAGAATTATTAGGCTATAACTTCTTCCTCCGATCCGCCACTCTTAGTTGAAGCGGATCGGGTACACGGGCTGCTTGTTGCCGTAGAAGAGCCCGAAGTTCTTCTCCGTGGGGTCGCCGTCCTTCTGGTTCTCGTTGAACATGGCGAAGATGAAGGTCTCCAGCGTTCCGGGCCTCTTGGGCGTGCCGCGCCCGACGTGGTCGATGAGCCCCTGGTTGTAGTTCCGCGCGTTGTCCACGCTTGCCCCGAACCCGCCGGCCGACGGCCAGCCGCTCTCGGAGACGACGATCCTGACCCCGCCGGCGCCGGCCTTCTCCAGCGCGGCGACGATGGCGTCCACCATGGCGTCGAACAGGTTGGTGTAAGTGAGCCCGTTGCCGTTGTCCCTGACGGTGGTGCCCGGCTGGAACGTGGCGTAGCCCAGGCTGATGTCGCGCGGGTTGTCCCGGTACGCGAAGTACGGGTACACGTTGGCCAGCAGCGGCGCGCCGGTGCCGGCGAGGTACCGCGCCACGTCCGCCATGTAACCTTGCGCGAACGAGCCGGCTGAGGGCGGGTAGGAGTTGGCGATCACGTCGAAGCGCACCGACGTGGAGCACTTGATCCCCGACAGCCCCGCGCGCGACAGGGCGCCGTCCAGGTTCCGCATCGCCGGGAGGATGCTCTGCGTGGCGCTGCCCTGCACCTCGTTGCCCACGGCGATGTACTTGATGTTCACCGCGGGGTAGTAGGGTTTCACGTTGCTCTGCACCCACGACGCCGCGTACGAGGCGCTGCCCGCGAGCCGGCTAAACTCGTCGTTGCCGGTGTCGAGCATGAGGACGATGCCCGAGTTGCGCAGGGCGTTGAGCGCGTTGGCGTTGGGGGAGTAGATGCGCATGCCGTTGATGCCCTTGGACCTGTAGAGCTGCACCACGTCGCTGCTGGACGGCAGGTTGTTGCCCAGCATGCCGTAGCAGACGCCGATGGAGTGCACGCCTGCACGCAATCATCGTGTCACATCAGTTACCTACTAGGTTTAGGCACACCAAAGGTATATACGTTATATATTGACACCGTTATTTTGCTACCATAAACTCAAGTCACACTATAGGTATATATGTTATCCATTTCTGTTATATTTTAGGTGTCTGATTTTTTTTATTATTGTTCAAGTAACTTGTAATAAGAAATAAATTTTATATTATGGTCCTTTTAATTGTTATAAAATTGTTGTCTGAAAATTCAAACATCTTTTTGTTCTTCTAGAATATGCAAAAGACTTGCATCTTTATAATTAAGGTAGTATGTTTGATCTAAACAATACGCTTAGCACCATAAGAAGTCTACATAATTACAGCTGTGGGCTAGACCATCCTATCATACATATACATATCTTAATATTACACAACAGACACCGTGAATACAGTAACTCTCCTGCAAATTCTGAGAGACAAGTGAGTTTGAGTGCTTATTAGTTTATCTCACGAGGTACGGAAGGAATGAGGTGCTACTAAATGTTAGCTAGGTAGTGCTGAGAAGTGAGAATATGTACGTGTCAAAACAAAATTAGGCAGATACATATATTCGTGATTATGCAGAGAGTAGATGGATGGTGAGACCTAAAATTCCTCGATATATATGTGACCCTTTTTTAAAAAAAAAATCGCTATAGCTGGTAGGTAAATACTCGTAAATATTGCCAATACGTGCATGCAAAGCAAAAACAAGAAAACAACATAGAGCGGACGAGGCGTAATAACGAGGAGAGAGAAAGAATAGTCAATACTTGTAGGAATGGACGCAAACGTTGCAACGAGCAGAGCAGCTGCAAGCATGGAAGAAGCAACTTGCTGTTGCTTCACCATGGCTGTCGATCGATCTCTCAGCGCGCTGGCTAGCTACTGCTACGAGTTAGTTTGCTCCTGGGTACAACAATCCTATGAACCAATGCAAAGAAGGCCATGCACCCAGGCCCCCTTTATATGCGATCGCCGATCAGCCCCCAGAGTTGCCAGTCTGGTACGTTTCCCGAGTCCATAGGTGCATTCATGCATGTGGTGCAGCTAGCTGTGCCGCACTAAGGCGGCCGTCCGTGCGTAACCCGCCGGATCAGTGCAAATTGCATGGGGTTCGTGTCGTGTCACCCTCCGGCCTCCGGCGCCGGGGCGCAGCAGCTTGACACACACGTCGATCGTACGTCGTCGTCGTCCTACGTACTACGTCCGTTTTCCACAGAAATAATAATGGCGGTCCACGGTCGATCTCGACGTCTGATCTCGTTTCGTCTCTCCCGATATGCAATATCAGTCCACGGGACGTGGAAGAAACCGTAGTAGAGCAGGATCTCCTTTTCCGGCGTGTACCTGATCACTAATATAATGAGCGGTGGTGGTGCACAGTCGTCCGCCCAGCACAAACAAGCTCTATACAAACTTTCTATCCCTGCATGGGAATTCTTCCTTCTCACGTCGGCTTGGTCATGAATGCATGGAAATTGCAGCAGCATATTATGTGTGAAACACACGAGATGGTCCGGTTTTGCCGGCCGGATAGACCGACGAACATTCGTTCAGGAGGAGGGGAGAAACCTTAGGCCTTGCTTGGAGTGTTTTTGAAGTATCGGAGAAATATAAGGTTTTGCTTCTACTTTGGTTTTATTTCGAAAGCTATTGGGTGTTTGGATATAACAAATTTTATAGTTTTTGCAACCATGGTTTTGTCAAAATTGTAGGTTTTTGTGGAGTTCTAGAAACTCCACTCTCATTCTCATGACATCTTTTTTCTAAACCACAATTTTGTGTCTCTTTGACTTATAAAACTATAGTTTCATGACTCTATAGTTTTCGAAAACTACATCATCCAACAAATAAACATGCCCTTATCGGTATTCATAGCGATATTAATACATGCGACCGGATATCTCAATCACACCGTTCACCTAAAAGGTCGATCATTTAGCTCGTTTACACATCGTTTAAACGCTATATGTAGTGCGTCGTTTTTGTTTAAATGGTCGTTTAGCTTGAATAGTGGCTACACAGCAAGTGACCGACCGCTTACCGTTTATTGTTTATAATAGCACTGCTCAATTGTGTATTCTTTTGGTCTTTTCCTAAAGTCCGCTAGTTTTCATATGGGTAGGGAACTTCAAACCGCCGGAACTCTCTCATATGAATTTCTATCGTTGCATGGTAAAGCCTACTCCCTCCATTCTATAATGATAAATAAATTTATGAAAAATTCTAGATAGATTAGGGATGCTAGCAAAAGACTGCATATATTCTCGTCTCCTTTTGATAGTTATTGTTTGCATGCAAGTGATTAGCTTCTCTGTCAAGAGGCCGCATGCTTGTATAGCTAATAGAGTAATAGTTTAGCTAATTATTTTTCAGCAGTATTTTTCAGCGAATGAACAATGTTTTTCTCTCACAACAAATCAGCATAAGCAGCAGTATAAGCCAAATTTCAGCAAAACAAACAAGGACTTAGGGCATGATGTATAGCTAATCGAGTAATAGTTTAGCTAATTGTTAGCCCAATACTCAACTAACAATTATTTCACTAGTTGCACCAAACTAGCTAATATCAGCTAGCTAATATGAGCTATGAACTATTAGCTAGCTAACAATTAGCAGCTAATGATCCGACAAGTGGCAATGATTTAAAATGAAAGAAGAGATAATAGAGGAGAGGAAAACAATATAGGAGAAATAACATAGGCCTAATAGAAGGGGAAGGTTACTATATGTGTGGCATGTTCTCATAGAACGTACTATTTTCTAGAATAACTTTTGAACCACGTAAACTTAGGCCATGTTTGGATCTCATGGCAAAATTTTAGCCCTGCACTTTTAGCCTGCACTTTTAGCCTCTTTTTTTTGCCATGGGGATCCAAACAAGGGGCTAAAAGTGAGCAAATGACTAAAAACTGGGATAAAATCTTTTGCTCTCAAAGGGGCCCTAAACTGGGCTAAACTCCCTCGGTGCGGGTGTTGAACGCCCCATACCCCTTGACGCTCGCATGCATATCCGTGCATAGATAATTAAATTAGGATAAATCAGTCATTATAGATTAGAGGACTAAAGTTTAGTTTATGGATCAAACAACCTAGCAGAACTAAAGTTTAGGGGCTAAACTTTAGTCTTTGGACTAGTGATCCAAACACCAACTTATTTAGGCCCCGTTTGACAGAGCTTCACTTCACTAGTGAAGCCATTTTTTTTTTTGCTTCAGCTTCACGAACAGCTCCACCAGTGGAGCTGAAGCGGTTTTGGTAAACCATTTGGCAAAATGGCTTCTCTGTGAGAGCATGTTTTTAGGGCCTGGAGGAGGAGGGCGGAGAAGCCACTTTTTTGCTCCATCCCACCCCAAATCACTTATTTTTTATGGGATTTCACTTTACCCCTGTTTGGCAAAAAACGAAGGAATGGAAAAGCCTCCGCGACGGGGGCCTTATTATGGGACGGAAGGAATAGACCGGAGTACCGGATGACATGATTTTGGGTAACTGGATAGGGTCTGTTTCTCAGTGTCCGGCCGGATCGTATACTGTCTATACCAAATAAAATTTGATCGTTATAACACGATCGATAAAACGACCTACGGTATGTACGACGGATCTCAGGTTGCACGGATCGCATGGCGTCTATATATCACTCTCTCCGTCTTCATTCGGCGCAGCAGCCGGCGGAACACGTCGTCGATCTCCTCCCATTTTCCAATTTCCACCGGAGATTGATTGATGGCGCGTTATTCTCCGATCACGACGCGCGCGACGCACTGCGGATTGTGGAAGCCCGCCGGCCGCCCGGCCTCGTTTTTCCTCGTGTACTTGGCTGTTTCTTCCTTTGGGCAGTGCGGCATGCGCGCGCCGCGCGTGCCCCGCCCGCGCCGTTTGCCCCTGTGCTGTGCCCTGCCCACCAAATTCTACCCTGCGGCATGGAATTTCCTCGCTCTCCCTGCGGTACAACAGCGGCAGTCTTCAAGACACGATCGACCTAGCCATCCATCTTGTGCTTTTCTTTTCCAACTCTCTCTCTCTCTCTCTCTCTCTCTCTCTCTCAGTATGACCCACGTCTACGGGCAGAGAGATGTATGCAGCTTGTGTTGACGAATGACGCATACATACGTGGAATTCCTGGTCTGGGGTGCTGACGGATTGGACCACTGGTTTGTATGTGTGTGTGTGTCTCTCTCTCTCAGTATGACCCTTGCGTACGTCTACGGGCAGACAGATGTATGCAGCTTGTGTTGACGAATGACGCATATTGCATCATCGTACCGTACGGAACGGATGAGAGTTATCCCCATCGGAGGCGACAGAGCTGTCCTTGCGACCGTCAGAGACCGTCACCACACGCACCTCGTTCAAACTTCAAACTCTCCACTCCACTCAGACTCCATCAAAGGAGTTTGGTGTTTGCATGCGGCGGGCCATTTTTTATTTCATGGGCCGAATTTAGGCACAACCTACAGTACGTACGTGGGCCTGCTGGAGCTTCTTTCAAATACATGGCCCATTAAAGAAGATTGGGCTGCTATTAGTCCCATGGATCGACTCGACAGAAACTACAAATATTCTTCAGCCCAATGGACATCGCGATCATCACAAACATACCATCCATTATGCACGACAAAAATGAAACAAGAATGCACGATGATTTTTTGACATGACATGTGTTACCTGAATATATGTACATGGACACATGTTGTGAACCCACGTTTCCATATGGACCGTCACCGCTGAATTTTCCCCCAAGTAGAGGGGTTCATTTTTAGTTCGTCCTCGGTATCTCGGTTGTTGGTCCTGAACCGAGAACGAAAAATAGCTTGGCTTAAAGCTACAGTGGGTCGTTCAGACACGAGGTCCAAAGAGGAGTGGAATGGGACACATGTATAGAAATGGACATGTGGCACGACAAAGTATAGTAGTATAAATGAGAATCCTCACGTTCTTGCAACTTTACAATGCTCGTTCTTGAAATATAAATGTACGCATTGTCCTCGAAAAAATTAGTTAGCATCGTACTATAGCATAACAACTTTATTTTGAATTTGAAACAAATTAATTAAAGCAGAATTCTTGTTTTCAGTGTCGGAACACGATGGGATAAACCGGAGCCTTGCTAGGATAGAAGAGCCCAAAGTTCCTCTCCGTCAGCTCCCCGGGCTTCTGGTCCTCGTTGAACATGGCGAACACACGTACGTCTCCAACGGCCCAGGCCTCTTGGGCGTGCCCTGCCCGGCATGATCGATCAGGTTCTGGACGTACGTCTGCGCGTTCTGCACGGTGGCCGCGTCCCCGCTGGCGGACGGCCAGCCGCTCTCGGACACGACGAGTCGACGACCCTGACGGTGGGCGCCCCGGCCTTCTCGAGCGCGGCGTGCACGGAGTCCAACATGGCGTCGAACAAGTTCGTGTACACCAGCCCGCTGCCGCCGTCCCTCACCGTGGTGCCCGGCTGGAAGAGCGCGTAGTTGAGGCTGACATCTCCCGGGTTGCTGCCCCGGTAGGCGAAGTACGGGTACACGTTGGCGAGCAGGAACCGCGCGATGTCCGCCATGTAGGGCTGCGCGAACACGCCGCTGGAGGGCGGGAAGGTGTTGGTGACCACGTCGAGCCTCACGCACGTGGACACCTTGATGTCGCCGTCGAGCCCCGCCGCGGCCAGCGCGGCCTGCAGGTTCCGCATGGCCGGGAGGATGCTCTGGGCGGCGGCGGCGGCGGAGTCGACCTCGTTGCCCACGGCGATGTACAGGACGTTCACGTCGGGGTGGTAGGGCCGGACGTTGGTCTGGACCCACGACGCCGCGCACGGCGCGCACGAGGCCAGGTTGGCGATGTCCTCGTTGGCGACGCCCAGGACGAGGCCGATGCCCGAGCCGCGCAGCGCCTCCATCACCTTGCTGTCGGGGAAGTAGACGCGCATGTTGCTGATGCCGTTGGATTTGTAGAGCTCGGCGGCGGGAGGTCGTCGGCTACCGTGCCGTAGCACACGCCATAGGAATGCACACCTGCATGCATTGCAACCGTGTAACGGCTCATTATCATTTATATATTCCTGCATGCATTGTATATGTAAAATCGTTTCAAACAGATGTATATAGATTGGAGATTTCCTTGCATTTATATATTCCTACCCTATATACAAAAAATGCATCTTTTTTTTTTTTTTTGCGAGACACAAAAAATGCATCTGTGTAATAAAGCCTATGATGTCACACGATACTTACAGCACTTAATAAAAAAAGATACGGTATCATGCATCTAGTTGTGTATCCGGTTTAGTTCACAACTACTTGTGACTCCGTCATGAAAAAAAAACTCAAAATGCATGATTTTCAGATTCAATACAAACACGTACAGCACTGCATAGTGCTATAGTTTTTCAGTCACCATCAATCAAGAAACATGAAAGCTCTGCCTTTTCGAACCTCCAAAATTTTAAACAGATGAAAGTATTTATATATGACTACTTCGCCGATAAATTCTTTTTAAAAGACTACTTGGGGTTAAAGAGGCATGCAATCCAACATACCTGAAAGAAGGAGGCAAAAACTCCAACAACAATTGCCCCAACAACCAGAGGAGCAAACCCTTGCATAATCGCCATTTTGCAGCTCAAGACTCAACTCCCAATAAGGACAACGGTAGAAGAACTTTGCACCTGGGTTAGCTAGTGTTTGTATGCAATGTACTATGAACACACCAGGACACCTCAATTTATAGTACACTCGTTCTACCCACCTGGGGTTGGTGGCGGCGTGGGAATTTCTGATTTCATTTAGGGTTTGTTTGACACAGCTCACAACAATTTCATGGGCTGTTGTGAGCTGTTTTATTTGTCAAACACTCATTTCTCAAACAATTTCATCCATAAAGTTGTTTTTCTCCCCCTCTCACAAAGACATGAGTTGGGATGAAGCTAAAAAAAGTAGCTTATTCTAGCTCTCTCCCTCATTTCTCTCTCACATCCATGTATGAAGTTATTAGTAAAGCTGTTTTGTCAAACAGTTTTTTCAAAACAGTTCAGCTTCACCTAGAAAGTTGCTCATGAAACTGAGCATGCATGGTTGTTTTTACAAAAGATCATGACCTTTTTTTTGAATTTATTCTGCAGCCTTTTGACACCCTTTGTTCTCTCATTTTGAATGTATAACCGCTGGCAAAATACCTGGTATGTGCCACCTCAAAAGATTTGCCATTCCAAAAGGAGAAATTAGCCGTGCTAATGCTGGAAATTGCAGTTTTAATATGTGCCGATTCAAAAAACTTTCCATTTGAAATGGGGCTATTAGGCTGGCTAATATGTTGTGGTGTTTTCATACACGTGCCACATTAAAACTTGCATGCCACCTCGAAACATGCCAATCTGTAGTTTACTATTCAAAATACTTGATTTGGTGAATTTGTATAAGCGGGCTTAATGTGTTCCCAATCTAGAGGAAAGCTACTATATATTGGCCATTTTGCTCACTCCAGTTATTTAATTATTGTCGTTTTGGACATTGACAGTTTGACATGATATGCAAAACGTAACTTTGACTAAGAAAATAAAGAATAGGAGGAAGGAGAGGTGGATGAGAATATTAGATACATCCATCACCTGCACATTCAAATTTCAAAGCTAAGAAACATGTTTTTCCAACACTACTCATGCATCTAATTAAAAGCACTAGCGCTAACCAAACTCAAAAGCCCCACTTCACTCTTTCAGACACTATATTTTTTACAAAATAGGAGTTTTGTATACTAATGTCAAACTATATTCACTATGCCAGATTCTCACACTAGAAACGGGAGCATTTTTACTGTAGAGACGGCTGAGGTTGGGGCGCCCCTACAGTGGACGTCCTCGGGCCCCAGCAGCCCACTGCCCCTACAGATGGCACTGTAGGGGCGGCTGGTAACATGAGCCGCCCCTACAGTTGGGGCTGATCTGTAGGGGCGGCTCAATCACCAGCCGCCTCTACAGTGCCCACTTGTCTTTTTTCAAATTTTAAAATTTGAAAGGTTCAAATTTAGTCAAATGACAAGATAACCAAAATAAAAGTTATAGATCTTGATGAGTTGAACAACTTTTGTATTCATCACTTTTACATCTGAAATCATTTAGGGTTTGAAAATTTGGTTTGAACTTGTCAAATTTCAAGTTTCAAGTTTTAAAATGTGTAAAACATGGTCACATCCAAGTTTGATCAAACTTAAATGCTGAAGCATGATTTTAGAAATTTTTAGGTAAAAAACCATTACATTTGGAGTTAGTATGAGGGAGAACAACTAGTTACAAAGTTTACCCACAGATTAAAAAGAGAAATCACACTGTTCTAGATGATCTTTATATGATCATAGTGAACAGTGTGATTTCTTTTTTTAATCTGTGGATCAACTTTGTAACTAGTTTTTCTACCTCATATTAACTCCAAATCTAATGATTTTTTTTTCTAAAATTTTCTAAAATCATTCTCTATCAATTTATTTTGTTGGTTTTGTCAATATATACATATGAAAAGTTTGAGCAATTTAAATTTTGAATTTCAAAAAAAATGCAACTTCAGACAAGATTTTGGTACCCCAAATGATTTCAGCTGAAAAAATGATAAATACCAAAGTTGAATAACTCATCAAGATCTTCATATGACAAAGTAATAATGACATTGTTCACAAATGTGACACATCTCTCGTAAGGTTTTATAAACTATATGAGATATGTGTAAGATTAGTGAACAATGTGTGCTAAGAATTTGTCAAATGAAGAAATGACAAAAATAAAAGTTATAGATATTCATGAGTTGAACAACTTTGGTATTCATCACTTTTTATGTTGAAATCAATTTGGGTCTCAAATTTTGGTTCGAACTTGTCGTTTTTCAAAATTTCCAATTTGAAAGGTTCAAATTTTATCAAATGACAAGATGACTAAAATAAAAGTTGTAGATATTAATGAGTTGAACAACTTTGGTATTTATCACTTTTTATGTTGAAATCATTTTGGGTCTTAAATTTTGGTTCGAACTTGTTATTTTTTAAAATTTCAAATTTGAAAGGTTCAAATTTTGTCAAATGACAAGATGACCAAAATAAAAGTTGTAGATCTTCATGACCTCTACAACTTTGATGTTTATCAAATTTTCATTTGAGATCATTTGGTGTCTCAAAATTATTTTAGTAGTTTTAATTTTAATTTTTTAAAATGTAATTTTTTCCCCAAATTATTTCGACCGTTCGATCTCCACAACCGACGACACAGATCTCTTGGATCAGATTCTACTGGAAGCTGATTCTCCTGCTTCGCCTTACCTTATCCGGCTTCTGCTCAGCTTCTTTCTCGCTTCTCCCGCTTCTCGTCGGAATCCACCCAAACAAATATATACTCAAACTCTTTTCTCCTTCACGGCTTCTCTTCCCCTCCTCTCTCTCGTGTTCGCTCTCTCTCGCTCTCCCTCTTCGACGCGGGCAGGGGGCCCACGGCCCAGGCGCGAAGTCCGCTGGCCAATGGCCGGCGCGACGACGGCGGCCACCATCCTCCTCCTCTGTAGCTCTCCCTCGCCTGCCTCTCATCTCCGTCTCTCCCGCCCTTTCCTCTCTCTCTCCCCTTCCCTCTCCCATGGCGCGCGGCTAGGGTTCGTCGTGCGGCTGCCCCCGCCCCATCCTCACCATCCTCTCCGACCTCGACGCCCCATGGCGCGCGGCTAGGGTTCACCCCTTGTCTCTCTCTCGGTCTCCCCCCCCGCCGCCCAAAGCCGAGGCCGAGCCTCGCTTTGGCGCCCCGCTCTTTTCTCCCTCTCTTGCAGGCGCGCACGGGCACCCTCCTCGCCATCCTGCTTCATCGTCCACCGCCCGCAACCTCGCCACCCCGCCGATCGCGGGGCTTGACTCACCACCGCCATTTCTGTCCCGCCCAGCGCCCAAACCCCTAGATCTGTATGGGATGCGCCGCCTACCGCCATGTTACAGGCGCGCATGACCGCCCTCTCCGTGGCCTCGCCCATGAGTACACCTCTCTCTGCCTCTTGTGTTGTGCCTCTCGCTCTTCCATTCTGTTGGGAAGGAGGCGTGTGTCGCCATCAACCGGATCGACGCACGCCGCTTCTGCTCTAGAGCCACGCCGCTGCTTAGCGTAGGGTTCATTGCTGCCTCCGCCAGCATGTGTATGTAACGTCGTAGCTTTGTCTTTGTCGAGACAGTAGAGTCGTAACACTTTATTCTGCTTCAAATAGCACTCTTAAGCATCTAGTGGATTGAGCATGTTTATTGGTGTGTCTTATTTATTTACTATGTTTTTTACCATCTCAAGGTCATTGTGAAAATTTACCAAAGATACACTCGGACATCCCCATCCCACATGCCTAACTTTCTTTTTTTCTGTTGGCCGTGGATACAATTCTGGACAAGGAGAACTTTACGTTGGAAGAGCTTCTTGACGAGGATGAAATCATCCAGAGTGCAAAGCAATCAATACTCGACTCATAAATTTGTAAGATCATTACCTGCTTTGAAGTCACTACACTTTTTAGCATGTCTAAGCTTTTGTTTTATCACTCTATGAATTTTGCATGTATTGCGGTTTCATCGGCAAAGGAGTCCATTTATGATTTATGAACGAGTAAGATAGCAAAAGCTGTACTTACCATATTCACTGTCCTTTTCAAATTATACTTAACTCCTATATGCATCGAATCGCCTATGGGGTTCTCTCATGCAAAGTCGAGAAACAACTCTAATTGCAATTGATCTCACATACAACCTTTTCATTTCATTCAAGATTTCTTTGCAATTTACTTCGCCATTACGCTATGTAATTAGCTTAGCAAACATTGCATGCTGAATTTGTTCCTTTAGTTTCTAGGGAACGGCTAAACACATTCTCCTTTTCCCAATTTTGTAAGCTTTTTATGTAGTAGATTCACTTAATAATCATTTATTAAATTTGCTTCATTTTCTCATCTATTTCGGATGTTTCAACTCATTGTTAAATGAGTTTTTTTCTCTCTGTGGTGAAACTAAGTGTTTATTTATGTTGAACTCTGCCGTTTTTTAGTTATATAAGTGTTCAGTCTTGAAAAATGTAGTAGTTTTATATGTTATAACAGTATATAGCGATTAGTGTGAACACACCGCGTAGCTTTCAACTGCACTCCACCTTATTGTAGGCTTGTGTTCCCTGCCTAAAATGTTTGAATTTTTGTATCTAGCTTGCGAGATAAGGCCCAAGTGCAGCAGTTACTTTGTTACATTGTGGAAGAAGTTCCAGAGGATTCAGAGAAGAAACAGTCTTTTAAGTATGCTATGTATATTTGTTGTTCATTGCCATGCCATATATTAAACTAGTTTGCTGATTAGCCTTGTCAAACTTCACTTGTCTACCTCTTGCAGGTTTCCATTTATCGCTTGTGAGATTTTTACTTGTGAAATTGACATTATTTTGAGAACCTTGGTAGAGGATGTTGAGGTAAATATATTCACTTGTTAGCACATTTCTTTGGAACATTTTACTCCACAAGTTTATGAACTTCGCTTACGTCTAACAATCTCCTTCCTTCATTACTGATGCTTAATGGATTTACTTTTCTCATTTGTAGCACCTTGTTAGCTGGTTACTTCAGTAAGGTACCCCCCACCTCGTCTCCTCTTATTCCTGACCTCTTAATCATGGATAAAGTTGTCTTCAAGACCTCTGTAATGTACTTTTACTTCTAACCGTCACATGGGGCTTCACAATTCCCTTCTCTTGTTGCATTATGATGAATTATGGAGCTCAACCAGGTTATTTATCTTTTTAGGTGGTTATATGTTTGATGCTACGGAAGACTGCTTCTCTTATGAATTATGTTCAGGTATTGCTGATCTGTTCTGTAAAATGTAGATTGGTTCTACTGTGTCTTTTTTCAATGTGTTGCTAGGTAACCTTGAGCTTGACCTTCATAATGGACTATGTTATAATGATGGACTTCATAATGGACTATGTTGTAATGATGGACTTTTGTGAATTATGACTTGTGATGATGTTCTAAATAATGGTCTTGTGTTTGTGGATGTATATATATATATATTTGTGGCGGTCAGATTCGAATTTGAATTATATATATATATATATATATATATGTGTGTGTGTGTGTGTGTGTGTGTGCGCGCGCGCGCGCGTTTGGTCAGATTTAAATTTGAATTATTTTTTTTGCTGGAAAATCCACTGTAGGGGTGGTTCTTGATTGAACCGTCCTTACAAATACACACAGCAGGGGCGGCTGGTGATACATCCACCCTTACAGAAGTCCACTACAGGGGCGGCTGATATTACCATCCACCCCTATAGAGGGCACACCAGCCGCCCCTACAGAGGGCACTGCAGGGGCGGTCAGGAAACCGCTCCTACAGAGACACCCTTTGTAGGAACACCCTGGGAAGGGCGGCTGGCGCAGCCGCCCCTACAGTTAACTTCTGTAGTAGTAATTTTTTATGAGTTGAACGTAGTTCATTTGATTAGGTTCCTTGTGGTGGAATAAATCCATCTAGGTTCAAGTATTAGGTTTGATATGGGTGCTTATATTTTTTAGATTTATTCATTATTCTTTTATTGGTAGGTGATGTATCTGTCGACAGCAAGGCATGTAGTTGATTTCATCAATCGCAAAATCTATCGGCTCAATCTTACAGAGATGCTAATAGAGGTAGAGTGTGTGTATCAGTGCGTGCGTTTATACGGACGAGTGTATGTGCATGTACATGAATGTTTGTGTTCATATTGTGATTACCCCACAAAAAATATTGTGATTGAAAAAACTATTAGGCCCCGTTTGGATTCATTTTAGTAATCATAATTTAGACACATATTAATTAAGCTAATATGGTTGTATATGGATTATATTTGTATACTATTGTTGGCTATACGAGAGAGATACTTATCGTTGTATTTCTACCGTAAGGGAGCGAGTTGAAAAACGTGTTATAAATTGCAAAGTAGAAACATAGCACGATGACCTATATAATAAATTTCCATATCCCACCCTATGATTTTGAGATAGGCTATATGTAAATTTTGAAAAGTGGTGGAATGTCACGTTTCAAGTCAAATAGCCTAATTTATTAAGTAGGTTTCAATTCCTCCAAATGAAAGGATCGAAACGACCCCTTATATATTTTTTCTCTTTTTTTAGAAATATATTTTTTTCTAAACTTGGCAAATTTGAAAATGTTGCAAGAGTTGAAAAGCAGGTGTGCCTCCTGGCCACGTCCATGTATATTTTTCCATTTGGCACTAACACAATGGGTCGGCCCAGGCACGACATGGAAAAGCATGGCCCAGGCATGGCCCGGCCCGGTTAGCATCGTGCCCGTGCCTGGGCCGCTATTTCAGCCCGTAGTACCGGTCCAGGCATGGCACGGTTAATAGGCCGACACGACTGTGACATGGCTCAGAGCCGTTGATCTGTATCCCCCGCTCCCCTCGACCATTGGATGTGCCCGTTGGAGGGGAGGGGTATATAAACCATCTTGCTCCCGTCGCCCCGTATCCCACCTAAACCCTAATTCATTTTGAGCGCCGCTCTCTCTCTCCTGTCTCGCTCTCCTCTCTGGCTCTCTCCGCTGCGACGGCGACTCTCCTCTCCCACCTCCAACCTCCTCTCTTCTTCTCCCCCTCCAGTGGCCACTTGAGCCACCGATGGCCGGCACTGGCACACGGCACGCCATAGTACCCCCTCTTCTTGATCTCGCATCGTCGATGTAGCCTCGCCCTCTCCTTGTCCTCCTCCTCTTTGTCTTCGTCGACCTCACCGGATGCCGACTGCTCTGATGCTCTGGATTCGAATCCGTTGAGGAACCAGAGGGATGGATCCATGTTTCGTCAACATCGCCGACGATTCTAGTGCTCCAGCTGTGAAGGTAAGCCTAACCCTAACCCTAACTTGCTAATCCTTGCTAACTCTAACCCTAGATCTGTACTAACGCTTCTTTTTTATAGCTGTTAAGGAACTGGGGCGCCGGCAAGTGATGATGCTCGGCTCCGACGATGAAACGGTTGAGGTCGGCGCCAACGAAGAGAGGCGGTTGTGTGGGTTAGCCGGAGATGACGATAAGGAAGACCTACACGAGGACGCCGAGGAGCTGTTTGGCCAAAGCGCTCAGGCTACAATTGATGTTGGCGATGGTCAAGAAGGCAGGGCAGCAAACGACGAGGAAGGTGAAGAGGACAAGGATAGCGCCAAGCGCTCTCGTCCCTCTACCTCGGTAGTGTGGCTGGATTTTAAGAAACTCTTCAAAAAAGTCAATGGTAAGAAGGCCAGGAGTGCCGCTAAGTGCATCCATTGCTCTAAGCAACATTCTGCTCTCTCTAGTGGTGCCACGGGTCACCTTATCCGGCATAGGGATAAATGCCCCAGGAGGCGTGAAAAAAATCGCATGTCTCAGTCTCAGATCTCTTTTAATCTTGATGGTAGTATGCATAATTGGGAGTATTGTCCTATGGTTGCACGTACTGAACTTGTTCGATTGCTTGCTAGGCTAGATGTTCCTATCAGTATGGGTAAAACTGATGCATTTGAAGAGTACATTAGAACTGCTCATAATCATAAATATATGTTCCTGTCTCTAGACAAACCACCACTAGAGACATAGTTAAATTTTTCACTGATCGCAAGGCTAAGCTTGTTGAGAATCTTAGTTCTTCTGCTGTTAATTGTGTGTGTTTGACCTCTGATATTTGGTCTGGTAATGCTAAAGAGGACTACCTTAGTGTTGTTGCTCATTACATAAATTATGATTGGCAACTAGAGAAGAGGGTGCTTGGTCTTGTGCTTATTGATGTGTCCCACAATGGACAAAACATTACTGACCGTGTTGTATCTGTGCTTACTGATTATGGTTTGACCGAAAAGGTATTTGTTGTTACTTTAGACAATGCATCATCTAATGTTTCTGCCATGCGTAAACTTAGACCCATGCTATCTAAATATCTTGTATTGAGGTTGTAGATGATCCTGTTGAATCATAATCAGACAATGTATCATCCCTTACTACAGTTAATTCAATGTTCTTGCATCAGCATTGTGCATGTCATATTATCAATCTGATTGTTAAGGAGGCCCTTGAGGCTCTTAAGCCTTTGATTGAAATATTTAGAACTGCAATATTATTTTTAAACTCATCTAACCAGAGAATTGCTGCATATAAAAGTTACTGCATTGCCACTGGTGTTAGGCCTAGAAAATTTCAGCTAGACATGGAGGTAAGGTGGAATTCTACATATCTGATGCTTAAACATTTGTATCCTCATAAGATCCCATTCACTACTTTCATGCATGCTCATTATCCTAGGATTGAAGGTGGTCCATTGCTTTTAACTAATGAACATTGGGCTATGGCAGAAAAAGTGCTTAAATTTTTTGAATTGTTTTATGATTCTACAGTTGCATTGTCTGGTGTGTACTATCCTATATCTCCACTTATAATTCATTATCTTGTTAAGATTGCTATACACCTAAAGAATTATGCTAATAACAGTCACATCAAACCTGTGGTTCAATCTATGATAGACAAATATAATAAATACTGGAGGGACATACCCTTACTTTATTCTTTTGCATTCATCCTGGACCCTAGAGCTAAAATGAAAGGTTTCAATAGAGTGCTTAGAAGGTTGGGTAACCTTACTGGTACAGATTATACTACTTACCAGCTTGGCATTAGAGCTCGACTTACTGATGTTTACAATAAGTATGAGGAGAAATATGAAGCTGTTAGGTTGAGGAAGAATGTCCCTCCTAACCTATCTGGTAAAAAAGGTCTGCTTGTGATAAAATTTATGATGATGATGATGGTGGTGGTGGTTCTGTCGGTGGTATGCATCCTCTAGCTACTACTCTAAGCATGGCTAGAGATACCTCTGCAACTGCCCTGCTGCAGGCTGCAACTTCTTCAGCTACTAATGCTTCTGAACTTATTTCTTACTTGGACTGTGACACTGTGAATTAGTTAAATGATGATTTTAACATCTTAAACTGGTGGCATCAGCACAAACTCACATATCTAGTGCTGTTAATTATGACTAAAGATATTTTAACTGTTCATGTGTCTACCATATCTTCAGAATATACTTTTAGTATGACTGGCAGGATCATCGAGGAGCGACGGAGGAGGCTGAAGCCTGAGATGGTGGAGATGTGGACCTGCATCAAAGATTGGGAAGCTACTGAAGCAAGGCTGCAACACATGGTGGAGGACAAGGAACTTGAAGAAGCATTTGAAGAACTTTATCTTAATTAGTGTCTTAGTGATCATTTATATAATGGGACTGTAATATTCTGGACTTGTGAACTTTGATGTAAGGACAATGAATTTCTATGGAGCTGGGTTGTACTTTTTTTTCTGTTTAGGGTTTCTCATAAAGGTGAGTTTTACCTAGACATATTTTTAATGAGACAGCTTATTGCACTAAACCTCCTAATAAATTATTATTTTGTTATCTCTTCCTTTGTTTGTGTGATCTTGTGAGTTTCTATGATCTTAACATCCTATTATCTTAAGTTTTTGTGAGCTTGTAAGGTTGAATCTTTGGTAAGTTTTCTGAACTTAACTTTGAGTCTGTATTGTATAAGTTTGAGATGATAAAGTTACTGTCCTTAATATTATGATCATTTTGAGGTGTTATGTACTTATAGTGTCAGTGCCGACACGGACACTTATAGTGCCAGCGGGCTACCATGTCTAGTGACCCGACACGATATGCCTAAATCGCAATAGTGCCGTGCCTGGATCGTCAAGTCAGCATGACGACACTATCAGACGAGACACGGCACGGCTGACATACCATGGCATGCCCGTGCCAGTCCCGTGCCGGGCGGCCTGTTTGGCCAACTATGCGTCCATGGACAAGCAAGGCCAGCCCCCGAGTGTGTGACGGCCTACCTGGAGCCTGGAGGATGCAGGACTGCAGGAGCCAAAGAATCCAAGTCGACAGGCCCAGCTGAGTAAGCCGTGAATGCGTGGCGGATCCACCGACTGGCTAGCTCTGGCATGGTGCCTGCCAACCGGCGAGCTCTCGGGCGCGGCGCTCCGACCTAGTACGCCTAGATTTCCTATTCCCCTTCGTCGTCTCATCCATATATGATATATCTAGAACCTTCTAGTACATTCTAGCAAACCAGTTTACTTCTCTGTGTATCAATTCGGGTGTATTGTACCAGCATCTGCGTTCGTAACATCTGGTATTCAGAGCTGTTGCGAGCCAGGAGCAACCACCACTCCGCTGGAATCTGAGTGAACATGACAACGGCGAGATGTTGGCTGAGATCCTAGCGAAGCTGGAGGAGAACTATCGGTGGCGCAGGCCCGCTGAACTACCGATGTCTTCGTCCTCTCCGTCGATTCCCACATCCATCGGCACCAAGGATTGCAAGCAAGCGTGAGGTCACCAGGGGTGCTGCTGCGAGCTTCAGCAAGCCGGCGACGTCCTCCTTGGCGTCGTCCATGGCTTCCTCGACCTCTACGCTGCACCAGAAGGTCGCTCCCGCCAGCCCAACTGCGACCACCGACCACATCTGGACAACGCACACTAAGTGTTCGACGTTTTGTCGCGACCAGTACGCCTTATGTTCCAAGGACATCGGTCATGGTTTTCTGCATTCAGCGATTCAGTGCTGACCATGCTGCAGCTGCATTCGGTCGTTTGACCACAGGTGCTCACCGACGACGGGCTTGACACACTGTTAGATGTGGTGGTGCTCCTCACAACTCGACCAACAGAATGCCATCTGCAGTTCTGATTTATCTGACCCTGTTTCACCATGGATCATGATGAAGCCCTCACCACCGTCAATGGAAGTGGGAAATGTTGATAAGGTGTTGAGATATGGCTGCCAGCCAAGGTCGTCCGCTCGATTGATAGCAACAAAGCCATGAGAAGGGCCAACGAGAGTTTCACCCACAATACTGCAGTTCCAGCAGCGGCGCCACTTCTTCCAAGTAAGATTTTGCAGCAAGTGCATCCTTAATTTCAGCAGCAGCCGTACCTTCAAAACATCTCTGAGAGCACAATCTAAGCACAGGGCCAGTCTGAGTTCCTGACACAGGCACACAGCAGATCCAACGCAGCCAGTCGTTCAATGACCAGAAGCCCCAGCTGCAATCCTTGCAACAACAGCGAGAATCAGTCACTGCAGCAGCAATGACAGTGTCTGCAAGCCCCTCAACATCAACTAATGCAACAGCAGAACAACATGACCGAGTACCAGTCTGTATCTAATCATCTAATGCATTATCAGTGTTTTCTCAGCTGTCGTCTGCCTCTCAGTCTTCACCTGTGGCACTGCAAACAATATTACCTTTCTCACAGGCAGAGCTCTGCAGACAGCATGTAATGCTTTGAACTGCTGCAACGTCTGTTCGGATGCTTGGCTTCTGGACTGGGGCAAGGTCTCCAAAAAAAAACTCCTTTAATCTGGCGGGAACTGAAATAGATTCTTAGCTTGTTGTGGTTGCCGTGTCGGAGAAACAAAACTCCCGCTATACCCTGCTGCTTTTGCACAGAACAAAGTGAAAGGCAATATGCTGATATCATGTACTTGATCGCTTGCCCCGTCCTGAAGTTTCCAGAAAAAAAAAAAAAAGTGGGGCCCATCCACGTGTGCCTGGCCTAAGGCTCTGTTTGACAAGTTATTAGTTTGGGCTAAAAATTAGTCTAAATTAGCTATGATTGGCTAATTAGTTGAAGACTTGGCAAAAAAAAAAAAGTCCACCTTTGAGCCATTCAGCCTCTGTTTGAATGCACTAGAACTAATTTTTAGTTAGCTAGCAATTAGCCATTGTATCAAATAGGCCCTAATGCCTATTCAATCATCTTCTAACAACATGCCAGTGCAGCCTTGTCGATCACACCTCTGTTTGTGTGTGTATATAAGTTCCCCATGCTTGCTCCTGCAATGCAGCCACACATAATTCATTTGCTCCATTGTTCTCTCGTTACAATCCAGCTCCCAGCCTGCCACACAGACACAGTTCGTTCCTAATCTTCTTTCAGCAGTACTGTCCCCAGGTGTCTTTGTGAGGAGCGATGGAGATCCCCATCTCCTCCATCCCACTGCCACTTCCTCCACCATCCTCCGTCTGATCGCAAGCTCAGTCCACTCTCCTGCCTGCACCGGATGTCCACGTCCGGGTAGTAGGCCTGCACGTTGTCCCGGACCCAGGACGCGGCGGCGGCGGGGTCGGAGGCGAGGTATCGTTGCCGACGTCGAGGGCCAGGGCGATGCCCGAGCCGCGCAGCGCGGTGAGGAGGTCCTGGTCGGCGAAGTAGAAGCGCATGCTGGAGATGCCGTTGGACTGTAGAGCTGCACCACGTCACTCTTGGAAGGGAGGCCCGCTGCCGATCACGCCGTAGCACACGCCGATGGCTCGCACACCTGCACGCGCACATATAGTTTCAGTGAATCGGCTTCTTCTACGCTAGATGCATGCATGCATGGTTCTTCGATCATCGGAGCTCATGAAGATGGATATACTTGTAGCGGCGGCGGCGAATGCGGCAACTACCATTATTGCTGCCGTAAGCACTGGAGCGACGCCTCGAGCAGCCATCTTCTTCAGCGCCGGCGTCTGCAATGCTCATCACGACGTGATCCTGCAGAGATTTATAGCCGTCCGATGTCCATGCCCGACTCTGACTGTCTGATGGAGCTTGGAAACTACGTACTGTAGAATTAGCCGCAAGACCGGGACAAGGTCAGCTGATGGAAGAAAATCTCGCCGTCTTGCGTAGTTGCGTATGCTTGGAGCATACTGTTGGTGCAGCCGTGGCCACCGAAGCAGCCATCAGTGTGCAGGTCTTGCAACCTCGGCGAGAGCGGACAGGGACGCGCGAGAGAAGGCGCAGACTTCGAAGACCTCTGCAACACTGCACAAATTTTCCAATGCCGACCAGGAAGGAGTAAGACTTCGTCGCAGGTGGCACGCATTTGACAGTTCGATGCATGCGGCGAGTCTTGCACGTCAGTTCACTACTTCTGGACAAAACACGTATCCACGCAGAGTTTGGAATTCCAGGCTCTCAAGCCGTGTAACAACAGGAACTCAGCCCTGAATTCCTGGCGACATGATCAAACTCGGGACAAATTGGTTCACATTTAAGTATTTAACTAGCAACAGAGAACCTGACCATTTGGAGGGAATGGCCATCGTAAACTCAATTAACTGTTGCCAAGTCAAAGTTACACAACAGGCACAGCAATACCCTATAGAAATCTTCTATGAATACATGATAGTACAACATTTCCATCTCAACGCCTCATGATTCATGAAGGGATCAAGACAGACCGACTAACAATGCATTAGCCTCTCTAATTGGTCGCCATCACTTAACTTCACTTCCTTCATAGTGTAAGGGTATCCATAAACCGGCAGCTACTTTAAAAAAATGATTGCTTGGAGGTGCAGTGTGCCCCAATTTTCTTGTGAGATGTCATACGATAACTGTACCTAGTCAACCGAGTCGGAGCCAACTTCCAGTGGCCTTCGTATGTTACCTTTGCAGGAACTCATTTCTCACGGTATTGCAGATCTCATCTGCCACTGCAGCGTTCTCATGTAGGAACTTCTCAGCTTCCACCTTGCCCGCCAGGAACTCATTGTTGATCCAATACCCACACCCATCTTTCAGGATTACTCCGACGGAAGAAGCCATCTCGAGGATCTCTGATTCATGGCAGATCCCCTTCCCGAATCTGATGTCGATGCCGGCTTCTTTCAGGCTCACTGGAGCCAATTTGTTCTTGATGATCTGCACTGATATACCTATTCCAGTAGCCTGCGTAAGCAGGGTACACTATTTTCAGCGTATGTTTGACATGTTGTCATGAGGAGCTGGGCGTCATACCTTGTCTTCACTATAGCGCAGTTCCCTTCTTGAAGTCCTCATTCTGACTGCAGCATAGAATCCTAATGCATTACCACCACAAGGCACCTCCTTGTAGATCCCAGAAAAATCATTTGATGTCCTCTTTCTTCTAACCTACAAATAAAGCAACCAATAGAGCTGAAGGTAGGAATACTGTAGCTCAGTGTTATGAGAATCATAAGTAATTTTGGATTTCTGAACCAGGTATATTTGATGGTATAAATTGGCATTAGCATTTGGTAGAAGGAATTCAATCTGATATGGAGACATGCTGCCATAACTCCAGTGTTTTTTCAGTTTGTTCTAGTCTATTTCCATTGTACATTTGACAGTGGTGCATATATAGCATAGCATCCAAAGTTCAGGTTCCCAAATCATAGGATAACATATAACATTTATTTATGGGCATGAGACTAGTGAAGATGGGGATTTTTTTTTTTTTGTAACAAGAGGTAGCTAAAGATAGGTTACATTCTTCGTCGACAAAAACTGAAACTTTGGCAGGAGCAGGAAGTGAGATCAGAGAACAGAGGTTTCAAGGAATTGAAAAAAAATCCTACATAGGCTATCATGATGACAAATAATGGCATACCTGATTCACAAAAATAATAAGTGTTTCAGATCGACATAAAGTGTACTGAATTTTTCTAAGGGCCCGAGTCATCAAACGGGATTGGATGTCTTCAGAATTTGTGTATATTTCACCTTCAATTTCACATTTGGGAATAAGTGCTGCCACCTGTCACAAGTACAATAAAAGCAAGGTAAACAAATGTAGCACGGTCTAAGTACACACAGATAAAGAAGCTGGTGAAGTGGCAAGAACTAATAAAGCAGCAGATATCTCAAAAATAGGACTGTCTTAAAAATGACAGAACATGTATGCCCAGACAGAGCTAAATGCATCAGAACTCCTTAGAATAAGCAATAAAGCAAGAACTTTAGACAACAGAGAGATATATACTGAAAATGATATGGGGAAGTAACATACACTATCCACAACAACAACAGCAACAGAACCACCAACAAGAGTGTTTACAATGCTTAAAGAATTTTCAGCAGAATCAGGTTGGGCTATCAAAAGCCTTTCACTGTCTACACCAATAGCTTCAGCAAATGAAGGGTTAAAGGCATTTTCTGCATCAATATAAGCACAGTAACCTGCAGATATGCCAGTAAAAATGCCAATCAGGTATGATTCCATTCAGTAATAAAAATAAAGTGACATACCTCCTCCATTCCAAAATGTATGATGTTTAAGTAGTTTTGTCCTAAGTCAAACTTCTCTAAATCTGATCACATTAATAGAAAAATATATTGACACCTAACCAAATAAATGCACTATCAAGACATATTTCATGCTGGATTTAGTAACATCATAGGACAAAGATAGAATACCAAATCTATGCACAAACAGAGATTATAAAAAAAATCAATATATTCATCAATCTAAGATTCTAAGTAGTAACAACAGAGGTATGCTCACTAGCAATATTTACTAATGCTTGTAAAGGAGTATCATAAAATCTGGCAATTGGATATAATGGACTAATGGTAATGATGAAAGATCACCAAAGATACTAGATATTACAATCAAGTATACCAAAAAATGGCAAAATGGAAATGAAATACTTCAGGGGTGCAACAAACCACAAAAAAAGGATTTTCTTTTTGGTGGTCAACAGAAATATATCCAAGGATAAAAGAGGGATGGAGGAAAAAAAAAGGCCTTCATAAACGAAATGCAGACCTCCATTCTTTTGAGCTTCCTTAACAACATGCAGCGCGAGTGTTGTCTTCCCAGATGCTTCTTTCCCATATATCTCCACCATTCTACCCTGTTTGAGATACTCTAATCAGTAATCTGCCAAACATGGCCAAAGCACAGTAATAAAACATCAAGCCCAATCTATTGCCATGGATCAAATTTCTCAAGGAAATGTTGCTATTCAACATATACAGTGACCAGTGTCCAGAGAAGTACAGCTTGGAAGACATGGACACCTATGATGGCAGCATTTCTAGGCAAGACATTCTCTCAAAATGGATTTTTTTAGGCAAGAGATCAGCAAATGTGTTGTTATGTGTATTTTGGTAAGCAGAGATGGTGAAGGTGAAATGCACTTCTATTGAGGGTAACTATAACTAAACTGAATGCTTACCAATCACAAAACAAGGACATTTGCCACTCAATAAAATAGTTCAGATCTTGATGGAGATTAGATTGACACATCGAGTAGATAGGCATCAAAAGATGATTTTTCTTAAAAAAACACATGGCTTAGCTAAGTTTGGACTTGCTAGTGTTGACAGGAACAGTGAGGTACTTGTAAAAGTATGAACTTTTATTTCTTATGTCTATCAACAGGAGATATAAAATCAAGTGAGCATTCCATGTATAAAAAATAATAATAAAGTATATTATGTGAACAAATAGAAATGGTATGAACACATTATGACCTTTGGTAATCCTCCAACGCCGAGAGCAAGATCAAGCTTAAGAGAACCAGTAGAGATCACAGATGCTTTCCTTGTACGGGAAAATCGCTCCAAACATAAATTGGAATCTCTATCAAAGTCACTTGCAAGTTGGGAGACAGCAACATTAAGTGATGACTCCTTCTCAAGAGCTTTTGTATCGTCAAGCGGGGGATCACTCTCGTAGTCTAACTGCATATCAACTGGAAATTTGTACAGATTCCTGAGTAACATAGCAACTCATAAGGTAGCGTGAATACAGAATGCCAGAGAATAACTGTACAGCTTTGGAAACTGCTTCAACAAGTTACTTCGTGCAGGGACATTAAAGTGGGCATTTTCTATTGTATAGAAACGCTAACAGTAGCAAAAAATTGAGCAACTATCGGGTAAATGGATATACCTGTGGTTGACATCGAACGACCTTTGGACCAAAACGAACAAAATGTCTCTCTTTTCCCATTCTAGCAAATGACATCACAGGGAAGAAAGATGATCAGCAATTTGTGCAGAT
This sequence comes from Miscanthus lutarioriparius, assembly GCA_904845875.1. Classification (NCBI taxonomy): domain Eukaryota; kingdom Viridiplantae; phylum Streptophyta; class Magnoliopsida; order Poales; family Poaceae; genus Miscanthus; species Miscanthus lutarioriparius. The sequence continues at coordinate 5,012,636 of CAJGYO010000006.1, read as the reverse complement.
ATCTTGAAATATGAGCAAGCAAGCATTCTGAACTCCACGCACCACTTATAGCTATGAAGCCAGTGAGTACGAAACAGCAAAGCAGCACATAAATCAATTGTAACCAAAAGCCACAATTCTCCACTAGTGGGAAAAAAGCTGGCATCGGAATAGCGCTGTGGTACAGCACATAGTGCTTATTTCTCCGAATCTCACTCTTCTAAGCTAGTAGCTTGTGCACATGACTACATGAGCAGGAGCCAGCAAAGCATAACTTACGGTTAGCTGCTTGTACGCTAATGTTCAAACCGTTGCAAATGTTAAACGTTTCATCCAATCTATGAATCTAACCCAACACGGGCAGTTTGACAACAGCAACTAGCAAAGAGGTCTTATCAGTCCAATTGAGAATCCTCTATTGCAAAAATAAGTCACATATCCCTAGCACATGGCGACAAGCCACGAGGCCGCAATCGAGGGAGCGGCGGATAGATGCGGGGTCATACCTGGAGGGGGGAGCGGGGGAGAGGAGAGGGTGCGGATGCTGAGGCGCTACCGCACTCCCTGCGCGAGAGCTGGGCGGCGGCGCCGGCGGCTCGTTGGAGGAGAGAGGAGGAAGAGGAGAGGAGCCCTCGCATGGCGGCGAGCGGGCGGCGGCGGAGCAGTGGGCCGCGCGCGCCCTCGAGTGGTGTGGTGGATGGGCGGGAGCGCCGCGCGCGTCTCCGAGTCTTCTCTACGTAGCAAGGCCTGCGTGGGTCGGTCCAGTCCAGTTTAGTGGGCCTTGACGGCCCGAGGTAGACCATGGACAGGCCAAAAAGTGGCCCGTGCCCCCAATTCGTTTTTCCAGATTTTTTAGTGTTTTGTGTTAGGTGTTCATACGAAGAGGAATTTGGAAGAAGAGACAGAAAATCTGACACGACAATCGCAGAGAGAGAGAACGGGAATAATGGTACATACGTAGGCCCTGTTTGGTACTCTGCCTTCAGCTTCTCTGACTCATTTACTGTTTATGTAGTGTTCACAAGAGTTTTTTCTCTCTACTCTCTTCTCATTTCATAGAGCCAGCGGAAGCAGTTGAAGCCAAAGATAGAGGAGAGAGAAAAAGAGCTTATGTGAACAGTGCATGATCAATAAATACGTTAGAGAATCCAATTCCACTTGGACGAGCGTTCGCTCGTTTTCAATATAGTGAACGATCCGACCGTAGCCTTTATCACGTGGCGGGGTCCAGCTTATGTCTGAGTCCACCCAATCTCTTTTTCCATTGTCTCGCGTTCCGTTAGTTCCCTTTCTCCTTTATTTTGTTCGTGCTTTTCCTTTTCTCTCTCCCGACGTGGAGTCTCAGGTTCGTGTCTGTCCACCGGCGCTTGATGGCTACGCATCTCAGCGCCTCGTCCGGCCATCGATGCCCAGGGCATCAGATCTCTTCGCGCCACCTACTAGTGCTCGGAGGCAGTGGAACTTGGCCGCCCTTCCGGCCATTGACGCCCAGCGATGGTGGATCTTGGCCGCCATCACGCCGCCAACGCTCAGAGGCGCCGATCCGGTGAATCCCGGTGGCCCGCCCGGCCATCGACGCCCGGAGGTGGCAGATCTCGACCTCCGTCCGTGTCACCGTCGCTCGGAGGCGGCAGATCTCGGCCATTTGTCGCGTCAACAACACTCGGAGGTGCTGGACCTCGGCAGCATGTCGTGTCATCCGGCGCTCGGAGGCGGCGGCTCTTAGTCTCACGTTCGACGACTACCGCCCGAAGACGGCTTCGTCCTCCATCAATCTTGTCAGGCCTTCGCTTTCATCGATTTGCATGCATCATGGTGAGCTTAAGCAAACTGATGAGATCTGATCCATGTGTTCCTTTTGGTACAATATATCACATCCACTTCATAACATAGTTATTCATATATGTATATGTTTAGGATTGATCAGCTCCTTTGCTTCAGTTATGTCCACCATGCTTCTGCAAATAAAATTGTTGATGCTCATGTGTTGTACTTACATTCATGCATTAGTTATATTGAAATTTACAAGTTCTACCATCAATCAGTGATAAAATTTTTGCATAGGTTGAACATCTACCAAAATTGACCTAGGTGACATGCAAATTCTAGCCTCAATTAGTGATAAAATGTCTACGTACTTTGAACTACTCTAGTGAAACTGATGATATATGAATCTGAATCATCACCTATTCTGCATTCTTGATTTTTTCCTTAATATATGTTTTACATCTCCTGGTTGATGAGCACTCCTAAATTATTAGCTTGTATTTGTAGGTCATCGTTGAAAGATTTTCAATGAGTAGGTCATTGTTCCATTACTAATGTCTTCAAGTAATCTAATTGATTATTCTCTTTTAACGAATACATTGTAGTAACACAACTTAATTCATGGTGTAGGTTCAAGGTTCCCTCAGAAATACCAATAATGCAATTCATTTTTATACTGTGTTCCAAGCTACACCTATCTCGTTGTTATCTCTTTTTTTAAACAATACTTTGCCCCAAACAGGTGAGATTGTTGTCATCGTATTTATGTCTTGGGTTAATTTGAATGTTGCCATTACAATTCTACGACTTTCGAAATATACTATTACAATTCACGATATTGTAAACTTGCCATTATAATTTCAGTGGAATGTGATTGATGCCATTATGTACGCTTGCTACGACCTGTGGCCCACCTACAAATGTACGTATATGGTGACATGTTTTGTATGGACCGTGTTGCCCCTGTCTCATCCAACTATACGAGCTGAATGCCTAGACCCAATGTGCAGCTCACTTCCTTTCTGTTTCTTCTCTCTCCCCGAACCCTAACCCAATCTTGGCGGCGGCAATGTGAAAGGACCTAGGATGCCGCCTAGAGGGGGGGATGAATAGTCGTTTCTAAAAATTAATACCTTCAATTGCGGAAAACGATTAGTAAAGGGAGTTTCCAAAATGAAAACTCCAAATAAGAGTAATACCATCCCTCACAAGTTAGCCACAGAGTATACAAGGTATAAAGAATATATCTAGAAGCTACAACCCTACAACACAAAGTTAGAATAGAGAATGAATATATTCAGCACAGGCAGGAAATACCGGACGTGTCCGGTATGTATACCGGACGTGTCTGGTATGCACGGTTTCTGCAGAGCAGCCCCAAACTTGCTCCTTTCGATTTCTATCTTCAAACCAAACTGCAGGTATCTACTGGAGATGACAATATACATAGAGAACCTGCACAAGAGCTAGAGCAACACAAATATAGAATGAAATGTGAATTAAGACACGATATTTGTTTTACCGAAGTTCGGACTCGTTCGAGTCCTAATCTCCGTTGAGGGGGCTGCGGGCGACCCAGCAAAGGTCAGCCCTAGAGGGTACCACGAAGGTCACTCTAGTCAGAGTCTTTTCCAACTCCTTTTCCTTCTTCCACTAGTTGATTTTGAGGCGGTGGAATCGACCATTATAAACTTTCCGAGGCACACCACAATCTCTCGGGTGCTCTTTGGCGACGCCTAGCCGTCTTGGACCAAAGAGTCCAAGAGTAACAAATGCAAATCATGAAATAGACAATATGCACAAGTGCTCAAGTGGTGGCTTGCTCTCTTTTTCAAATTTTCTCTTAACCCACAAATGGATTTGGCAATTGGATGAATCACTCACTAAGAGAGGGTTTGGGAGAGTTGGCAAACCTCAAAAACGTGTTAGAGGATCAGCATAATCAGCAGCCTCCAAAGGTGGATTCTTGGGGGTATTTATAGCCCCCTTAGAAAAACTAGCCGTTTTATAGCCGTTGCCATACCGGACCGGTATGCGGTATGACTTACACTGCGCCAACGGTAACTGAGTTACAGTAATGTTATGAGGCGACAGAACTCCTGATGAATGCCGGAACTTTCGACCATCGGAACTCCCGACTCACGTCGAACTCTTGACCCTCGGCACATTTGAAAACTACAGTAACTGAGTTTAAGTGAGTGAGGTGTCAGAACTCCCGACCGTCGGAACTCCCGACTCACGTCAGAACTCCTGAGCCTCAAGGCATTTGAAAACTAGCCGTTGGCCTCAGGCCGTCCATACCAGACATGTCCGATATGACTAGGACAGTGAACTCTCCAAGTCAATCAAAGCGCGAGACGTCGAAACTCCCGACCATTGCCGAACTCCCAACGAACCAACCCGAGAACAACAACTTTACCATTGCTGGGCAAATACCGGACACGTCCGGTATCTAGACCAACAAAAAAATAGGTTAGCTATTTTGTCTTTCAAACACTCAAAACTCACATGGGTTGGCTTGAGCACTTATGAAACATTATCTATCAACATGATGCACCCCTCTTAATAGTACGGCATTCCTATTAACTCAAATTTAAAGAGTATAACGAATTTAAATCTTTTGAGTTGATCTCTTTCAACCGAAGCCGTGTATTCCAATCTTCATCAAGTGAGGGTGCCAACATGTCAACTTTGATCTTTATCACTTGAGCATAGCCATCTTGAACACGTGACTTGATTCCATTCATTAAATACAAATAACTCCAAATACATCAAGTCACTTCCAACACTTTGTCCACTATAGATTTGATCCTCCACATCAATATGACCATCATAGCTTGATTAGTACATCAACTAAATGCAAGTATTTTCTTCTTCACCCTAGCTAGGTTCTTCGGCAGCCAAGCCGTCGCTTGCCCTTCACCCTTGCTTAGTATCTCGAAGCCTTTCCTTGCTATCTTCACCATCTCAAGCCATCAAGTCATATCTTGTGTTGAGTCATCCATTCATTTGTATTGTCATCTTTTTCATTTCAATCTAGCAAGCTTCAAATATGAGACCATTCCATATGCAACCCCTCATGTCTCATCAACTAATTTTTACCGAGCTTGCTTTCACATAGTACATGGAAATCCCACAATAAATAAGCCTTTGCATGAATTCCATTTGCATTATTGTCTTCTGCTTGAATTAGATTATTTATACAACAACACATCATTTTGGCTTTTATTAAGTACCTGTGAGATAACCTATTACCTGTCCACACTTAGCAAACGGGTTAGACCTTTAATCACGTTGTCATTCCATCATCCAAAACCCACTAAAGGGATAGATGCACTTTCACGGTGGTGCAGGCGAGCCGGCGGCGGAGGCTGCGCAGGCGGGCGTGGAGGCAGCTTAGGCGAGCGTGGAGGCGAGGTGACTCAGCAGCGGTGTAGGCGAGCCAGCGGCGGAGTCAGCGGCACGGTGGCAGTGTAGGTGAGCCGGCGGCGAAGGCTGTGCAGGCGGGCATGGAGGAGTTGCAGGCAGGCGTGGAGGCTGCTTAGGTGGCCACGGAGGCTACATAGGCAATCACAGAGGTGCTGCATGCAGCAAGAGCTGCGCCACAGGCGTCCGTGGACAGAAAGGCCAATGAAGGGCGCTGCGATGATTTTGAGCTCGACAAAGCGAAGCGAAGCAAATGGTGATGCAATTCCCTAGGCAGCGAAGCGACGCCGGTTGATACAGGCACGCAGTGTGGATCCAACAGCAGTGATGCAATTCACTAGTGATGGGTTGGCTGATTTGAAGCATGAACTTGAAGATGCAACAAGGTTCGATAAAGAAGGAACCAAAGAATAGGAATTGGCAGGTTGTAGTGGATTTTGGCGTTGTAGCAACATTGGTTGCTGGTGTCATGATTGGTGTCTTGTTTTCCTTTATTTAGAAGTGATGAAATATGATGGTTGTATGTGAATGTATCTGAACCTTTGTGCAACATGAATGTCATATGTGAATGTATATGTGTTGGGTATCGATATTAGGGATACTCAAAGCAAGAAAGTTAGCGCCCACGCTGACTTCCTCGGATGGCTCGAGACGTATTAAAAGGTCTCGCCTGACCCCAAGGCCACGGGCTCTGTCTTGCCCGACCCCTTAGGTGCGGGCTCTGTCTCACCCGACCCCAAGGACATGGGTTCTGTCTCACCCAAGGCCGCGGCTCTGTCTTGCCCGACCTCAAGGCCGCGGGCTCCGTCTCGTCTGACCCCTTGGGTGCGGGCTCCCTCTCGCTCGACCCCAAGGACGCGGTTTCCATCTCGCCCAAAGTCGCAGGCTCTGTCTCGCCCGACCTTGAGGATGCGAGTTCTGTCTCGTCCGATCACCCAAGGTCGCGGGCTCTGTCTCACCCGACCTTGAGGATGCAAGTTCTGTCTCATTCGACGGGGACCCATACCGTCGCCAACCACTCCATGTCCAAGCGTATGGCCCTGGGTCAAAACTCTGATGCCAGGGAAGAGGCTGGCATGCCTCGATGTAATCCGTGGCCATGACGGGCCATACCTGGGGATTCACATCAAGAACAGTGTCGGCGTGCCGATGCTGTTTTACCTAATCCTCGTACGGACGCTAATAGGCGCGTCAGTTCACCACGACGTCCGTTGGGACAGAGTGGAACGCCATGAGCCGGCAGATGACGCCTACGCATGGCGCTAGTGACGAACAGGGCCGCGACATGGAGCCATCCCTATTGAAATCTATAGGATCGGCGGGACCCGCATGAAGGAGAAGAAGGACCCAACAACTCTGGAAACCTTCTTCTTCTCTCTCTCGTTCTTCTCCTTTTCCTCCTCTATAACCCACGCTTTCCCTTCGCCTATAAAAGGGAAGCAAGGCGCCCCATGAGAGGGGGGATCTTGACACAAGAGCATGACATAAGCACATGGCTGAGCGACAAGCGAGCTCTCAGCACCCATTCACTCCTTCCACTAGAGACTTGGGATCCTCTCCCTCTCTCACCTGTTTGTAACCCCTACTGCAAACCAAGTGTCGGTAACACAAGTAGCAGCGAACTAGATGTAGGGATGTTCTGCCCGAACTAGTATAAACCCTTGTGTCCTCCGAGCACACCATCCGAGCCAGACGCGCAAATACAAATTTACTCGTCGATGGTCCTAAAACACCGACAATATGAACCTTTGTGCAACATGAATGTCACATGTGAATCTGCTTCTATGTGAATGTGATATGTGTTTTTGTGCAAAATATGGACAACATATGTGATGACACATCAATCATAGCAACTTCAGTTGATAATTTGATAGGTTCAAAAGCACAGCCTGATTACGAGTTCAAAAGCACAACCTGATCACATTAAGATTCAGGAATCATGGACTTGAGCAGTGAGTTGGGTATTAAGGAACTTGTCAAGCTCCTGACAACTCTAGGCTATGGTGCAGCGGCAAGCCTTCTGTTGCTTTTTCTTCACTGGAGTCTTCTTCTTGGGTGTCTTTTTCCTTTTTTGGGCTCTTCTTCTTCTTCTTCTTTTGTGCTGCCTTATTCTTCTTCATCTCTGACGGCCCAGCAATGTCATCATCTTCTTGTCGTTTCCTAGAAAGTATAGTGGTTAGCACTAGGTTCATTACAGAATGCACAAGAAATGATTTGAGAATGAGTCACTAACCTCTTGTTTTGTGATATGTCCCTAATTTCTCCATCGGAGTCAACCTCAGAAAATTTGCAAGTCTTGGCAAAGTGGCCAAAGTCACCACACCTTTTGCACTTCACATTTTTCTTGTTCACTTTCCCTTCAAGGTAGCCCCTAATTCTCTGTACTCTTGGTCTGCATGGTGGTCTTCCTAGCAAAGGTGGAAATATTTTGAACCCAAGATCAACATCAGGCCACTGTGTTTCCTCATATTTACCATGTATGTGCTGAAGAGCTAGCTTCATACCCCCATGCCTTCGAATACTTCAACTTGATGCCTTAATCATCTTCCAGTTTGTCCCTAGCATCCTTGGGACGTTTGTTTGGATTTTTCTTGAGCCATTCTGTCAACCTACTAGCACACCAGTCATGTGTTGCCATTTTTCTTCTCTCAGCTTTGTAGTAGGACAGTTATGCTCAGTAGGCAATACTTTAATCTGCAACAAAATTGAGTACATGTTACAAAAGTAGACCACAAATAGTTTAGAATAGAAAAATAAGAATGACACAGGTTGTACCTCTATTGTTTTGCCATCATAAATCCTTGACGCATGTATTCTCCATGGGCAGCCCTTAGCTTTACAATGGGCAATGAACCTTGTCGGGTCAATCTTCATATCAGCAAATTCAAATCCAGTGATCACAACATAGTGCCTCATAGCTTTCCTAAATGCTATGATATCATGAAACAAGGCACCTTTCACAATGTTGGGATTTTCTGGATCATGAACGACATTTATCTCCTGAGGATCTGCATCATTAACTTCTGCCTCAAGAGGAACACCTCCTTCAGCAGGAATATAATCAGAATTGTTATCAACTGGTTGTGGTGCAGTGGCATTTGTGGTTAGTTGTGCAGGTGGTACTGAGATATAGATGTGTTCATCATCAACGCCCACGTACTCCTCTTCATTATCAAACTTGCCTGGCTCCCTGGTAGGCTCAACGTCTGGCTCCTTTGTTGCAGCTTCAGTAGGTTGTGGCAGCTCCTTTGTTGCAGCTTCAGTAGGTTCTAGCATGTTTTGGGTGGATTCAGGAGCCTGTGTATTGTGTTTTTTGGGTTCAGTGGCCTGTGGTGGATTCACTGGGCTAGGTTGTTCATCATCAGGAGGAATAACACACAAAGGTTCTAGCTTAGCATGGTCATCAGTAGTAGATACTGAATTGTCAAATACACCTACTAAGACCTGGCAACACATCTCAGCCTTGTACATAGCAAACATATCTGGCAAATGACTGTAATTCACTAATCTGATATCTTCTCCCAAATTCGTGTCAAAGAACCACAATCTCCCACACTGGTTAGATGACCATTGCACCTCTTTGGCTAAAACATTCATCAATAGGTCTATGGTTATATCACCTATCTCTGCCTCCTACTTAATCACAAATCCCTTTGTGTAGACTTTCCTACCCAGGGAGTCTGTGCTGTAGAAACCTTGAACTTTAATCTCTAGCATGAACAACTCAGGCCTAGCATGAAGAATGCAAATGTAAGGGAAATCCCATAGCAAAAATGGGTCCATCCTGAAGTTCTGTACTCAGATCAACGGAAGATTTTGGGGGAGTTTGGGGATTACCTGTCCTTGTTGTTGGCCATGCCCGATGAACTCCCACACGGCTCTCCGGTCGCGGAGAAGCCTATCATCTTCCTCAAGCTACGACCATGGACTCCAATAGATGCATAGCTCTTGGGGAAACATATCTCCTTCACCACCACCTCCTACTCCAGGCCCGAATCGCCATCGCCGCCGACTTGAGCCACCGCCGCTGGATCCGATTCCGTCGCTAGCTAGGGTTCATGACCCGGGAAAGAGACGAGAGGAAAGGAAGTGAGCGGGTTAGACGACCTCGACTGGGTATAGCTCATTTTAGTCGGATGAGGTAGGGGCAATATGGGCCATATGAAACATGTCGCCGTATACGTACGCCTGTAGGTGGGCCACATCTCGTAGCAAGCATATAGAATGGCATCAATCACGTTCCACTGAAATTATAATGGCAAGTTTACAATATCGCGAATTGTAATGGTTTATTTCGAAAGTCGCAGAATTGTAATGGTATATTTTGAAAGTCGCAGAATTGTAATGGCAGCGTTCAAATTAACCCTTATGTCTTTTGTCCTTCGATAACACTGATCACAGCTGAAGTTTAAGACATTTTTGTTCCTCGGTTGCGCCCTATTATAGTAAGTAGGATTGGTATCTAAAAAGAATTAGGAGCAGATTTTGAGTAGCATGTATAAAATCAAAACCAAACAATTCTAGAAATAGAAATGGATAAATTGATAAACTTTTATGCTTGATTGATAGTGATGAGGCAATTTTTATTCATATCTTAGCTGATTGGAAGTGTTAATGACTCGTACCAGAATCATGGCTTCCTTTATATTGTCCCATAGCAATAAGTTACATAAAGTTCTACTACTAACTTAAGCCATTAATTTATACTGCTAACTTGTGAAAATTAAGTTATGCTGCTAGCTTATTATGCTAAGTTATGCTGCTAGCTTATTCTGCTAAGTTGTATTGTGCAACTTATGTTTCTGTAGAATAACTTTTTATACACACTAGTATATTAGTTCTGTAATTTATGTACATAAGTTCTATTGTGTAACTTATGTACTACCTCTATTCTAAATTATAAATGTTTTGGTACTTCTAGATACATTGATTTTGCTATGTGTCTAGATATTTACTTGTTTCTAGATACATAATAAATTCAATTTAGAAAAGCCAAGGTGTATTATAATTTGGAATGGTGGAGTAATGAAGTTGTGTAGAATAGCTTATGTATAGTATAACTTTTTGTACATAAGCATAACTTTTTATAAGATTATGTAATCAATTGTGCTTCTTAACTTACTCTATAATTTTGTTCTATATAGTTTTTTTGTGGTGCTATGTTAAATAACAAAGTTATTTATCTATTTTTGTTTTCATGTGAATGCTATCTAACTTAGTTAATTAACTTATTATACAGAGTTATGTATCTAATTTGTGTTTTTATGTGTATGGTACCTAACTTCTTTGATTAACTTTTTGTACAGAGTTATGTGTCTAACTTGTGTTTTTATGTGTATGTCACCTAACTTATTTGATGAACTTCTTTGACTTCTTCACCGTTTTTTGGAAAATTCATATCATTTGTTCAACCGTTAAAGTATTAACATTTCAAAAAAAACATTATTCGCAGAAATAACAGTGGAGCATTTGTTCTTGAATTACTTAAATCTTATGATGGCCAGACTCACCTTTATTTTAAAGAGGTATTACTTTGTGCTAAATGTATTAAAACTAGTTATTATACTCTGAAATTTTTGTTTGTCAAGTTCTGTTTGTTAAAACTGTGACCATTTAATTAGGACATATTACTTACATCTTGAGATTAGTTGACAAGATGTTTTCTGAATTTTGACAAGATGTTTTTTGAATTTTATGTCATGCAGGACCATGCAAAGCCTATTCGTGAGGCATTGATATGCTATTTGTGCACCCACGAGAAGAATCAATTCTTGTTACCTGCAATACACGTGACATAGCTGAGCAACATGTAATATTTCATATTTGTACCTATTATTTTGTCTTTGATGGAATCCTTATCTTTGGTTCTTCTTAAACTTATCAGGGTATAAAGCTTTCAAATTATGCATGAACAAGGTATAAGAGGTATGATTTTCTACTTAACTTATTACATTCATTGCTATTGAAATAGTTTCTTCTGTTTCTCTATAAGATTCTTTAATCAATCAATGGTGCCTCATAATTTGCTCTATACATTTGTTCTATATAGTATTTTTTGTTGCTATGTTAAATAACAGAGTTATTATGTATATGTTTTTTGTTTTCATGTCTATACTACCTAACTTAATCGATTAACTTATTTCACAGAGTTATGTATCTAACGTGTGCTTTCATGTTGTATGCTACCTAACTTATTTGACTAAGTTACTGTACAGAGTTATGTGTCGAACTTTTCTTTTTTTTGTGTGCTACCCAACTTATTTGATTAACTTACTGTTTAAGAGTTATGTCTTTAACTTGTGCTTTCATGTGTATGTTATATAGTCATCTTACTTTTCCTATTGACTTATGTTTTTTTCTTTTGTTTTGTATTTGTTATTTTAAATATTAAAATATTTTGCCGATCTTCCAAGTGAAGAAACATATATGCTCAATGCGAATGTCATAGTTATAGAGATACTGAGACTATCGCTGCAGAAGTTATGAAAGTTATTATTTATCTGGTTTTGAAAGTTTGCATCATATTATAGAATTTATTATGTAGTATATGTTGTAAAAGTTACTTTTATTTTGCTCCCCTATCCTTTTTTAAACCCTTTCCCTATGTCCCCGAATGATTAGTTTCTGAAAAGAAAAAAAAGGTGATAAAACCTAAAGAGAATGTTATTCTCGCAATTATTTTCAAAATGTAAATTTTGCGCTAAAATGTAGTATTGTATAACTTAGCATTGTTAAGTTATTCATCGAAGATATGCTGTCTAATTCAGTTATCTAAGCTCATGGTTCTTAAAAATAAAAATAAAAATAAAAATAAAAAAAATGTGGAAGCACGTGAGATCTAGCACGTCCACGCCCAGCACGTGCGCAAAAAGAGAATGGAATGCCTACGCATCCACCACGCTCGTCCAAAAAGAGAAACAGAATGGAATGCCTCAGACTATCTAAAAAGGTATCGTGTGGGAACGAATGATTTCCTATTAATGCAGGTATGCTTTGTCGGAGAATCGTTCCCTGGGTTCATTTTGAATGAATGTTCGCCAATTAGTGACGTCAGGTTAGAGAAGCTGGAGCCGGTGTGAGCTGGCCGTACATTATTACCGCTGTGCGCTGTGCGAGATGGTCAAATTACAAGTGCAAATAGTTAATCCTGAGATAGCCCAAACGATGGCCGGTGGCAACGTTTGTGACGGGTCCATGGAACCAGAACCGGGCGTGAAGCACCCACGCGCCGACGCTGAGCAGCAGCACGCCGCCGACGGCGACGGGCGTGTAGTTGAAGTTGGCCTCGGCGACGGGGTATACGCCACCGGCAGGGAGAAGAGGACGGTGAGGAGGGCCACCCAGGCGATGGCGACCCAGCCGACGACGAGGCTGCAGCGCCGCCCGCGGTGGAACGGCCCCGGGACGAAGAATTCCCGCGCCGTCGTGACGCGGAAGAGGATGGGCAGCGCGTAGGCGATGTACAGCCCCGTCGTCGCCACGGAGACCATCGCCTGGAACGCCACCTGGCTCCCCAGTGACTGCAAACAGGAAGAGAGAAGCAAGCGTGCGTGTGTGAAATGTGAAGCCACAACCATCTGGCAGCTGCCATGGATGCAATGCAACCAGTTGCAGTGCAGTTCAGAGAGTTGGATCGCGATCGATGCACGCACCGGAAGAGCTATGACGAATGCGACGGCGACGGAGAACCAGACGGCGTTGAAGGGCACCTCGTGCCTGTTCACCCGGTGCCAGACACGCGAGAACGGCATCGCCGGCCCCGTCCCTGGAGAAGGCATACGCCATCCTGCATGCACATGGAGCACAGGTTATTATATATGCTCTTGTTATGGCTTCCCTAGCTAGCATTGAGAATTCGAGTGATTGCTTGTTGGCTTCAACAACCTCGAGTCGCTGGTCACGTTGGTGGAGCCGCAGATGAAGACGGCGACGGCGACGATCCCCAAGCAGACGATCCCTCCGGCGCCGCTGCCGAACCTCCTGCGGAAAGCGTCGTACAGAGCCTGCGCGACGGCGTATCCACCGGCGTTGAGGAGGTACGAGATGTCGTCCGTCACCGCCGAGGTCAGGGCCAGCAGGTAAACCCATCCGAACACGCTCGCCAGAGCAACGGAAGCGACTATCCCCATCGGCCCGCTCCAGTCTGCGTTCTTCGTCTCTTCTGTCTGCACGTGCGTGTGAGCAAAAGATGAGACTTCAAGGAATGTTTTGGTCTTTTAGCTGAAAACCTCTGCCGCTGAACAGAGTTACCATGTGAGCAGACGTGTCGTAGCCTAGGAGGGAGTACTGGCTCATCAGCAACCCCATGGCGAAGATGTAAGTAAGCTCTGTCGCGGATCCCCATGCCGTTGTCGGTGTTGAAGTGGGTGAAGATGAACTCCGTGCCTGCTCTCTCTTTCGCGACCGCTGGAATCAGGATCACCAGAACAAAGACGCCTGCCGTGTTCCAGAAGACTCCGAGCTAGCCCAGCCAGGACAGGCGCTGGATGGGGAGGCTGTTGATGAGACCGTGCACGACCAGGATGGCGGCGTAAATTGCGAGCAGGACGTACTTGGAGGCCATGTAGCCGCCACCGTTGGCTCCCCCGGTGCCCAGCAGGACCATCACTTGGATGAGCTGCGCCAGAGAGAAGTCCACGCTCGCCGTACCAGTCCACTGTGAAACGACGGTTTTGTTTTGTTTATTATCAGGAATTGAAGCAGGTAGTAGATGATTGTCATTTGTCAGTCAGTACAGTATATATGTGCACTGCAACTGCAGTTTGAGGCTACTGAACTGACCAGTCTTTGGTCAGTTCTAAAGTCACAGTCAGCAATCTGAAAAGGCAAGAAAGAGACTGCAATTGCTGTTTGCTCAGGCTACTGTCAGTGAATGCTGTTGTTTTGTCACTTTGTGGTGGAAGTGATAGCCCATCTGATCTTATGCCGGTCCTCACAAAATCCACTAAAGAAAATGAATAATCAGAGTAGTTTTTGACTTTAGAGGTGCAGGGTCCTGTGGAGTTGGAGCCTACCTGCGCAACGATGTTGAACCTGTAAAATTTTAAAACTTATTTAGGCAGGTTTATATTACCAAAAACAACTGAATTGAAGCGACAAAGATTGTCCTTGTCTGATTCTGATGGATCTTTGTTTATCAGTTGAGCACAGGAGGTGGGCACATGAATTGAAGAACGTTCAGAGTATGATCGCTGAGAGCGAGAACTACTACTACTGACTACTGAGATTAAACTGACTACTGAGATTAAAAAAAAATCTGAACAGAGCGTACCATCCGGTGACCCATGAAGCAAGGGACGCTCAGTCCTCGCCGGAGAGCTTGGCGCTCCAGTAGTAGAGGCCGCCGGAGGTCGGGTAGGCGGAGCAGATCTCCGCCATGGACAGTGCCACGCAGCCGTTGAAGAGCGCCAGGATGAGCCAGCCCAGCGTCATGGACGCCGGCCCACCGTAGCGCAGCCCGGTTTTGTAGGTCGTCGTCACGCCCGTCAGCACGGAGATGAGGGAGAAGGAGAAGGCGAAGTTGGAAACGACACTGCAATGATACAGAGAGGCACGAACACGACACGACGAAGCTAAGGGAAGCGCTCATGAGCGAGCGAGAGTACAAATCGCCTGGGAATTGGGAAAGAATCGGTGGAGGCACGTACGAGAGGCCGCGCTTGAGCTCCGCTTGTATCCCTGCTGCTGCAGCCGGGCACGGACACGGAGAGCCAGACGACGTTCAAGGGCACCTCCTGCTTGTTCACCTTGTACCATATGTTCGAGAATGGCACCGCTCCGTCTCTGGAGAAGGCATACCCCATCCTACACATGTACAAGTAGTATGCTTTTATTTAGGGAAAAAAGACAGCAGATGATGATGCAACAATCGTTTTAGCATGCACTGCACTGCACTGCAGTTAGGCCGTGCCCAACGCTCCGCCATGGATGTATGCCCCGGCCTCCACGTTTGCATACAACGTCCATATCAGCTCAAATGTTAGCTTCGCAGACTGTCAGCGGTGCTTGCAGAAGATACCACTGCTTGGTCTGACAAAAGGTTGGAGCCACCACTCCAACACGCGTTGTGGCCTGTGGCTGGAAAAAAAAAGGACTCTGTGTTGCAGCAGAAAGCTACGGTGCAGGCAGCTGCGCTGGTCCCCGCGCGGATATGCCTGCGCTGTGGTCTTTGATGCCCTGCTAGTACTTGGTCTACATTGACCTTTTTTTTAAGTTGAAACCACTGGTGATTGTTAGGGTGTGTTTAGTTGATTGTTAGGGTGTGTTTAGTTGAGTGAAAGTTGGAATTTGGGCTACTGTAGTACTTTTGTTTTTATTTGGTAAATAGTGTTCAATCATGGATTAATTAGACTCAAAACGTTCGTCTCGTAATTTCCAATCAAACTGTGCAATTAGTTTTTTTTCGTCTACATTTAATGCTCCATACACGTATCGCAAGATTCGATGTGATAGATAATGTAGCACTTTTTTAGATTTTGGGTAGCAACTAAACACGCGCTTAGCTTGCGTTGGTCCTGCCCTTAGTACCTTGAGTTGCTGGTGACGCACGCAGAGCCGCAGAGGAAGGTGGTGACGGCGACGATCCCCAAGCACGCGATGCCTCCGACGCCGCTGCCGAACCTCCTGCGGAAAGCGTCGTACAGCGCCTGGGCAACGGCGTACCCGCCGGGGTCTAGGAGGTAGGGGATGTCCGTCATCAGCGACGCCAAGGCCACCAGGTAAATCCATCCCAAGACGCTGGACAGAGCAACGGAGGTGACGATCCCCATTGGGCCACTCCAGTCCGCGTTCTTCGTCTCCGTCTGCACGCACGCATTGTTATTGTATAATGAATTAATGACCATCAGCTAACGTAGCATCTGTATACGTATTTTGTCAGATTGGACGAGAGTACACCAGTTGTACCATGTGTGCAGATGCGTCATAGCCGATGAGCGAGTACTGGCTCATCAGCAGCCCCAAGGCAAGAATGTAAGCCTTGTCGTGGATCCCCATGCCATTGTCTGTGTGAAGATGAACTCCGTGCTCGCCCTCTCCGTCGCAACGGCTGGAATGATGATCACCAGAGCAAATGTACCTACATATATACAATAGATTTTTTTTTATCACCAATAACGTTTCATGTATTAGTGAATTGCTGATAGTACTCCGTATTTTATTTTTATATTCAGCTTGGACGTATATAAGAACTGTGAATCGTTAAGAAGGGTGGTATTTATTTATACCTGCGGTATTCCAGAATGCTCCGAGATGGCCGAACCATGCGAGGTACTGGATGGGGAGGCTGTTCATTAAGCCGTGTGACCAGGATGGCACCATAGATGGCCAGCACGACGTATTTGGATGCCGTGTAGCCGCCGCCGTTGAGGCCTCCGGTGTCAAGCAGCGCGATCACCTGCACAAGCTGCGCCAACGAGAAGTCCACGCTCGTGGTACCTGCCCACTGTGCGCTCGTTGACATAGTTTAATCAAGAAGAATGTCAAGTGCTCTGGTCATCAAAATGGACATTCGAGATCGGTTCTAGTCAAACTTTTGGCGCTTGGGCTAGTATATAAAATGTATATGTACTTCTTAATTAACCATGAACATCTACGTCACCCGTTCGATGAAAAGACCAGCTAATAAAATTTTGTTACTTTTCTCAATCACATTATTTTTTTGCGAATTACTTTGTCAATCATGCATATGTTTTCAACCATTGATGACTGATGAGCATCTCCGTTCTACTAATGAAATCGTTGATGTACGTCGTTCTCTCAGTCATATCTTCAACTATATATACGTACCTAGATGAATTAGATGAACATCAACGGACTCCGTCCCTTAGCGACTGATGAGACATGCATGGAGTAATTTTCAAATGATTAGAAATTACTAGTAAAGTTAGTAATGATGCCCTCAGAATGCGCTGGCCGGCCGACCTTCGTATGGAAACGATCCCACCTGGCATGCCAGGATGCCGTTAGCAGCCAGCTGACTATCCAACGCACGCAAAATAAAGTAGTACTAATGTACTCTACATCATCAAGAATAATTTCCGCACCAATTAAAATACAAAATATAGCGAACTGAGCGTAGCTGAGCGGGTTCATTATGAATCTCCAACTTGACATGTGTGTTCGTATTTTCCTGAATTTATTTTATGATTTAATGACGCTATTTTTTCAGTGGTAGGTGACGTATCCGTCGACAGCGAGACGTCTGTGGTGACTTCATCAATATCGAGATTTGCCGGCCTAACTCAGTTCTTCGAAGCTGCTCATAGGGTTAGGGTGTGCGTGACCACGTTCATAGGGGTAAGCGTGCGCTTGTGTATGTGAACGTCGACGTCTGGGTCTCGCAAAAAAAATACAAAAATATAGATATACTTTATATTATATATGTTGCAGCTAGCCATACATGCAGTATGCATGAACCTGTGGAGGAAGAATGATCGGGCCGGCGTACCTGTCCCACGATGTTGAACCTGCACATGATCGACACGACAAAACGCAATAGAAGATGAAACTTGATTAGGCAAATGAATGCAAAACTCTCCTATGGCATTTTGTCACAAAAGTCAATTTAAGGGCACCCACAATGGGTGACTCATAACTTCATAACCTAGCTCTAAGTATTTATTTTCATATTTTAATACAAGAGAGAGAAAAGTTAACTCTTAATCAAGAGATAGGCTCGTACATATATTATAAGAACACGTGAG
This sequence comes from Miscanthus lutarioriparius, assembly GCA_904845875.1. Lineage (NCBI taxonomy): Eukaryota > Viridiplantae > Streptophyta > Magnoliopsida > Poales > Poaceae > Miscanthus > Miscanthus lutarioriparius. Next base: position 4,994,760 of record CAJGYO010000006.1, on the reverse strand, counting down.
AGTGTCATGTGGTTCCTAATTATACTATGAGCTATTGCTAAAAGCTAACACTATTAAAGAGGTTGGTTTAGAAATAGTAGCTGACTTTTACTGTTGTGGATGTCCTAACATAAATAATAAAAGCGGAATGCTTAATTGTTTGACAAATCATTGCAGATGGTTCGTTTCTGGTTGGTTTCCAACCAGAACGAAATGCAAACCGAGAGCAAAATGCATGTGTATATAGTTGCCACAACAGAATATTGTTAATGAATAGAACTAACGTACCATCCAGTGAGTCCTTGCCGGCGAGCTTGGCGCTCCAGTAGTAGAGCCCGCCGGAGGTCGGGTACGCCGAGCAGATCTCCGCCATGGACAGCGCCACGCAGCCGTTGAGGGCGGAGACGAGCAACCACCCCAGCGTCATGGACACCGGGCCGCCGTAGCGCAGGCCGGTGTTGTAGGTGATGGTCACGCCCATGAACACGGAGATGATGGAGAAAGACAAGGCGAAGTTGGAAAGAACGCTATTATACGCGCATGCATCATCAGCATTTCAGCACATGTAGCAGAAGAAAAAACAGAGCTCAGAACTTCAATTATTCAATTCAGCAGCGAAAGAATCGAAGGCAGTTAACTAGCTAGCTTACGAGAGGCCTCGCTTGAGCTCCTGCTTGTAGCCCAGCTGGCGCAGCCGGACTTGGTCTCGATCCGCCGCCGGGTCGGCGACGGGCAGCTGAACAGAGGAGCGGCGAGAAGCGGCCATGGCTGAGTTATCCTAGCTCGATCTCTGCTGCAGGCTGCGCACGCGCTTCCTCAGTTCCTCTGCCGGTGCCAGTGGTGGCCTGCAGGCACCGCAGCTTTACTTTGCTGCTACCGCTAGGCGCTAGCATATATATATATATATATATATATATATATATATATATATATATATATATATATATATGCCCTGCTAGCTTAACCTTATAAGCCGTATTTTTTCAGCTAACGAACAATATTTTTCAACTAATAGTACTTTCAGCCATGACTTTTCAGTCAGGCGAACAGGCAATATACTCCTACTTAGATGCACAAAGAGTCAACACGAGGACTGCAAATTTGGCAGCAGGCCCGTTCCAGGATATATGTCATCGGATTGGGAATTATTTTAACTGAATCAAGGGGGACGTTGATGTTGATGCTTAGGACAAGCAAGCACTTGTTTGACCTTTGCACATTGCTTAGCTGCTAGCCAGAGGAAGCCATGCTAATAGGTTTTCACTAGCGGGACTAGCTAATAACTGAGCCTCGCTTGAATCCATTTGCAAAGAAGGCCTACCAAATTTGAATCCATTTGCAAAGAAGACCTACCAAATTTGAATCCATTTGCAAATTGCAAAGAAGGCGTGGGGCTAAACCGTCTACCAGAAGCGCCCGTACACGTAGGAGCGTTGCACAGGCCCTTATGTGACCAATTGTTACGCAGGCGGCAACAAACAAGGGAGCCAACAGAGAGATGAGTAAAAGGTATAAACTAACGCACTTTATTTGAGCACTAAGAATCTATGATGATGGTGATACTGAATTACTGATATATACAACCTTTGGAGTACACCACGATAAATGGTGTAACTTGCCTCCCTACCTTGTACAGCACCAAAATAGATATGTACACCGACGTCTACACAGACAGAAGACCATAGGGTACAAGGTAGGGAGGCAAATTACACGCTGGTACAAAAGGGACAACGTCTGGTTGTGGGGATTGTCAAGAGGTCTCTATAAACTTTTTTTTTATCAAAGCTAAGTGAAGCCTAACCGGCCTGGTGTTAAAACTGCTGGTTTGGTGGTTACTGTGAGAAAATCACATGTTACCTGTGCACTATATCATGAGCTTTTCTATGTGGGGCCACTGAGAATGAAAATGTACGGCTATATCATGAGGTTTATTTCGTTGATGTCATCCATGGGGATCTCGAGGCCCATCAAGTCGAGATTCTGGAGTCCATCGTCGTCGTCCAGATTTAACCAGCCGCCAAAGTCAACATCCATTCCTGGCAGCTCGAGGTTAGATAAGTCTGGCATTTCGGCGTCATTTGAAGCATTTGCCGGATCATCATGTCTAGCAGCAGCTGGGGCTGCTGTGCTGTCCTTGCCATTGCTGGGAGGCATTATTTTGGCTGGAAGCTGTAGATCCCTAGGGTTACTGCTTGAAGGAGCAGAGATGTTGGTTGTCTTCTGTTTGGGCTTTGTTTTATTCTTCCTTTCACCTTTTGCATTGGATGACGATGGACGGCCAGACCTAAGACTGTCTCGGTTGTGCCCCTTCCCTTCTCTGTCCCTCTCGCTTCTCTTTCCTTTCGTATTGCTGACAAGGGAAGTACCAAGGCCTGAGGTTTTCAAAGTTCCTCCTGTTATGCTACCTACAACCTCATCGAGCAACAATTCCCTTTGTTTTACATTGTTTGTCCAGGGATCCTCCTTTGCAAATGACAGGTCCGTCAGGTGACTGCTTCCTCGCGAAGCATCTGATGCACTGGCCCTGTGGACTGGTTTCACTGTTGTATTATTATCTGCAAGTAAGAAAATAAATCAGATCCCTTATGGCTGGGCAACGCGATACATATAACTAGTACTTCCTCAGTCCCAAAAAGATGCAACTCTCGCCTTTTGAGAAGACAAATATTTTTAAGTTTGACCAAAACTATAAAAAAAAGTACTAAAGTTTATCATACCGAATAAGTATCATTAGAATGGTAATGTTATATATTTTCATAGTATACTTATTTGGAGTATAAATATTAAAAATAATTTCTATAAACTTGGTCAGAATTAAGGAAGTTTAACCCTTTTTGGGATGGAGGTTGTATAAACAAATTGCTACAGACAATGCCTATAGTTATTATGGTGATGCAATACCTTGTGAAGCAGCATCTGGACTGCTTTTGTGAGATGTCGCTGATAAAAACATATCCTTGAATGTAGGCTCATCAAAGCAACTTGTCCCCGCCTCCTCATAGTTTTGGCATCGCACTAGTACTCGTTTGACAAAACTTAGAGCAGCATGTCTGCCAGCTCTACTAACATTTTTGCTGCTTGAAACATTTGGACCACAGAAGGCCTGGAGATTAGCACAAAACGGTCAATAACTTAACTAAGTATGTGAAAACATATTAAACTTCAGAATCCACAAAGTAAGCAGAGCTAACAAATGTCAAAAAAAAATATTCTTCCTTAAAAAAACATGTTCAGCGCAGACGTATTCCAATTCCTACTTATATAAGTTCATTACCACTTGAACATCAACTGTAAAACTTGAATGCAAGTTCCAAATAATGACACATTACTCAAGCTCAAATTTATGAAGAATATACCACCTCAAAATAACTAAAACGACAAAATAACTAAAACGACTACAAAGGTGGCGCACCACGAAGCTGTCCCACTTCCAGTGGTTTGGGAACAGCATCCGCCAAGCAAATCAAAGTCATGGACCTAGATGAGCATGGCAAGAACCAGTACTCAGGTGCATTGCAGAAACTGGTCAGGGTTATGCTCACAACACAATAATTGTCATTTTTTTATCTCAAGCAAACCATCCAAGTAACTGTGTAGGCCAGGCTAAGCAAGCTGAAACACTTTCCAAAATAACATCAGGAGAAAGTTAATAGACATGAACTAGAATCATATTAGGGCATGCGCAAAGTGAAACGACCACTTAAATGTGGGGCCCATAGCAGATGGCATTAGTTAAGTCACAAGCCACAGCGATGCTGCTCCTAGCAGGACATTAGGCGGGCCCCACAAAGTAAAAAAATCTCACCATCCCCAACCTCCCCTTCCACGCAGAATGCTCGCTCGATACCCAACTTCCCATGCCGTGAACACTCGACCCAGCAATTTTCTTCACCTTCGCCCCTCATGCATGGGGCATATCCTTGCCTGACAGGCTCCAATCCAGATTATTCGGCAACGAGTAGGGCAGCAGGCTGCAGCGACACGGCAGGGTCGCATATTGGCCACCTTGTGATCCTGCGGTCGGCACCGGGGCCTCCATCCAGCACGCTAGCTGCTCTGCGCGAGGTCAAGCCCCTCCCTGATCCACGTCCCAATGCCGCTGGACAAGCAGCGGCGGCAGCTCGATGCTCAGGCGCAGGCGTTACGTGGTGGATTGGCTCGCCGCTGGCCATGGATCACAAGGTACCACGGATTATTGTATCTCTGCTCTTTCCTCCTTCCCGTGGTTGAGTGATTAATTTGATGATTTGTCCGTGTATACCTGCAGCTATATTGTCCTCATCCCTGAGCACATCCCATCCACAGACTTCCACCGGTGGATGGATCTGATGAGGCTACTCTCTCCACTTTGCAGGATCTAGAGGAGACGATCACCATGCAGCTTGAGGTCCTATCGCCGACTGCCCTGGACCACATGCTAATGGCTAATGCTTGCACCCTTCCTGTACACGAGTTCACCTGGCCCTGGAAACCATTCTGGAGGTGGCCAACCAACAGTCATGTGCGCCATGGAGGGAGGAAGGGGCAGGAAAATAGGATCTAATAGGCTGATACCATGTAGAGACACACCTCACACCCAATATGGGGGGGTGACCTTCATATATATAGCCAATATGGCTGGGTATACAAGGAATACAATCAAGTATACATAGAAGGTGCTAATCATGGCTAATCACACATAGACTTGCCTAATAGGGAGAAAGGGGGGGACAGAGACGAAAAATTACTTCTTAGGTGCACTCTAAGCTTGAGATCAACTGAGGAAACTTCTCTTTAAGGTGACTTCCCACAATGTTTGTGGTTCATTTTAAGAATGCAGTCATTAACTTAAGGTCACCTTTTAGCTACAATGTTAACTGTTGGTAATAACATACTTTTTTCGACGTTAAAAAAAAATTAGTTGACTGGGTTCTCATTGTATCAAAAGAAATGCATGATACACACAGGGTTTTTCAATACATCATTCAAAAATTTTATATGCTCAACAGGTGAAAAGAATATTAACAAATAATGAACTGATATTATTTTGGGGAAAAAAAAAGGATGATAAAGGCAGTTGGATACATAGAGCAAAGAGTTTCAGGAAAGCTAATAAGAAACAAAATTAGGTTGATAACTAAACTAAAATGGCAATTAGGAAAATGAATAGCAGTGTGTATTAATCAGTAGCATGACCAATAAAATGAGAAATAGCTACATATTGGAGATTTGAGGGAGTTACCATATATTTCTCATATGCTCTCAGGAGAAGTCTATCCATGGCAAGCCGTGAGAATTCCCTATTATAAAGTGCACCAAGTTTACATAAGAGTCTGCAACATGAGATCTGTTTCCATAATAGGTGCAAATGGCCTGAAAATACCTCTGCTGAGACTCTTTTGCAGTTGTAACAATGCCATCCAGTTTCAATAGCAAGTTTTTCTTCTCCACAACCTATGATATCAGCAGAAGTATTACAATTAATTATGGGAGTGTTATATTGTAGACATGGGTAAAATACATCAAAGATAGTAAAACAAGTCAATCAATAAATGGAATGTGACGCATCAGTAGACGTAAAGCAATTAAAATGGTATGCTATATTGTAGACATGGGTTGAAGAGATTAAGAATAACAAAATATGTTGATCAAGAAATAAGACACACGTCCATGCACTTAGTAAGTTATGAATACCTCTTTATGAAGTTGGCCTTCTAATTTACAGATTTCAGCATTAATATCCTCGTCCTCACTCTGTGCAAGATCAGGCTGAAATGGAAACAAGAAGTCAAAACACTGGAAACATTAGCTAATTTCTACATTATTTGAGTAAATCAGTATGTTCAAAATTGGGGATTCATCGAGCAAAGGGAAGTTACAAACTGGACCAAATTAACAATATTACTAAGAATAAAATGCTTTAACTAAGAAGCTACATTATCCTGAAACATTTTGGAGATCAGACCAGGAAGAAACTTGGGAAAGAATATGGAAATCTTGGGCTCCAGGTAAATGCAAGTTTTTCATGTGGCTGGTAGCACATGATAGATGCTGGACAGAGTTTTGGTTTAGACTGCTGCAAAAATTTGGTATGCAATCCCTTGCTCCACAGCTAGCAGAAACATCTTTTGATGACTGGTGGGAGAAGATTCTAGGAAGAGACCGGGGAGCAGACTAAGCAGGGCCTCAACTCTGTTGTCATCCTTGGCGCTTGGACCCTTTGGAAGGATCGCAACAATTGCGTTTTTGATGGAGTGCCTCCAAATCTGATTAGAGCTTTACAGCTCGCTGGTGTGGAACTACATTTTTTGGGGTTTGGCCGGGGCTAAGGTGTTTCATACCTTTTTGTATTTGTGCCAAACTAAGTTTGTGGACTTAGGTCGTGGTCAGGCTCGTTTGTAATAGGCGTGTGTTGGTTTTGAAGGACCTAGTGTGGGGTGGGTGGGTGTGTTTGTAAGGGCTCTTTCCCTTTTTTCTTCTTAATATAATGATGCGCAGCTCTCCTGCGTGCTGGAGAAAAAAAAAGGAAGAAACTAGTGTCCTAATAAAGAACTACCATGTAATATTCCACATTACACGTTCTTAATCAATTCAGACAAAAGGATAAATATCAAATCTAAGGGAAGGAAACTAACATGCAATATTCCACTTTCCATATTCTTTAATCAATTCAGACGAAATGATAAATACCAAATTTAAGGGAAGGAGAGTGCAGCACAGAGAGGGCCGTGGAGAGAACAAGATATCAAAATATCCAAACCTATCTGGTTCAGACAATGAACAAGCGTACTATAGAAAATTATTCAAAATATCCAAACCTATCTGGTTCAGACAATGAACAAGCCTACTATAGAAAATTATTCATATCTTAAGATGGTATGTATAGTATGGAACTCCGAGAGTACACATACACCCAGGGGCGAAGCTTAGCACTAATATTACCCTGGTGCACTGCTCTCTGACACATCAAAGAACATAAAGGACTATGTGGTAAAATCTCAATTTAATAGCAGAAAAAAAATTCTTCACCATGGTGCATCGGCACGAGAGAATAAACATGGCGTCACCCCTGCATATATACCTATCCAAATGGTTTTCAAATGAACAGAGAAGCATGCAAGTAAATATATGGGTATACTTGCTTACATGGCTATCAAGGCGGTAAAGCGAGGCATGGCGACTCAATACTGCGTTACCACTTTGGCGAGTGAGGCGTGAGGCGAGGCGACACCATACCAAGGTAAGGAAATGCAAGACATCAGCGTGAAGGGGGAAGAATAGGAAAAAACAAACGAAAAAGGAATAAGAAGTGGGCTGGGCCAGCCACCAGGCAGCCCATGCCCCTCCCCTGCCTATATATCACGACCCAGAAGCGCCTCCGTCCTCTCACGCCTCTCTCATTCTCCAGAGCCGTCGTTCAGCCTCCGCGTCTGCCCCACGCCCCCGTCAGGACTCTCGCTTCCCTCTGTCCTTCTCCAGATGCGCCACTGCCACCACTCACCTCTCCGCTTCCTTTCACTTCCCTCACTGTCCTGTGCCCTCAGACCAACCACGACCACCGTCCCCTTCCAGATCGAGTGATTGACAAGCAAGGATGGAAGAAATCAAGCGAGCAGCAGCGGAATCGAGCAGGAGAAGACACAATTGAGCTGGATAGGAGCAGAATCAAGTGGGAGATGGCACACTAGAGTAAGGCGAAGGGAAGTAACACCATCATTGGAACAGAATATGCATATTAGTAAATAAAGTAATAAAACTGTGAAGTAACATAAAAGTCATAACACGGTAACTAAAACATATAGTAGAAACATTATGGCTGTAGTAAGAAAACAACCTACCACAGGTTCAATAGATACACCAACTTCACTCAGCTCGATGATAATCCTATCACTGAAGCACATCTCACTGTACTGAAACTCAGGCCACACCTTGGCTTTATCCATGACATTGCCACTTTTATGTGACACTTCACCATTATATTTCCAGTCAGAATCCATTATCAGACCATTTGGGCCCCTCCTTGAAGCTTCAAAATTCATTAAAGGTTCTAACTTATAGTTATTTGAGTGAGACTTCCATCCTCCTTCATCAAAATGAATTTCATGTGTATCAAATGCATATCCCTCGCTTACGTAAGTGTTGTTGGTAATACTATCAATCCTATCTTCATCGATCAATGCTTGAATAAGTCTTTGGCCAACTGAAGACCATCCTGGTACCCCAATGCCATGGACAAGTTGATCGAGGATAGGTTCTATGCAGCTTGCCTCCCAGCCGACCCCTATGCCATTATCCAACTGATTCAGGACAAAACCATTTGGAAGGGCAGCGTGATCATCTTTGTTGCTAGCGGCTGGAGTTGAGGGCTGTGAAATGTATTCAAGACCACCCTGTATTGGGAAAAAAAATATCAAGCATAGGACTTAATTGAAATCAAGTTATGAAACGACTTCTACCATTTCTACAAACAGAAACTGCCCAGAAATGCATTGTCACAAGGGTAATTTTGTTAGTACAGTAATACTGCAAGGACAGAGTTATGAAAAGGTACCTTATATTTTTGGCATTCATCCCCTTCCATTGACCTACTTGAGGTGGAATCATCTGGCAAATGTATCTAACCAACAAAGTATTGACCAAGGAACAATAAATTAATGTAGTGAAGAGTAAAATATATGTCTTTTGGCGCAATAGAAAATCACCCACGTTACCTGTTGACTAAGATATGTGATGTCTTCTGTAGTCAAAAAGGCAAAGAAAGGTTCAACCTGCCGCCAGAACGAGCTTGCACAAGCAGATCCTGCAACAAGAAAAATACCATTCAAATATTAAATAATTTTTCCAATGAAGATAAAAAAACAGAATGTGAAGGTAAAGTCAATACTCAGGGCAGCATTTGCTGAAGCAAGAAGTTCCTCATGATCATCTTCAGATTGCACTGAAAAGTGAACAGCACAAGTTCAAGGGTATGGTTCAAAAGAAACTGTTTCAAATTGCATAAAGCACTCTAATTGATACCAAGAGAAGCTATTGAGCATGTACCAGGAGAGTCTGACTGCACACTGCTACTTGTATGCCTAGGCCGTGCATTACCTTTGCGCTCAGATATTTTCTTCATCAGTGGTCTCCCAGATTTACTACAGGGAAAATTCAGAGTTAAGAGTATTGATTAGCCACACAAAACTGCTTTTCAGCTATGGAAAAAAAAGTCACCTCTCAGTTCTCTCTGAGACTGTCCTCACACTTCTTTGTTTTGTAGTTGGAGCATTTTCAAGCTTGTCAATGGATACAGGAGTGCCAGGCCTGGTCGGAGTAAAACCCCGGCCAACTCTTCCTTGTCTCCTAGCAGCATCTCCAATATCCTCATCAGCAGACAACTTATTCCTTTTGGAAGGATGCCCAAGCATAGCAATCTTCTGAAAACCAGAGCCATGCCCATCATCCAGTTCACCAGCCCTTTTGCCCTTGTCCCTTAGCTTTTTCTCAGCAACTACAGGCTCATCGCCTTCAGATCCAGTTGAGAGCCCATGATCTCGTTTTGTTTGTTGAAGACCATTTACAGATGCACGCCTTGGTAGACCTGCACAATCTTCATTGACAGGACTGTCCAGCGAACCTGGTACCAGTGCACTATCAGTAGTGATTATAGGGACTAAATTTGACTTCCTTGCTGAACGGGATATCTTCTGAGGCCTCTGCCCACCCCACTGGGTTGGAGGAGATAATGAATGCGTAGATTTTGTACGTTTATGATTGCCAGATCCACCAGCAGAAATTAACTTATTTGTACCAGAAGGATGTTCCCAATCATCAGAACTAGCTTGTGATCGATGAATGTTTGGAGATGACTTCAATATTGACCCTGAATTTGATCGGGGTCCCCGCGCAGATCCATTCGCCTTCGGTAATGATGCAATATTACATCCACTGTCGTCTTCATTAGGCCTGAAAAATCAATGTGTCAAGGCCTGATTTTGTTCGTTCAGGTGTGTGAGCTGAGTTGGCAGTGAAATGCTAATCACACATATAATGAAAAAATTAGGACTCAATGTGCAGTAGAAGATAACTTTCTTAGTTTAATGTGGTAAATGATAAAGTAGAGGAGCACAGAGCGGAACAGGTAAAGAAGCACATCTTACTTGTTAATGGTTCTTGGACTGGGCGTTTCTTTATCTAAAGCAACTTGACGTTCCCTTTTGTTAATAGGATGGAAACCACTGTCTTGGTCACTCCTATTTAAGGGTCGCACAACAAGACCATTTTGTGTAGAAAGCAAATCTGCTTTAATTGCGCCAGATGCAACAGTTCCAGACCTGCACATTCAGTTTCATATAGTGATACCCAGAGGCCAGAAAGCAAAATGAATTCATAACAAACTTTTTCATTGGTGATTTAAGGAACTCCTCCCTCCGTCCCAGAATGATAAGCATGTTTTGGACAGGAAGAAGTAAAACTTTACAAACTTTGACCAACAATTTGTCAGATTATATACAAGTTTAGGATATAAAACTTGCACCAATAGATTTGTATTCAAAGTGCTTCTGAGATGATATTGATTCTTTAGCAAATGACAACATATTGTAAGAGAAATTAAGGGTCCAAAGCTACTTTGTGTGACTTTCCCTGATCAAAATACACTTATCATTTCAGGATGGAACATGTCCCAAAACTTTATTAATTTAATCATGCTGCAGAATCTTCAGGTATAAACTTCTTAAAATGTTCCCAACTATCTTCATGCAATAACAGTTAAGTTGCCTCTCAAAAGAAGTTCAAAGGGATAAAATCTCAAAGTCAATATAGAACTAGAGATATAAACTTCAAGCCTAGGTGGTTAAATTTCTAACCTGAAACTAGAACTTGTCAGTCTCGCCCTACCATCATTACTAAACTTGTGTTGCATGCCTTGTTTTGACTCTCGGTCTACATCAACAGTCCTCGGAACACCAGCCAGTGAAATGTCTGCCTTAATGGAAGAAGAACGCTTTTTCTTCATTTTTGGCTTTTCCCAACCATCAATAGTAGTTGCCAAACCTCTGATTTTTTCTTCTGGGACTGCAGAACTGCCATTGGTGGCTTTGCCAGGATCTGAAATTCTATCAGTAGGTCCGGGGCCTCGTGATGGACCAGCTGTCCTTGCATCCATCTAACAAATCAGATGTCCATCAGGTAAATGGTACAAAAATCCCTGGTAGGCTAAACAAGGCATCAAATGACATGGCCTCTATGTACATGAAGTAATGCAGTATCATCAGTTGCAAATTAACAATGGCAATAGAATAAATTTACCATGCTAAAAACAGCAACTAAGCAAAATTGCAAAATAAGGACTAGGTTGACGCACAGCGAATTTCACATATATAAATGAGTTCAAAGCTGGCAAAACCCAATTGTATCATTTCGCAAACAGCACTAACTATCTAACACCTTCTTTTATAAGACACAAGTAAAACACTAAACTACATGAATATTTGGAAGCAGGCCCAACCTCCACCATGGATGTACGTATTCTCCTATTTTGTCCTGCATTCTTTGTCCTCTCTTCTCTCTGAAGTCCAGGTTCCATATCATCTGCATTTAAATGGCTCTGAGGAACATTTTTAGGTGTAACTCCTCCAGATGATAACACACTAGATCGTTCATTAGATGAACTGTCTCCTCGAGAACGTTTTCGCACAATATTGGGATAAAGTTTATCAATCTTCGCAATAGCACCACCAAAAGCTCTAGATCTTTCCCTGCAAAAATACTCCACTGTGAACAATTCGACAGGAGCACATAATTTATAACCCGCATAAATATTCCCATGTACTGGAAAAGTTTCCCTACACAACTTCCCGAGAAGGTAAAAAACACATCATTATAAAGTCTTGCATTTATAAAAAAAGTTGTGTTTCTTTGTAAAATTGAGATTACATTCAAGTATCTGCTACCCCCTTTCATCTGATAAGTTCATCGCAAGACAACAAAGTAAGTAATGAAATAATACCTGGCCTTATTTGAATTGTCGTTAAGATTACTCCTCATGCGTCTGATCTCTTCAATAGCATTTGGTAAATTTCTCCCTAGAGATGGAATTGATGTCGAATCTTCTGTGGAGGTTCCAAAAATGGAACTTATTGATTTCTTTAGATCTAACCGAGATGTTTTGTGATCCACAGTTGCAGGTCTTAAGTCCACAGCAAGTGACTGAACTAGATTGATAGAGTCCTCCACTGCAGCTGACCTTGATGAGCTTGATGCTGAAAATATCGCATAGCCATCACCACCTTCACGGAAGCTTCCTGACCTTTCCAATGAAGCATCCACATAGGACCCACGTTGTGCATTGAAGTATCCATGCCCATCAGGGCTACCAGAAACTAAATCGGATTTTGTACTAGATGCCATTGCCCCCAATTGAGGCAATTTTCATACTACTAACATTTTGAACACAACCTCAGGTGAAAACAACCTGGTCTTGAAACAATGAAGCTACAGGTAATATGGAATCTCAAATCACTGTACCTGTCAAGACAAACTTGAAAATGATTTATTTATGTCGTTCCAACTATTCAATTACACAGCATACAGCATGTCCAAAGTAAGAAGTAAAAGCTAGCTTTCAGACAAAAAAAAAGTTCTTTTATAAAATTTGAACCAGCATTCACATTTAACATAAATATCAGATGTTATAGCTTAATTTATTCATTTATTTGTCTACTAACCTAGCAAAAAAAAATCCAATAGTGCCACCTTCTAACTATGAACTACTTGATTAACACACACAATCTGCAAAAATAAACTGAATGCATTCCAATATGCCAATGCAGCACTATGGTACTAAATGCATTCATCAATATTCCATAACTCTTTAACAAATATGATCGACGCTGCATGAAAAATAGCAGGATGCAAATTGTGCAAGCAGCTCCGTGAGGCATCAGCCTAACCCTGCTGTTTTCCATACAGTGCTGGTCATATTTGTAGTGCTATGAAATATAGATATAGGTGGATGTAATTAGTACCATACTGCTGCATTTATGGAACTAGCCTCAGTAGAATTATACAACTTAACTGCTTTACATATGTATATATAAGCAAAGCAGCAGTGGCATATTTCGGTTTCTTTTAGCAGATTGTGTGCATTTATCAAATAGTTTATAGTCAGAAGGTGGTAGCATTGGAAAAACATATCTTTTTTGCTAGGTTAGTAGAAAAAAAAGGGAAATAAGTTAAAGCTATAACATCTGTTACTTTATGTTTTAAATAAACAAAAGCAAAAGTCCCTCTGCATATCCACCATGAAGGTTTGCAAATTGACAGCTAATTGCTAATTAAGAGAGAACCAAACAAATAATGCTATACAGAAACTAACTTTATGCTACTAGCAACTGGCCTGTTCTAGCACCCAATCCAAAGAATTAATGCTGCTAGCACCTGGTACCTCCGGTGGATCAACAAATCATGGTGAAATTAGGAATAGACAGATACATGTTATTACTACAAATAATGATCCAAAGAAGTACTTATTATCATTCACAAATAGAAGAATGAATTGATATTAGGAATAGAAAGATACATATCAAACTCACAGGTGAGAAACGATCAACACACTGACCATTTCTAATTTAGTCAGTGGCTCAATAGAAGTATACACTACATGATCATTGTGTATTCAGAGTTACACCTAGTAATACAAGAGAGGTAGGGATCCTACAGGAGAAATGTGACACAAACTGCTCCATTTCTTTTTAGTAGCATGAAGTTTAGTAAAAGGTGTTCTTAGAATTTCCAGCCAACAATTGTGCCTAGTCTTTCACTCATTCTGCTAATTGACATCTACACTCAACTACTAATACGTAATTTAGGGCTTCCTAATGTTATATGCAGCCCTGAGACCATTTTGGTGTTGCATCTTGCTGGCTGCTAGCATTTTTCTCAGAGCAACCCCAATTCAGGGGCGGATCTAGTAGAGGGACATGGGTGTACACATGTACACCCAATAATTTTCGCAAAAAGCTAGAAGTTACTAGGCATGGAATAGCCAAATAGCTTGAGGTAGTTTGGGTTTCGCACAGCAAACAGGGAAGAGAAGGGGGTGGGAATACCTGCTGGGCGCTCTTCGCCAGCGAAGAGATCGGCGAAGGCATCGGCACCTGGTGTAGGGCGGCGGCCAGGGGCGGATCTAGTAGAGGGGCATGGGTGTGTAACACACGTACACCCAATAATTTTCGCAAAAAGTTAGAAGTTACTAGGCATCGAATAGACAAATAGCTTGAGGTAGTTTGGAACTCGGTTTCGCGCAGCACACAGGGAAGAGAAAGGGGTGGGAATACCTGCTGGGCGCTCTTCGCCGGCGAAGAGATCGGCCAAGGCCTCGGCACCTGGTGTAGGGCGGCGGCGGTGGCGGGAGCCAACTAGAACCCGATTTGGGAAGGGGGAGGCTCGATCTGGGCTGAGATGCTGTCGGCGGTGCGAGCTAGGCGGCGGCGACGACGACGACGACGACGTACGGACGAGAGGGATGCGAGGAGGAGAACGGGAACGACACGACCGAACGAGTCAAGTGTGAACGGTTGGGCAAATATACGTGGAATTTTAGGGAGTGTTCGGCTGGGGTTTTTCAGTTGGAAGGTATTTTTTTCTCACAATATTTTGGTATAAACAGTGTTTTTCTCTTGTAACATTATATGTTTCTCTTTTCTCCCTCTTCTAAGTTCCAACTCCGTTCAATTTTCCTGTTTCTTTTTACTCTTTTCAATCATTTTTAATAAAATATACCTAATCTTTACCTTATCTATGTATTTTATTCTTTTATCTACGTATCAAATATTAAAGAGCAAAGTTACCACGTGCTTTTATATTTCGGTTCGGTTTGGCCTTTGCTCCTTCCATGTGTCAGCACGTGTTTCTTTAGTTGTTCATGTATCAATTGCCACCTTTTCCTCATTCTTACCAAAAAAGTTGGCATTATTACGAAATCAAAGTCAAGCAACAAATGTGAAAATAATAAAAGGAGATGGATCTACTGAAACAATTAAACGAGTAAAAGAGCCCCCACTCTTCCTATACATCTTTGTTCTCTCATGTTCTCGTGTTCATGTGATTATGTGAAAGAACTCGATTCCTCAACACGTTATTGACATGAGTTCTATCGAGCTAAAGGCAGCAAGTTCTCACACAAAACATGATGTCATAGCTCGCTAGTTGCTTGAAACAACCAAACGCATCGGCCCTGAAGTGACGATCTCCTCTACCAGCCCCAAAGTATCGAGTTGTCAAGGCATTGCAGCGTGGGCACGCACAGGAGGTCTATGAGCCCCGCCACCACCATGTGGGGCCGCGCCGAGTGCCACCACCATACCGAACGCACAGCCAAGTCATTGAGGCAAGGGGTCGGGCGTCGTCGTTGCCCTCAACAGGTGGGATTCGCCCACCACGAGGTGCGGACGCTGAGTGCCGCTGCCCCCGAGCGAGCGAGGCAATGGCCCAGACAACCGCCACCGCAGGCACGTAGATCTAGGCCCCATTCGCCCCGCCATGGGCACTACTGCCGTCGCCACAACGAGCGCGCGAGCAGCGCTGCAGTGCGAAGCTAGGCTAAATTAGAGGAGGTGCACTTAATTAGCATGTGGGTGCATATATATTTTTTCCATAGGGGGTGCATATGTAGTGAATTTTTAGACATAATCACTGTTTCTACAATTTTTAGGGGCGCATTTGCACCCCCTAATCTAAATGTAGCTTCGCCCCTACGGGTGAGCGGGCAACGGTTTATTCAAAGATATAAATGTTGTTAATAATATTTTCTACAAACACAGTAAGATTTAAAAAAGTTTGGCAGGCAGATTCTTAGAGCAACACTTAAATAGAGGCAGAGTGAATAGATGCATGCGCTAGGAGCCTGTTTGGAGGGGTTCCGGCGGCTCCAGCTCTGGCTACTGTAGCACCACTTTAGAGGAGCTGCCGGAGCCTCCAAATCCAGCTACTCTGGATCCGTTGGTTTCGCAGTGCAATTTGGAGGGAGTCGGAGCCTTGCTAGGTGCCGCTACAGTCGCTAAGAGTGTCTAACAGGACCAAGGCAGGAGGAGCCGGAGCCCCTAGAGCCATGCCAAACACTGCCTAGGAGTTCCTTTCACTGGGTCAACGGTACAAAGCTCCGTCCTAAATTTTCCATCATTACATAATTGTAGAGTATTTTTAATAGAACGCACACAAAAATGCTTGTACATTTAATATATATCAAGTGAAACAATGGCCAGTATAAGTAAGATGGAAAGTTTTACATAAAACGATATCTAAAAAAAATAAGAGTACATTAAAGTCTAATTTAGTCGTCTTCTTCCTTCAATCATTCAGTGTCTGCCAACGATTCAAGGTTTTGAAGACCGCAAAAGCTACTCGTTGCTTGCAACAAGATCTAGTACCCGCTAAATAGCATCGTCTGGTGAAAACCCACAAGAAACGCAGCTTACAATCCTTCGGCAGTAAATACAAAGTGTCGAAGAAACCGGACCGTTCCTTCTCGTACAACATACCAATTGAAAATGTTCCCCTGATAAATACATCAACCGCAAAATTGCAGAAAAAAAAGGAAGATCGATCTTACAAAACATATTGTTGTTGGCCCTTCACAGACAGCCTGTTCGCTTGGTCGTAAACGATCGTAAATTTTCAGCCGGAATAATGTTTTTCTCTCACACCAAACCAGCCAGCAGTAAATAATCCACGATCGTTTACGGTCTCCTAAATAGGCTGAGAGTTTTACACAGCCATTATTTTTTTCAGCCACGCGTGTGTGTGTGGGTGGGGGGTTGCTGCATGATTGATGATGAAACAAACTAGGCGATGGAACTCGGGCCAGGCGCGCGTACTCGTGGTAATGGACCCCTTCTGGGCCGTGTACATACGGCCTTATAACCCCATACCGTCCGGCCAGCATGTGACCATATACATTGAAACCATCCCATCGCAGTCTGTATATTTTCCCCAAACTATACTAATATTTCACTACACATTAATCCTCCGCTCCCTCCAATTAATCTGCACAGGTCGGTCACCTGCTGATAGATTACTGGAGACCGGCGGGCCACCCAAAAAACTAGGCGTCGACGTTGATGACGGGGCCTTCAAACCAGAACCGGGCGTGGAGTAGCCACGTGCCGACGCTGAGGACCAGCACGCCGCCGACGGCGACCGGCGTGTAGTTGAGGTTGTCCTCCGCGACGGGGTACGCCACCGGCAGGCAGAAGAGCACGGTGACGAGGGCCACCCAGGCGACGGCGACCCAGCCGACGAGGAGGCCGTACCTCCCGAGGTGGAACGGCCCCGGGACAAAGGATTTCCGGGCCGTCGTGACGCGGAAGAAGATGGGCAGCGCGTACGCGATGTATAGCCCAGTGGTCGCCACGGACACCATCGCCTGGAACGCCACCTGGCTCCCAAGCGACTGTCAAATTAAATTGAAAATAAGACATGGATTAAGTTTCAATTTGTTTCGAGCGAAATTTGATCGAAATTGATTGAAAACTGCTTGACCCACCGTGAGGGACATGATGAATGCAACCGTGACAGAAAGCCAGACGACGTTAATGGGCACCTCCTGGCTGTTGAGCCGGTACCACACACGGGAGAACGGCATGGCTCCGTCCCTGGAGAAGGCGTAGCCCATCCTTGAGTTGGTGGTGACACATGCGACGCCGCAGAGGAAGACGGCGACGGCGATGACCGCCAGGCACGCGACCGCCCCGGCGCCGCTGCCGTACCTCCCGTGGAAAGCGGTGTAGAGAGCCTGGGCGACGGCGTAGCCGCCGGCGTCGTTGCTGGGGCTCAGGAGGTAGGGGATGTCCGTCATCAGCGACGTCAATGCCACCAGGTAGATCCACCCAAACATGGACGCCAGGGCAACCGAGGTCACGATCCCGATCGACCCGCTCCGGTCCGCGCCCTTCGTTTCCTCTGACTGAATGCGTGCGTGGTTGCATGTTATCAGAATTCATTCAGAATAAATAATGCTCAGAATCCAGTTTAATTTGTTTGGATTTGAGGATATGTATATATTTATTACCATGTGAGCAGATGTGTCGTAGCCGAGGAGGGAGTACTGGCTCATGAGCAACCCAACGAAGAGAATGTATGCCTTGTCGTGGATTCCCATGCCGTTCTCTGTGTTGAAGTGGGTGAAGATGAACTCCACGCTCGCTCTCTCCTTGGCGACCGCTGGAAGCAAGATCACCATGACGAAGACACCTACATACATAGCATGCACAATCCATGCAATCAAAGCATGCATTGGAGTGGTCAGACTCTCTCTCTCTCTCTCTCTCTCTCTCTCTCTCTCTCTCTGATAAAACTGAGTGATCAGACTCTTGAATTCATCCCCCTGCAGCTGCAGATATATACCTGCTGTATTCCAGAAGACCCCTAGGTGACCAAACCATGAGAGCCAGTGGATGGGGAGGCAGTTGATGAGGCCGTGCAGGATGAGGATGACGCCGTAGATGGCGACCAGGACGTACTTGGAGGCCATGTAGCCACCGCCGTTGGCTCCCCCGGTGCCGAGCAGGATGATCACCTGGACAAGCTGAGCCAACGAGAAGTCGATGCTCGTCGTACCTGCCCACTGTTAATTGACCAAGTTGTTTATATATATATATATAGTTGACTGATGACTGATGACTGATGAGAGATCGAGCCACTAGCCCACTACTAGCCCATACTCAGACACATGATGCATGCTGCGATTCCGTGATGTCCATGCATGCAAGCACGGCGATACTGATGATTAATTCATGGATCTAGAATATTTTGATGAGGTGCAAGTGCAAACGAGTAACACTAAACTTCATGGATCAAACGAGCCACACATGCATGCATATACCATACCTGTCCCACGATGTTGAACCTGCAAAACAGAACAAAAGACTAAGCTCATCAATTTCATTCACGTGTTTCGCCTGTTAGCTTGCTTTCTCTTCATATACAGTTCGTAGCAGATCAAGCGTAGAGTAAGTGTTATATGTAGTGCTCGTTCGGTCAATATCTTACTTCTTACACTTGGGTTTCTTTTATGTATATATATATAAAAGAAGATTCTTATGCTATGCTTGGTTGTTAATTGTCACAAGAACATCTGTCCGAGAATTGAAGAAAACTAGCTATATATGTGTGTGTACGGCTGGAAAAACTGAACGAGTTCGTCGTGCACGTACTGACGCACGCACTCGGAAAATTCTAAACGGCCAGTAGTCGCAGAGATTTTTTTTTCCTTCTTTTTGACATGAAATGAAAGCAAGGACGACATTTATTTCAAGACGCCACACGGAACCGTCAACAAGAAAGATACGCAAGAGAGAAGAGAAAGCGGCAAAGATACGATAATACTACACGACGACGGCGTACGTACCATCCGGTGACCCAGGAAGCCAGCGAGGCCCAGTTCTTGCCGGCGAGCTTGGCGCTCCAGTAGTAGAGGCCGCCGGAGGTCGGGTAGGCGGAGCAGATCTCCGCCATGGACAGCGCCACGCAGCCGTTGAAGGTCGCCACCACGAGCCAGCCCAGCGTCATGGACGCCGGCCCACCGTAGCGCAGCCCGGTGTTGTAGGTCGTCGTCACGCCCGTGAGCACGGAGATGATGGCGAAGGAGAAGGCGAAGTTGGAGACCACACTACACATGTATATGCATGTACTGAGTATATAAAGAAACCCAAAAGAAATTGCATGAGTGCATGGGGATTTGAATCGAATTGATCGGAAGACGGAGTGAGCGATATGATTACGAGAGGCCGCGCTTGAGCTCCTGCTTGTATCCAAGCTGATGCAACCGGGCCCTGTCCGGGTCGGCGACGGGCAGCTCGACGGAGCGGCGCGGCGCCAGCGCCATAGCTGCCGTTCTCTGCTCTGTTCTTGCTGCTCTGTCGTCAGCCGCCCGGGGCCGGCCGGCTATAGCTGCAGCCCGCAGGTCGCTGCTACCACCTCGCTTGCACTACTCTGTCTAAGTCTCTAGTTGACAGGTTCAGTGCCGCTTGGTAGTGAGCTTGTTACAGTTTAATCGTAGAATGCACCAGGGGTCAACACATGCCGTGGAAATCGCCCATGATTGCGCCGCTCCGGCGTACGTGTCGTGGTGTTCTGGGATTCCATCGCTTCTGTCTGAACCATAATTTTTTTGACCCAAAAGGGTAAAGGCTACTGGTAGCTGACTCTTTGCCTCGATACAAAGGCTGTTCGTTTCGGCTGGATTGGCTTATAAGCCATGGCTAAAAAAACTGCTGGCAGGTTTAGTGTAAGAGAAAAATAATGTCCGTTGGCTGATAAGCCAAGGCTTATAAGTTGCCGAACAGGCTGATACATACATATACATATACATGCATGCTGTCCTTTTACTATACCAGTTCAACGAGACAACAACCCACGATTATACGAGTAATAGAAGTGTTAATTAGCTGAAGCCTAAAGGTTGTGGGGATAGGAACAGAGAATAGAATTTGGGATCGGCAGCACAGGATTAGGCAAGGAGCGTAGACATGAACAATAACATTGTTCAGGATTTATGAGTTTACAACCATTATATTGACATTTTCTGATACCCTTCCTCTCCTCACAGTCACAGATACGTATATACTCCCTCCGTATTAGAAAGAATGACACCATGAGATACGTGTTGGTCAAACTTTCTTAAATTTGACTAACTTAGTTTAGACGGAGATCGAGCATTGGAACGGTCCGCCACAATTCGTAGGAGAGCCTTCTTCCCCCGAGCGCTCCCTAGGGCGACTCGGGGGGTGACCGCCGCGGCGTCCCTAGGGCCCCCCTCCCGGCCCTCCCCTCCGGCCGCCGCGTGCAGCGGCGGCGGCCTGTGGTGGCACGAAAAATGGTGACCGCCGCATCCTCCCCCCTCCCACCTCTCTCTCCCCATCCCAATCCTCCACCACCTTGACTTCCCCGTGCTTCTCTGGCGGACTCACCGGCCGGTGGCCCGGATCCGGGTTCCTTTGAACCGGATCTGGCTCCTCCTCGTCGGCACGACGACGAGGGCCAGGCGGCCGGGCCTGGGCGGCGGCTTCTCCGGCGAGTTGGCGTGGCCAGCCAGGCGGCGGATCTAGCGTCTGCTGCTCCAATGGCGCGGATCCGACGCCTGCTGCTGCCGTCTGACGGGGTGCTCGGCATGGACAGCCTCCGGGGCCTATCGTTCCGCGACGGCCCCCCGTAGTAGCTCCTATGGGGCGCCGGTGGACGCGGCCATCGTCAGGGCCACGCTCGATGGGCGGCCAGGTCCGGGGTCGCCACCGGCTTGGCATGCCGGTGTCTACGCCACGGGGGCCACCAGTCACGGGGTTGGCGGCCACCATCAGGTGACGCGCTGTCACCAAATCCAGCTGCCGCTGCTCGCCCTGAGCCCGAATCTGCGCTGTGCCGGAGTCTGCGCCGCGGCTGTCGTCGACCATGGGGTCGGACTTGCGTGGGGGTCAGGTCTGCCGGCCATGGCTCTAGTCCCGATCGGTCCACGAGGCGCCGCTGTGGCCGCACCTCCCGGTCCCCGTCCGCGGAGCCATGTGGATGGTCAGCCACTGGGGGCTGGTGCGGCGGGGCTCATGGGACTCATGTTGAAGCGGCGGTAGTTGCACGGGTTCTAGGCGAAAGCTCAGCCCGGTTTCAGCCGGACGAACGACGGTGACGCCTTGGGCGCCACATACCTCCTTGGAGGCGTCGCTTCTGAACCTAGTGCTTTTGCGCCGACAGCACCGGATTCTGGGCGAAAGCCCCGTCTTAGAACCCTCTAAAGCCAGCGACGATGGCATCTAGGGTCGTTCCCTTGGGTGCCACCTCCTTCCTGAAGGCGCCGCTGAAGAATCCCCTACGGCCCATCGCTTGCCCCCCGTGTTGTCGCCGCCATTTGTGGTTCCTGCCGTTCGCTCCTGGTGGAGTTCCTCGCTGTGCCTATGTGTGCATTCATTCTACTCGCTTGGGTCTGTCCTGCAGCTCTTGACCTTGCCGTCGTCGTCTTGCTTATCTGACGGATGCTTTGTTGTCGTTGTCGTTGGTCTCTTCTCAGGCATTTGGCGCCGAGAGTGTCATGGCCGCTCCCCTCTGCGGATATTTTGCCTTGGGGTCGCTTCTTCCCCGGCGGATGCTTGGTCGTCGGCGGATGCGTTGCCGCCGTTGGATTTTGGGTCCCCTCTGTGGCAGATGCTTTGCTGCCGAAAGCGTGTGGACCCTCTTCTTGGCGGATGCTTGGCCGCCATGGTCGCTTGGTCTTCGTTGGCGAATGCTTTGCCGCTGTTGTTGCTAGATGCTTCTTTGTCTTATCAGGGTGGATGTTTTGCCACCACGGCTTTGTCTATCTTTAGGCAACCCTTGCGTGTTATTTTTATTGCAGGCTCAGTTGTAGGTCTTTGGTGTTGAGGGCCGTCGCTTTTCTTTCTTCTCTTCTCTTGTTCCTATGTTTATTCCTTGTGTTGCCTCCAAGACGTGTACGGCTCCTCGCCGTGACTCTCTTCCAAGGTTGTAAACTTTTCCACTTCTTTTAATGAAGCACGTGTTAATGCACGCTTTCGAAAAAATAGAAAAAAATATTAGCAGCATTTATATCACTAAACAAATTTATTATGAAAATATATCCAGCAATCCATCTAATGATAGTAATTATATAATATTAATATTATTTTATATATTATTAATCAAAGTTTAAAATGTTTGATTTTTGAAAAGTGAGAATGACATTCTTTGTGCGAGAGAGTATTGATATAGCACAAAGCAAAACAACACACACGCCACTCACTCCTGCCAGCTAGCTACACGCAACGAATCATGTTAACCCGGTTTGGGCCGAAGATGGACGCATCTCTCTTTGTGGGCCTTGCCACTTGTGTAACGGCTAGTCTGTTTGATTGTTGAGCAAGGTCACCTCGATACCTGTGCGGAGCAAGATTACCCTTGCTAGAGCAGGAGAGCCAAATTGGCTCACCCGGCCGGACAAGGCAAAGCTTGCTCAAGCATGCAAATCTACCAAGCACGCCCCTAGTATCTACGACTAAGCGAGGCGGCACTAAAAATAATGGCACAAAAAGTTTTATCCATTATATAACAACTAACAAAAGATGGTCCGCACAAAGATGACTAGCAAAATTGATTATGAAACACTCAAGAAACACTTAAGTTCACAAAAGGTAGGCCTTGGGAAAACAGTGTCGAATGAAACAAATCAATGATAACGTTTTTTTTTTCTCGAACACGCAAAACGCTTGCGCGTCTTTGCATTAAGTAGGAAGGAGTTTTGGATTACAAATATTGTGGCAGCGTTCTATGGGGCTTAATAAATTAGAGTGAAGCTCATGCCATCTCTAGTGCCCTAAAATTCTTAGGCTACTATACTGGAAAGTAAACAACCCATATGTCTTGCGCTTGCACCTGCTTGCACTCACTGCCCGGCCTCATGCTTGATCATGGCAAGTAGCTAGTGTAGCTGGGTGGCGGCGCCCCGGAAACATCTTGCATTCCTCTCCTTCCATAGCTCCTAGGCAGCTAGAGCGAAAACAGAGTCTGCACCGCTCCTATTGGTGCTGGTCCATGTCGATCTCTAGGAGGTCCACCAGTCGAAGATTGTGTGACGGTTGGGGAGGCCTTGTGTGTGTCCAAGCGCCGCAAGGACGTTCCACCATGCTTCCTCTACGACCAGGAGACGGAGGCCATAGACCACATCGTCGTCATAAATCAATGATAACGTAATTCCATAGCCTAATAATAAAGAGGCAATTTTTTTGCCTTTTTTTGTACCCATTTTTTTGTATGGCCTTCTCTGACTAACTCTGTGAATGTGAAAACGATTTCTGTTTGTATATCTACGACTCTCCTGTTTTTTATATATAATAACATACGTTGGTCTTCATGAGGTAACCTGCATGGGTACGAATCAAAATCCTAATCCAACACGAGTTCTAAGGTAACATGAATAGTTGAAATCCTATGCGTTGTTTTAAGGCTTCAGCATCCACTATGTAAAAAAAGCAAATAGCAAACTTTTCTGCGCACATTTTTTTTTTTGTTTCTAATACTGTTATTGATTTGGTCTCATTGGTTCAGTCCAGGATTTGGTATCCCGTCAGAATTCTGTTTTTCTTTTATGTGGACTAGGTAGCATGCCCGTGCGTTGCTACGGAACAGCTAAACTTTTGCATTAAAAACACACGGATCGCACGATATACAATCACATAGACAAAACGTACTTTGATATACTTTGTGTTTTTATGTCAATTGATTTGAGTAGTCATTCAGACTATTGCACCCATAATTTCTTTACATCTTTTTATTTATCTCTTTGTGTGCGCTTACTCAGACTATGTTTCACCCACTGTTGGTTCATTTGTTGCTTCAATATGCTCTTGAGTTTGGGTGTTTCGTCGTTGCTCATTTGTTAAATTCCTTCTATGGAAATTTTTATATGTCCATACATTACAATGAAAAAACACCATGACAATTAAAGTTTAAACATGTGTTGTATTATTAGAGCACGATCTAACATTATGTTTATAGCCAAAACTATTACTCATCACGCATGAACAATTAGCACAAAGCACGAAATCACGGAACTTGTCACTCAAAACCAAAAAGATCCACACAAGATTCTTGTTATCTTGTACGTATTCTCGTAAAGTAGTACAAGCACATATTTGCAAAAATTTTCAAGAAATTCTTCAGATCAAACAATATTAACACAATCAAATTATTCTTCTTTCCGGAACCAATTCTCTGTTGAGGTAATTAATAATTACAAAGAAAAAAAAGATGACGGCGTTCAGAAAATTAGTGCACAACAAGAATCAATGAATATTGGCTCCAGATCTTGAGGTTGTGGCCCGGTTTTCTTCTGTGCTTCAAGTGCTGAGGCTGTTCGTGGCTGCCATCGTATGGGACCTAGGGAGTCCACAGCCAATATCCCTTTTTAGTTAATAAAGCTTTAATTTTAACAACGTTGACCAGCTCCAAGCTCCAAACTGATCGAGCCCAGCTCCTCCTTGACGTCGTCAAACCTCACCATTACCACTGGAACCTGATAACTTACAATGCTCTAAACATAAGCAAAGTGAAAAACAAGTGCTTACCTCATAGAAGCATTGCAGCCATAGCAAATGCAGGTAAGCAACTGATCTAGATAACCTTATCTGAAACACAAACTGAAACAATTAAGAAGATGCCAAGAGAGAAAAAGATATCCAAAGCCTAAAACAAAAGCTTCACCACTAGCTTTGCTGTCGCCGACGAGCATCCGGCCACCCTCGTTGTTAATCATTTTCACTGAAGTATTGATAGCCTGCAACATCCATCTATGGTCCAAAGGTCAACATCAACGACGACCTCCCAAATGTGCAAAGAATATGAACAACAACTTACTCCCACGGCATGTCAAAGAGCAACTTGGTGATGAGCTTGAAGTTTTAGTAGCTGAGGTAGTAGATACACGTACGTCCAACATACTAAGCCTGCTCGGTTGCCCTTCTTCTACAGTCACCTGCAGCTGCTTGTTTTCTTCATGCAAAACAGTTAATGCTGGAGTGGTCGCTGCAGCAGCAGCCGCAACATTCACTTCCGAGCCTGGACAACCACTTCACAACTGCACAACCAATGTCGGAAGCCTGGACGAACTAACATTCACCTACACAATTCAATGATATCAATTCAGTTGGCCAAAAATTAAGGGGATTAAGTTACTTGTAGAATATCACTTGCAAACAAATTCCAGCTGAACTTTATAATCGTCGTCAATGAGTGGTAATTTTGTTCTAATCTCACAAACTAACATTTACCTACACAATTCAATGAGAGCAATTCAGTTGGCCAAAAATTAAGGGGATTAAGTTACCTGTAGAACATCACTTGCAAACAAATTCCGGCTGAGCTTTATAATTATCGTCAATGAGTGGTACTTTTGTTTTCATCCCACACAACATGAAAATAAGTGAGGTGACTGCTCCATGCAAGGTTTCTATAAAAACAAATGATCCATATTTCTGACTGTTTGTGGCAGCAAAAATGGTCTAAGCCTAACAGTGTTTCTAGTTTTGTACTTCAAGGTATAAATCAATACTATATAATATAATTTTGTCCTTTGTATTATATAATGTTGGTTGTAGTTAATTATTATACATGACTAAGTAAAAGGGCTTTTTGAGTGTTGTAGGAATTACTGATTTTAACGTGACAACAACAAATAAGCTTCAAGTGCTTTAACTATTTCCGCTCCTCTTCAAACATACTGTAAGAGTAACAAACGTTGTCATAATCAGTTGTGCATGAATCAAAGCATCTGGCACTTTTGTATTCACAAAAATCCTAGTGCTGAGAAAGTTTTTTAGTTTTGTTAAAATATTATCCGACCACCTCAGTGAGGCATAGGCCAACACTCTGTCCACTGCAGTGGACAAGCGCTCGTTGCCGTGTACAAAGGCTAGGGTGCAGAGTAACGCTGGTCATAGGCCGGATTTTGTTACATTGATTAACCTCCACCTCAGCAAGACGAGCAAGCTACACAGATAAACTATGCTTTGAGTAAGCTGATCTGTATAGTATGTTCATATATTCATACTTAGAACAGAGTGACATGATATAATAACATGCATTGAAAGTAACTATCGAAGCCCGCAAACAACGTCAGACGTTTGTGATAGGCCCTCGAAACCAGAACCGGGCGTGGAGCACC
The DNA here is from genome assembly GCA_904845875.1 of Miscanthus lutarioriparius. Classification (NCBI taxonomy): domain Eukaryota; kingdom Viridiplantae; phylum Streptophyta; class Magnoliopsida; order Poales; family Poaceae; genus Miscanthus; species Miscanthus lutarioriparius. Next base: position 4,968,125 of record CAJGYO010000006.1, on the reverse strand, counting down.
CACGCGGCGAGGCTGAGCACCAGCACGCCGCCGACGGCCACCGGCGTGTAGTTCAATGTCTCCTTGGTGACGGGGTACGCCACCGGCAGGCAGAAGAGCACGGTGACGAGGGCCACCCAGAGCACGCCCACCGAGCCGACGGCGACGCCGAATCTCCCGAGGTGGAACGGCCCTGGCACGAACGACCTCCTCGCCGTCGTCACGCGGAACAAGATGGGCAGCGCGTAGGCGATGTACAGACCCAGCGTCGCGATGGACACCATGGCCTGGAACGCCACCTGGCTCCCCAGCGACTGTACGTGTCGATCAGGAATGAAGAGAAATCACACGGTCACATGCATGGCAGACACGTACTTGAGAAGTTGAGAGATGAGAGCGCATGCACACCGTGAGGGCCATGACGAACGCCACGGACACGGAGAGCCAGACGACGTTGAAGGGCACCTCCTGCTTGTTCACCCGGTACCAGACATGCGAGAACGGCATCGCCCCATCCCTGGAGAAGGCGTAGCCCATCCTGGAGTTGCTGGTGACGCAGGCGGTGCCGCAGAGGAAGACGGCGACGGCGATGATGACCAAGCAGGCGATGCCGCCGGCGCCGGTGCCGTACCTCCGGTGGAAGGTGGCGTACAGGGCCTGAGCAATGGCGTACCCGCCGGCGTCGTTGCCGGCGTCCAGCAGGTACGGGATGTCGGTCACCACCGACGTGAGAGCCAGCAGGTAGATCCATCCGAACACGCTGGACAGAGAGACCGAGTAGACGATCCCCATCGGCCCGTTCCAGTCCGCCTTCTTCGTCTCCTCCGTCTGCATGCGATCGTGCTCGTTCAGTTCAGATGGTCATCAGAGAACAAAGATGAACGTGTGGTGGCCGGCCGGCGGCACTCCACGACGGCGGCGTGTGTTCAGTTCACCATGTGAGCAGAGGTGTCGTAGCCGATGCTGGAGTACTGGCTCATGAGCAGCCCGACGGCGAGGATGTAGGCCTTGCTATGGATGCCCATGCCGTTGCTGGTGTTCATGTGCGTGAAGATGAACTCGGCGTTCGCCCTCTCCTTGGCCACCGATGGGACGAGGATGACGAGGACGAACACACCTGCGACGTTCCAGAAGGCTCCGAGCTGGCCGAACCAGGAGAGCCACTGGATGGGCAGGCTGTTGATGAGGCCGTGAACGATGAGGATGGCGGTGTAGATGGCCAGCACGACGTACTTGGAGGCCAGGTAGCCGCCGCCGTTGGCCCCGCCGGTGCCCAGCAGGATGATCACCTGGATCAGCTGCGCCAGCGAGAAGTCCACGCTCGCGGTGCACGCCCACTGCGGCGCACGGCGATTCAATCAGCATACATGCATACACTGATGAGATGACTACTGTACACTACTAATGCCTGCACTGCAAAGATTACTGATCCTCTTTGCAAAAAAGAAGAGGAAGATTCTTTGATCCTGTGAAGTTGGAGAGAATGTTGTGTACTTGTGTACCTGCCCTACGATGTTGAACCTGCAGAATAGTGAACAGGACAGAAGATAAGTATGAATAAAACTTGATTAGACTACCCGTGACATGATTGGGAAGACGCCATGTCATCATCCTTGGCATCATGGTGAAAACAACAGAATTAAACAGGACGGTTAAGTTTCAAACAATAGGAGGACCCATCGGAAGCATTTCTGAATCTGACGGTTTTGTTGTATTGTTTTGTTTATTTAAACGAATCTGATGGTTTGTTGTTATTTGGCCTCGAGATTGCGGCGAGAGCTAAGCTGTAGTAGTATATTTGATTGTTATAAAAAAATCATGAAGCGAAGGAGAGAAGGTACCATCCGGTGACCCAGGACGCAAGTGGAGCCCATTCCTTGCCGGCGAGCTTGGCGCTCCAGTAGTAGAGGCCGCCGGAGGTCGGGTAGGCGGAGCAGATCTCCGCCATGGACAGCGCCACGCAGCCGTTGAAGAGCGCCACAACGAGCCAGCCCAGCGTCATGGACGCCGGCCCGCCGTAGCGCAGCCCGGTGTTGTAGGTCGTCGTCACGCCCGTCAACACGGAGATGATGGCGAAGGAGAAGGCGAAGTTGGAAACGACGCTAGAAAAAGGAACACATAGGATAGGAGCTCGATCAGAACTAGCGGCGGCCATAAAGAAACGAACGAGCTGGATGAGCTGCACCGGCACCGGCAGGGCGCACGTACGAGAGGCCGCGCTTGAGCTCCTGCCTGTATCCCAGCTGCTGCAGCCGCGCTCGGTCTGCGTCGGCGGCCGGGTCAGCGAGGGGCAGCTCGCCGCCGACGGTGCCCATCCCCGGCTGCGCACTTTGCTCCGATTCGCCGGGGCCCGGGCGTGCGCGCTACAGCCTACAGCTACTGAATGAGGAGACTCTCTCAGCTCGGCCGGCCGGTTGACGGGTCAGGGGTGGTAAAGCTTATTATTGTCAGAAACCTATACAAGTCATCCGTGAAGCACAAGGAGTCAGCAGAGAAGACTGGAAATCAGGACGGATACGCTAGCTGTCCCGGCATGTGCAAGCTAGTCCTGCGATTCCCTTTCGAGTGATTCGGCATCCTTTGACTAATGGCCGTGCTCCCACGATAGCTGCCATTTACAGTAAATAGCCATACCACAAAATGGACGATGCATGCTGGCCCACGTCAGTCCTGCTACGTTAATGGGCTGAATCCATAACGGGCCTGGAGTCCAAGGGCCAAGGCCTAATTGCTCCCTGTGTGAGCACCGAGGAGAGTAATTACCTATAGAGGGGGAGAGTAATCGGCACACCTGACGTCCGGACGGACAACGCGCGTCCGGACACTCGCGTACGCTGCTGCTCTGCCCCTGCCCGCGCGCCCGTCCACAACCCCTTCGCTCCCATACACATGCACGTGGGCCCAGCCTCCATCGGGCGCCCCTCTTCCCGCACGCCTGACACGCTCGCACCTTGCCCTCCCCGCCCTCATCCCCATCCGTTTGCCTCGCCCCCGCAAACGCACCCCCGCCCCGTCGTGCCCCCCAACGCGAGCCCTGTTGACGGTAACTAACATCAATTATAAACCATCAACATAACATGTGTTTATACTTAATTTCATCACCAAACATATGTATAGGGGTTTAAACTAATAAATTTCACGAGTTTTGATGAATCTGTGTTTTCAGCAGGGTTTATCCAGAAAACCGTTAAGGGGGGCCTATTCGTCAAAGGAAATTATGGAATTCCGCCGCGTAAACAGCGTGGGAAGATTCTACAAGACTCCAGGAGGCTCCCCACCGAAGCTGACCCCGAGGGGCTACCATGTGGGGCCGGCCGGCCCCACCTGCAGGCCATCCGGGGCCCTAGGCCCACCTGTCAGCCTCCGCGTCGCAATGTCGGTTCTCCACCACCTCCTAGGTTGCATCTACGCCGTCCTTTAAGTTGGTTTGATTCAAGGGCTCACGTTGGGCGCTCCGACCTATATATACCAGCCCCTATCACCCTCCCTAGAGCCATCCTGAAACCCTAATTCATATCATGAGGATCAGAGCCGGCTATGAAGAGAAGATTAGTTCTCCATAGGATCTAATCTTGTAAATAATAGTGAGATAGAGAGTGAGGAAAGAGTTTGGAGGAGGTGCCGACCTATTGGTGCTCTCTCTATGGCTTATACCTTGGTGGATCAAAGTTCTACTTAAGCTTGCCTTCGAGATTTCTCTGGTAATCAACTTCTAATTCAAGTAAGTAATTATTTATATTGTTCATCAGGATCACGACTCTCTTTTGAGTGCTATAATCTATAGACGCTCTAGGTTAAAGTATTAATCGTAAGTGTAAGTGTGGTGCTTAGACTTAGGTTAATCGTGGATGCACCCTGCATTCTGGATGGTGGTAGATCACGCGTGTGACATCACTTCTATATAACATGTACTATATAGCTTCATTGATTCTTTGTAGTATACCTCCCATCTGTAGGCGTAAGTAGGACACGGTTACGAAGGAAAGCATCCTCTGCTGGTGTCTTTCCGTAGTAATGTCCCCAGTTGAATAGTAGAAGGCATAGTTTACCCATGTTAGAGCTAGAGAACCTTAGTTTTCCTCTCTACGCTCGTATCTATCTCAACCTTGTTGCTACCCCTAGTTAAGTTAGATCGTAGTTAGTCTTACACGTTTTCCTATGGATATGATACTTGAAATACTTCTGAGTGAAAGCTACAGCGGTATCCGTGCGCTTGCGGATTTATCTATGTGCGTTAAATATACCAACAAGCTTTCTGACGCCGTTGCTAGGGAAATGATTGCTGAATTAACTTCGAGCCTAGCTTAATATTTTATTTTTTATTATTTCTTTTCTTTTACCTTTTCTTTTAGCATGGATTCCACTCCTATCTATCAATATGCTAAACCCACAAGCACAAGCCTAGAGCCACCAAAACCTTCAGAGCCTATCCTAACACCTGGCTATGAGTTATGCACATGTTTTATAAAATTGATACGGGATAAATCCTTATCGGAAGAAGGCAACGAAAATCCATACTCACACCTACAAGAGTTTGAACAGACATGTGCATGCTTGCGTATCGCTGACATGCCTGACAAAATCGTAAGATGGAAGTTGTTTCCGTTCTCTTTGACAGGAAGAGCTAAACATTGGTATAGTCAAACCGTAGGAAGTATGCAAGGAGATTGGGAAACATTATGCTCTAAATTTTATTTACGTTTCTTTCCCATCTATAAAGTGGTTAGCCTTCGGAAAGAGGTTCTAAATTTTAGACAACTAGAAGAAGAATCTCTTGGTACATCGTGGGATCATTTTAATGAACTCATCATCACTGGCCCAGACCTTGCCATTCATGACCCTGTACTTCTTCAATATTTTTACATGGGTCTTAGCAAGGATTCCATGGAATCCCTTGATACAGCCTCTAGAGAAGCTTTCCTTCATTTGTCTACTAGTGAAGCAAGGGGTATGCTTGATAAAATTAGTGGAAAGACTCCCTACACTAGCATTCATAATGAACTCTTTGAGAAAGAGAAGAAATCATCTCCCGATCAAGAAGAGGAAGTTCTGATAATAAATCACAACCACTTTAATCCCAAGATTTAGCTATCAATTCTGAACCACCAATGCCCCAAAATCTCACAAGAGAAGAAGGAATTTCACCTTTTGGAAATCCCTGTTGAAATTAAGGATGACCTCTTTGGTCTTAATTTTGGGAGAACATTAAATTCTCATCTTCATAAGAGACATTCGAGCGAATATAATTCAAATCATCTCAAGAAGGGATCTCTTAGAAAATATCTTTATTCCCATATAGGACATTAGAAAGAATTCAAGGATGGCATTTCAAGTAATGCCATAGAAGGAGAGCTGAGCCATCTAGAAGCCATTCCTATCCTCTCCCTTTCTATGTCCACATTAGATGTCTCATCTGAACCCATCTTTCAACACATCCTTGACCCCCGATGATCTCTCTTATGCTCTCTCCGAAGTCTCACGATGACCCTAAAAATCCACAAAGACAACCAAAGCATAGGAATCATAAAGGCCACAAGGATGACCAGAAAGAGCAACGACAATAGCTAGAATGTATTAAGAACGTATATGCCATTGCTAAAGAATGGATGGACAAGGACGAAGCCTTATGGGTAGAATCAAAACTTGGCTTAGATCCAAACAGTGAGCTTAAATCAATCTCTTTAATAAACAAGACTCATCCAAGTTTGGAGAAGGCCTTAGACGAGATCAATCCGAGAGTCACCAATACATGGGAAATCTTGGACAATAAAATGTCTAATGAATGTCATAGGTATGAAATGATGGAGACAATGTTTCTGTCTTTAGATATTCATGAAGAAACACCCTTAGAGCTTAAAAAGGAAGAAAACATCAACGAGCATAGAAGTTATTTCATGAACATCTCATCAAATCCATGCTCGCATGAGAAATCTCCTGAATTAATTGGTCTATCTAATATTACCACACATGAGATCTTCAACCCCCTCATTCTCTTTGTTCATAAAGACTTTGAAAGGGTGATTGTAGATGCATATGTTTATCATAAATATTGTAGATCTCGTTGTGTGAATCTTGAGATAGGTACATAAAGGTTGATGTTGAAGGAAAAACCACTTCACCAACTTGAGTGCAATTAGAAGGTTTTCCAAGGATGAGCTTTTGTCCTAAAGCAAGCACTTTCGAGAGATAACATAAGCTTTTACTTTTTGCTGTAATGCCCTTGTGAAGTGAGCATAGAAACTTAATTGTTACGGGTATTTTTGTCACTAACCATTCTAGGTTTGAAGCATAAAGAATGAAGGATGATGACTCAAGGTATGTCCAACCAATCATCATGCAACACTGAATCACATCCATCCAAACTTAACTTTACCTTACAAAATTCAAGCCTAGGGGATGGGCTTCTTTGAAAAATCTTATGCCATGTTGCTAATTCATCTTGGTTGTCTCTACCTTTAAATCATGCTCAATAACAATCATGCTCTTTCATCTTCAATTGAATAAATCTCTGCAATGCTTTCATGCTACCTTTGTTTACTATAGTATATTCGAAGTATGGAATATGTTCATACATCTTTTAAATTAAGCATGGAGCTTCATTTAGGGGTGCTGATCATACTTCCAAAGGCTTTTAAATTAAGCATGGTGCTTAGGTTAAAATATCTTTCTGAATCAAATTAGACATGATGCCTAGGTTGATTTTTGAACCAAGAATATGCTATAGTAGATACTGGTCATTTTGTTGTACTAACCATATGCAGAAAACTTTTAATTCAATATTGGTAAGTCACTAGATGAATTCAAATCGGAGATAAAGTAAGACACAACTCATTCATTATAGATATAAGAACTATATACCTCATTCAATATGGATGAAAGAACTGTAGGTACCAAAGTTCATTCACTTTGTCTTTTGTTGCAAGTTACCTTTGCCTTGAGCCATACTTGTATAAAACATGATCTCTATACTAAAGTAATCTCAAAACCATCTTTTTATTAGCATAGAGGGAAATTATAAAATTCTGGACAAACAATCCGTGTTTTAAAATTGTATATTCCATCGGGTATGTGTTGTCCACTGATCCTTTGCAGGCATAAAACAATGAGTGAGGCAAAAGGTCTAACAAGGTGTCAAAAGATCGAAGAGCAGAAAGATGACATGACAAAAGGATGAGAAAGAAAAAGTGTGAACTAGGAAAAAAGAAGCTCATGAATAGCTAAGCTACGAGAATAGCCGAACAAAGAAAACTTCAAGCAAAAGAGAAGGACCATCACAAGTCATCTATCCTTCGTCATATGGTGATATTATGTTCCAATGACAAAGGTAACATCCTAAGGTAAATGGTCATTATTTAAAAAGTTTTTCCTTCATTCTGGTAGACACATAAATAAGAAACAAAATATGTTTGAGTTATAATTTACCTGATCAAACCTGATTAGCTCAACATGTTTTGTTCTTTAAGCTTGTTCCTAGCACCACTTTTGATTCCATAGTCTTAACCAAATAAACTGAATAGTGCACATCCTAATTCTAGAAGATGATAGTCATAACCATGTAAAGATTAATACCTTATGGACAATCCTTTCATAGGTTAAGTGGCTGAATCTTTTGATCTTATCACCCATGACATAAGTGAACAAAACACACAACATCAACTTCGTCTTGTTTAATGTGCATAAGGTTAGAAAAGAATAAGTAAAGTTTTGGTTCTGTTGGTGTTTTCCCACCAATAGAGCCCATACACTTGATCTCTACCTTGTCTTATGAGAGGACATACTTCAAGCAAAGTATGAGGGAAGACAGTTGACTCCCCAATTTCTACAAGTAAAGGTTCTGAACCTGCTAAACCAAAATCAAAACTCAAAACTAAGACGGGTTTGGCGAAAAAAGGTGACATCATCATTAGAGGCACCACCACAAGAATCCTCATCTTCAGAGCGAATAGAGGTACTTAATCAATGAATTTCATAAGGAGAAGACCAATTCAAAGGACTTAAAACACCAAACCCTCAGTGAAAGAGCTACCTTGGGGAAGAAGCACTCCTGTGTATCTAGGTAAATATGCTTTCCCTTTGTTCTAGTTTTAGTTTCTTTTAAATAGTTAAGAAAATGGTGAATTAAAAACAAAATAAAAAGGTGTGTCTAGTTTGCTTTAATTTATTTTTAAGAGTTGAATAAAATAAAGAGGACTCAGAATAATCTCTTAAACGGAAATGATGAATAGTTGTTCTGTTGTAATTCCTTTCAAGTATCTAGTTTTTAGCCTCGAATTCTCCTGAATTTTTGATACGACTGATTTGATATAAAGATTTACTCTGAATTTGAAACTCGTGGGTAGCGAATGCTTGATCTAAGTCTAGGTAATTGATGGATATGATATGAGAAGGTCTGAGCTGTTGTTTATCTTGTTTCATGTGACACTAAAGTTCTGGAGATTTATCTTTTGAAAAACACAAAAATGTTACATGATGAGTTCCTATATGACAAAGCTTGAATTCCCACTAGAGCTATACATGTTATTTAGGCTAGGAAAACTTCCATATATATGTTGCTTGCTTTTGCATTGAGTTTTGTCAAGCTTTGTTGATCCTTATGAGAGGTTTGTCATGCTCTTAAAATCAAGATCACGTACACACCACAGATACCTGATGCTCCTACACTGGGAGTACGCAAAATATGCCTTCCATCTAGATCCACCAAAAAAATATTTTACTCCTATACTGGGGGTGAACACAAAAAACATGCTTGTTAGATTTTTTATCCATCAAATAAATGCTCTAAGTTATTGTTGATATCTCTTAAAATTTGGTTGCAGAAAAGAGACATGAGGCTATGCAAAAGTTATTCATAAAAAAAGAAAAAATGAAGAGATGAAAAAAATGGACAAGTGTCTGAGATATTTAAAACAAAGGGTACTTAGATGCCCGTCTGAAAAAAAAGAAGAGAAGAGAAAGAGAGATGAATAAGATAGCTCCTGCTATCTAGCAAATGTTTTTAAATTTTAAAGGAGAGATGTTTTTAAGGAGCATAGTAAAATTAGGTTAGTCACCATATATATCCAACATATATCCACACACATGCACATCTTGATTTCATTGTATGACTCAACTCTCTTTGGATCCATTGTTTGACTTTACAATATATGCATTACAAGTATGCTCTAGATTTCTCTCTACCTATGAACTCCACATAAGTTTTAGTTGTAGGAAGAGAAAAAGGCATAACATCTTTACTGCCTTTGGTGAGGATCCACAAATACCACATATATTGAGAAACTTGAGAGTGACATACAATGGAATCTCTGAGTTTTATTTTGAAAACTTATAAAAACTCTAGAACAATGGTGTAATAAAAAACTTAAGACATAGTGCTTAACTTGATCATTCTGTCTTTCAACTGCTCAAGACCCAAGTGAAGGTTAAGAATCCCCATCGTTAAAGGTAATATGGGTAAGTTTGAAAGTCAGATCAGTTTATTCTAATTCGGAGGAGAATTTTTTATTGAATGCATGTGTACTTTGAGGTGTGAAAACATTGTAGCAACTTCTGATCCATCGCTGAGTTTAGCTTTGCTTAGGGACTGGCAAAGGTTAAGCTTGTGGAACTTGTTGACGGTCACTAACATCAATTATAAACCGTCAACATAACATGTATTTATACTTAATTTCATCACCGAACATAGGTATGGGGGTTTAAACTAATAAATTCCATGAGTTTTGGTGAATCTGTGTTTTTAGCAGGGTTTATCTAGAAAACCGTCAAGGGAGACATATTCCTCTAAGAAAATTACGGAATTCCATCGCGTAAACAGCATAGGAAGATTCTTGAAGACTACAGGAGGATCTCCATCGAAGTAGACCCCCAGGGGCTACCATGTGGGGATGCCTGGTCCCACCTGTAGGTCGGCCGGGCCCTGGGCCCACCTGTCAGCCTCCCCGTCGCAATGTCGGTTCTCCATCGCCTCTTAGGTTGCATCTACGTCGTCCTTTAAGTCGGTTTGATCTAAGGACTCACGTTGGACGCTTCGGCCTATATATGCCAGCCCCTGCCACCCTCTCTGGAGCCATCCTGAAACCCTAATTCATATCTTGCCCCTAGAGCGCCGCGCGCCACGTCCACCAGCTCGCCGCACCCCATTCTCAGCACCCCCTAATCTCCGAATAGCATGAAACACGTGCAACATGAAACACTTGAGTGCAACATACATCTCAAACAGATGAAACATCTGAAATATACAGTTGCAACATATGTGTGAAAATATATGTAATATCCAGATAGAACACTTGCAACTTGCAACATGAAAACACTTGCTGCAACAGAAACTAAAACAGATGAAACATTTTGGAACATACTGTTGTAATATATGTGTGGAACATATGCAACATCCAGATCAAACGCATGCAACAATACATCTGGGAACAGATGAAACATTTTGAATAAAACGCTTGCAACATGCCTCTGAAACACTTGCAACATATGCAAACATGTGCAACATCTCTCGATCTACATTTGCAATATCCATAGATTCAACTGCAATATATCTCTGAAACATCTGAAATATTTGAAACATATAATTGCAACATAGGGGGGGAGAGAGAGAGAGCCTGGCGCGGGGAGCGTCATGGCCGTCGGATCTGAGAGCATTGGGGCTCCTGGAGGAGGACGCCGATGTGGGGAGGGGCGCCACCGAGGTGGGGGAGGAGGACGTCGGGTGGGGGAAGGAGCCATCGGGATGGGGAGGAGGACGCTGGGGTGGGTGAAGGAGCCACAAATGTGGGGAAGGAACCACCGGGGTGGGGGAGGAGGATGCCGCGGTGGGGAGGAGACACCGGGGTGGGTGAGGGCGCCGCCACCGGCCAGAGAGAGAGCCGACGGCACACGTGATGGGAGGGGCGGGAGCGAGCGGATGGGGAGCAACGGCGTGAGATGGGGTGCGCGGCGCGGCGAAGCCTTGCGTCACGAGCAGGCACGCATCGCGGGAGGGAGCGAGGCAGCGTGGGAATGAGCAAACGTTGCGACGCGCGGATAAGGCTATGGAGAGATGAGTGGAGGAGGACACGCGAGCACCGTAGCCAATTGTTTTATGCCGCGTCTAGAAAACGCCGGACGTTCAAGCCAGAGCATTATCGGAGAGTAATTACTCCTAGCGAGAAAGCTCACATATAATAAGTGTAATGTAGCCTAGTGGTTACAAGAGCCTTACAAGTCCTAGGTTTGTCTTCTTGTGGGAGTGATTCCAGGTTTTAACGACGTTGTGCATTCAGTGTTAGGCGACGTTTCTGTTGACACGAGGCGCTTGTGGTGACTTCGTCATTCTCAAGGATTTGCATGTGTGGGTTCTTAGGGGTGAGTGTGCGTGGATTGTGAGCGTCTAAGCTGTATTGTGTAATTCTCAAAAAAGAAGGAAGTCGACCAACCTTTATATGTATCTAGCACTACTATTTTGTTTATATATAAGAAAAGAAACCCTTGGATAACAAGTGAGTGAGAGCAGTTTAGCCCTTCAAAAGAAGAGAGAGAGAGGGAGCAAGAACAAGGAGAAAAAAGCCTCCAAGAGGACAAAAAGAATAGGGAGAAGAAGATGACCGGAGAGGAGATCTTGCAAGAGAACAAGAAAGATTCATCATCAAGGTCATGAAGGTTCAGAACTTCATATCCACATCCTTGGTGTCTACAATATTGGTTCCACAGTCATTTGGTGAGGTTCTTCTATGCCTTAAGTTAGAAGCCCCTCTAAGAGTTGCAACTCATGTTGTTGTTGTCTAAGTTTTGAAAATATTGATGTATGAATGCCACTAATGCTATCTAGATATCGATCTGATTGTCGTAATCCCACAAGCAAATAGTGAAAGAAGATTTAGGTGACTTGGTCCTATGGTTTTTAGCTTGATTTGGGGGCGGGGGTTCACATTATAAATTCTGGTATCTTTGGTTGTTGTGATGATTGGTTTGAACTAATTGCTACCACATTCTCCACCTATATGTGTGATGTATATGTTTCCCTTTATGAATATAGGTTATGATTTTTGGTTGATTTCAGATTGTGCTGGAAATTAATGCTTTCGCTTTCCCTAACATGTTATGGTAGTGTGGTAGTCCCAGCAGCCGGGGCAAATCTATCCTTTGTTACCGAGGCGCGCAAACCTGATGAACTTCGACAAAATCCACTGGAGAATTACTGTTCACCAATGATGTTGACCCTGCTGTGTAAGCCCCCTCGCCCCAAACACCCCACCCCATGTTGAATTTCATGGCTGAATTAACTCCTGAGGCCTTGTTCGTTTTACTCTAAAGCTCAAGGGGTTGAAAGGAATTGAGGGTGATTTAATCCCCTACAGTTAAAATCCTTCTCAATCCCCTCCCAATCACAGTGGTTTAGTGCTTTAGGGATGAAACAAACATGGCCTGAGTGGGAACCGTTCTTTTTATAGATTTAGTTTTGTTACCTTTATTTTATTTTATTTAGGGTTTGATTTGCTGGCAATATCGGAGAAGTGGTGGCGACTCCATGTTTTATACTAACCATTACTTTCTTTGACAAATCTATACATATATACTTGAGCCACTATTTTTGGAGGATCTCTATTAAAAAAAGTAGAACGATAGCTGTACATATGAAACAGAGCATATCAGGGCCCGATCGATCATGGCCATCTCACGCGTCAATGGTGGTGACGGGCCCTCGAAACCAAAACCGGGGGTGGAGCACCCACGCGCCGAGGCTGAGCAGCAGCACGCCTCCGACGGCCAGCGGCGTGTAGTTGAAGTTTACCCCGGCGACGGGGTACGCCACTGGCAAGCAGAACAGCACGGTGACAAGGGCCACCCAGAGGACGGCGACCCAGCCGACGACAAGGCTGTAGCGTCTGAGATGAAACGGCCCTGGGACAAACGAGTTCCACGCCGTCGTCACGCGGAAGAAGATGGGCAGGGCGTAGGCGATGTACATGCCCAGCGTTGTGATGGACAGCATTGCCTGGAATGCCACCTGGCTCCCCAGCGACTGCCACGACATGCATGCATGCAGTTACATTTTGGAGATCAAGATGGACAAGGTCGTCGTCGCACATGCATGCGCGTATACATACTCACCGTGAGTGCCATGACGAATGCCACGGAGACGGAGAGCCAGACGACGTTGAAGGGCACCTCCTGCTTGTTGACACGGTACCAGAGCCGCGACAGCGGCATCGCGCCGTCCCTGGAGAAGGCGTACCCCATCCTCGAGTTGCTGGTCACGGACGCCGTGCCGCAGAGGAATATGGCGACGGCCATGGCCGCCAGGCGCAGGACGCCCCCGACGCCGCCGCCGCGGCCGCCGAACCTCTGTCGGAAGGTGGCGTACAGGGCTTGCGTGATGGCGTTCCCGCCGGCGTCGTTGGTAGGGTCCAGGAGCGACGGGATGTCGGTCACCATGGATGTCAAGGCCACCAGGTAAATCCATCCGAAGACGCTCGACAGCGCGACTGAAACCACGATCCCCATCGGGCCACTCCACTCCGCGTTCTTCGTCTCCTCTGACTGCATTTGTTCGTAAACACAAGCAAATCAAACCCATCGGCTAGCTTCCAGATTCAGTAAGTATGTTCATTATTGACGCAAAAGTTTTTATGTGTAATGGAACAGAGAGATTTACCATGTGGGCAGAAGTGTCGTATCCGAGGAGGGAATATTGGCTTGTCAGCAAACCAATGGCTAGTATATAGACGGATAGACTTGCTGTGGATCCCCACGGTATCGTCAGTGTAGCAGTGGGTGAATATAAACTCTATGCTTGCCCTCTCCTTAGCAACAACCGGAATCAATACCGTCAAGACAAATACGCCTACGACGATATGATCACATCACCAGTTACTTTAGGTAAAACCCTTGTGTTTGTGTTAGTCAATACATGCATGATCAGACCATTCAGAACTCAAATAATGGGATTGATGTGAAAATGATATTGGATCAATCACATACATACCTGCAAGATTCAAAAAAGTTCCAAGCTGACCGAAAAAGGCCAGCCAATTGATGGAAAGGCTATTGAGGGCCTGTTTGGTTGATAAGCCCGTGCAGCCGATGAGAGCCTATGGAAAAGCTGAAAGCCGTTTGGTTAGAGAAATGTCTAAATGCCCTTAAAGGCCCGAGGGACTATTTATATTCAAATTGCTTGTAAATAAATATTGTACTCACTTATTTGTATGTAAAAGACTATTTTGGTAAGGAAAAATAAATTTGTTCCAAGTTTTTAGTATTCAAAGTGATTTGGTCCATACAAATATAATAATATTAGCATTTTACAAAAGATAAGGGCTCATCAAATCATGTCATCCCTCAACATAACTATCTCACACTAAACAAAGCATCGGCTATTCTACTACTGATATTCATGGCATCCTCATTCTCCACATCTTCAATCTCATCTTCCGTGTCGTGTCATCCTCTTGTACCAAGTATTCATCATCAAGATCACATCTTTCGAACTCCTTATCATGCAAATTGCTATCACGAATAAAATTATGCAATGCCAAACAAGCAAGAATGATGTGCTTCGATACGAGTTGAGAAACTTGGTATGCCCTTCAAAATACGCCACTTCTCCTTCAATACTCCAAAGGCCCGCTCAATGACATTTCAAGGGATGAATGATTGAAATTGAACACCTCATATTTCCCTTTGGGGTGGTCTAGAACGATTACGAAATTCGGAATATGGTATGTGCTTCCTTTGAAAGGGGCCGAGATCTCCTCGGCTTGAATATCCATTTTAAGATAATATTTCCTACAAAGTAAAATCAATGTAAACAAATAAATAATACAAGTACCTCACGATCACCTCCAACCATTAGGAAGCAAATACGTAATACGTGTGGTATGTGTATACCTTTAGGAGGCACAGCATCAAAATTTGCCAAAGCATGATTGAGGATACGTGTGTCATGCTCAGGAATAAACCTCATGTCAAAGTCGATTCTCGAGATGTATATCCATGACGGCATGTGTGATTAACCGTCACCGGCACAACCATGAACATGTGAACCGCCACTCCAATAGCTCGTGGCCAAACGGTCTTCTTTGATTCTTTCATGTTCAAGAAAAATAGCATCTCTTGGCTTAATATTGTTTACCTAACTTGCGCAAACACTTCACAGACTCATGAAACTTAGTGTGAACTGTCCACGGTGAGCGAAATGAACGTCAAACGGCACTTGTGAAAATGATTGCGGTCATGTCCTGCCAATTTCAATGGATGAAACATTGTTAAGGTCAAACCATAGTTCAAGACTAGCAACTTCAGGTTATTCATCTTATAGAAGTAACTTGGACCATCATCACCCATTGCAGGCTTTAGGTGTTTCCCAGGATGAGTTCCAATAACGATCGACGCATTGTGCTTTGACCAATAATGGCAGGCCAAAAGCTAGCTAGCAATCTCTTCTGGGGCTACACCTTCCGATCCATCTACAAAAATATTAACATTTATTAAGCTCAGCTGCACAATGATAATAAGCTCACAAAGACAAGGACAAAAATATATGCATGCACATGGATACTAATCGACTAAGGATAATAAGCTCACAATACAAATAATTTTAGTACAAATTGTTCTCCCATTGTTCTCGGATACAATTTAAAATTGGTTCAGTAACAACTAATAGTGCTCACAATACAAATTCTTATTGGTTCACAAACAATAGAAATAAAATTGGTTCACTAGCTTCTCCTTCTCATGCTTTCTCAAATTCCATATTTATTTGTTTTCAGCGTAAGACCTTTTCAGGCTTCGATCAAGATTTGTTTAGAGGAGTTCACCCCACTTTTCCCCTCTTCATAGCCTCTCCAATATGGGGAAACATTATTTGGTAGATGCACTAGAGATCCTATCTCATTTTATCTTCAAACATGTGTTTTTGTACATTCGACTGGATTCTTTTTTTTTTTCAAAAATAGTACAGAGACCTTTTGCTTCAAATCAGACTTGACATCATCTTTAGGTGGAGGTTTTGGCACCTCACACGCAATCATCACTTCATCCGTCACCAGTGACAAGTCATAGTAAAACCTTGCGAAAATCGATCAAGATCATCAAGGTACTTCGTTTTTTTCCAAGATGATTGCATTTAAGCCCTTTTTCACGATTATTGCATCAATGAAAAATTTGTATCATACTATGGACAAAATATCATAGTGCTTAATGTTCATCCCAAATAGAATCAACAGTTCCCTTAGCCGCATCCCATCCAAGTCAAAATAATTTTTAACTCCATGAACCAAACATATTCTTTTTTACTAATTTGTTCTTCAATTGTATCTTTGTTCACTTGTCACTGATTTCAGAAGAGTCCAAAGCCCTAGTTTCACGCTTTCTATCTCCCTTTGAGCTTCAAAAGAAAATCACCCTAGTCTGCCTTTGTCACCCATTCTTGAATCAAACAAAACAAAATTTTCAGACATTCTAATTACCATAATATCATGCCATTATTTCTATCAAATACAAAAAATCGAATCGAGAATAAATCATGTATCAAACCATTTATGAGAGATTGAGATACCTTTTATAGATCCGTCATCGAGCGTGTCGATGGAGCTTGTTTGGTTTACAATGTCGTGTGAGCCCAGTGAATCGCTTTAGCAGTTGTTCTGTGATGAAACAAGAAAAAAAAAAGTTCTCTTCAAACTTTATCTCACATCCGTGTCCACACTATTGGATAGAAGGAAAGGAGCTTGTTAATCCAAGAAAGCTAACCCGTGTCGAGTGGGTGGCGGAAGTCATCGGCCGAGTATTCGACAAAGGGCAGAGAGGGGACTCTTCTGACCAAGAGGGAAAAGAGGATGGGGGGGCGCCGGAGAGGACTCAAGCGGCGCCAGAGAGGATGGGGACGGCGACGGAGAGGACCCGCCAAACCCTAGCTCTGCACAGGCGTCGCCACTATAATTCATGAGACGATGGATTCTCATGACGGGAAGAAGAGGAAAAGATCAAGCATTTTCTTTGTAACTTAGGCCCAGCGGGTAATTTCCATCCTCCACAGCCGGTGAAAGCAACCCTCCCCCCGCTGAAAAATGAACTACCCAAAAGCTAGCTTTTGTACAATCTATTAGGCCAACTAAGGGTCTTTGATGATTCTAAAAATAAGCGAGGGCCTGATAACTGACATAGATTGCCAGCACGACGTACTTGGAGGCCAGATAAGACAACAACAACACGTAAAGTACTAGATCCATTCAGAGTAGCACTATAGATAAAAGGTTCAATATCCATTCGACATCTTCTCCAACAACAAAACCCAAAAGAGAATTATTTCGGTAAATGAGTTTTCCAGAAGAGAGGATACTCATATTTGGGTTGTGCCTCTCAGACAACCTAAAATAAGTCTCCCGTATAAGTAATTTGTTGATAGCTGATTTTAGATGTCTCGCTACCCATTTTAGATTCAGATGCCCCCATCGAAGACAGTCTAACCACCGCTGTTGGCTCCACGGGTGCTAAGGAAGAGGATGACTTGGATAAACTGTGCCAATGAGAAGTCCACGCTCGTGGTCCAAGCCCACTGTGCAAAATGAAAGATTAGCGAAGCAAGTACAGCTAGCGACCTAGCATATACGTCAAACGGCTTCGGCTCATGTCCTGATTTAGGCCACGTTCGGCTTACCCCATATTTAACTTTCGATTTTTTTTTAGTCGGAATAGTATTTTTCTCTCACAATAATTTAATTGTAACAGTATTTTTCAGCCAAGTTTCGAACCAGCGAACGGGACCGTGCTCCAAGCCCAATCATTCAGGTTAATCTAGGAAGTACAGAACCATCTGACATGCAGGTATGGATGAGTATGACGCACTAGAACGGCCAAAGCTAGCTAGCTAGGGCAACTCCGATTGCATTATTGAGCTCAGCTGCAGAAGTTGCTGACTACTCTGACTACATCGCCAAATGTTCGTTAACGTGACGCCTAGAGGTGTGGCACCTTCTCCGATGATGGAGACCTACCTTCGGCCACCGTCTTGTCGGAACGGTGACACCACCGCCATGCTCTGTGCGCCGCCGTGCCGCCATGCATGTGGCCGGAGCTCACCGCCGCTTCACCGTGGCTCGATCCGCACTGCAGAGCTCCGCTAAGGTTCGTAGAAGTCGTGGCCGTGCTTGTTTGGTCACATCTTCGCCGGAGACGGCAAGTCCACCGCCGCGTGCCGCCGTCGAGCCACCATGCTCGCCGGCGAGGTCGCTCCGGTGATCCGCCGGGCCAACCGAGGGTACCTGTAGGTGCGGAATAGGATGGTGAACACGTTGGTGCCGACCTCGTCGCCGGTGACCTCGCTGTCGGCGAGATTTTCGCCGGTCAAGCCGTGCCCCTGCTCTGTGTGTCGCTGACATGTGGGTCCCGTTGACCCCGGTTTTTGAAGCTGCCCATTTTTGGATGCAACCTTCCATTAAAAAAACACAGCTTCTCTGTTTCAAATTATATATAGTAGGCGTATTTCGTTTTGTTAGGGCACACTTTTTTCCCTGAATATGTGAAACAATTTTGTCGGCATTTACTCTATTAGACTATTCTTTTTTTTTGCGAGACCTATTAGACTATTATTAGTGTCACTTATGTCATAAAAATCATAATCCTAGGTGTTTTTCAAGATGAATCTAATTACATCAATTATGTACTAAAAATCATGTGTTAATAAATAGATTGTTGGTCAAAAATATGTCACGTGAAATACGCTACTGATTTCAGAAGAGTAGTAGTTTTTAGAGCGACCGGTCAAATAACTTCGCCATTTAAAAAAAAACTGAATAATCAGCATTAGACTTTTATAGTGTCTATGTGTTGTTCACTACAATTATTAGTGTCATTGTTAGTTGTTACAGTTCAAACTGAACAGTGTCCAAGTTGGTTGGCTACCTATAATAGTGTATTTGAGGCCGCAAGTTTTTCCACTCTCTTTCCATCACATCAAATTTTTGACATGCTGTAGATAAAAAACCAGCCGGGCTTTTGAGCCTAGTTAGTCCAGATTGATCAACAATAATTGTCGAAAGCTTCGAGTTGTCAAATCACCGATTACTAACCCCAATCTAAACAAGGCCTGAGTATTACATAAGTTTCTAGGGAAAAATCTAAGGTTAGAAGTCGTGTATATAATTCATGATGTGATGGATTCTGTGACCAAGTTAAAGCGTACCTGGCCCACGATGTTGAACCTGCGAAACATGACACAAAGATGATTAAAAATACGGTAACTAGATAGACTGGCAGCATGATGGTTTGAAAAACGTTGCACTCCAATTTTGTCTACGTTATATGAAAGTGACATGAATAAAGCGGAAAGGCATTTTTAATCCAAAAATTAATTAAAGGGGAGAGCGAAAAAAACGGAAGCATCCGGTGACCCAGGAGGCGAGGGGAGCCCAGTCCTTGCCGGCGAGCTTGTCGCTCCAGTAGTAGAGGCCTCCCGCTCCGGTGGTCGGGTACGCCGAGCAGATCTCCGCCATGGACAGCGCGACGCAGCCGTTGAAGAGAGCCACGACGAGCCAGCCCAGCGTCATGGACGCCGGCCCGCCGTAGCGCAGCCCGGTGTTGTAGGTCGTCGTCACGCCGGCCAGCACGGAGATCATGGAGAAGGAGAAGGCGAAGTTGGAGAGGACGCTACGCAGGCAGAGGTAAAAACACTGAGCGTGAGAGCTGCTGGCAAGAAAAATGCAGGAGGATCGGAGCTTGGAATGAAATGGCATGCGGGACGTACGAGAGGCCGCGCTTGAGCTCCTGCTTGTATCCCAGCTGCTGCAGCCGGGCTTGGTCTCTGTCGGCGACGGGCAGATCGCCGCCGGCGGAGGAGCGGCGGGGAGACATCGCCGTGCGGTCTCTGTCTGCGTGCGTTTCCTCCAAACGGTGCTGCAGATGAGTGAGTGCAGCTTGCTGGCTACTTGATACTGACAGGATAGCATGGCAATAAATATCCGTAGGCTGCTTCTCCTTATTACAAGGGAGTCAAAGTCAACAGAATGGCTGCAATTGTGGAATTGGCGCACGGCTGACCCGTTCTTGCACGCACGTCACAGTGCAGTGCTACAATTCCCTTCCAGATATATTATTCATCGATTGGAGAGCGAGGAAAGGTTGTACTCCTCCTCCTACGTCAAAAAAAAAAATACAACTATGGTATTCATGTTGTTCAAATTTAACTAAATTTATAATGAATATTATACACTTTTATGTTTCTAATCCGGTTTATTAGTATATTTTATAACGAATCTAATAATATTTATTTTGTATCATGTGTTAGGGTCTATTTGGGATTGATCTACTCTAATTTTTTCAACTTTGCTCTACCAACTTCACCATGAAATAACTCCATTGTGGAGTTACTGGAGCAGATGACCCTATTTGGCATGGAGCCTAGCTCCACCTCCAAGAACGTGAAATTTCTCTGAGAAAGGTCTAATATGCCCTAAGTGATGTGTTCTAAAGCTACTACCAAGAGTCATGACATATAAATTTGCCATGAAATTAATTCACAACGGCTGGGCGTTTTTCTTTCCTTTCTAAATACACTAAAGCAATAGTCTCAAATCAAAGACCAACTTCTAAATGAATCATTTGCACTGCAGCAGGGAGCTTTTTCCTTTCTGAATACACAAGAAGCTGACACATGTGCACTGCACGAGCAGAAAAAATCATTCGGTACAAAAATTTCAGATGGAGAATAGGACAATTGTCACCTCGCCGCATATTGACGGCCCCTGGACAACTGTGACAAGGTACTGGACACCTACAATCTGGCCTAGGAGGCACTGGCCGGCCGTGGCCTGGCTGCCAGTGGCCTGAGCGGGTGCGCGATCGGTTAACAAGATAAAAATAGATCCTTAGCTAAAGAGCAGTCTACAACAAGAGTGGGAGTGTTGTAGCTTGTAAATCACTACTAGAGGGTGATTAGATAGGGTAATTAGCGAGCACCGGAAAAAATTGGAGGGTTATTAGATAGGGTAATTAGCACGTGATTGCTACGGGGAAAATAAAACATCTATTATATATAGATCAACTAGAGGGTGATTAGATATGGTAATTAGCAAGCACCGGACAAAACTAAGGATCCTGCCTACAGGCTAATTTGATTATTGAATTAGGACATTGCATGATTAGCAATGTTCTCTACCTTTAAGCACTTCTCTCTGGAGTTCTCCATATGTTTGTCATAGCCCTGAACTCTCTATTCTATCTCCCTTATGTTTTCGCCTTCAACTAAACTTGTTTGATGGTTTCAGAGCCAAGGAATGCATGTTTAAACGTGTGGTAAAAAAATGCAAGCTAAACCAACCTAGGAGAGTCCTAGGGCCGCCGGGTTTGGGCTTCTCAAGTTGGCTATTGGCCTCAACCCCTTTCATAGGCACTATCCTTTTATTTGACATGTGGGTATTTCATTCAATTCCATATTGATCTGAACTTGTTTGTGAGGCCATTTTACATCGAAATGTTTTGATATAACTCCCATCTTCCTCTTTAACTTTCTTGAATTTAAGAATTCTGAGGCGACTTGGTTCATGTTCATCCTTCCTAGATTGTTGAGTCCTAAATCGAGTCATCTGTCAACGTGCTCCAGTAATAGAGGCCGCGGTAAGTAGAGTAGGCGGAGCAGATCTCCGCCATGACAGCGCGACGCAGCCGTTGAATGTCACCACGACGAGCCAGCCCAGCGTCATGGACGCCGGTCCGCGTAACGCAGCCCGGTGTTGCACCACATCGTCATGACCGCGAGCACGGAGATGATGGAGAAGGAGAAGGCAAAGTAGGAGAGATACTTCGAAGCAGCACCTTTAACCATGGTGCAAAGACGCTCAACTTGCAAAGAATTATGCTATTACCATGTGCAACCAACCGTAGAGAGGTGAAGGATCAGACGATTCAGGGCGCACGTCGATCGCTTATAACATCTTTTGCAAATGATCCTTTTTATTACATACAGCACTTCCACACGATAACTACAAGGCTGCCTTCATCTTGTATCAATAATGTGAATCACGACAAAGAAATTGTATGGAACCATTTCCATGTCCAAAATTACAACATGAACAAATAGATAGATTCCACACGGCCCTCTTAAGATTAACATGACACTTAAGGTACCACCTGACATTCTTAAACAAGCATTTCTTTTCTCCATCTGCTCAGTTTCCTTCCCTAGAGGTAAACTAAAACGTTCAGTAAGGTCTGTATCGCCAATCCGATCTTGATCTGCTGCTTCCGCTGCTGGGGCCATAGCCGTACTGGAACATGACAATATTGGTTATTAAATGACAAGCCATAGATGAGTGGCATAGATGAGTTAAAAAAAAAGGTCACAGCAACAAGAGACGAACTTAAGCCTAGATTTCTGTTTTGGGGGACCTAATCATCAATTTCATTTGTGCTTTATAATCATACTATGCCATGAGAACATGTTTTTGTGCTTACATTATAATCTAGACCGCCGCAGAACCTGCCGAAGGATCGCATTGAACCATAAGCTCCGTAAAGATCCATGGGATCAATGTAACCACCAGCAGCTGAATCATTCTCAAGTGGTGCAGCTGGGTCTATTGCAACCTGAAAGCCGGAAAAACTTAGCCTTTTTTTTTTCCAGACAAGGACAATACTATCATTTTTTTACAGTAAATACAGATGTGGCAAATACCAGCAGCCTTACCTCATGGCCTAGAATTTCATGGCTTCTACGAGCTACCCGTTCTGCCACACCCTCATCAGCGAAGGTGACAAAACCAAAACCTCGGTGGCCACTTCTTTTGGGGTCCTGTGCAGGAATTGGAAAAGTTGAGACAACTATTATATTATGGCATGCAAAACAGTGGAAGTCTTAGCCTCACCTTCGGAATGTATGCATCTACGATTCGACCAAATCTGCCAAAGTAATGCCTTAGGTCATCCGTGTTTGCTTCTTGTGGAAGTCTACCAACAAATATCTTCTTGCCCACTGCTTGAGAGGATCCATAGTATCCTCCTGATTGAAGTCAAACAGTGAAATACTAAACTGAGAAGAAAAGTTTCAGTGTGTTCAGATCTGACAAAAAATCTATAACAGATCGAAGACTTACTTCCATAAGCTGATCCAGGATGGTCATACAGCGTTGGTGCACCCAAAGCTGCATACCTGGTAGCAGCTGAAATGTATGCGTTATATGCACCATAGCCACCCTGAGATGGCCTACTCGGGGGGTATCTGACATCTTCATCCTGATGCAAACATATTTTCAGGCAGTTATAAATACTAAGCATCTAAAATAGTAAATGATCCAGTATTCTAGTGTAACACAATACACTAAAAAATCACAAATATATCACTAGATAAACTATATACAGTATTCTACTGTAACACAATATACACTAAAAAAATCACAAATATTCCCTCCGTTCCAAATTATAAGATGTTTTGGCTTTTCTAGATACATTGCTTTTACTATATAATATGTATATCTAAGTGCATAGCAAATCTATGTATCTAGAAAAGTCAAAATGTCTAATAGTTTGGAATGGGGGGGGGGAGTATATCACTAGATAAACTCGTTGAAGCTAGTAGATGGATCTGACCACACTAAAGTTCTATTTCAGAAGAGTAAGGTACCTTCGGAGTTGCACGATCAACAACTACTGTTGTACCATCAAGCTCATGTGACTCTTGCATGATGCTGTCCACAGACTCTATTGAATTACATTCAAATTCAAAATTAGAATAATGTAAAAAGGAAATGACGCACGAACAAAACAATGGCTCAGGAGAATGAACATATGGCCAACTTTTATTTAAAAAACAATGAGCACAACAATAAAAAACTTGAGCAAGAACTGTTACGACTCGAATCCTATCCCAAAATCCTAATACACGGAATGCAAGCAAAATAAGAAAAATCAAAGAAAAAGAGAAGTGTAACAATTCTCTACAAGTGCAATCGATAACAACATAAAAATAGATCCTCAGATAAAGAAGAATTCACAGTAAGAATGGGATAGCTGTAAATGACTCGACAGCATTAACTCTGTACTGGTTGGCACCTGATTGCTACAGCGAAAAATAAGGCAACTAGTACATACATCATAATTTTGTCTGCCATTCCATTTTCTGTTAAAGCTGATGTGCCCCACCCCCTCAACTCAACCGAAAAAATCTCTTCACATCTAAATGAGCTTGAAAACATCCGTAAACGTACCTGCACTCTGAAACGTGATAAACCCAATTCCACGATGCCCTTTTGAACCATGTTCCTACACAGGAGATGTGAGTGTGGAGCGCAAATTTTAGTAAAATCATTGTCATATCCACCTCTAATTTATCCCAATCATGTAATGCCGCATAACCATTGAAAATCATTGTCATATCCACCTCTAATTTATCCCACTCATGTAATGCCGCATAACCATTGAATGCTCCACGACATTGCTTTTGGAACAATGGAGCAAAATACTCATGCAAAACAAAGTTTCTGCACTAGGATCTTAATGCTGGTAAGAAGTACAAGGTCTAATCCTATTCAAAACACTGAGAATACGCTGATATAAATTCTACCCTAATCTTCCCTGGCACTCTCCATAGTCCCAGATTGGTATACTGATGTTGGAGGCCAATAAGGCTATAGAAATCAAGATAACTCCAAAAATCATTGTACACGAGTCAGGAACTTCATTCAATGACTTTGTATTAAACATACATGTATGCTTACAATTGCATGTTAAAACCTTTGGCCACTAATGTAAACCACATGATTTATTTATAAAGGCCCTTAGGTTATATCCAGATTAAGATGTGGTGTCTCACAACTTGCTCAGATAAATAATTGCATTGTAGCCGCACAAAGCGGGAGCTCTCTGCACTGGGTACGCCCTTTTTTTAGAATATCCCCTTAGTTAATAATTTTGCAAATTAAATAGGAAGAATTTTATGGATGGCCAGAGGTCCAGTCCATCAAACCTCTCTCCTAATCCTTATCTCTTGATATGAGATGAGGTATCTACTTTCAATCAAGCAATGAAGAATTAATCCCAATAGTCTAGCCTCCTTCCAAGCTGACTCCACCCAGCTATCCTCCTGTTAGTGTTTACCCCTATGATCTAGGATCATAACATCGAAGAGATCAACTAGCATAGCAGCATTATGAACCTTAAGAAACAGTACCATCGCTATTTGAAGGATACCAGATGCAATGTTCCATACAAAACCAGTTTTAGTTTTTGCTAACCTTTGGCATGTAAAGATCAAGAATTTCTCCAAAAGCTTCAAAATGCCTGTTAATAAAGTAGTTCAGTTTAGACAAGCTCAATACAAATCAAGAGGGATATAGATAATGAAGAAAAGGTAGTAATGCTCTAACTGACCTACGAAACATCGATTCATCCACTGATTGTGGAATTCGAGCAACGAATATCCTTGTAGCTTTCTTTGTTCCTTGTGATTTCATTTCTTCCTGTGTTAAGAGAAAATTACACCAAAATCAAATAATCAATACCAAGTAGATCTGGACACTTATCAATGGTAGACCATATGGAAATTACAGAAAGACAAGGTATGGTTTTGTATGTTATTTACCTTTGGAGTAGCTATCTTCACTTCTAACGTACGGCTGCCAAGAACATGCTCGCAATCAAGAACATTCTGAAAGGATAATGCAGTGATTCAGAAAACTCATTTGAATTGGGCACTATAAAATAGCTGAATATGGATTCCAGTTAAAGATTGAAAGATGCAAAGAATTTATCATGCAACATCATGCATGGAGAAAATGAAGGATTATCTTCATTATTCTACTACCTTTGCATCATCGGCTGAGGCGAATGTTACATAGCCAAACCCGCGAGATCGCCCAGAAGACCGCTCCTATTATTTTTTATATGCAAGAAACATGGTCATAAATATGCGCTGCAATCAGCATATATAGTGATCAAATAGTGCAACCAGCAGATGTACATACAAAAATGGCTAATATTGCATGCTTATGTAAAAAAAAAGAACTAGGAACCATCTGTCATTGAACGGCACAAAATGTCATTGAACAGCACAAAATTAAAAATAACATAGTAAACTTCAAGCCGGTCAAATTTATAAGATAAAAAAAAATAACAGGACACAGGCATATGGCCAGACATAATTTCCTATTCCCAAGCAACTATTCTTGGAGAAAATAAATAATCAATAGTTTTCCAAATTATTTATTGAAATAGAAGGATCAAGTACTTCAGGAATTGTAATGACACAAAATTAAGGGTAGGAAAGCATAAACAGTATAGCATGTCATTCAATCTAAATGTGAATTACTGAATTATGGCAAACCTTCATGACGACACAATCGTCTAGGGGTCCAAACTTGGCCATGTACTCTCGTAACCCTTCAGTGTCAACATCCCAGGGGATACCGAGAACCTAGGTGCATTAATTGTGCATCCTCGTTATCCCTCAAGCGTGGCATTCATGTATAGAAAATCTTACAATGGAAAGGAGGGTTGGTAAATTACCACAAGCTTCGTAGCCATTGCAGCACTGGCTACAGATCAATGTCAAAAGATTCTTTGTCACTTATTCCCCTGTATCAAGGAAAACTCTCAGCAATCTACTGGTGGCCCCCAAGATTAACACAGATATTGCCTTGAAGCTATGATGAAGAGTGCACGGCTTAAATTTCTTGAACACCTTGCGTCAGTTGTCACCTTCACTGGATCTGAAAGTTGGTATGATTTAGTAAAAGTGTCTCACAGCCAGATAACCAGCCAATGGCAACATAAGATTCAAATAACAACTGGATAAGGAGATGTGTATCTGCGCTCGACAGCTGGGGAGAAAACAGAAAATGCCAAATACGACATCTCAGAGCAATAATATAAATGCTACTGACTGGTGGTTAACTGGGTATACCATAAAAGATGGCAAAAAATCACAATGGAAAGGGAAGGAACATTACAGTGGCTCCACAATATTGTCATATTGATATAGAGGAAATATATACTGCTCTGACGCAGAAACATTGTATTGCCTGGCACTGGAACCTATCTCTCTATCCAGCTCCAGCGATATAAGAAAGCTAGTTATTATCTCTATCTACACCTAAAAAGTCCCTTGAGGAATTGTCCATGGCAGACCCAAAATCTCAGGTAAAAAAACTGCAGTCGGACAGGACCAGGACCAGGAAAAAAAAAATCTTGGGACGGAAAAAAAAATCTCCGGTAAAAAAAGCTGGACCGGAACAAAATCCAACTCAATCTCCACCAGGCTAGCAGCTAGGCTCAATATACATCTCTATACACTACAATGATAAATAACTAATTACAATTCATTGCTAAATTAGAAAGGCTTGGCCCAATAAAAAATGACCGAATCAATTGTTCCAGTATGAAAATGGTCTTAAATAAAAAAGTAACAGCTATAAGGCTGCAGATCTTTTTAAGCTCACGTAAAAAAGTTATGTTTTTTTTCAAATACACTACACAGAAAGAAAATCTTGTTATTTTTTTACGAAATCACAATACAACACAGGCGCTCATACATGTTCGTACACTCATCTCCTATCAACGCACGCACACACATTCTACCCCTATGAGCACCTCTGCAAACGGTCGATCCCTGCTTATGTGTCCGTATTCGATACGAATCATCCTCTACTCGGAGTTCACGTGTCTGCGTCATACACATGGTTCCTCTACGAAGACCGGATCCACATGTCCGTGTCCGATACAAAGTCTCTGAGCTCACGTGTCTGCGTCCGCGTCCGAATACTAAGGTTCAGCACAAAAATGATGACCCCG
Source organism: Miscanthus lutarioriparius (assembly GCA_904845875.1). Classification (NCBI taxonomy): domain Eukaryota; kingdom Viridiplantae; phylum Streptophyta; class Magnoliopsida; order Poales; family Poaceae; genus Miscanthus; species Miscanthus lutarioriparius. The sequence continues at coordinate 4,940,390 of CAJGYO010000006.1, read as the reverse complement.
GTGCAACGCACGGGCATGTATCTAGTCCAACAAAAAGTCAAGTGGCGGTTACCGACATACAGTGTCGTGTTCTGCTGTGCCCCCATTTTGGGCTCATGCTGTCCAAATTTACCTCTCAGGAGCTAAGCACGTAGCTCTCACACTAAACACGATTAGTTTTCACACTAAACACGATTAGTTTTCAGAAATTATGTCCCCCGGGGGCAAAATCTCAATTCCAGACGAGTCACCCGTGCCACCACAACCAACAACCTCGGTCATGGCAGGCAGGCTTGCGCGGAGCATGGGGGATGGAATTGAGACCCCAAAAATTGTTTTTTCGAAAATTAACTGCGCCAGAATCATAATCGCGTTGTGCTAGCAAGGGGCGGACCCAGTATAGGACATCTATACACCCGATAATTTTGCGAAAACTCTAAGTTAGCAGGCACCATGCGTATACTCGCAATTGGGCCAGATCCGAATATAGATAAATTGCATTAGGGTTTGGGGTGTTCGGTTCCACGCAGCGAGAAGGGGAGAGGGGCAGAGGCGTACCTAGTGGGCACTCGTCGGAGGAGAGGACGTGGCAACGGGCGGCCGAGAACGTCGCCGGCGAAGACCTCACGGATGGAGGGAGGGAGGGGAGGCGGCACTCGCCCAGTCGTCGCCGCGAGGAACAGAAAGAGAGGCGAGACAGAGGAGGGGAACGAGGTCGTCAGGGACTCCAGGGCCGTGCAATACTAGCTTTGCATCCGCCGTTGCTCCATCCGACGACGCCCCTCTCTTCAGTCGTCGCAGTAGATGGGCTCTTGCAGGCCCAGGCGGTCAAATGGAGGCCCATTAAGGCCGGTTCTGCTTGTACCAGGGTGACACATTGGCAAGAATTTGTTTCGGCTTGTTCTAAAAAAAAAAAGAATTTGTTTCGGCTACAGAGAATCTAAGAAGTTGGCAAAATAAAATTATGGAGCAACTTGTTTCAAAAAAAATTTATGAGCAACTAAATAAACACTAACAAAAAACTATGTTGGGTAAACTTTGTTTTTGAAAAAATAATTTTATTCTGGTCCCTGCATATGTTATATGCATGACCGTTTATTATTACAGAATCAGACTCGGACTAAAAACAACTTTTTCTTAAAGAACCACACCAAAAACAATAGCCAACAACTAAACGCCAAGTTTATTAGAAGACAACCACATATTCCTAGCGGAAACCGTCGCTGTGGACCAGTCGGATGCGATCCTCGCGCCGACCCCCCACCTCCGCGCTCCTCCCGCTTCGTTCCGTGTCGTTTGTTTCGGCCCAGTTCCCTAGCGTGGCCCACTAACACGTTTCGAGAGAAGGTGTCTATCAGTTGAAGCCGAGTTTCATCTGGGCCTGACGGCCAGTTCGCTATTCCTAGAGAAAGGCGTATCATGTTTGGGTACACCCATCATGTTTCCAGGAGCGGTCTAGTCCATTGGTAATTCAGTAGTATACGTATGTGCCATCTTTTTTTCTTTTCTTTTATATTTCTTTTTTTCTCTTTCTTTTTCTTTCCTTTCTACTATTTATTTTTTATTTTTCTTTTCTATCTTTTACTTTTTTTGTGTTCTATTATTCTTGTCTTCTTTTATTCTTTTTTATTTTTCTTTCTTTTCATCTTTTATTTTTTATTTTTCTTTTCTTTTCTTCTATTTATTTTTTCTTTCCTTTCTTTTTCGTTTTTTTGGCGGTATTTTATTATTATTTTTTTCCTTTTTATTTTTTATTGTATGTTCTCCTTTTCTTTTTTTCCTTTTCTTTCATTCCTTTATTTTCCTTTTCTTTTTTTATTTTTCTTTCTTTTCTTTCTGTTTATAATTTATGTTTCACTTTTTTATTTATAGATACACGTGATGTTTACGTAGTATATATATGATATTTTATGATGTTCGTGCGTAGAAATGTGATGTTCTACGATGTATTTTGTGATGTTCAATACATATACGTTGATGTTCTAGTATATATTTTGTGATGTTCAATAGCTTTTTTTTTCTTTTTTATTTGACTCTAATTAATTACTTCACTAATGTTATTACTTTATTTTACATTTCATAACATTTTGTGATGTTTAATAGTATAAATATGATGTTATATGCTATTTTGTGATGTTCATGTAGTGTTAATGTGATGTTCTACAATGTATTTTGTGACGTTTGGTAGCATTTTTTCTTCTTTTTATTTGACTATAATTAATTACTTCACTAATTTTTTTTAATTTTTATATATTTTTTATATTTCATGATATATGTGATGTTCACATAGTATATATATGATGTTTTATGCTATTTTTTGTGATGTCCGTGTAGTGTTGATGTGATGTTCGATAATTATCTTTAAATACATGTTCATCATGAGATTAATGTTCATTAAAAAATTATCAAAATGTATCTATGTGGGGTCTTATTTTGAAGAGTTTATTGTAAGGAACACGATGGTGCAATCGGATTTTAATTGGAATACTTGGTTTAGGAGCTATGAAATGTTTTTAGTTGAAAAAGTATGGGATGTGCTGACATCAGCAGCGTGCGTTCCTCATCTGGTTCATGTAGCTCTTCCGAGTGGCATTCCGAGCGTCTGGTGCAGTGCGCCTGGCTGCGGGGTGAAGGAAGCGAGCACCGCTGGCCCAATAAGGAATTGAAATCGGTCCTGCGGCAGCGCGCACGACGCGAAAATGTATCTACGTGGGCTCCGTTTGCTTAAGCCAGAATCAGCTCTACTTTTTTAAGCTATAAAATAGTATTTTTCCTTACGATAAATCAGTTCTATAAATCAGCCGCAGCAGTAATAAGTCCTGCTAAACAGAGCCATAATCTGGGTGGTCGGTAGACGGTCGTGTGCCACCCAGGTCGGCAGGTAGGCTCCCCCAACTATTCCTAGTGGAAATATTCGATGTCATCATCTCCACCATACGACATTGCCCATCTTAAAGTCGGTATGTTGCACTCTTTTTAAAAATAGTTCGAATGCGCATTTGGTAAGTGCTATGATGTTTGGGGCTAAAATTTAGTTGTGTCACGTCGGACGTTCGGATGTTAATTAGGAGGACTAAACATGAGCTAATTATAAAACTAATTGCACAGGAGTAGACTAATTAGCGAGACGAATCTATTAAGCCTAATTAATCTATAATTATCAAATGTTTACTGTAGCACAACGTTAGTCAAATCATGGACTAATTAGACTTAATAGATTCGTCTCACAAATTAGACTCAATCTATGTAATTAGTTTTATAATTAGCCTTATGTTTAATACTCTTTATTGGGATCCAAGATTCGATGTGACGTGGCTAAACTTTTAACAAAAGAAAACAAACACTAGTTGTGAAACCTATGTACCCTTAAAAATTGGCTCCCACATCGCAGCAACCCAATTTCTCTAGGCTCCTTGTTTTCCTTTTTCCCTTTCATATGCCAACTATCATGTTTTTTAATGGAAAAAATCAACAAGGTTTGATGGGCCAAATTTCATGGGCCTGTTTGGTAAAACTTCTTTTGTTCTAGATTCTTTGTGAAAATGGATTCTCCACTACTGGAAATGATTCTCTAGGATAAATTCTATGCATATAGCAACTCCGTGCATATAGTGAATTAGATGAAGCTACTTTTTCTAGCTCCAAGCCCTATGGTTCATTTTAAAGAATTATTTCATAGAATTAACTTATAATCACTTCTATGTAAAAAAAACCTATTTGACATAGTTCCTCCTGAGCCCAGAAACTGCTCTAGGCGTTGTGCTAAACAGGCCCATAAGAGCACTATACTGCCTTGTTCCTTTGTCAGAGTCTCAAATGGTTAATTTTAGTATTTTACCACTTGTTGGTCTAGTACTTGTTAGCAACGGCTCCTCTCAGAGTAAGGCGAAACCTCAACACTGATGCTCAACGGAAGGTGAGCGGAGCGCCGGAGCAGGGGAGCACACCTGCTACATTGGCAGCAGCCAGCAGGGCAGGTTGTCAATGCCACCTGGCGGTCAATATATATCGTCAAATGCTCTGATGCTATCCGCACAGCATCGCTTTCTTGGGCTGTATATTGTGCTTGTCAGCTAGCTGATGCTAACGTTGGGCGTCAAATCATCCATGATTTCAACTAATTAATTTTCTGTGCTCATCTCGCATTACCTGTTTGGGATTTACAGCTATTTCTCTGTTCTCACTTGGGTAACAGCGCGATGAGCCGTCAGAAGTCGGTAATAAAGCTGTCTGAAAGACTACGTACGAGTAGTAGCGACTTGCGAGTGATCTCTGTCATCAGGCATAAATTACAAGCGTAAGTACGGACAAATATATGCTCTCTTCAAGTGAAGTATCCTTCGGTCCACTGCACCTGTACAGTCTATGCATGGCTCGTATGCGTTCGTAGCTTCATATGCTGTCCTGCTTATGCGTTCGTAGCTTCATATGCTGTCCTGCTTTGGCCGGTGGTTTATTTATATATAAGTAGTGGCAGTAGCACTAGCATGGTTGGTGCTGTGCATCATCAGTGGTAGCTGCAGTTTCAGTAGGCAGGCAGCAGGTACGTAGGAAACTCCAGCCACAAAAGATAGATGCATGCATATCATGTTGATGCGGAGGGGGAAACAAAAGGCTAGCATGACATGTTATATGCAGGATGGATAACCAGGGGAAAGGTTGCCTCCAAAAGATTGCCTTTGCATTTACTAGCATGCAGCAGAAGGCTGGGCTCCTCTAAAGATGCAATTGTTTTTCTTACTTTCCAAATACTCAGCGCACTTCCCCTCAAAAAATACACACACACACACACACACACAGTGGCCATGTGATTTTAACTTATTTTGAGATGGACGGAGTCTTGGCAGCAACGGCTCCTCCCTCAAAGTAAAGAAATCACACAGTAGTGATGGCTAGATTCTTTATTATGAGCAGGAGCTAGCAGTGGAAGCTGACCTGTCATGTACTCCACATATATTTTTAGAGTAATATGTACTCCACATATATACTCAGGTCAATCCATGTGGCGGGTCAAACCGATCGTCAAATGCCGATGGTAACGTTGGGATGGAGTTGATGATTCAAGATTTCAGCTAATCTTCTCTGCTGATTCATTTGGCATTACTTTTTGGACGAGGTTTCAGCTAATAATTCTCTGTTGCCACTTGACGGATTCAAATATTTGCCGTTACGTTGCCACGATAGACGAAAGAAACCTCGCTCTATCATCAGTTCCAACGATGGTTGCTTCGTTGAATTTGTTGTAGACCGACCTTCTACCTGCTCTCGCTTGCATGCGTTCCAGTTGGTTTCAAACTCATTTCTTTTTTCAATTCAAATGGACGGACAAGCAGAAAAATCCACCGATCTGTTCCAAACTCTCTCTGGTCCAAAAGCTTTGCACTGCGATGATAAACATGAGAGAAATGAAAGTGCCCTTTTCAGGCTGAAAAGTTGTTCGATCTCTCCAACCGAAGGACGGCAGTTGCTTCCTGCGCGAGCGAGCCATGTTCATAAATCATATATAATCAAACACCGTACTACTGGCCACTTTTGCTTAAAAACGTCTGCATATAAAATGTTTGAAAACTTTTGAACCTAACGCATTAGCGTAAACAGCGCGTACGTCGTACCCAATTGTTTCCCCCCCTCGATCGCGTGCGTCAAAGCGGCTCTCTTTTGCGAGAAGTCAGCGGCCTCCTGTGCTGTCAACGCACCGAGCAACAATCTGATAGTACCTCAAAAAAAAACTAGAATTTCCTTCACAAACTTTTAGCTATCGAGGCATTTTGCACGTGATTTGAATCGAGTTTGTTCAATTCGAATGCCGAAAGGTGATTTAATTTGACGAACAAGCTAAAATAAAATGAAAAAGTTGTTAGTCTCCCAGCTAATTAAGCCGGAAGCAAGGTAGAGTACGTACGTAAAGCCGTGTGAGATTACAAGGCCCTGTTCGCTGGTCTGAAACTTAACTGAAATTAACTGAAAAACACTATTCGTAATCTGTCAAACGACAAATCAAGTATACCAAACTACAAGTATATAGACTACAAGTATATAAATGCATGTGTTCTCTGCAAGTGAAGGTAGCCACCCGGGCTATACTAGATATACAACGTACACCTGAAGCTTGTCGTCCGGCACAATGCAATCCAACCCAACAATGCTGCAATGCATGTGTTGTACTTTCAGCAGTTGCACTGCTCCAGCATGCCGTCCGGCTCCGGCTCTGGGCTCTGTTTGTTTGCGCTATTCAACCAGCTTTAATTTATATAAATTAGTCGTGAAATATTATTTTTCTCTCACAACGAACCGGCCTTGATAGATGGATAAATGGCACGTGGCCGCAGTAGCTGCCGTTCAGTAGATAAATAGCACTAGGTGCATACTACTGGCTTGGGCTAGTCTTGAAGGGAACTCCAGCACAAAGTCGGTCAGTCGGACGCATGTTCATGCAACAACAACAACAAAAAAAAATCTTTATCTTTTCACAGAAACAACAGTGACCATTCCTCCTTCCCTATGTTAGTATGTTCTGATGAGACTATCGTCGGCGATCGTGACGCCGTCATCGTCCGATGCACTTGCACCGGCTGTTAGTGCTTCGCGATCCAGCACCAGCACGGGTACGGCAGCATGGCAGAGAAAAACTGGGAGCTGCAGGCCAAGTGTCCGGACGAGGCTACAAGGAACAAAAAGGGTAGGTACGTGTCGCCCACTCCTCGTCGTAGTGGTCGCATGCATGTGACCTCTACTCTCGCTATATATGCATCGTCGTCTATAGTGGACGTACGCCGTGATTGCGCGTTCAGCACATTACTTGTTGCCGTCACCGCAGACCGAGACAGCCAACTGATGATAAACTAATCGACATCTTCGTAACAGTCGGCAATCGTTTAATTACCTCAAATATTTATGTGTGTGCACATCTCCTACAATTCTGATGTCTGAAAATGATGTCAATTTTAGGCGACACGCCAACACCCACCTGCAACATTGGCTGGATTAAAGGAGAGGGTTGCTAGGGAAGAGAGCTTCATGTCTGTGGGCTTAGAAACAGGCTACGGTGACATGTAGATCCGGCGGTAATGGCGGTTCGAGAAAGGGACGGTGACGCGCGGCGAGAGCCACTAGACATGGACGGTGGAGGACATCTGAAAGGGAAGGGCCGGGGTTGGTGGCAATGGTGGCCACTGGATTAGCAGGGGATGGTGATTAGCGTGACAGGGGACAATGGCTCACAAACCTCGATGGCGAGGAGGCAGATGCCAGGCCGTAGGCGGGGGCCCATGGAGAAGAAACTAAGCAAAATATTGTAACGTAACGAAGAAGATGAACAATTGCCTAGAGGAGAAAGAAACATAAAGGACGTTGGATCTTGATCAACGACTGATTTTGGTCGCTCGAAGAAAGAAAAAAAAAAGGCACCTATCGTATATATAGTTACAAGCAGCTTAAGTTTGTACAGTACGTTACATGATGACGTAACATCAAACATTCTGACCTTGAATTTGCCCAAGGTTAGTACTGATATGGACAAAATGACGAGAAAATCACATGCAAAGATAGATTTGACACTGGAAACTCTTGGAATCCGAAACTTGCCCTCGTCATTGCGTCGTTAATATTGACATGTGGAGTTTCGTCTCGTACCCCCAGTGAGCAGCGAAGACACCGGAGAATTTCACATTATTTTTTACGATTGCAATGGCCCTGTTCGCTGAGAGGAATTTAGAGAAATCTGGATGAATCTATGAGAGCGTGAACAATGAATTTCAGCCGTGAACAGTGAATTCCGGCTGGTTTTGTGACCAGAGGAACGGCGCCAATGGCATGAAAGGAACTACATGGTGTTTTGTTTGAGGAATCAAATCATTCTAGTAATTAACTTATGAGAAATGAGATAACGATAGATCAATCCACTTTATTTCATAATCCAAACAAAGGCTCCGTTCGCTTCGCTGAAAAAAAAGCTAAAACACTGTTCTGTCTGATTTATTGTGAGAGAAAAACATTGTTCTGGCTGAAAATACAAGCCGAAAAGTACGAATAATAGGACAAACGAAGAGGAAAAAAAAAGATGAGGAGTGGAAAGACGATTGGACCAACTCATTCGTCCAGCCAAGCGGAACTTTGGATGCTAGTGCCAGCTGGTCCTACCGACGTGTCGGCTAACCAAATATTGGACCGGACTTCCGCACCTCTACCCTTAATTCCGCCGAAAATAGCCAACGATTAACGCAGAAATGCTCTGGATCCAACCTAGTAAACTCTGCGTCTGCATGAACGGACGAATTCGTGTGCTGTTGTGCTGCCTGTCATCGGTCACAAAAAGAAAATAAGGCTCACCTTGAGCCTGCAGGCTGCAGCCTACGTATCCAGCTAGGAGCCGTTGAACCGCCTCTCCATCGCCGGCCCCACCCCACACGCCTCTTGAATTAATTACGTTTCACCCCTGCTCTCTCTCTCCCTTTTCTTTTTGGGGAAATGGTGTTCTTGCCCCTGAACAGCAGTCAAATTGTGATTTTGCCCTTATTTTTTCAACTTTATGATTTTACCCTTGTTATTTTAAAACGAACCACCCGTTTACCCCGGGTTTGGATGTCTGTTAGATGGACATGGAATAAATGAATTAAAAAAAATCAAAATCCTTGCAAACAGAGGCAAAAAGACCATGTTGCCCCTCATCTTATCTTCAACCTCCTCGCTGCGTCACGACCATGGGCGCTTTAGGGCGCGTTGTCAGCGGGGACGGTGGCGCTGGTCATGGGCGTGCGCGCTCGCCATCCACTGCGCGCGCCAGGCAGGCAAGGCAATGTTCGGCCGCGACGCCGGTCAAGGTCATAACATGGGCGGCGGCGCCTGTCTGTCCATGGGCGCTGGCGCTTCATAGGCCCCCCAGACGCTGCAGGGCGGCGCGCAGCAACGCTGGTCACGGGCGCAGTGCTTGTAGGGTCACGCACCGCTCTTGGCCTTGATGCAGGCGCAAGAAGACAAAGAATGCCCGCCGCCGCGATGTTTGGGTCAAAAGCGCGGCAAGCGGCAGCGCTGGCCGTCATGCGGGCACAAAGCTCGCAGGGTCACGGTGTGCCACCCGCCGAGCGCGCGCGAGGCTTGCGCTTGGGCGTCAGCGGTGCAGCAAGCGTTCACGTCTTCTGGCTCAGCGCCATGGCCGGACGGATCGACTCACGCGCCACACAAACCGAGCCTCTCGGCCGACAGGGCAAAATCACAATTAGACATAAAAAAAAGGGGCAAAATCGCATGGGCATTCATGTCTTTTGTACAAAATTTAACACCGTTAGGGGTGGATGACGGAGCAGGGGCAAACCGGTGCTTCGTGAATGGCACAGTAGGGGTAAATTCACAAAGTCAAAAAAAAATAGGGACAAAATCACAATTTCGATACAAAACAAGGATACAAACGCAAGAACCCCTTTCTTTTTTGGAAAGGAGAGAGGGAAAAAAAGACAACACCCTCGCGCTTGTCTGGTCGTCGTCGTGTGTTTATATGAAACGGCCCGCGCCCCGCGGCCCCTCTGTCTGCGACGCGAACCAACGAACGCCAAAGCCAGCGCCGCGGCGTAGCCACCACCCTCTGCTATTATAGCCATCCATCGCCGTGCCTCTCCTCCCCAACGTCTCTGCGCATGCCATGCCCGAGGCCGAAGCGGCGGAGCCTCATCCCTTCCCCTTAACCTCACCATGGCGGCAATGCCGGACGCGGACTGCGCGGCCATGACGGTGCCGCTGCTCCCACGGCCCACGTGCCTGTCGGTCTCCTTCTCCTCCACCTCCTTCGCGTCCTCCTCCTCCTCCTCCTCCACCACCTCCGCCTCCTCCTCACCCCACTCCGCTTTCCCGCCGCCGCAGCCGCAGGGCCCGTGCAAGGCGCTGGCGGTGCTGCGGGACCACGCGGGCTCCGTCTCCTGCCTCTCGCTCTGCGGGGAGTTCCTGCTCAGCGCGTCCACGGGCGGCGACATCGTGGCGTGGCAGCAGCCCGACCTGCGGCGCTTCGCGCGGTTCGGCCACGGCGAGAACGGCGGCTCCGTCAAGGCGCTGGCGGCCGCGGGCAAGCGGGTCTTCTCCGCGCACCAGGACGGCTGCGTCTGTGTCTGGCGCGTCTCCCGCCGCTCCCGCTCCGAGAACGCCTTCAAGCTCGTCGCCGCGCTGCCCACCGCCAGGGACTACCTGGGCCGGGTGTTCCGCCAGGCCAGCTACGTGCAGACAACGGCGTGGTGTAGCCACCGGCGCCTCTGGATCGAGCACGCCGACAGCATTTCCTGCCTCGCCGTCGCCGCCACAGTGCACAACGCCGCGCTGCTCTACTCGGGCTCCTGGGACCGCACGCTCAAGGTTTGGCGCATCGCTGACCTCAAGTGCCTCGAGTCCATCCGCGCCCACGACGACACCGTCAACGCCGTCGCCGCCGACGCCGGCGTCGTCTACTCCGGCTCCGCCGACGGCCGCGTCAAGGCGTGAGAGAAGGGCAAGGCGTCGCATTTCCTCCAGGGCGTCCTCGTCGCCCGCGATGGCGTGTCCTGGAACGCGCTCGCCGTCGCCACCGCCGACCGCCGGGTCTACGCCGCGGGCTCCGACAGCCACGTCGCCGGCTGGGACCGCCTCGACGGCAGGACCGCCGCGCGCTGGACCCTCGCGTGCGATGTGAAGGCGCACGACATGGCCGTGCTGTGCCTCTGCGTCGTCAGGGACATGCTCTGCACCGGCTGCGCCGACAAGACCATCGGCCTGTGGCGCCGGCAGAGCGGCGGCGAGCTGGCCAAGGTGGGCGTCATTGGAGGCCACGAGGGCCCTGTAAAATGCATCCAGGCGTCCTGGTGCAGGCTCAGCAATGGCTGCATGGTCTACAGCGGGAGCCTTGACAAGACCATTAGAGTTTGGTGGGTGCCCGGTGCTTTGCAGCATGACAATGGCAACGAGCAGCAGCAACAACAAGAAAAGAGCTTCAAGGATCGGAATCATAATGAGAAGGCTTCTTTGTTCTTGAGATGAAACGTGTCTTTTTCAAATTTCGAAATTGATTGATTGAGATTGCTCAGGTCTAGTCTGTATTTTGGATTGTTTGATTGACGGTGCCGGACTTGGGTGGTTTTCTATATTAGATTAGATGGAGGGGGAGAACAAACATACAAGGATAAATGGATAACACACAAAGGTAGCCATAGAGTGGGTATAATTCTGTAAATGGCTGTATAATACGTTCTGATTCTTCTTTGATATAGGTTTTGATTAAATGGAAAAAAGGCTCAATGACCTTATTTGTGAGTTATGATGTGAATTCCTGAATCAAAACTACTAGTATTTGCTGTGGATGATGATGAACATTTCAGATTTGCAATGAGAAGCAGCAGCAAGGAAATAGCTTAAAGGATCAGAATCAGAATGAGAAGGCTTCTCTGTTCTTGAGATGAAACAGTGTCTGTTTCAAATTTCAAAATGGATATATTGAGATTGCTCAGGTCTAGTCTATATTTTGGATTGTCTGTTTTACAGTATGGTGATTTTTTTAATATTAGATTAGATAAATTGGAGAGAACATATATACAGGGATAAATGGATAATAGACAAAGGTGGCCATAGAGTGGGTGTAATTATCTTTATCTAAAAAAAGAGTGGGTGTAATTCTGTAAATGGCTGTATACTATATTCTGATTCTTCTTTGATACAGGTTTTGATTAAATGGAAAAAGACTCAGTGACCTTATTTGTGAGTTATAATGTGAATTCCTCAATCAAAAGTACTACTGTATTTGCTATGGATGATGATGAACAGTTCAGATTTTTACACTAAAAGCTCAAGATGACACATTGCACCTCACTCTCAACTTCCTGATGCACACATTGCACATCTTTTCCGTAGCTCTTGCAAGTGCTGACTTCTGATTGTTGTCCATCAATGCCGTGCTCGCATTCGTTCTAGTAGCACCACACTGTCCTGATTTCTCATATTGGGCCAGAAGTACCACTTCTTCTCTGCCTTACAGGTCAAAACACAAAGTAGCCCAAATACGCTAATCCAAGTTCAAATCAAGGCCCAGGAAATACATAGAGCAAGACATCATGGCGATAAGTGTGTTTTCATGCTCAATGGGTCTTGCTTGAGTCCTGAGCAGCTCTGAAACTAGAGGGCAGCAGAGATAATCGTCATTGGCTGTATCACAACAGGAAGCTGAAAACCCAGAGCTCGCACCCCGGAGAGATTGTTGTACGCCCTGTTAGGAGGCTTAGCAAGTGCAGTGATTGCCATGCTTTGAGTAATTACACATGAAAGTTGGTTCAAGGAGAGATCACGGGACTCGAATGTACCCATACTGCCAATTGTATTCGGAAAATGGCATTGGGGCATGGAGGGGATTTCTTGACAGATTCAGAATTCACTTCGAGTCCCACGACAGCTTAAGTTTCAGCAGGAAATTCTCCAGTTGAATCATTTCAAAGATCTCCAAGGCTTTTCGTCAGATAAACAATATCATATCAGTCTTTTCTTCCCCTTTGATTGTAATATGTAGACTCTCATTGTAACGATCCCCCTGCTCGCTTGAGCTTATTCATAACTACTTTTTCAGCTATGGAACAGTGTTTTCCTCTCATAACATTTCAGCATAAGTATCAGCATAAGCCAAATTTCAGCATCAGCGAACATGGTGAATTGCTTTAGACGGTGGCGGATCTAGGATTGAGGCAAGAGGGGGGCTAATTTCATCATAACCTATCTATGCAAAATTTATCCTGACTTAGCATGAAGCCTAATTTTGAGTACTAAAACTAAATTGTGCATTTTGGGCAAAGGGGTAAATTTTATGTCAATCATCTTTATAAACTGAAAAGTATATTAATAATTTGATAAATATTCTAGTAAGAAACAAATGAACATGTGGCACTTGCCAGTGGGCATCGGCCGCACACATGGGTAGCAACTAGCAGCCCAGAACTGCATGCTGCAGCAGGGGCGGGGCATGCATGGGTAAGTGGCCGTCGGATGGTGAAACTCTCTGTTGAAGCTGGAGGAGTGGGTCGCGGACTGTGCGGTGCGATGGCTGGGGCAACGGACGACGGGGGTGCGGGTGCCGTCGAGCATGGCCATGTTTGCACGGGCGCTCATAGGGTCCGGCCGTTCGGACGGTATGCTCCCGCCGGCCGGCAAATAATTTTCGCGCACGTGGGCAGACTGTTTCCTCAGCGGACAGCTTCTTTAGTGCGCCCGCAGATTGATTTCCCATTTGTGGGCTGATGTCACATCACTGGTGCGCCGACTTCATAGCGCATGTTTCTGCACAAAATTGACTAAGGGTGTGTTTATTTGGTGAGACGAAAATTTTTGGGTGTCATATCGGATGTGTCGGAAGGATATCGATAGGGGTTTTTGGATACTAATAAAAAAACAAATTATAGAACCCATCAGAAAACTGCAAGACGAATCTAATGATACTAATTAATCGGGCATTAGCACATGTGAGTTACTGTAGCATTTAAGGCTTTTCATGGACTAATTAGGCTTAAAAGATTCGTCTCGCGATTTTCAACCAAATTGTGCAATTAGTTTTTTTTTCTACATTTAATGCTTCATTCATGTGCCGCAAGATTCGATGTGACATTTTCGATTGAAATTTTTTTGAACTAAACATGGCCTAAAAACCATCCACAGTGCATCCAGCCATGCAAAAATCCAAATTTACTGACATTACACTCATGCAACTTCTTTTCAAAGTTTAGAAAAGTTATATTTCCCAAATCGAGATTCCAAATTATATTTTGATTGCATCATTGTGTTTCTTATAATAAAATCTTCAAAACAAGATCTCACTTAGATATGTTTAGATAAAATTTTATTAGCGAACATTTTTTATATAAAGATTGAACATTTCTTTTTATTGAGCAAATGCAATGTTCTAGGTTTATAAAACAATGTTTCGTCTCCATAAGAAAAATGTTCTCAGTTCTGAAGAACAGTATTCCACATCTAAGAAAAAAATTAAAGATTCATGTATTTTGTATTAAATATCTATAAAAAAATAAGAATAAAAATATAAAAATGAGTAACAAAAGTATGAAACATACAGAAATAGAAAATACTAAACAAATGACATAACAAATGCAGAAGACACATCGCAAATGCACAAACATAAACAAAAAAACATTGTATTTTTATAAATAATGGTAAAACATCCTATTTATATGATGTGAATTAAAAAACATCACTTCCGTCCCGTGGAGGGAGCTTCTAAGGTCTGGGCGGCTTGACAATAGCCTCGTGTAGTCATGTTGATAATTTTTCCCGCCTGGCAATGCGTCCGCTGCTGCGCTTGGTCACATCAGGTCCACCCTGCATCACTCTCACTGCCACCGAACACCCACCCCCACGTACTTGCGCACGGAACGCAGCATGTACCTCTCAGCTCGTGCACAAAAAAGCAGTGAGCGTACCGAGAGAAGGAAAAGAAATATTTTGGTACGTAACCCAGACAAAAGCATCACATGGAAAAAAAACATAATTGAAGCATAGAGCAAATCACAATTGAAAAGGAAAATCCACATAAAAAAGGTAAATTAAAAAAATCATCACATGGATATTATTTAAACAATCTAAAATATACTACAGAACATCTCATGGAAACTCAAGGATAATCGTTGAACATGCATTTATAATATATGAACATCCTAAAATACGTGGTGTGTAGTTGTCGGTGTTTCGGAACCGGGGGTCCTTAACCGACTAGTGAATTTGTGCTGCGTGCTCCCAATTCCGGATGGAGATGCAAAGAGACACAAGGTTTATACTGATTCGGGCAATGGATGCCCTACGTCCAGTCTGAGAAGGTGTTCTTGTATTCCTTGCACCGAGGTGCTCGTAGTATGGGGTTACAAGCTAGGTGAGAGAGGGAGTTCGTCCCAGATCTCTGTGAGGGGAGGTGATATCAAATTACAGAACGAGGCGTGTTGTTCGTGCGAGTATCTGTGATTCTATTCGTCGTCCTGGAAACGGTCCTGGTTGCCTTCTTTTATAGCCGCAGGGAGGAAACCAGGAGTACATAAGAGAGCTACACGTGGAGCAAGGACTATTCGATGACGTATTTACTCCTGGAGCAGCATGGCGTTGTCGTGGGAGTTCCCGTAGATGTCCAATCGGTATGGTCTTCACTGCAAGTAACATGCTGCGCATTTATTGACTTGGTGGATTGCAGAGGCTCGGCGGCCTTCGTAGCCGGTCGTGCCGAGGCCTGTTGTGCCGAGGCCTGCCGTGCCGAGGCCTGAGAAGTGACCCAGGTGCAGATGCGGGTCTCAGCAGCCATCAGGCGGAATAGTGCGAGACATGCGCCTACAGGATACGGTACCTGTGTTGTCAGTAGGGATGGTAAAAAAGGTGATCTGACCGTTGTCCCGTCGCTCCTGTTGCAGCGCACTGCCGATCGTGGCTTACGTAGTGGGTGCGGCCGAGCGCATTAATCGGATGTGACAGCCTGCCAGAGAGACTTTTGAGGCGGAGACGACGAGGTTGTGGAACGAGCCTGGCCTCGGGCGAGGCGAAGCGCGGCCGATTAGTCCGAGGCCCTTCCGAGGGGGTCTCGGGTGAGGTGGACGGGCGAGGCGTAGCAAGATCAGTGAATCCGAGGCCCTGTGGGGGGGCTCGGGCTAGATGGGGTGGTCGGTCCGCTGATTCCGAGGCTACAGGAACCCGTTCTGACTCCCCACGTTGCGATATCCTTGGTGCAGGAGTCAGGCAGCACAGTGGTCGGTAACCCCTGCTCTGTGCCGTCTCAGATGGCAGGGGGTTGACGCGACCGGCGTGTAGCCGGTCACTTTGCCGTACTGTGCCATCGTGCGTCTGTCGGAGTGGTTGGGTGCTTGGATGCGATGTTTGGTCAGAGCAGTTTGGTTGAAGAGGCGGCCACGGGGCTGGTGCCGAGCCGGCCTCGCGCGAATCGGAGAATCGGCACTTCTTCCGAGGCCCCGGGCGAGGGGGTCTCGACGAGGGGGGCTCGACGAGGCGGTCTCGGGCGAGTCGGAGAATCGTTTGCTTCCGCTAGGGCTCGGCGACGGGGTCTCGGGCGAATCGGAGATTTCGGTCGAGACCTCGTTTGTTCATTCCGTTGGTTCTGTTTTTAGGGTCTAAGCAGTTCTTCGATCTTCGCTTGGGGTACCCCATTTTCTGGTATCCGACAGTAGTACGTGAGCGTCACAAAAATATATAGAACATTTACATGAATGTCACTTGCATACAGCGTAAACATCGCAAAAATATATCATAGAACATCACATGTATTGTATGTGAACATCACTGAATATATCATAGACCATTATATGTATACTGCGTGGACACCACATGTATATTATGTAAACATCACAAAAATATATCACAGAACATCATATGTATACCATATGAATGTGGCAAAACCGCCTGAAATAGCACACTTACGGAGACGTCCGTCTTCCACCAGACACTAAGCACCCCAAAAGCAAGATACAACGGACGATATCCGTCGGGCACGCCCGAGGGAGAACCCGAAAGATCCATATTTTTCCAAAGGATCCAATAATGAGAACGAGTTACAACACAAGTCCATTTCATACATTAGAGTTTCTTAAACAATATATTATTACAATACCAAATACCAGAGTGCGGAATGATAACATCGGAATTTAAAAATAACATCTAGCGGTAAGGAGGCGAGGATTCCGTCTGAGCCCACCAGAAGGATCCTCCACACAATGGTACTCTTTAAGCATTACCTGCAACAGGGGTAAATAAAC